>OY987197.1:16911121-17553014 GCA_963920755.1 Cartodere bifasciata
ACGTTCTCGCAGTCACTTATATCACAGTGACGTACCACTGGGTTGGCACCCCCTCCACTTACGCACACTGCTGCTCCCACTGAAATACGAGAAATTATGTTATTTTAATGAAATCAGAGATTCGTTAACAATTATCTGACAGAAACCAATTTTTAAATCGATATGCCAATCGCCAAACCCATTTCTTAAAGAATATCACATTCGTATTATATACTTAGCGTAGTAGAGTTTATCAAGAGAGTTGTAACGTTGCAAACAAATGAAAATTCTTTTTTTAGGGAATAGGGGTAGAGGGACCAGTGAGTGACCGAATTCTGAAGTTGTCATTTTATAATGAAGACAAAAGTATGTTTGAGCGAATATTTTTTACAATTAACTTAATAGATTGTATATAGGGGAATTAAAGAACAGTTTAAAATGATTTTTATGCAAAATATACAATAAGAAATTATTTTAAACACAATTTTTTTGAAAACAACCAAATGCTCCAGTAAGTGACCGCTTTCACCAGTGAGTGACCGGCATTTGCCCCAGTGAGTGACCGCTTTAAATTTTTGGATAAGTTTGGTTAGAGAATTATTAACAAGTTTTTAGCTAGTTTACATGCATGGTAAGTGTAAGAAACAAAAAAATAGGCAAATGAGTAAAAAAAAAATGCAAAAAATGTTTACATCTCTAACTTATCAGATATATTCGAAAAGAATTAAAACCATAATGGTACGTGTTTTTTAACTACCTAATTGTTTATTAAAACTTACCTTACTAAAAAATTCGCGAGCAAACTCTTTCATTCTTCAAATGATTTTTTTATAAGCGTACACAATTAGAAGATATTAAACCTTCCCATCATCAGGTAAAAAAGTACGAAGAACTGTGACTGTGATTTATTCTAGAAAATAGTTCTTTTTTCCAATAATTTAATGGAAATTACATTTTTTTGACAACAAATACTTTGACAACAAAAGCGGTCACTCACTGGTGAATTTTCAAATCGAGGTTACCGGTAGTTGACCGGCTTATTTTTCGATAAAAATAAATTAAAATGATATTTGTTAATGCTTTACGATTAAAAAAAAGGTTAATTAATTATTTACATTCATCAAATATGTTTTTCACCCATTGGCTTTACAAATAACGAATATTTTTTGGGAAGTTGACTTTTTTCACCGCCACTTTTTGTTTGCTTATTTTTGTCACGACCACAAGAACAATTTTTATTTTTAATATTTTAAAGCATATTGACCATAAATTGTTTATGCATTTAATAAAAAAATATATTTCACAACAAAAGGAACACTAAGTTTGGCCAAAATAGTTCCTAGTTTTTAGTTATTTTAATTTTTATACCGAAGCGGTCACTCACTGGTTCCTCTACCCCTACTTTAATGTGTGACTTACAAATAATCATTTTTAACTTACCAACAGATGTACTTCTAATAATACAATGATCAATTGTAGGACTACAATTTTCCCCCACCTCCAAACAGTAATGCTTGTGATGCGGTACTGTGGACGTGACATCCGGTGAGAATTTTAATGTTAAATGTCCGGCGTACGCATTTTTTGCACCGTCCACAAACATAACTGTGGATTCCGAATCTCGTTCTATGACTACGGACTCTGCTACATTTCCTGAAAATAAAAAGCAACATAAAACATACAGTACAGAAATAAAAAAAAAAGATGGAAAATAGTAGTTTTTATATTTCTTCCTTTAAAATAAAACAATTGTTTAGTTATTTTTTACAAGTTGTGAGTAATAAGCATTTTACTCACAAACTGAAGTTGCATAAAGTTCATTACTCACGGGGGGATGTTTACGTTACGTCTCAGATAATGACAGATTAATAGACGACATTTTTTGCAAAGGTTTCAAAGGACAAAATAGTAGTTATCGTATCAAGTTTTATAAACGATTATTCACGAGTTTGTTAAAACACGAGCGCAAGCGAGGGTTTTATAAACGAGTGAATAAAGACAATTATAAAATGTGTTGCAAACTATACTTTTTCTACGACCCCAAATCAAAAAATTCCGGACTTCTTAAAAGATAATTTTGACTTTGAAGAAAAGTTACGTTAGAAAAAACATTTTAGAAGTAGAAATAAAGATACATATTTTAATATTCAATAAACGGTTATGTTAAATCAAAATCCTACCTCTGCCACAATAAACACTGTCTAAAATTATAAAAATATCCAAAAACAACTCACGGTTTTGGCTTCAACGCGTTTTTTAGCAGACTTGTTGACATCGGTAAAAAACTAACAGTACATTTGCAATGGCTTTAATTTTTAAGAAATGTAAACCTATATTTAATTTTTTACTATAACTTTAATTAGAATTCATTTTGATAAATAATAATAAACGTAATTTTATTGAAATAATAAATATTTACAATAAGGCCATCGAGAATTCATTTTGATTAAAAGATCACACCAAATTAAACGTTTTTGACAACTAAAATAATACAAAAATGTCATCTGTCATTTTCTACGAGCTACGCTAACTTCGGTCTGTGGGTGAAGAGCTTGTTGCAACTTCACCCCGTGGATAATGTGCCTTTTTACTCAACGTTTGCAAGACATAGCTAAAGGATTATTTTAGATTTAATCAAGTCGTGCAATAAGTATCATTTTAAAGGCGGAAGTACAAAAACTCCTATTTTTGGTTTGAAAATTTATCTCTCAAAAACAGAGAAATGTGTCAAAATATGAGACTTACCAGGAGCAGCGCCCATAAGAGCAATATCGGAATCAATAACAAGGAACTCTCCACGATAGGTACCAGTGTGTAGGAATACAAGTGCGCCTGACTGTATTGCAGGAACAGAGGGACACTCAGGAGTTGTACTAGTGGTGACACCTGCCGACGATTGGTTACTACTGGAACCAGACACCGAACCTGTGGTACTGTTGCTACCGCTACGGTCGTCCACGTGATCCAGAGCCGCCTAGAGACATCACAATTATGTAAAAAGAACAACTAAGAATAGAGCTATAGTATATTTTTTATACAAGAAGAAACTACACGACACGACTACACGATAAAATTTTAAAACATGTTTTATGGGTTGCCTATCAGGGGTTTGTTCAGTAAATTTCCGATTTTTTGTTGTGTTTTCGAACAAACCTTAAAAATTTTACGTTTGTCAAAACTGAAACTTTCAAATTAATCTGTCACAAAAAACTAAAATTTAAAATAAATTTAAAAATTTCGTCGGTAGCCGCTTATTTTTTAAAGCAAAACAAGTTGTTATTGCGTCCTGTGCGTCTGGCAACAGTCTGAGATACCATTGAGGCTATCCAAACAAATTTGGGGATGAAATTTATGTGGAACATTAAAGTTGCAAGAAATCATTCACAATCGGGTAATAAGTATTTTTAAGAAGCACCCCATCATTATCCTGTGCTTGTGCCGGACCTAATCAACCTGCAGTAGGACATAAACAGCTTCACAAAGAAAACGTGAAATTTCAGGATCCAAAAGCCATGTTTGCATTTGCGAGTAGAAATGCCATTTTTATGGAAAATGCGAAAAATTGAGAACTACAACGAAATTGTAATGAAATATATCTTATATCCTAAAAAGAAAAGTTACCCACCCCGGGCTCGGGAGTTGCCCTTACGTAAAAATAGAAGGATTGTGCTAACAGAGTTTCTAGTAATTTTAAACTAATAACGTGCGAATAATGTAAGTTATTGCGATGTTAATTAATAAATTATCCATATTGGATTGCTAATATTGTATGATACGATACCAAATAAATAAATGTGTTTAAAAACGCCTTTGATTCTTACAAAAATTTAATGAAATACATTTTAGACAAGGAATTGAATTGTCGGTGTCCAAGGCCGTACCCAGTATTTAAATTGGCAGGGGGTGGTTGTTATGATTTTTCAGTAGTTGTTTGATTTACGCTAGATTGTAGGTCCCCTTGTTCTTAGTTCGTTTAAGGTTTTTAAAACAGAATCTTTTGAAGAGATGTAGCGATAGAACACAGGCCAACAGGGCACAATTTATATTTAGAGCAACTTCAGAAACTAAAACCTTCGTTAAATTTCGCATTATTTTCTTAAAAACTGGGAAAACAACGAGATTATTAATAAATTTTAACCTGACATGTTAACTTTGACAAGACACTGGCATTTAAAAAAATTATAAAATTTTGTTTTTAATTGTTAAAGTGACAGTTTGAGAGTTGACGTCGAGCATAACCAAAGTTTTTTTTTTTTTAAGTCAAAAAAACATATGTTTAGTAGCGGCCATTTTAAATTTGTTGGGTGTAAATTTACAGGGCATTCAACCAATCGGTAACGAGATTTTTTTATAGGTAAAAGGTGAAATTTCTTCTTGTATAAAAAATGTACTATAGTCCAAAAAATTGCAACACAATTTGTCAATCAACTTTTTTTTTCGTAAATACCTGAATGGTGTCGAAATACATCAAATTTCGTCCTTTAAACTTTAGATCATGGTACCCCGGTCTGACGTGGATGCCTCGGTACAATTGTCTAAACGATTCCTTCCAAGGATTCGCTAGATCTGATTCTTCAGGACTTACAAATTCATATCTACACGATGATGGGTTAAATAGAGGAAGATCGTATTCGTATACACTTTGATATAATCTTTTCCTGTAACAAAAACCAAAGAATTATAAAAGGATTGTTACAAGAGCACCCAACTTTGCTTTAAGAGCTGATTTTGTAGTTTTAAAACTTTTATTCTTGTAGATATGTTTTTTTTTGTTTACCATATTTCTGTATCGTTAGCAATGGCTTGGAATCTTTTGCACACTTGGCTGACACGACACAAGTCTTGTTCCAGTAAGTAGTTGAATATGGTGAGCAATACTTCATCTGGTAGTTCATATTGAAGATAATGAGCTGCTGTGTTTGTACAATCTGAAATTTAGAAACAGTTCGTATTTGAAAAATGAGGATGTCACTGGGAAACGGTTGAAAAAACGAAGCCAAAATAGAGCGTTTTTATTATAGTTACAAGGTGTCCCCGAAGTGAGTGCATTTATGAGAATAGTTAAAAAATATACTGATCCAAAAAAAACATGTCCTAGGCATAGACAAATTATTAACTTAGACTGCCAATGACGGCCTTTTTCATGAATCGCGGTATTTCAGATATCTGTAAAATTTTACAGTTTTCTTTCGTGATTTTATTTTAAGGTTAGGTTTTTGTACAGATTTTTATTTTGATTTACACCAAGTACATAGATGACATTTTATTAAAAATGTGAAATAAACTTCAATTATAAAAAAAAAAATAGTAATAAAAACTCCTGATACTTCCTTCTACAACAAAGTTTACGTACGCGTTTGTTATTTAAGTGTTGCATAAACACAAACAGATTGAGTAGATCTACTTTTTTGCCAAGATTGGTGAATTTTTGCATTCATTCAAACAGTTAACTCCAGTTTTGATTTATTTAAGCTTGTCGTAATTGCCGTCGTCATGTCGTAATTTAAAGCATCCACTGTTTCTTTTGGGGACAGGAACCGCTGCCCGCTTATTTCATTCACAAATACACTATTTTTCTAAGTATTTTGATAGTCTTGAATTTTATGGGTTTAATTTTGATTTTATTTTAAAGAGTTGTAGCAGATAAGAGTTATTTTTACATCTAATGAAGGCAACATTAACAATAATCACTTAATTTTAAATAAAAACATGTTTTTACCATTTAAATATTATTTTGAATAAAGTCAATTTGACTATAAATAATATGTTTAGTTTAGAGCACTTACTAGATTTAATTTTTGGTAGAATAAAAAAACAACGATATCTACCCATGAAATTTTGAAGCTTGAAGCACCCTCTACCTTTTAAAACCTCGCGTACTGATACTCTAGTAAATTCATTCTCTTTGTCCTAGGCTAGGGGGTAACGTTTAACAACAACACTATTTAGGAGAAAATTAGAAATCGTAAATAGTTGCAGATTTTTTTGAACGATATAAAAATAGTTTTAAAAAAAACATAGCAATTTTAACAGAAAATATGTGACCGTCAGATTTTTTATATGTGTTAGAACATCTATTTAGAAAGCTAAATCTCGCTAAATCTACAAATTGCACAATAAGAGTCTAGGGTTGGCTTGGAAGCCCCTCAAAAAGCCCCCTTTAATTTGCTACATTAGATCACAATGGATCGGCAAAACTTTTTAAAAATAGGTGCTATAACATCTTTGAAAAATTAGTTCCCTTAAAAACTCGCTTAAAAAATTCCTTTTCCCCGAAGAGTAATTTTCAATCATGTTGGATTTACACCAAACATTGCAAATTACTCCAAAAGAAGGTTGAAGGAAGCCATTTAGGGGGAGAATAATTTTTTTAAAAGGAACCATTTTTCCAAAAATTATTTTTAAATGTTATTTAGCACCTATTTGTAAGATTTGATGCAGATCTATCGTGATCTAATGTTGCAAATTAAAGGTGCATCCTAAATATTAAAAATCCCCACTTTGAAATTCCCATTTTTAAAAATTCTTTCATATAAACTACAAATTCGGTGGGTTTGGTATTTTATACAGGGCACATTTTCGACAATTTGCTGAAATTTGCAATAATTTTCATATGTACCATGTCCCCCCAATGAGAATTTTTAATCCAAATTAAATTTCTAAGTGTGGATTTTGATCGTTGGTAAAGCACCTTAAATGGGTTTCATTGGGGTTCTACTACGCCAACCCCAAACTCTGAGTTGTGAATATTTTGTGAATTCAGCTTCCTTAATAGATGTTTTAACACATAAAAAAACCTGGCTGTTATACCGTGTGTCCCGCAAAAAGTGCACTAGCTTATAACTTTCTACGTATATTTTCTATAGAAATGAAATTTTAGCAGTTGTCAGTTGTAAAAAGACTTTTAACCTTCTTTTACATGCATTTACAAATATGTATGACTTCCGGTTTAACAGGAAATGACATTATTTTTTTTTAATGGAATTTTCTATATACACACATCAAAATAATCTGGGGGACAAGATCTTTTCCTCACATTTTTTGATAGTGATTTGAAGTTTAGTTGTTTTTACCATTGCAGTATATTCTTGCAATGCCTCCGAATAATTACCAACCATTTTGAGCGAAAAAACTAAATTAATAAAGACAAAATTAACAGGGATAACATTGCTTGAAATTTAGCTAAATTTAAAAAAAATTTAAACAACAGTTGTGAACAAGCAAAAATGTAATGCGATCTTTCAGAAGTTAGTATGCCCCCTTCTGCTGGCAATTACGGCTTAACATTTTCTTCGCATGCTTAAAATACGGTTGTCAATCATTTCTTGGTCCAATATGCTCCACTGCTCTAAAACGCACTAAGAGAGCAGCTCACTTTCCCCAAATGGTTCAATTTGTTAAGTAAGGTTTCCTTTAAGCATGCTTTATCGGATTTAAATCTGGTGACTGAGCTGGCAAATTTATAACTGCAATATTCTCTTTAGCTCAATAATCGCGAACCGGCATCGCGGGATTGGGACGGTCATTATCATGTTTTTGAATAAAATCATGTCCAATGTTATAGGTGTATGGAACAAGGACAGGGTCTAAAATGTTGTTAATGTAACCGTTTGCATCAGAAAGGCCATTCAATAAAACGCGCTCAGTTCTTCCGCCAAGAGAAATTTCACCTAAAACCATAATTGTGCTGTGTTATTCACAGACGGATCAGGGTTTGGTTTACAACCAAATTCAAGACAAACTTGTGTTTGGAGACGGTATGGAAATGAAGGTCGTTTGGAAATTGCACAGGAAGTCCATAGTTACCGATGGCACAATCATGGTTTTGGGTGCAATTTTTTTTGGCGGAAGAACTGAGCGCGTTTTGGCGGACGGCTTTTCCAATACAAATGGATACATTAACAACATTCAGGACCCTGTCGTTGTTCCATATACACATAATATTGGACACGATTTTATTATAACACATGATAGCGTCCGTCCCAATCCCGCCATGTCGGTTCGCGACTATCGCGACAAAGAGAATATTGCAGTTATGAATTGGCCAGCTCAGTCACCAGATTTAAATCCGATAGAGCATGCTCAAAGAAAGGTTTAATTAACAAAAATAAACCATTTGGGAAAGTGAGCTGCTCTCTTAGTGTGTTTTAGAGCAGTGGAGCATATTGGACCAAGAAATGATTGACAACCGTATTCTTAGCATGCGAAGAAGATGTTAAGCCGTAATTACCAGCAGAAGGGGGCATACTAACTACTGAAAGATCGCATTACATTTTTGCTTGTTCACAACTGTTGTTTAAATTTTTATTAAAATTAGCTAAATTTCAAGCGGTGTTATCCCTGTTTATTTTTTCTATATTAATTTAGTTTTTTCGCTGAAAATGGTTGGTAATTATTCGGAGGTATTGCAAGAATATACTGCAATGGTAAAAACAACTAAACTTTAAATCACCATAAAAAAATTTGCGGAAAAGATGTTGTCCCCTAGATTATTTTGATGTGTGTATTTTGACCTTTTTGGAAACATTCTTTTAATAAGAATACAATCGTTTCTAAAAGAATAATGTATCACTAATATTAACGATTCTATAGCACTTTAAAAATGAACTAATTTGGTCCCATAGAGAACGCTGCAATCTGCTTCAGGACTCTATGACTAAGATAGACGATTATGATAAAATTAGGTGATTTTCATAGAGTGGTATATTTTTTTTTTTGCTTAAAGCACAGTTTTTAGTTTTTAAACGGTGCTCCCCAGCATAAGACGTAACGAGAGTATTCATTTTTTATATTTGTGCCTACTTCTAGTCCTTTTAAAAGATGCACTCGTTTTGTAGAACAAATCGATTCATTTTTTTACACAAAATCAACAGGAAATAGTTGTAAATCGCCCCATTTCTCTTTTAATTTCCTAAACACAACAAAACCAAACTACTCACTTTCATAAGAAGTAGAACAAGTCCTCCTAGGCCGCTTCCTAGCCGGCAACATCACAGAGGTGTACCCCTGCGCAGGGGCTGTGGGCGTAGCCGGGGACGTAGGCGACCCAGCAGTGGCTGCGCTGGTAGACGGTCCTGGGCCTCCGTCGTGATGGTGGGACGGTGACTTACGGCGTAGATCGTACGGGGAATGATGTGCCGCTACGGCGGGCACGCCACTGGGCCCTGCACCCCCCATACTGCCTCCTGGGCCGGGGGCACCTGCCGCGCCTGGTGCTGCTATGTTCTGGTTGGGGATGGGGCATGATGGCTCACATGGTTCTGTGGATGAATGAAGATGATTAAAGTATAGTAATATCCGTGATTTTTTTTTGAGGGGTAGGGATGTGGTGGAGTTTACCAAAAAAAAAAATACATTAAATGATTTTTTAATCTTAATCATTTATGAATTATAATTATTGTCAATTTTTCTTATTTGTAAACGCGCACGGAGCAACCCAATTTTTTGTGTTTTATTAGAAGAAATTTATCTCGAAATTTATTTTCAAAAAAAATAACTAAACGCTGATTTGAATTCTGCAAAAAAGCTACCTATAAAATAAATTTCTTAAAAATCGGAGACAATGAAATTTTTCACAAAGCATTTTCTAAAACTGGCCAATTTAAAAAAGATCAAAAGTTATTGAAAAAATTTCTGTGTTGATTTGTTTTGTACTGCTTCTGCCTCTAAATGGTGTAAAAACACACTGCAATAAGCTTTAAAAAGCAACTTTTATTGCACAACCCGATTTTTTTTAAACTGAATGGAAAAATTTTTTATTTGGAAAAAATCTAAGTAAAGATTTAAATTCCACAGCAAAAAAAAATTCTTAATTAAATATGTTTCATAAAAATCAAAAAAAATTTTTTTTTCTAAACCCTTTTTAAATTTTTTTATAATTTGACATACAGGGTGTGTTGGGGCATGTCTAGGGGCCCCAGAAAATTGATAAAAAAAAACTCAAATACCCTCGGAGATATGAGGCTCCAAAGTGCGAAACTTTAAACGCTTATACCTTAAAAAAAACTGCACATATTAACGAAAGAAATGGCTACATACAAAGGTACCATATCTAAAATTATTTTACCATTTTTTTATCTTTTAATTGGTCTAATTACATTTTTATAATCAATTTAATTTTGCAAAAATTTTATGAAATAAAGCTGACAACAATGTCAATATGATCTAATGCAAAAATGAATGCTCAAGAGTCTAGATGAGTTTTTAAGATGTATTTTAAAAACTGTGTTGCCGAACTTTTGCAACTTTGTTCGCATTTTTATCGATGAATATAAACATGGATTTATTTCTGAAAATTTTTTAGGGATCCCAGAGAATGCTCTAAGAGCGTACCATCAGGTATATGCGCCATTTTTTGAATTAGGGTAGTTAACACAAAAAATACACTCGATTTCTAAAACTTAAATTATCCTAATTTCTAACATGTTTTGTTTAACCTACATTGTACTCTCGATTTTACTGTTAAAAAAGTAATTCATTTTTATTGAAACTGTTGTCCCTTTAAAACGGTCCCCATTAGAAAAAAATCGGTTGCGTAAAATACGAGGTAATACAAATTCATTTGTAAAATTGTTGTGTGAAACTAGAAAATATGCTAAAATGTCTAGTTTTTATTTAAATGATCATTAATTTTGTTACAATTTATATTATGATGAATACTTTTTTATGACTTTTTATGCCTTAGAATAAAACATTAAATATAATTAGGTGGCAATTTAAAAAATAGGAAACAAATAATTAGTTCATCTAACCTATTTTCTAGTAATAAAGCAATTAAAAAAGTCTATCTATAAAAATGCTATTTATTTAGCAAACATCCGAAGGCCAATCATTTAATTTTTTCAACGGTAATATCTCTCCTTGTATCTCTAGTAATATAATTTAATTTAACAGTTAAAAAAGCTAAATATGTATTTTAAGAAAGTAATTTTTAATTAATATTGCCTTTTTTTTGGCTTTATAATTTTATATTATTATGTTCGATATTCTTACGATATCCTGTTGTGTCTTTTGAATAAATGAAAACTTATTTCAGTTATTTCTTTCCGACTAACGATCGGTCCAAAAATACATCACTTCTAAATCCGTATAAGCAAGCATTCAAGAACTTTTCAATCCCAAATAAGACAAATCCGCAATGTTAACATTATTTATAAAAAAAAATTAATACAAGTAACTGTATCTAATCCGTATTACATGTTTATAAGTTGTACCGCTTTATTTATTTATCCGACTTTAAATGGAGTATGGAATATTGATAAAATGCTATTTAAAAGTGTTTTGCTTACCCAGTCCAGTTTCTATTGCCAAAACTTTATTTTTGTGAATACATTTTCGCTTTTTAATACTTGTCATTGTGACACTTTTTAAAACTATTCAAAAATGACAGCACCAGACTAATAACTACATAGTTGACTAGTGCCCTAATTTAGTATGTCCCAGAATTGACGCACCACTTCACGTTGTTGGGGCATGCCAAAAGATCCCCACAAAATTGTTTAAAAAAATCTATCATTTTTTATCTCTGAGGAAAATACTGTTAAAGTTGGATAAATTTGGCAAACATTTTTGACAGGAAAACCGATAGGAAAACAGTATGCAAATTGTTTTTTAAAACAAGACCCCTTTAAATCTCCTACTGGATTAGATTGAATTAAAAATAAGTAAAAAAAATGTCAAAATATTGAATCAATACTGCTGTACTATACTTGCCAATGGATAATTACCAATAATAAAAAAGTAAACCATTTACTTTAAGGCCAAACTAAAAAAAAATACTCCTTGGATAACAGTTATTTCAGGGTCAATATTAAATTGAATTTAATTTCAACTGAACAGTGCCAATAGAAATATTTTACCTGGAGGATAATCTTTTAGTTTCCGGTTTAGGTCTTTTTCGTCAATTCCGTTTCGGCCCTTGATAACCTGATTTTAGTGATTGAATAACTTATCTTCCAATGAAAACTCGAATGCATCGATAGCAAACAACCATCTGCATAAGTTTTTTCAACTAAATTTTTCCCTTTTTTGTTATAATTAATTAAACCATATTATGGTGCTGATGGTGTAATTTCTACCCCGAAACTGGTTTCTGTTTGCAATAAAAACAAATGACAATCTAGATTTTGTTTTAATAGCAAAAGACTTTGGTTCATTTGTTAATCTAAAGAAAATTGATTCAGACAGATTTGTTATTTATAGAAACTTATTTGCATTTTTTATGCAAAGTTTCAATGAGCATTTTTACCAAAGATCAAAGCGGAGGAAGCAAAGGAATGTTTTTATTGTTGAATTGAAATGTCAATTGCTTTATGCATTCTCACAATATAAAATTAGACATGGCTAAAAAAACAAAAAGAGTGAGTCTACTAAAATCAATAATGTAACTAAAATGGGGCTCAACCAGACAAAACTAACAGTATTTTCAACAAAACCAGCTTGGTTTTAACATCCGTATTACATTGGAATGCAATAGGGTCGAGGTAATTACACGAAAATCCAAGCTATAGTAGGTTGTACATACATTGTATCTTATTATTAGTCACTTACCAGATGTAGTCCGGGAAGGTGTAGGGATTCTGTTGGCTCCTTTCCTGCGGGAACGTCTTACATACGGCTTGGAAGCCGTAAACGATGCGCTTGGCATTTTTCACACCCAAAAAACACCAAAACTTAAACAAAGAACACAGCACTAACACTTGGGCAGGCAGCCATTTTTGTCTTTCTTCGACAGACAAGAACCCAGCAAGTTGCCCGGTGGCCAATCACAGCTCACTTAAGTGTTCACGTGATAGAATGTCAGAATGGAGATGCCGTTTGATCAGATTTTTGGGGGCTTGTTTTCAGTGGGAGTTTGTTGTTTCGTGTCTGTTATCTACGTAGCAAGTCTTTACGTGTGGAAATCCACTTTAGAGAGGTAAACATTGTGTGGAAATTGTAGTTTTTGTAACGGAATGCACTCCCCGAAAACTGCCCTGTTAACTCACGAGCACGAACAACGCATGCGCGAGCTGGTGTAGCTCGTTTGACCGGATCGCCGGCAGACAGTCAGTGGCGTGCACGTAACATGAGCGTAGCACGTAATTGGGCTATTTTAAATGGAGCGTAATCGTACAAAATTGGTTGGGGTTACCTAGGAGATCTGTCATACCACCCGTCGTTCCAGATGCTAACTGACATTAGTTATATTTTTATCAAATATAAAGCTAATATACCAAAAAACAACAAACTACCGGTTTAAAACATTCTATGTACCATCTAAAAGGTTTGTATAACATTTAGAGAATGCTTTACATCTTTAATTCTTTATAATTAGATAAAAAAAGGAAATTTTGACTCATTTACAAAAGGATTTCCGTGAATGTTTAAAATAATCCGCATTTTTCAGATGCACGGACTTTGCATTAAAAGAACATTTGTAAATAAGTCATTCGGCCCTTTTTTACCTAATTATGAAGAATTGAAGTTGTCAAACACTCCATAAATGTTATACAAACCTTTTAGCTGGTACGTAGAATGTTTAAAACTGGCAGTTTGTTGTTTTTTGGTATATTAGCTTTATACAGGGTGTCAAAAAAAAGGCGCATAAACGCGATGGTACGCTCTTGAGGCATTCTCAGGGATCCCCAGAAAATTGTAAAAAAAAATCCATCTGTTATATTCATCGAGAAAAATGCGAACAAAGTTGCATAAATTCGGCAACACAGTCTAGGAACATACATCTAAACATCCAATCTATAAGTCTAAAAATCTCATTTATGAGTCTTGATCATACACTTTTGCACTAGATTTTATTGACGTTGTTGTCAGCTTCATTTCATGAAAATTTTGTAAAATTAAATTGATTATAAAATGTAATTCGACCATTTAATAAACAAACAAATGGTTGAATGGTTTAAGATATACTGTAGCTTTGTATTAAACCATTTGTTTTGTTAATATGTGCTGTTATATTCGAGATATAAGCATTTAAAGTTTTGCACTTTGGGGCAACATATCTACGAGGGTATATGAAATAGATTTTTTTTAACAATTTTCTGGGGCTCCCTAGACATGCCCCAACAACGTACCATCGCGTTTATGCGCCATTTTTTGGACACCCTGTATTTGATAAAAATATAAAATTCAAAAGTTATGTCAGTTAGCATCTGAACGACGGGGTGGTATGACAGATCTCCTAGGTTACCCCAACCAATTTTTGTACGAATACGCTCCGTTTAATTATTTAATTTTTATTGCAGAAATCACCCTACGTCCATTAAACAGAGATTTATTAGCGTTTTTTGTATGCTGATAGTATCACCTATAATTTTATATTTGTCTATGGGTAGAGATGTGTTAAAAAAGGTAAGGAGTGTCTTTTGCCGAGGTATGTATACTACTACATATATTTAACCACTGATTTTTTTTGTTTTTTTAGACTCCTTTATCAGATTTAGTAGGATTAAAAACCAATGGATTGTTACAAGCCGCTGTTTTACCATGGTTTTTAACAAATTTATTGTTTTTGGGACCAACTGCCATGTCATTTTTTAACGGATCAATAAAATATTTATTTGGTAACAAAAATTCATCTAGTCCATAATTTTGTTTAACGTTTTTTTTTTGTAGAGCCAAAATATTGGAAAGATAATTTTACTGATCTCATATGGCTGCGTAATCATATAGTAGCTCCCTTATCTGAAGAATTTACATTTAGATGTTGTATGATGCCAATTCTTTTACAATATTTTTCACCGTTTTATGTTGTTCTTATTGTGCCATTATTTTTTGGTGTAGGTATGTATAAAAATGTCTAATAGTTTACAATTTTATTTATTATACTCTTCGCAGACAAAGTCGAAGAGTATATTGCATTTAAATGGACCTTCTCTAAAATCGTTAATTTTCATCCTAGAGCAAAACATTTTGCAGATTCGTTCGTTTCATGACTTTTTAAGACTTTTATTTTTTGTCCGTCTGTCTGTAACGAAACTTGTTACCACGATAACTGAAGAACGGTTTATTCCATTGACTTGAGATTTGGTGTAAAAATCAAGCTCGTTTGGAGGAAGTACTATTGTTTTTGGAAAAAATCAAATAACAAAAAGGGGGTAAAAACCACCCCCAAGTTGAAAAAAATTCATATTTCGGTTAATATTAATTTTACAAAAAAAAATAATCATAATAAAATTAAAGATTGTATTTTTTCCTATCAAAAAGCATCTAGTATTTTTTTTGTACCTTTCCCCACTCGTTTACAAAAAAAAATAAGTTTTAGGTTTTTTTTAATAAAATAAAAAATGCACCTTTTTAATCATCTACTGCGAAGACTATCATATAAAATGTGTAACAATTATATAAAAATAAAAAAATAGTCAAATAAAAGATTCATCTGCGAAATGTAACTTTTTAAATGATCTAGCCCACTCACTGATCTAATATAACCCGCTTTTGTTTTTAAATGATTTGCAGCTCATTTTCATCATTTAAAAGAAAAACTTAGAGAAGGCGTTGAATTCAAAGTTGCCATTCAGATTTCATGTAAGTATTTAAGATTTAAGAGAAGGCATAACAGTTAAAAATACTAGATGGCGCCACAGAATATTATTGTTTTGTTCAAGATAGTGAATACAATAAAGATAAACCTCTTTTTAATTAACTATTTCAAATCAGTACATCAGTTAAGCGAGAAGTTTCTGATGATAAGAAAGTTTTCTATTGGACCCATCTACCAGCAACAATAAATAAAATTACAAAATTGTTAGGAAGAAAAAAATTAAGACAATCTTTATGCACTCTGATGGTAACTCCTTTTCTAGGGGGGCTACAAATGTCAAAACAAGTTTAAAAGGAATGTTTTTATTGCAGTTAATGATTCCATCAATTTTATTATGTTTCGACAAACCATTTGTAAGATATTCACGAGCAAGTATTTTAGTAAATTAGACTTAAAGGGCTGCAGTTTTTACTGTTTTTAAATAGTGCCTCCTAGCCTAGGGCATGTCAAGAGTATCTGTCAATTTTTTTTGTCCTCTATCTACCATCGTTTCACGGACATTCAGCATAGTCTATTCTTCTTAACGGGGAATATCGTGAAGCATAATAACTGTGGTTATGCAATGTTGGTTGCCTAAAATCAACAAAAAACAACACTTTCTGGTCATTGCTCAGTGGGTTTATAACAGTTAATTTTAATTAAAAATTGCGCCTACCAGCAACATAAATAAACAAAGCACAAGTTGACATATTCTAAAAGTTCATCAATAAGCGTTTACATACAGAATTTTAACAATTTAGAAGCATTATTTTTTTGTCAGTTTAAATTGCGCAAATTCTGTAAATTAATAAAACGCTTATTGATGGACCTTTAGAATATGTCAACTTGTGCTTTGTTTACTTATGTTGTTGGTTAGCACAATTTTTAATTAAAATTAACTTATATAAGCCCACTGAGCAATGACCAGAAAGTGCTGTTTTTTGTTGATTTTAGGCAACCAACATTATATAACCACAGTTTCTATGCTTCGCGACATTACGCGTTAAGACTTTGTGTACAATTACATTCTTCTTTTAGGTGTGCAATTCGCATTTACAACTCTTTTTGGAATGTATAGTGCGTATTTATTTGTTCGAACAGGACACTTTTTGGCTGTATTTTTGGTCCACGCTTACTGCAACCACATGGGCTTACCCAACTTTGAAGAATTACTCAGTTACCAAGGCAATAAACGCAAGATTCTCTATGCCATATTTATACTGGGATCTATTCTGTGGTGCTTTTTATTAAATCCCCTGACTGAACCAATCCTTTATGGTAATGAAAATGCTTGGTGGAATAATCAGAATTAATTTAAGTAATTTGTAAGTAAATCTAAAGTGTAAAAATTAAAATCAACGATTTATTAAGTTTTGTTTGTAAGCATAAAAGATTTTTATTAATAATATTTTACAAAATAAATAATATTAAATTATCACAAGTTGAAAATACATCAGCCTTTATAAAAGAAATGTGTTTTCTTAAATTGCGTTTTGTCTTTTAAAAAGCAGACATATAGGGTGTTCAAAAATTGGCACATAAACGCGATGGTACGTTATTGGGGCATGCCTAGGGTAGAATTTCTTGATTTTGACAGATATTGTCGCTTTATAAAGTGGCGCCATGCATCATTCCATCTCTGTCATACAGATATTGTCATAAAAAAAAACAATCAGCGTCAATTTAATTTTTTGCTGAAAGTATCTAGTATCTGTATGATATATAAAATGTTGGTTGGCAGACAATATCTGTCAAATCATCGAGGCACTCTAGCTTAGTGATTCCTGAAAAATTGTCAAAAAAGACCATCTGTTATATTTATTGAAAAACATGCGAACAAAGTTGCATAAATTCGGCAACACAGTCTAGGAAAATACATCTAAAAATCCCATTTATGAGTCTTGATCATACACTTAGATTTTATTGACATTGTTGTCAGGTTCATTTCATAAAAATTTTGTAAAATTAAATTAATTATAGAAATGTAATGCCACCATTTAAAATAAAAACAAATAACGAAATGGTTTACGATAGACTTCAGCTTTGTATTAAACCATTTTCATTGTTAATATGTGCGGTAATCTTTAAGTTATGAGCGTTTGAAATATTGCTCTTTGGGACCTTATATCTCCAAAGGTATATGAGATGGATTTTTTTTACATTTTTTTAGGAATCCCTAGACATGCTCCAATAACGTACCATCGCGTTTATGCGCCTGTATTTGTACACCTGTATCTTACCACTGTGGCAGGTTTGTCAAAAAAGAAATTAATGTAAACTTAACGAAAGTAAATAGTAAAAATTAATGTATGAAATACTGGCTGCCACCAACAATGGTACAGTAAGTTTCATATAAAAGAGGTTACTTTCCTTGATATAAAACAAGGATTTATAATTCCATGGAGCGTATTCGTACAAAAATTGGTTGGGGTAACCTAGGAGATCTGTCATACCACCCGTCGTTTCAGATGCTAACTGACATTATTTCTGAATTTTATATTTTTATCAAATATAAAGCTTATATACCAAAAAAACAACAAACTGCCAGTTTAAAACATTCTACGTACCATCTAAAAGGTTTATGTAACATTTAGAGAGTGCTTTACATCTTTAATTCTTTTTAATTAGGTAAAAAAGAACATTATGACTCATTTACAAAGGATTTCCGTGAATGTTTAAAATAATATGGATTTTTTTGGATGCACGGATTTTGCATTAAAAGTACTATTGTAAATGAGTCATTATGCCCCATTTTACCTAATTATGAAGAATTGAAGTTGTATAACACTTCGTTAATGTTATACAAACCTTTTAGCTGGTACGTTACATGTTTTAAACCGGCAGTTTGTTGTTTTTTGGTATATTAGCTTTATTATTTAATAAAAATATAAAATTAGGAAGTAATGTCATTTAGCATCTGAAACGACGAGTGGTATGACAGATCTCCTAGGTTACCCCAACCAATTTTTGTACGAATACGCTACATTGGACCAAGCTAAGAAGCATTTAAGAATCTTTTTTGTGAAACTAATTCTGTGTTGGGGAGGCAAAAGGGGATAAGTATAGAAATGTCATTTGTGCATGTCATTCTAAAAATGGTTTTCTCACAAATATTAAACAATATTAATGCAGTAATAAGAAGCTACATAAAAAAATAGATTCCACAGTACGTATATGGCTGATCCAATTTGTAAAAATCTAAATGTTTCTATTAAAATTCGGTGTCCGAAAAACACATTTTTTTAAATGTCAAATATACTTATCCCCTTCTGCCTCCCCAACACAGAATTGTATTATTCAGAACATGTTTTTTTCAATCCAAGGCTTCCAATGAGTTTTATTCATTATGCATTTTTGTGACAACCATTATAAACTAACCTAATACAGTCATCGAATACAAATCACAAAGGCGGCCTAGGCTCGCTGTCTTGCATTTGATTATGTAGGAATGCCATGTTGCTAGATTTAATGCGAGACGTTGCCGCTATGAAGCATGGAGAGGGCGACATACAAGGGGTGGAGCATAAACTGTTGCTTAAGTCGCATTGTTCAAGCATGTGCAGAAGTTCCACGTAAGATGGGCCACCGTTGCTTTTTTCTTCTGCAAAAAAACAATCAAATTTAATAAAAAAGCCAAGGTACTAAATTAAAGTTTTAAAAGCAGTTAATTTTGCAAACAGCTATTTTGAAAAATTAAAGCCGATTCTGAGTTAATTTTTGTTTCACGTGCATACATAATGCTTCTAACTAAAAAATAAAAAAACAATTTTTACTTTTTTCATACCTAGTTTACGACCCTACTAAATTTACTTCCCCGAAAATTCATTTATGGGTAAACTAACAACATTTTTAAAGGGGTATGTAGCGAAGCATAGAAATTGTGGTTATGTAATGTTGGTTCCCTAAAATCAACAAAAAAAGCACTTTCTGATCATTGCTCAGTGGCTTTATAAGAGTTTATTTTAATTAATAATTGTGCTTACCAGCAACATAAACAAACAATGCACAATTTGACATATTATACAGGTCCATCAAAAATTTTGGCAATTTAAAAGTAGAGTGCCTTGATTATTTTGACAGTTATTGTCGCCTTATAGAGTGACGACATGCATCATTCCTTCTCTGTCATACAGATAACGTCATTAATTGTGATTGTAGTTTTAATTGTTGTCACTTTGGCTATAACGTTGATGACGTTATCTGTATGACAGAGAAAGAATGATGCATGTCGACACTCTATAAGGCGACAATAACTGTCAAAATAATCAAGGCACTCTATTTAAAAGCATTATTTTTTTGCGTTTTAAATTGCCAAAATTCTCTATTAAAACGCTTATTGATGGACCTTTAGAATATGTCAACTTGTGCTTTGTTTATAAGTTGCCGGTAAGCACAATTTTATATTAAAATAAACTCTTATAAACCCATTGAGCAATGATTAGAAAGAGCTGTTTTCTGCTGAATTTAGTCAACCAACATTACATAACCACAGTTTCTATGCTTCGCGACATTCTTCGTTAACGGTACTTACGTGAACTGTCACATTGATATGGAAGTTCCAAGGCTGTACTTAAATCCCACATTTGAATGGATCCATTGGAATGACCAGTAAAAATAAATCTTCGTGGCCGTGCCCCCATTCTGTTTGATCCTTCACATTCGTGCACACAAAATGCACTTACTGTGCTGCTGTCTACCGCTTTTATTGTGCAAACACTGTAAAGAATACATAAACTTCTAGTTAAATAAATACCAAACTTTAAGGTTTATGCCGAGAATTTGAAGCATTTAACTGCGAATTATACTGATTATTTCATTTATTTGTCAAATTAGAGGTTTATACAAAAATTTGAAGCATTTTACTGCGAATTATACTGGAAACCATCCGGTGGCAACAACCTGAGTTGAAACATCCCGATGGAAAGCACTGACAGTGAAATAAAATACCTGGATAGAAGTCAAAATTATGATTTTTTGTTAATTTTGTCAAAAATTGTGGATAGTCGTATTCATTGTTAATATTATTTTGTTCGGTAAATAGTACTTATAAATTAACTAATCGTGTCGAATAGCCCTCTTGCTCTTAATAAATTTTTGATTTAAAAAGAACTCGGGTTTGTTGAATACGCAATTAATGTCCCTTAAAAGTAAAGGTGTTCTTTTAATAATTCAACTCGTGCTTCGTACCTGGTAAGTATTTAAACAACATCCTTACTTTTGCGGGACATTACTGTTCAACAAACACTCGTTTATTTTATAATCGAAAATTCATAGAGGACTCGTACTATTACTACTGAAAATTCTTCAACTTAAAATAATTATTGTGGCACATAAAATTTCACCTCGACTCTTGCAAAGAAAAACAAAAACTGCTTTTTCTTAGGTCTTTGACAGTTACTACTAACGCCCTTTTTGATGTTGTCATCTTTTATTGACACTCAAACAAACTATCAAAGACCTAAGTTTAAATTTTTTTTTATTTTCATGGCAAGAGTCGAGGTGAATCTCACGTTACTTGTCGTATCCTTACAGAACTTTCGATTGTTTTTCAACTTTCTACCTTAATAAGAGGAATCAATTAAAGAAATAATTTTGAAACACGCCCATTAGTAAACCTTTCTTATTATTACGTGGTATTTTATTGTAATTACGTGGTATTAAGTAATCATTACGTGGTATTACGTAATAATTACTTGCCATTACGTCCATTACGTAATAATTACGCATGATTGTTTCCTACCCCTTGTCCTACTTACTATTATTCAATACAATTCCTACAATATAACTTACCGCTTTCCATTACTAGCCAACCTAACAAACAACTGATCAGCATCCGGTACCACTTTCTGCACAAACACCTGCTCGTCATCTTGTTCTCCAAAGGGTCCACAGTCGCTGCTAGGACAGATGGTACCAGATGGCAGCACTGCTGGTGTATCCACTGCCTCTAGAGATACCACCTTGAAGGAGGCTTCTGGCGCTGAGCCTGGCTGAGTGGATAACATGCCACGGAAGCGTGTTACGCGCCAACTACGCACGTGGTTGTACTCACAGCATACTGAGACTAGGTATTTCTCTGATAATGTTACCTGTAAAAAAAAGTACATATTTTTGAATTGTCATGTTAATGCATTTTATCAGTGGTTTGTTAGATTTACGTGCAAAATTCCCCAGTTAAATCAGCTGATTAGGAGCTGTCGAGAACAAACAATAAATGGAGACAAAAATGTTTGTTTTGACAATATCCATAAAATTTTGATTTTAAATAATATAAATAAATAAAGATTTATTAAATTAAGCTAAATATTTTTACAAAAGTATTTTTAACAAGAGAGCCTAATCCAAATGGCTTAGGCGTTTGACCAAAACCATTTTCTCAGCCCAGCCACAAAAAGAAACAGACAGTAAGAGAAAAAAAATTGGTTTTAACAACAAGTAATTTCAAGTAAAAAATAACAAATAAATTAAAAAAAACTAAAATAAAAAAAACTAAAATTTTGCCAAAGCCGATCAGAGGGGTTATGTTGCATTGAAATAAAATAATAATCTTTCTGTGCTGCGCGTCAGTTTTTGTCAAATCCACTTTTTTTAAGACTTGGGTTTCAAATTCATAAATGGAATGTTCTGTGCACTCTAAAGTTCGTAAAAGTCTCTCCCTAAATGGCAGTTATTTTAGAAATTTCAACAAAATATGTAAAAATACGGAGTAATACATCAATAACTATGATTAAAAATATTTAGGGTAATGTTTGTGATACATAGAAGTGGTACTGAGTGCAAGAAATAATAAAAATATCGCAAAATAGTACTTTTGGTGTTTTCCTTTCTACATACTTTGAAATCTTTGAACGAGCAAATCTAAATTTTGGAAAAACGTAAGTTGCAATTTTAATCATTTACAAGCTTGAAAAACCATGGTACATTAACGTATTATGGTTTGGCATAGACCACGTAATGTATATAAACCAAAAAATGTATCCGTAGTCGAAAAAAAAAAACAAAAATCGAGGGGGAAATACTATGCGTAGTAGGTGTACAAATTGGACGTAATACGACGTAGTACTTGGGTTTGTAAGACGTAATACCCGTAGTACATGCGAAATACACGTAATACTTAGGTAATACATGTAATAAGTAGTAATACACGTAATACTTAGGTAATACCCGTAGTACATACGAAATACACGTAGTACTTCACGACATAGACGTAATACTTCGGTAATACTTGAATTTTTTTAAAATACGCATGCGCGACTTATTTAAATTCCGCCAAAAAGTTTTATCGCCAAGAATAACGAACAGTTTCCTAACCTAAAATATACTATCGCGACAAAGCGACGTTTTTATGTGTTTTGTGATTTTTGCACCAAAAAACAAGGAAAAAGTGTTTGTTCTACAAAATAAATACAGTGTTAACAGAAGCAAGACAACATTACTTTAAGGTAATAAGGTACGTGCATATTCAGTTTATTTGCGAGATTACTTGTTGAAAAACAAAAAAAATCTTTTCTTGATATTCCTTATTTGGAGCTGTAATGTGAAGATAAAAGTTATTAAATCAAGCTAATGATATATTTCATTACAGATGACTTCTATAATAGAGTTTAAGGATCTAATCGCGTAATCGCGAAAACGAAGACCAAGACGAAGACATAGAAAAAATCAAAAAGCTTGCATTACTATTGACCAAATTAGACCATCAAAAACATTTTTTTTTATTAACTAGTCTAAATAAAACATATAACATGTGTAATATTTTTTATTTACAACTGCATATGAAATGATGACATTTCTGACTCTTTAAAAGTTAGAAAATGTCACTTTATTGGTTTTATTAAGCTGTCACTTTCCACCCGGGCGGAAAGTAACTACTTTCCGCCTGGGTAATGAAAACAAGTCGGATTTAACTCTTTTGAGGGAGCAAATCCTCTTCGGCCTTTTGCACACACTCTTTCAATTCTGTACATTCGTCATCACTATCCGACATTATGTTTTTTTTAATATTAGTTGGTTTAAGACTTTAAAATAATGCGAGAAATGACGTTTTTTGAAAATTAAAAATAATTATTTTTTTACTTCGATGTCAAGCAATTGTAATGTAACCAAGGTAATGAATTAAAAAAAAATAATCATGTTAACTAAGATGTTAAAAATGATTAATATTAATTTGCAAAATTAAAGCTTTTTAAAATTAAACATAAATGTAAGCAGTTGTAAATAAAATAGTATACTAACCTCGGTGGAAATTTCCTTTCTGTCTCGAGAAATGGTTTACCGCGGCGCTACGCGCCTTGGTAAACCATCTTTTTCTCTCGACAGAAATGAAACCCTTTCCACCCACGGTAGTAATATACTATTTTTCACTACTAGGAGCAAAGAGTGTCATTATTGACTTTTTAAGAACCCTTCAAAATCATTTTTTACCACCTAGGTTAACAATTTTTTTTTGTCTCCCTAGGGAGACAAAATCATATGTCAAAACATATGTCAAGTTTTTTTCCTAACCAGAACGGTACTTACAGCAGTTTTTGTAAGTTTTTTTATGAAGATTTTTTTATCTTGAAAACATAACTACTTTAAAATACTTGAAAACATTTTATTGCACAAATATTTTAACGAAAAACAAATTGTACAGTTGTAAACATGTCGCACTTTTTTCTGTAGCTGTGTCAGTGTTCTATCATTATCATTATATTTACAAATTCTTTATCAGTGACCATCATATTATTTAAACCATTTACGCTATTTACGTGCAAATTATGAGTTATTTTGGAAAAAACCACCCATGTGAAGAACTTTTTATTGCTTTGATTGATGTAACGTCATTGTCATTTCCATGGAAATTTCGATTAATTTTTTGTAAAAATCATATACAGGGTTTTGATAAAAATTGAACATATTTTTAAATTAACATTTTTCAAGAAAATGCCAGTAGTGAAAAAAACTAGAAATGGGTAGGAGTCGAAACGCGTAGAAATTACTCTTCACAGATAAGTAGCTCGAGTAGAATTCGGAATCGGTAGAAGTGTAATTTTGTAAATCAAAGTTTAGTCTATTTTTTATATAATTGCTACACATTCTATGGTATACTCTTCGCAAGAAAACTATTATAGAATAATTAATAGTCTAATATAAAAAAAAATTATGTAAAGAAAATCTGCGAAGAGTGCAAACTATTAACAGAAAACACGACGAATTTAGTTAACGAAGAGGATAAACGTCAGTTCTGACATTAAATGTCAGAATATTTGAGGTTATTTGTTCTGACAAGTGCTTTTGTTTCTTTGTTTAAAATATTTTTGGCATGGCCTTCTTGACCGACACGTGACGTGATTTGGACTTAGAAGTTTTTTGCTATTGAAAAAGTTGTTTTTTTGTTTTTTTGACCTTACTGGCTAACTTTACAAAGAATGAACCAACATTTTTAATAGAAAATTAAATTTTCATTAATTTTGTGAAAAAGATTTTTTTTGTTAATTGAATAATAACGGAGATAGGAGGTTTTTTTGTGCTGGGGGGTAATTGGGGGGTCGGACAAAAAAACTAAAGAATACTTTTTGTCGAAGAATTAAATTGTCTATATTTTATGTCGAATAATTTTTTTTGTAAATTTAATAATAGTCGAGCTACGATTTTTTTTTCATTTGGGGGGTTGAAAAGGGGGCTTTGCAGTACTCAGATTCTCGTCAAAAACAATAGGGTTCTTCCTCTTATAGGGATCGATTTTTTCCTAAAATTTGAATTGGATAGGAGTTTTGGTTCTTAAGATAGCGTGTTTACAAGAAACGTGACATACACCAGACCGACCGACGGACGGACAAAAAATGAAAATTTTAAAAAGTCATGAAACGCACGAATCTGCAAAATTTTTTGCTCTACGACGAAAATTGACGATTTTAGGATTTTCTGATCGATTGCAATATACTCTTGTGAAGAGTATAATAATATATCATCCACGGTAGAGAAGGTCATTATTGACCTCGCGCAATTGTATCCCTCGCCGCTGCGCGGCTCGGGATACAATCTTTGCGCTAGGTCAATAATGAACCTCTTCTCTACCTAGGATGATAATATACTAATTTTGTTAATTTTACTAAATAAAAAAACTCATTTAAATAGAAATTAAATTCTTTTTTCTTCACCTATTTTTATATAAATCTCGATAATAATTATGCCCAATTTGTCTTCACGTCTGCATTATTAACAAGTGGCTAAAATTATAATTATTTAAAAATCAACTTTAAACATTTCTTTTTAAATATTTTTTCCGCGAAATTAAACCAATGAATCGTCGAGTTCAGGTCACGTGATTATGACGTAGTACACGAAGTTCAACAGGTAATACTTGGTAATACCATGTAATACTTGGTAATACCATGTAATACTTAGGTAATACTTCGTAACACCACGTCATACTAAGGTAATACCACGTAATACTATGACGTACTACGTAATACCACGTAATACTTGCGAAGTACGTCGTGTATTACGTACGACGTACGTAGTAGGTGTACAAAAAAGCCTTAGTATTTCCCCCTCGACAAAAATAGTATAATGATTTTTGAAGTCAGATTTTCGACACAAAGAAATAACCGATTTAAATGAAACCATAATACGTTTGTAGCCCTATTTTTGTAGTTTTCAAAACTACATTTAGTTTTAATGTTCGATGGGGCCCTCATGTAGATGTGCTACTCAGTAGAATTTGCGGGAGCTCAACGAGCTTATAGAAGCACAGATTCGAAGATTTGTGAATTTGAAACCCTCGTCTTAATGCATTGTATATGTGGTTTGTTAGATTTACGTGCAAAATGCCCCAGTTAAATCAGCTGATTAGGAGCTGTCGAGAATAAACAATAGATGGAGACAAAAAAGTTTAACTTGACAATATCTATTAAATTTTCCTAAAGCCGATCAGAGGGGTTATGTTGCATCGAAATTAAATAATTATATTTCTGTGCTGCACATCAGGCTTTGTCAAAGGGTGACGCGAATTTGATAAAAAATGCATGATGATCATTTTGGGGAAGAAAACGTTGCAGGAATTTTATTGAACCAGAATTTAATTACTGTATCTCTTAAGATAATGGAGATCCCAAAGGTGGCCCTTGAATTCGCGACACCCTGAATATAAGAGGTCAGACGATACATAAACTCACTGAAACAATGTAGTTTTAATAGTTATGTAACCAGTAAGTGTGTTAATAAGTGAGTTTATTAATCGCCATTTAACATACGAACTGATTACAATGCTTTTTCGCACATCGTAGATCATAATTAAATAAATTATAAAATAAAACAGTTATTTCGCCAACTAACAGAAAGAATGCGTCGGCCATTCAAATTTATTAAAGTTGAAGAAGAAGAAGAGCTATCACCGAACTTTTATTAATTGTGAATAGAAAATGAATGTTTTTTACTTAAAATGTGGTAAAAGGATCTGCTTCTCATTCTTTGCAACGGTAAATATTTAATTTGTCGCTTGAACCGTAATTAAAGCTACTTTAACATTTGTAATATAGAAACATAGATAGTAATTTTAAACATAGAAGAGCGTTATTATGGGATATCGTAACCATGCATTAATAGGGGTCATTAATCAAGGATTTGGAGTGCGTTAATGAATGTCTTTAATAAACGATATGCGAAAAAAAAGACTATAAATACCTTTGTAACTGGACTCTGATGAACTGTATAAGTCTGAAATAGTTGTGGACCATGACCAACTGTCTCAGGATGCTGAACTATAACTCTTACACAGCCAGATGTCGTTCCATATGCTATTTCTATCCAGTTTCCACACAAATCTAAAATACGAAAAAAACTATTTTTAACTCGGGTTCTAAAATATGACATCCTTGTTTGGGAATACCCGTAAGGCCGTCAGCAGCTTTAGTGTAAAAACAATCAGTTCATAAAATAATCCTACTGTTTTCTACTATTTTATTTTATTAAAACCGATGTGCACTTTGCTTTAAGCTTTCTTTGTAAGATTAAAAATGATCAATTTATTTGATTTTGTATCAGTGTTGGAACTTAACTGTCAAACCAATTTTTATGTCAGAATGTCAGATATAAATTAAAAAAGTTATTTTACAAAGTGTTTAAACTTTTTTTAATAAAGCTCCGTGTTTAAAAAAATACTACAGCCAATTCAATATCATGCAAAAAATTTAATTAATGTAGTTCTATTTACTGTTAATAAAAATAATTAAAAGAGTGCAAAGCTTTTAAAATTATATGCAGTTTTAAATGCGTATGACAACTTTTAATTTGCCAGAGCAACAAAATAAAGTTAAAAAAACCTTCTTAAGAAAATCCTACCTTCGCGACCTCTTTCAGACGCTGGCATGAAACACATGATTGATAACAGAATGTTTATAAAAAAATTTAAATAAGAACCATTAATAATTTTTAATTTTAAAGTCATGTGTTAGTTGTTTGCCGTTTCAAAGTATATTATCTTTTTTCCTTTCAAGTATTTTTAAATAGACTTACTTGTTTTGGGAGTGAGATATACAGAAATGGCAGTTACTGGATCGTTATTCGGATCGCGGTAAAGTTCTGTCACTAACAGATCGTTGTCCTTCATACGTAGTGGAAATTTCTGCATGTCTACAAAAATATCAAAATTAATTATAAAATTTGACTTTGACTACATTAAAAAAGAAATATTTTTAAAGAGTCATTGAACGTCAAAGTGTTTTCTATTAAACGCGGCTTAAGACGGGCGTTTAAAATTCATTAAATGATGTTCTGTGCTCTCAAAAGTTCGTAAAAAGTCATCTTCCTGAATGTCAGTTAATTTCGAAATTTGAACAAAATATGTAAAAATACGGAGTAATACATCAATAACTATGATTAAAAATATGTAGGATAATGTTTGTAATACATAGAAATGGTACTGATGCAAGAAATTTAATTTAATTTAATTTTAATTTAATTTATTGAATTATGCCCAACAGGATTTTACTCCCAATTATAGGACAGAAAAAATTTAACAAATCATATAATAACAGAATAACTAATACTAAAGCGTAATGATTCTTATTACTAACCTAATCATATCTTATCTAAATTAAGATTGATTTAACGAGTTGTATAAAATTTTCTTAAAACAATTGATATGCATTGAGAAATCTAAATGTAATAATAAAAATATGGTAAAATAGTACTTTTAGTGTTTTTCTTTGTACATTTAACACTTTAAACGAGCACATCTATATTAAGGAAAAACGTAAGTTGCAATTTTAATCATTTACAAGCTTAAAAAAACCATGGTAAATAAACGTATTATGGTTTGGCATAGACCACGTAATGTATATAAACCAAAAAATGTATCCGTAGTCGAGAAAAAAATCAAATATAGTATAATGATTTTTGAAGTCAGATTTTCGATACAAAGAATTAACCAATTAAAATGAAACCATAATACGTTTGTAACCCCATTTTTGTAGTTTTCAAAACTACGCTTAGTTTTAATATACGATGGGGCCCTCAAGTAGATGTGCTACTTAGTAGAATTTGCGGGAGCTCAACGGAGATGCCTTATACGAGCTTCTTGGAGCACAGATTCGAAGATTTGTGAATTTGAAACGCCCGTCTTAAGCAAACTTACCGATGTTGTAGATACATCCATTATTACAACCTAATAATAATATAGATCCAGCCGTATCAAAAGAAGCAATTGGCATTACATCTTGCGTTTGCCAATGCTGAGTCATTGCATGCCACACCCCCAATTTTCCACTTGGAGACAGTGCTACCAACTGACTACCGATGAAAAATAGGTGTTCTACCCGAACTTGCAAATTAAAAGTTCCTAAAAAATAACACAATGTAAAAAATATAAAGGCAACATTTTTTGTTCTTATTAAAGGGATTCTATAGTTCATTGTTTTGTTTTTATAAATTATAAACATACCTATGTTGCATCTGGCTCCAGTATCGGTAAGACTCCACAATCGAACTTGACTTCCGTAGGAAATGGCCACCATCTTAGCAGCTTCACCAGGACTTAGTTTGGCATTTATCGCGATTCGTTCGATAGTACTTTCAATGTAGGAACTTGTAAAAACTTGCTGCCAACCGCTCGAATCTTTCAATCTTAAAAAATATACATTTAATACTGTGTGAATTTAAATTAAATGACGTGGCATTACCTGTAGCACACAAAAAACCTTGCATAAGCAACAACAATCCAATTTTGATGAGCTTTAATCATTTGAACTCTTAGAGGTTCAACCCAATTATTGGCATCTAAAACAAAGAAATTAACATACTTATATCTCCCAGTGTATTTATTTTGGGCCAATTAAAACAAGACGACTTAAAAAGAAACCTGCAAAAAAAACTAATATTCTATCCATTCACAATTAAAAAAAACACAACAGGTGAGCCATTGAATTCTCTTGCTGACTAAAGAAAAACTGTTGGCGATCAGACAAACTAACTGTTATGACATCACAGTAGGGATACCTTCTAGATAACTAGGCCTGAAACGTTCATAATGACAAATATAAAACATGCGTCGACCTGAAATGAAGTATGCCATGAAACAAAGTTATCCCTACTGTCTGTCAAAAAAACTGACGTTTGTATTATTGGGTGACAGATTTTACCCTGTATATTGTCATTAATGTCACTTGTGTTTGCTGGTTATGTAAAAAAAGTCAAAAAATTAAAAAATGCATTTAAAAACATGTTTAGGGCATCTGAAGCAAAAACAATGGTCTCAAGATATACAGTTTTTTTTTTATAAAATTACTTTATAATGCACTATTTATTTGAAAGTTTGCACAAAATAGGATTTATGTAAGTACTCCCGGTTAAACAATTCTTTTAGGTATCTTGGGATAAATTAGCACTTTCAGAAAAATGTCTACAATTTTCTTTATAAATTCTCACATATTAAGCAAAAATTGTAGAGATGTGCCAGTGGTATTTGACCAAGATTCTGACTAGGTATGTTTACCGTCATTTGATCACCCAAATTTGGGGAAATTGGTCATATTCTAGGTCAGATTCTTAATATTTTTTTAAACTGCCACTTTTTGCTAAATTTTTAATGTTGTTGTCTTAATTTTGCTATTTCCTTTTACATGAAATTAGGATTTATGATTAAAAATATAGTATTTAATGACCATAATTTGATTTTTCATATGACATCACCAAGGGTTCTCTTAAAAAGTTTTTAAGAATTTGACCATATTTGACCAGAGATTTTAACCATACCAAAATGATTTGGTCATAAGTACATCTCTAAAAAATTGTTTCGTTTTTTTAATTTTTACGCCTGTTTTGTGTAACTGTCACATTATTTTTGGCATATTTTAATTTTTAATGACAGTGAATGGAGTGTATATCGAGATTCCCACTCTTTTTTATTCACAATATTTAATCGTGGGACATTTAGTGAAGGTTTAGTATACTCACTCGACATTCCAGCTCCCAAAATCAAACCAATATCACCATTCCTAACAATCTTATTAAGATCAGCTGACGAAGTGCGGTTATGTCTTAAATCCAGCGACGCCGTACGCGAGTGCCCTCTACTGGCAATACCCCTTAAGTCTTGCGAACTCCGACTACTGAAACTAGCAGAAGATAATCCGTATCTCGGCTCCAAAGACGGATTTCGTGAATGACCAATTGGTTTGGCAGAGGACACCTCCGCAACATTGGCTGACGATACTGCCTGAATGCTGGCATTATGTGGCAAAGTGTCTTTGTTGTTTGAAGATGCATTAGGTGGGTCTTGTTCTGAGTTACTGGGTTCGCTAACAGGGGGCGCTAGGGTAAGACGCACTCCTATTCCAGGTGGGCGTGTCTCGCCGTGGATTCCAACCGTAGGCACAGATGGAAGGGGTACTTCGTAAGCGTGGTCTTGAATTGGAACACCTAAAAAATGGTAAATCTTTAATCTAAATAAAAGTATACAGGGTGTCCCCAAAACAAGTGCATATACTCGACCTGTGCTAGGCTAGGTTGCACCGTTTAAGAACTACAGCCCTTTAAGTCTAATTCTCTAAAGATAAGAGGTGCTAACGGGGATCCAAAACAATTAATTGATGTAGAAATGGCGAAAAAAAGGATCAATTCAAAACAACAACAAAATCTCGCTACTATGGAGATGAAGCAGAACAGATGAAAATATTGCCCTGAAGCACGGACCAAGATACATCTATGAATGGTCGTTGCCTGAAGAAGCTTTTAAATAAACTCGAAACGTTGGCGTTTTAATAACTGGTTGTTTTGAATCGATTCTTTTTTCCGCCATTTCTACATCAATCTTTTAAAATGTTGGTCGAACCATAATAAAATTGATTAAATCATTAACGGCAATAAAAACATTCATTTAAAACTTGTTTTGATATTTGTAGCCCTAGAAATGGAGGTTAAACTGGTAAATTGCATAAACTTTGTCTTAACTTTTTTCTTCCTAACAATTTTGCAATTTTATTTATTGTTGCTGGTAGAAAGTTTCAATAAGTAACTTTTTTATTACCTAAAACTGTACGAATTTGAAATACACTGGATTTCAAAAGTCTTGCATGGGTTTAATAACTATCGCGTTTGCCTGACAAAAATAAACTTTGATGCCTTTGTGATATAATACACAAGATAGAAAAGCATTTAATTAATTCTCTTCAATGGTGCCACGCGTTTAAAAAAATAGTATAATATTCCTGAAAATGGAAGAAGTGTAAAAATTAAATATAAAGGAAACACAGAATTATTAGTGTGTGATATTAGTACTCCTTGTTCTAAATAATGCATTTAAATGGTTTCGCATACTTCTAACGGGGCTATTAATAACTTCTAGGGGTTCATTCCCGACTTTCTTGCACCGCAACAATTAGCCTATGTCTGTTTTTTAGCGGTTTTTTTGCGCAGTAAGAGAATACAATAAACCACTTTTTAATTAATTTATTATTGAAGCAACAGCAACAAGAAATAAAATTACAAAATTTGTTGGAAACAAAAAAGTTAGGAAAATCTGTATGCACTCTACCGGTGGTATAACTCCACTTCTAGGGGGGCTACAAATGCCAAAACAAGTTTGAAAGGAATGTATTTATTACCGTTAATGATTTCATCAATTTTATTATGGCTCGACAAACCATTTGTAAGATATTTACGATCAATTATTTTTAGTGAACTATTCTTAAAGGACTGTAGTTTTTAAACGATGCCCTCTTAAAAGATGCACTCGTTTCAGGGACATTTTGTATAATTGTGCATCCTTTAGAAGTAAATATTTTTTTATGTTTCCCAAGTACATTTAAACATATTGGGAGTTAAACTTAATTGGTATTTAGACGAAATCGTGTATACAGTTTCCAAAACTGTCTGGTGTGTACATTTGAATTTACTTTATAATGACGAAAACAGGCAGCATCTTTTAAAAGTTTCCCTATTATAATAGTGGTAAGATAATTAGGTAAATAAGCAATCCCACTTATTTAATAGCAATTAATTTGGTTACGGCACCTAATAACGCAGCGAATTTTAAACTTTCGAAATCATTTTGTTCTAACATTAAACACTACTTACATGGAGGAGACAAATACCCATAGAACAAAATATCACCACAACTTGACTGCGTTAGCTCTTCGCAAAGCATAAGCCTCCTTACTAATGGAGCTATGTTATAATACTCGGCCTCATGTCTTAAGATCCTTAAATCCACCCCATTCAAATCAATCTCTCTGGTCCGTAAATAGTTCAAGATAACTGCAAAGATCTTGGGGTCTCTATCAATAAATATCGCCCCTTTCTCGTCTCTGACGCTTGATATCCGACCGCTTAACAGGGATGTAAAAAACGTATCTGGGATTACTGTAAGGGTCTGTCTTGAAGTAGAGAACCTTAAGAAATAATTAAAGTTAATTTTTGGTCTTGCGACAAACTTAAGTAATAATTACCTCTGACCTCCTACATTTAAATGCAAAATGTCCCCGTTATAGGCTTGATGAAACGACATTATCGATTAACTTTCTATTCTAATTTGATAAGTATGTTTTCACTTAATTTTAAGATTAATTAATAGAAATTGCAGCATTTTTGCACATTTATCAACAATTTTTTAAGTATTTTGACGTTTACTTGTTTCAGTCGTAAACGACAAGGACAGATTTATGTCATTCTTTCAAAACTGAGAAAGATGGTAGATTTGTTTGAGGTAAATGAACTAAACCAAAGAAATGCAAATGAACCATAGATCAATGCAGTGTTGCCGAATTGACAACTAAGCGGCAAATTCAAGATGAAAACTAAAAAGACAACTTTTGGATTTGTTTGGTGGATGTTTAAAAAAATGTAGCGTTATTTTTAAGGAAGTAAGTTAAAATATTGGAATTTAGCAAATGGACAAGTACAGACAGAGTATAATTTTTTTTCTTTGTTTATTTTTTATGTCAATAATTAATTATACTTACTTATTTGGATTTAGGTACTTGTTAGAAAATGGGTAATTTTGCTAACATGCAAGATTTGTTATTGAGAAATATAACATAGTGATTTAATTTAAATATTTAAAAAAGTAGTGGTCCCTCCACAGCTCTTGCGGATCAACTTCTGAAGTGAAGTTCAATACTACTTTAAACTTTCACTGGACGTCTGTATCTTGGTATTTCGCGTGTTGAATTCTTTGTATGTTTAATGAATAAAAAATAAGTATGTTATGTGTTTTTTTATAAAATAACCCATGAACTGTTAGTGCCACTTACCAAAACCAAAGATCAATTGTTGCTGTGGTTTTATTATTAATTATTTCTACATGGAATATCGAACCCCTGTTAATTAAATTATGGAAACTAGAAAACAATGATTAGATTTGTAAGTATACGATATTATTATCTAAATCATTTTATTGTTTAAAATATAAAGAATAAGGTTGTCCTACGTCCTAGGTACAAATGTTTAAGTAGGATCAATCTGTATAATTATTTAAAAAATTATAAGTTGCTAAACTGGTTTTTTCGCGTGGTTTAAACAAAATTAGGTTAAAATATTTAAAAAACAAAAAAAAACTACATAACCGAAAAATTTGGCTATTTAAAAAAAAATATCTCTGTTTATTCAAGTTTAAATACCCTTCTATTAACTACCTACCTTTTATTTTCTATATTTTTTTTAAAAGAGATTCTTTACCTAGTTGCAGATATTTTACATTTTCTAAATACATGTTTCTCGACAAATTTATATTTTTAAATTAAGTGTGTTTTGGAGAGAATCTTTGGTTTTATATTGAGTAAACTTTTGCCCCAGGAATTATCTACCAAAAAAAAAATTGAATCCTTATTTTTTGCAATTTAAAAATACATTTTCTAAAATACAATGCTTTTTAAGACAACATATTTTTAGTTAGGTAAATTTAAGAGACCTTCACACAATTATGTTAGCTGTATACCTACATAAATTTCAAGAACTTCTTGTGAATACTAAATATTTATTATTACATATCTACTTGCAAAATCTTCGTAATATTTTCATAGTCATAAAACGTGTATTTTCCTTATTTTACTATTTGCAGAAAATCTACCTGCAAACCAGAAAACAAAATTTTGCTTGGGTTAGGTTAATAACTTCATAGACATTTAAATAAGCAACTTTGCCTCCCCTTGACCAACCTTGTATCTCTTAAAAACTATATATGCAGGTCGAGGAACATAATTTTTCCTAATTTGAAACTTAAAAATAATTTAACATAAAACAAAACCAAATTTTCATAACTATTTATTTAATAGACCATATTTAAACAAAAATCGGTTGGGTTTTCTAAGGAATAAGGATATGTGTCATTTAAAACATTGAATCTATTTAAAAGGTTTTTATGACATTTACGGAGTAACACAATCAACTTACACTGTTTTACGTCGTTAATTTTAGAATTAACAGCCCGACTACCCTGTAAAATATAGGCCCCAGTTTTTAGTTTTATTAAAGCAATTGTTTTAAAATTTGAACAATATAACATGATGAGCTCCTTTTAAATTACTTTTTGTTTAGCACATTGTATATTGTAGTCCTAAATTAGCAAAAATAACAGGGGAAGAAGGGGAAATGATGCTAAAAGCAACAATTTTTTTTTCTCAAATTGAGCTTTAAAAATTTATTTTCAAAATCAATAAGTATTACATAATGAATTATCTTTCCAATGACACCAAGTTTTTTAAAATCGGATAAGAATTAAACTTTTAATGCAAAATCCGTGTATAAAACAAAATGTGAAATATTTACACATCGATAAAAGTACTGAATAAACTAGCTTTGGTCATAAAAGTAAAGCAATTTCTGTTTGCCTAATTATCTATAATTGACAATGTATAACACTCTGTAAATGTTATACAAAACCTTTTAGCTGGTGCATTTAATGTATTAAAGAGGCCACTTGTTGTTGTTCAATACATTATAGCGTTATATTTGATAAAAGTATAAAAATAATGATGTTATGGTTACTTATGTCAGTTAAAATCCTAAACGATGGGTGGTATGACACATGCCCTTAAAAACCCCAACCAATTTTATGCAAATATGGTGCATTTGAAAGAAATAGGTACCTAATTCCATGGGCTATAACTTCTTCCCACTTGTTTTTAAATCCAAAGATACAGTGGTTAGACAAGTTGGACACGGTTTTGCTTTCTTGTCAAGAAAATAATAACCGAGAAAATACTTAACCAGAAAACTTTTGTCTTTTTTAACAGTCCAATGTAAGTCGTGGTACCTACAAGTAAAAGTTTTAGCAGACTAGCTTCTTTTTTTATGTATACTAAAAGTTAATCAAAAATAGTAAGTACCTCTCTATTGTTAAAAAATAATAATTATAAATAAAATTTTATTGAATAAAAATCAAACGGGCGTCGACCGAAGTCCTTTAGCCAAATGTATCGTAATTAAAGTAAGATAAGGGCAAAGGTATTAGGTACTTTTAATTAGTTTTTTGCATAAACTTGATACCTATGTGTGTGAAAAATATACATAGAGTTTCAAAAAAAGTAACACCAAAATTTGGAAGGTGATCCTCCCATTAATTTGCAACATTAGGTCACAATAGATCTACACCAAGTTTACAAATAGGTGCTAAATAATATTTTAAATAGATTTTTAAAGAAATTATTCCACTAAAAAATTACTTCGCCCCATATATGGCCCCCGAGAAGTTATATTCAATCTTGTAGAATTTATTCTAAACTTTGCAAATAGATATAAAACAAGGCTCTAAAAAACTTAAACTTAAATTTTTTTTCTTGAAAAAATGTCTATATGCTCCCAAGGACTCCCTTCTCGAATGGGGTGAAGGATTTTTTTTAGAAAAAAAGTATGAAGTGTAAGTTGTTTAGCACCTTATTTTGTATCTGTTTACCAAGTTAAGTGTTAATCCAACATGAATATTACTCTTCGGAGGCAATTTAGGGGGTGAAGAAATTTTTTTAAAGGAATAATTTTTGCAGAAACCGTTTTAAAATCTTATTTAGCACCTGTTTGTAAAATTTGGCGCAGATCCATTGTGATCTAATGTTGCAAATTAAAGGGGGCTTTGTGGGAGGCTTTCACGCTTACCCTAAACTCTTATTTTTGTGCATTTTGCGAATTTAACTTCCTGAATAGATATTCTAACACATAACAAATCTGGCTGTTGTGTATTTCTTGCAAGATTTGCTATGATTTTTAGTAACTCTTGGCCTATTTATAATCATTATTTATAAAGTAAGCGTTTGTATTTTTTTAGTCGAACAAGTACATTTTTTTAGTACAAATTTCTTGACAACTTTTCTCAAATTTATCTCCTTTTTGAAATGAGTGGGAAAGGTATAAAATATAATACCTTTTTTTATTAGATCCAGTTATTAGTTGCATTATGAATTAATTTAATGTTGCTCTGAATCTTAAGAGAAATTGCATTATTTGCTGAATAACTTTTCACTTTACGCATTCTACCTTAATATCAGTTCAATCAAATCTAATACTTTCTGATTGTGTTTTAGAGTTCTCATTATTATATTGTATAGAAGTATTTCTTCCAAAAGAACTTTATAAACAATGAAAACAAATCATACCAGTGAAGAAGAGCAAAGGAATTGCAATGAAAAAGGTAAGTTTTAAGAATTTATATTTAAAATTTAACGGTCAAACCATTATAAAAATGTGCACCAATTTTTTAAACCCTGTTAGACTGCATGATTTGTTAACAAAAAATGATAAACTTTAAAGTTGAATTTAAATTGACCAAGGGCCTGTCGTATTTTTTTTTTTTACTTTTTACTTTTTTCTTTATGGTGATTTTAGATTAAAGTTCGTCAACTCACTATAAAATTTAACCAAATTTTATCTTTTTTAGAAACCATGTAATTTTAAAATAAAATTTTACGTTCATGTTTTACGAAATGTCAAATAAAGCTAATATAATTTTTAAAAAAAATTTAACAGTTAAAAATTTTAAACAATTTAATATTTTTTAACATGGTAGATTTGGCGTCTTTCAATATAATGCGTTAAAAAATGTTAATTAAAATTTTTTATTGTAGTATTTATTTATTTTAGGGACATTTGTTAATTTTTTTATTTTATTTTGGAGACATGTATTATTTAATTTTTTTTATACATTCATTTTAATAATAATTGTTTATAATTTTAGAAAACTTTAACGCCGAAGAATTTGTGGACAACCTTATAAACGAAGGAGCAAAAGTACATTGTGATGATACGAGTCAAAAATTTACCAAAAATGATGTGCCGGAGTTTTATGATGCCAATAAATATAAAAGGTAAGTAATTTTTTAATTTAAAAATCCGGCAAAAATAATTAATTTTTAAAATATGGTCGCCAGTCAAGATACCTAAATTATTATCATTATTATACTCCTCGCAGACAAAGTCAAAAACGAGGAGTATATTGTGATTGTTATGAAAATTCTAAAATCGTCGTAGAGAAAAAATTCCTGCAGATTCGTGCGTTTCATCGAATTTTGAACAACTTTCAAAAAATCCGTCTGTCCGTCTGTCACGTTTTTTGTAGACACTCTAACTTGAGTACCAATGATCACATCAAGTTCAAATTTTCAGGAAAAATCGTTCTCATTAAAATCTAGATCCCTATTGTTTTTGAAATAAATCGGAAAATAATAAGGGGGGCTGCGGCACCCCCCAAGTGAGAAAAAATTCATATTTTAGTTATCATAAAAATTACAGAATTTTTTTCTGATAACTTTAAAGCCCTTTTAATTCTCTACGAAAAGTAAATTAAAGTTTTTTTTGTCCGGCCCCACTTAAGCCCCCCAATTTAAAAAAAGCCGTATCTTCGTTATTTTTCAATTTACAAAAAAAACTTAGGTCATAAAAATGAAAGGAAATTAAATTTTGTATTAAAAAATATTTTTTGTTTTTTTTTGTGAAGTTTTTAAGACAAAAAAGGTCAAAAAAAAAAGGTTTTTAGTGATAAAAAAGCTCTAAGTCACTTAAGTCTAGGTTCGGTCAAGAAGGCTTTGCAAAAAAAATTGAAACAAAAACATCCTTCCAAAGCCAAATTAAATCCTAAACGTCAGTGTCAGAATTAATACCTATTTATGATTTTCGCAAATAAATATTTTTTCTATAGAAGAGTTAATAGTTTAACCTCTTCGCAGAGTTTTATTGATAATATTAAAAAATTATTGTTTTTTTTTAATTTTATTATTCTCTACTGCGAAGAGTATCCTATTAAATGTCGGCATTTTATAAAAAAAAACTCTAACAGGCTCACTAAGCTAACCTATCCACTGACCTAACCCATTACTAGTTTTTTTTTAAATATAATAAAAATCTATGACATACCACAATCAAAACAGAATGGTAAATACGAATTAACCATTTGTATATTTTGAAATGTACTGTTTGCATGGTAATTTGACTAATTTTTATTATTTAGTTAATAAACTATTTTTCTAAAAACTATGAATAAAATTAGAGATTTAATTATCGTTAATATTTCCTTGAAGTAGTCTTAATTAGTTTTTTTGTAAACATTCTTATAAATTTAATGTTATTTTTTAGGGGACAACAATTCTTTAGAGAAAACATTTTTGGATTGTATTTTAGTAAACTGTTAGGACTTCTAACAGTTTTAGCCATACCTACGGTACTAAAAATCCTGATGATGACTAAAATGTCCTCCAGCAAAATAACTGCCTATAAAAGATACATGTCTACTATTTTGCATATGAATGTTTGGTACAGAGATGATTTCAAACCAGGTTCCAAGTAAGTTTTTTAGAAAATGTAGCTCCTATAATCCATAATCTTTTTTGGAGCAATTTTAAAATTTATTTATTTATTAAATCACTTTTTAATAAGTGTTTATAGGACAACACATTTTGCTTTGTATTTAAATTTAAATTAAATGATAGAAAATTGTTTGTAAAAAAACACAAAGTACTTATTTCTTGCCAAAAAAATGTGGTTAACTTTATGACCCTTAAAGTTACAAAAGTCCCCAAAAAGGCATCCAAAATATCAGATTAATTATACCGAGGGGCAAATTGTGTACACTAATTCCTAACAAATTCTCAACAAATTCTAAACAAATTCTACAAATTCCCAACAAATTCTACAAATTCTCAACAAATTCTACAAATTCTTAACAAATGCTGCAAATTCTTAACAAATTCTCAACAAATTCTAGACAAATTATCAACAAATTCTTAGACTAATGTAAACTAATTCTTTCATTGAATTGCCCCTCGAATTATACTATCCATTCACAGTTTAAAAAAAACCAGAGTCAGCTATAAAAACTTAAATCTTTATCTTTGAAAAGTTAAATTTTTCTCAAAGTTGGCATTACATTTCAAATTTACTGTCATAAAAATTGAAAAATGCCAAAAATGATATGATAGTTACATAAAACAGGCGTAAAAATTGGAAAAAGGAAACTTTTTTGCTTGAAATGTGAGAATTTATAAAGAGAATTGTATAGATATTTTTGAAAAAGTGTTAATTTATCCTATGATACCTAAACAGAATCAGTGAGTATACTTACATAAATAATTACTGTTTTGTGTAAACTTTTAAATGGTTTAATGATTAGTGCATTATAAAGTAATTTAATAAAAAATCAAATAGTTCTGTATATGTTGGGAACATTGTTTTTGATTCAGATGCCCTGAACCTGTTTTTAAATGCATTTTTTAATTTTTTTGACTTTTCTTACATATCCAGCAAACACGAGTGACATTAATGAAAATATACAGGTTAAAATCTATCACCCTAAGGCTCGCCTACTCTGTTTTTTTTTTAATGTGAATGGATAGGAATTAACTGTTTTTCTTAAGGTTATGGGAATCAGTAGCCGAAGTTAAAAATAAACACAACTCAGCTAGTCGAAGAGCGGTATGTTCCCAAATGGGATTCATAAACCAAAAAGATATGGCAATTACTCAGTTTGGTTTTATGGGATTTGCAATTATTCGTCCTGAATACGTAGGAATTCATAGTAAATCAACAGAAGATTTTGAAGCCTTTGTTCATGTCTGGAGGGTTGTGGGTTCAATAATGGGTCTTGAAGATAGGTAAGAACAAAATGACAATTACGAGGGTTTCCTATAAAAAAAAAGTCGCATAGAACTTTATCAAAAAACATGAAAACTTTAGAAACACATAAAAACTTGCATATAGTAAAGTATGGGGCGCCACCAACGTCACCACAAGTGCCAAACAAACCCTTCAAGTTTATTAGGACTATACCAAAAGTTACCCAAAGTATTTTAGCCATGATAATTTTTTAAGTTGGAGAGTTATCGAAAAAATTGAATTGTGCCGAGAAAATTTTTATGCCAACATTTTTGACTACTTTCAAAGAAAATTACCTCAACAACAATGTCTTGCCGAATTGATTTTTACTTTTAGCAACGATGCACCACATCAAGAGACTATTTCCTCCTGATTCTTGAAATTCAAACATGAACCCACCAGTCTTAGCGCCCATTCTGAGTCAGGTCTACCAAAAACAGGAGTGCCCGGAAATACATGGATGCATTGCGCTAGTTAAAACCCAAAAACGCACAAGTGACACACCGCAAGATTAAGACATTCTAAGGCAATTTAAATGACTCCAACTTAAAGTATCTTACATAACCAGTTAAATCTAAAAAAAATTATTTTCTGTTGGACAGCCCAATTTTTAGGAAGGCACAAAAGTAGACTGGCTTTAATTAATGACACAGATTGTCACAGAATTTTTAGTCTGTTCGGCAGTGGAATTCTATAAATCGCATACAAAACCGCAAATGATGACAAATCATGAATTTACATAGAAAAAATTTAAAATACCAGACATAAGCTTTTAGGGGGTTTCATGTAAAGAATGGGCAAAAAAGAGGTACCGTTTCCTTGCAGCTCGCGAGGTTAACTAAAAAATATACTGTGGCGAAACCACTTGTCATATCTTAACAAAACTTTTGGTATAGTCCTAATAACCTTGAAGGTTGAGTATGGCACTTGTGGTGCCGTTGGTGGCGCCCCCTACTTATCTATGCAAAATATAAAAAGCTACTCTCGTGCATAAATTAATTATTAACTTGTTTTAAAATTTGTTTTGCAGATTTAACATTTGTAGAGAATCCTTGGAAGAAACAAGAGCAATTTGTGAAGCTCTAAACAAAAAAGTCCTTTTGCCTCTTCTTCGTGAAAAAGACTCAGATTTTCTGGAAATGACCCGTTATCTATGTGAAGGTCTATGGCATTTTCAACCTTTACTGGATCACCGAGTGTTTATGACTTATTTATTTAACACTCTGTCTGAAAACACTGAAAATTGTTACGGAGACTTTTTTAAACTAAAATATATGGAGCAACTTAACTATAATTTACTAGTAAATACAGTCAACTGGATGAAATTTAATATTATCAGACATTTTGTTAATTTTATTCAAAATATGTCATTATGGATAATGGATACTTTTCCGTTTTTGGCAATTTATAATTTTGGGTCTAGAAATGCTTATGTTAAAGTTTTAAACGTTAAAAAGAGCAATGGAATTACGAATAACAATTACAAGCAAGAGTAACTAAAATCAGTATGTTTCGACGCATTTTTTTGTACTGTGTACTGTTTCCTTAAAATAAGAGAGCTTTATTTTTTATACAACAATTATTGTACTTACGGTTATTTAACCAAGATACCTAAATCAGTGATATTTTTGTTAGAATTAGAATTCTTGTCAAAAAACCTTTCCTTATTGTTATGTTATTGTTTAGAAAAATTGTATTGTTGTACTTAATTTTAACTAAAAACAAAAGTTTTTATTTTATCAATAAAGTAACATTTTTACTATTTTTAAATCTGTTTTTTTTTTTATTTAATTAAAGTGCAAATTATTTGTGCTATTAGTGCCATCAAAAAATTAAAAATATATAAATAGTATATTAATTAAAATAATAAAGTATTTGAAAACTTTTTAAATAAATCTTCAAATTCATCCATTTTTTCGTCGGTTTTATCTCTAATTTGATGTATTTTTGGCATATCTCTTAAATCTGCTGGGAAAGGTCTCTCAAAAAAGAAACTGTGATTGAGACACTAAAAATATCATTTTTTGTTATACGGGGAATGTCGCGAAGCTTAGAAACTGTGATTATGTAATATTGGTTGCCTAAAATCAACAAAAAACAGCTCTTTCTGGTCATTGCTCAGTGCGTTTATGAATGTTAATTTTAATTAAAAATTGTGCTTATCAGCAACAGAAATAAACACGGCACAAGTTGACATATTCCAAAGGTCCATCAATAAGCTTTTACATACAGAATTTTGGCAATTTAGAAGCACTATTTTTTTGCATTTTAAATTGCCCAAATTCTCTATTTAAACGCTTATTGATGGACCTTTAAAATATTTCAGCTTGTGCTTTGTTTATGTTGCTAGTAAAACCCAATTTTTAATTAAAATGAACTCTTATAAACCCACTGAGCAATGACCAAAAAGTGCTGTTTTTTGTTGATTTTAGGCAACCAACACTACATAACCACAGTTTCTATGCTTCGCGACATTCCTCTTTAAATCAGTTTATTGTAAAAATAAATGGAAGCATTAAAAATCTCCAATATGCGCAAAATAAAATACATAATTAAGCTTATTTAGTTAATAATAACTCTTTATCAAGAGTGAATTAGAATTCTGTAAAAAAAACTTACATCATAAGCAGAAGGTCTTTTGGCAGCATCATATTGAACCAAACTTTTAATAAGATCCAAAGTAATAGCATCAGCATCTGGTACCATTACGCTCCACTTTTTTGGAACGCTTCTTGAGAATGATATTTTATGAAAATCTGGCAGCTCCGTTACTCCTGGCCATTTACTTTCATTTGGTGTGCCCAAGCAGGATAACACTATTGCGAGTTGTTCTATGTCTGTCTCTCCCTTAAAAATGGCTATTAAAATTTTGCAAAAAACCTAGTTAAGGGTAACTAAAAACTCATTTTATTTTTTGAAGCCCCATATCTCAGAAATCAGAAAATCATTTTTGGCAAATAAACTGCTGTTCAAAAGTTAGGGATATCGCGAGGTTTTCCAACTTTTGGAATATTTTAGATATAATTTTTTTCTTTTGAGATAACAAATAAGAAAAAACAAGCACTTGGTTTTTTTTAACTTTGCCAGGAATTTGATAAATTTTTGGCAAAATTGCGAATATCTTAAATTTTATCATCGACCAAAAAATCTTTCAAATTCTTTTTAAAAGTAGGGGTATCTGTCTTGTTTTATCACTAAGAATGTCTAGCTGCTAATTAAGCACTCGGACTGATTGAGACCCCTAACGTTTGGTTGATGAGGTCATTTTCTTAAATTATAGTCAAAGTGTTGGATGCAGTGTTAATAACCGTCAAATTGATACAGCAACTTTTGCTGAGGAGTCAGAAAGTATAGACCTTTAACTTTATTAGCAATAGAAGAAAGATATCCAACGTATAAGTGCAACGGAAGCCTGAAGGTACGAGAGGACCCTTGCGCGATCACGGTTTTAAAGCCACTGGAGCTTCTGCATTCATTTTAACGGTATAAAAACATTTTTGCAATGTCAATTAAGAATTTAGGCAACTTTTTAGAGGAGTTTCGTTAACTCTTGACCTCAAATGGCAATGATTAGAGTGGTCAAGGGAACGAGAATATGAACAGGGAAAATGTAATTCTGTACTGCTTATAGACGAATCAAGATTTGGTTGATATTCTGATAGTCACCGTGTACGGGTTTGGTATTGTGGATGTATCAGAAAATCTGCCAAATCTGGATTCGTCTATAAGCAGCACCATAAAAGTTTTTAAATTAAATTATTAATTAGCTTTGTTCGCAGTCCACAGAATCCCAGTTCCAAACTAGTCCACAGGTGCAAAAATCCTGCGCAGAACTTGTTTTTATGGATCTGCGCAGACATTGACAGTTTAAAAACTCATGGACTAGTCATGGACTAGTTTGAAACTGGGAGTTTGATCTCTACGAACAAAGCTATTATTTTGTTTGTTAAAAAGGAAAGTATTTTTCTTACAGCGAATAGTGGTTGACGATTAATTAATTCAGCTAAAACGCATCCCACTCCCCACAAATCAACAGCTGGCGTGTATGTCCTGGAACCATAAAGAAGCTCAGGAGCACGGTACCATCTCGTTGCCACTTGATGAGAATATGTTCTAATGTTTGATTTTTTATAAATTCGTGCCAAACCAAAATCTGCTATTTTTAAAACGCCACTATCACCTTAAAAGAAAAAGGATTTCGCAATAACAAATTTATTAATTACAAGAAAATCAATCCAAATGATAATTAGGAGAAGCTAGCAACATTTAAATTGTAAATCAACGTTGTTGTATACGTTGTATACAGTAGAGTGCCTTGATGATTTTGACAGTTATTGTCGCCTTATAGAGTGACGCCATGCATCATTCTTTCTCTGTCATACAGATAACGTCATCAACGTTATAGCCAAAGTGACAACAATTACAACTTACAATCACAATTAATGACGTTATCTGTATGACAGAGAAGGAATGATGCATGTCGCCACTCTATAAGGCGACAATAACTGCCAAAATCATCAAGGCACTCTAGTATACAGTAAAGTTTACAAATGTCATTATTCAACTCGTTATTCAATATGTCTGACCTAAATTTACTTTTTACTTCAAAATGTCACAACCTCATAAAAATATAATTTCAACTTGAGTTTTTAATTCAAATTAAAAATGCTTTTTAATAAATTAAATGAAGCAAATATAAAAAATAATATAAAAACTCGTTTTATAAGGCGTTTTTTGGCATTTGTCCATTGGAAAACCAAACCTGGACGTGTGCTAAAAAACGTTTCTTATAAAACTCTATATGTTTTAATATACCATTAATACTATTTTCTTAGTCCAACAAAATGTCAGGTTAAACAGGAAGTTTTTTGTTATGTTAAAAACTTCATAAGTGGGATTGTTTTCTTCGTACAAAAAATTGATATTTGCACATACGAGCAATAACCCTGTCAAAACTTTTTTTTGATGTGGCAATTGCTTTTAAAATGTTATTACGCAGAAAAGTCGATAGATAACACTAGATTTAAATCAGTGGTTCATAGAGATCTGGCATTGTTAAGGTTTAAATGTGCACCTATCAATTTGTAAAAAAAAAACGATCCCACTTCTGATGTTTTTAAAAAAGAAATGACAAAGTTCCTGTTCTTTTTGCTGCCATATCCATATGTTTTGGCGATTCTAAATCAGTCAAATTACTTACTGAGTAAAAGATTAGCTGGTTTAATATCCCTATGCATAATATCGTTATCGTGCAAATGCTTGATTCCACAAAAAATCATTTTCATGTATCTTTTCACTTGTGGCAACGTTATTCGAATGTCCAAGGTATTGATAATTTCCGCTAGACTACAGGGCAGGTATTCCATTACAAGAACAACAGAATTGCTAGTGCATTTTATGTCTAGCAGCTCCACTATCTAAAAAAAAAATATGATAGAATTAAAAACTAAAAATTCTTTAAGAGGGACGTTTCAAATTCATAAATGATGTTCTGTGCTCTCAAAAGTTCGTGAAAAGTCATCTTCCTAAATGTCAGTTATTTTCGAAATTTTAACAAAATATGTAAAAATAGGGAGATACATCAATAACTATGATTAAAAATATGTAGGATAATATTTGTGGTATATAGAAGTGGTACTGATGCCAGAAATAATAAAAATATGGTAAAATAGTACTTTTGGTGTTTTCTTTGTACATTTAAATCTTTAAACGAGCACATCTATATTAGGGAAAAACGTAAGTTGCAATTTTAATCATTTACAAGCTTAAAAAAATCATGGTAAATAAACGTATTATATGTAGTTTGGCATAGACCACGTAATGCATATAAACCAAAAAATGTATTCGTCGTCGAAAAAAAAATCAAAAATAGTACAATGATTTTTGAAGTCAGATTTTCGATACAAAGAAATAACCGATTTAAATGAAACCATAATACGTTTGTAGCCCCATTTTTGTAGTTTTCAAAACTACGCTTAGTTTTAATATACAATGGGGCCCTTATGTAGATGTGCTACTTAGTAGAATTTGCGGGAGCTCAACGGAGATGCCTTAGAGTGCCTTGATGTAATATTGACAGTTATTGTCGCCTTATAGAGTGACGACATGCATCATTCTTTCTCTGTCATACAGATAACGTCATTAATTGTGTTTGTAAGTTGTATTTGTTGTCATCTTTGCTAATATGTGGATGACGTTATCTGTATGACAGAGAGGGAATGATGCATGTCGCCACTCTATAAGGCGACAATAACTGTCAATATGACATCAAGGCACTCTAAGATGCCTAATACGAGCTTCTAGGAGCACAGATTCGAAGATTTGTGAATTTGAAACGCACGTCTTAAAGAAATTGGGTTTTTGCAAGTAAAATAAATTATTAAAAAGAATATGCTTGGGAAAATACGTACGTGGTCCGATTTAAGAGCCCTCAATGCCAACATTTCCCGCATAGTGTTTTTAGGAATAGTAGAATCGTTATTCACACGAATTTTTTTTAATGCAACCATTTTCTTTGTTTTTCTGTCCATTGCTTTATAAACCATTCCATGAGCGCCTTCTCCCGCCCTTCCCATTGATTTATATTCATCCATTCTTATTTTTACAAATTAATTACATGTTTTTTTGAGAGATTTTAAGAATTTGATTTGAAGTTTGTTGTTTTGTCAATTTTGACATAACGAAGCGTCTCTTTTGAAAGGTTTGTTTATTGTTTGTATTTGGCGCTACCATGGTTACCAACAATTAAAAAGTGAGAACTAGAGATAGAGAGCATAAAAGAGACAGGACAAACTATCCATTCACAGTTAAAAAAACCAGAGTCACCTATGAAAACTAGAACCTTTTTCTTTGAAAAGTTGATTTTTCCATCATTAAAAATTGACAGTTACATAAAACAGGCGTAAAAATTGGATAAACAAAGCAATTTTTGCTTGAGATGTGAGAATTTAGAAAGAAAATTGTAGATATTTTCGTAAAAGTGCTAGTTTATCCTATGATACCTAAAAGGGCTTCTTAACAGTAAGTACTTGCATAAATAATTCCTATTTTGTGTACACTTTTAAATAGTATAATGGTTAGTGCATTATAAAGTAATTTAATAAAAAGATAAATACTTCTGTATATGTTGAGACCATTATTTTTGAGTCAGATGCCTTGAACATGTTTTTAAATGCATTTTTTAATTTTTTTGACCTTTCCTACATATCCATTAAACAAGTTACAGTTGAATTCACATAAAAGTGGTACACTGTCAAAGTTGTGTCAAATTTATTTAATTAAATTTAGCATTAATTTCTTAATTTCTGGATATTTATTTACAGTATTCATAAAATATGGCAAATCAACAAAACAACCATCGGGAATATAATTAAATTATGGCAAAATTAAGGCCAAATTTAATTAAACAAATTTGACACAACTTTGAAAGTGTACCACTTTTATGTCAATTTAACTGTACATTAATGAAAATATACAGGATAAAATCTCACAAATCACAAACAAATCACCCTAAGGCTCGCCTACTTTGGTTTTTTTAAAATGTGAATGGATAGGAAATTAATAAATACAACTTTTAATAGTTTGTTTCATAAAAATTAAATAGACAATTAATTATTCTGGGTAGACTTTAAAGATTTATTTTTCGACTAATTTATTTTTAATTCACTATCTATCCTAGAGCAAAATTTAATTGATTAATGGCCATTTTTTCTTTAACCTCTTCCTGTTGCAGTCTTAAAAGTTTAAGATTTTCCAACAATACCAGTCGTTGTAGTTCAGAATTTGTCAGACTTTTCGTTTCATTTGTCTCTGACGATAGTTTGGAATTACAAAGTGGCGAAATCAAATTGTTATCGGGCATAAAGGTAGTAACTATAGGAATTGCATCATTATCTAATGATGTTTCAAATTCCAAATTGTCTTCTTCTTCAGCAACTTCTACAGGTTCTGTTTTAACACATACGGGCGATACGGTATCTAAAAAGTAAAAATGTTTTGTAAAACCATTGATCGAGTATACATAGATAAGCAGAACTGGGGCTTTATTAAGTGCGCTTTTTTTTTATCGCAGATGGATTTTTAGATTTTTTAAATTTTATTTAATAATTTTTCTGGGCATCTCTAGACATGCCCCAACAGCGATAAGTGAAAAAAAAAATGGAAAAGCATATTCTATAAAATTTTGTGGTGGCCAAATACATACAGGATGTCCAAAAAATGGCGCATAAACGCGATGGTACGCTCTTGGGGCATTCTCAGGGATCCCTAGAAAATTGTAAAAAAAAATCCATCTGTTATATTCATCGAGAAAAATGCGAACAAAGTTGCATAAATTCGGCAACACAGTCTAGGAAAATACATCTACAAATCCAATCTATAAGTCTAAAAATCCCATTTATGAGTCTTGATCATACAGTTTTGCACTAGATTTTATTGACGTTGTTGTCAGCTTCATTTCATGAAAATTTTGTAAAATTAAATTGATTATAAAAATGTAATTTGACCATATAATATATAAACAAATGGTTGAATGGTTTAAGATATACTGTAGCTTTGTATTAAACCATTTGTTTCGTTAATATGTGCTGTTATATTCATGATATAAGCATTTAAAGTTTCGCACTTTGGGGCCTCATATCTCCGAGGGTATTTGAGATAGATTTTTTTTAACAATTTTCTGGGGCTCCTTAGACATGCCCCAACAACGTACCATCGCGTTTATGCGCCATTTTTTGGACATCCTGTATAGAATATTTTAATTTGACAAAAATCATACATCGACTATCTTTGACTATTTAAGTAAGTATTAAATGATTCATCAAAACGCAGCTTTTGAGATAAGCTTATAAACTCCCTTTTGCGCACCCAATAATATCCTGGTTCTAAACATCTTTACGTATTTTATCTATGGAAATTGGAAATGCACATGTCATTATGTAACTTAACCTAAAAAGTGACGTACACAAATCGGTAACCATGGTTTTTGCATTTTTTTTTTTCATAAATTAGTTTTAAAAAGCTCATTGGGATTTAATTCAACTTGTGTATTTGTGATTTAAGTAGAAAAGGTAAGATGAAAATGATTAAAAAAAATCTATATTATAATTAGTTGGTCCTCCAAGAGTCCAAGATCCAAAAAGTAAAAAAAGACTACTTTCCAAAATCGTTTACCTTCTTGTTTTTTCAATACAGGTTTTCCCTTTTCATGCATAATATCCAGTAACAGTTTTTCCCATGGTTTAAAAGTGATTTTAAGGTTACCTCTTCTCGTCATAAAAAGCTTCTTTTTTACCTTCGCTTTTAAATTATTAACTTTTTTAAGCAATTGTTTCTTAGTAATCGAACTATTATAGTATATTAAAACATTGAGTTTTATAAGGAACGTTTTTTAGCACGCGTCCAGGTTTGGAAAAAGAGCCGCGTAGCGGCGAGTTTTCCAATGGACAAGTGATAAAAAACGCCTTATAAAACGAGTTTTTTATACTATTTTTTATATTTGCTTCATTTAATTCATTAAAAAGCCTTATGAATTTGAATTAAAAATTCAACATGAAACTTTGTTTTTATGACCAACCTTATAGCATAACATTGACATTTTGAAGTAAAAAATAAATTAAAGATAGGCATATTGAATAATGACATTTGCAAACTTTACTCATTAAATACTGAAAGAATAGGCGTTTTTGAGAAAATTTAACCATTGATAACGTTTCTCCAATTCTTCTAGTTATTCCCTCTACAACAAAACTATGTCCCCCGATTGATTATAATAGTAAATTTGTAAATAAAAAGTACCTTACAAGAAAAGAATTCATCTTTTAGCATCAGGATAACCAACCAATAAAATAAAATTTTGGGTTTAAAAATGAAGCAATTCAGAAACTTTAAAAAACCAAATTTCGGGTTTCATAATGTGCATATTATAGAACGCAAATATAAAAAATACTTTATGATACTGTCTAACCATGCTTTTAAGGGCATCGTCTTTCTGCTGTTTTACGTGTGGCGTCTGAGATCTGTTAAAGAGTATTTTGTGATCATTTAAAAGCAAAACGAATGCCATCCATTTTCCATCAGGATCATTTGATTCTTGTTCATTGTTTATACCACTCATGGTTTCTTAGATAGCGTCAACAACACAAACACGAAAACAAAAGTCAAAACACAGCAAAGTAGGTACCTACAAACAAGTGCACTTCAAGCAAATGCTTATGAAAAAATTATGTAGTTTTACTAAAATATCGTAGGGCGAAACTTGCTGTATCACTAAATTACACTGATTATCACAATGAAGCTTTTACTTCTTTTTGAAGCAATTACTAGAGAAGTAAAATGCTTTTGCTAATGAGTAGATGCTTTTTATGGAAGAATAGAACGCACTTGTCATTTGTCAAACAGCTGGTTCAGCGATCGGCTAATATTCGTTTATTTTCGACTGATAACGAATGCAACATTGTCCATTACTTTTATTAAACTTTTCATGACTTTTTCGTATTTTTTTTGTAAAAAAGTTTGTAAGCACCATAACTTAAAGTTAAAAAAAATCAATATTTTGGTTAGTATTAATTTTACACAGAAAATATTTTCATGAAATTAAAGACTGTGTGTGTTATGCTATAATTTTTTTGTAACCCCAACATAGAGAAAACATCAAGTTTTTAACTTTTTATTAAAATGGCATTTAAATAGTTTAAACGCTTTTGATTCTCTTGCTATGAGCTTTTAGGGCCAATATCATACGCGACCGGCTACACCTAATTTTATTTTAAAATACATACTTTTCTTTGCAAAAACATTTTTTTAGAAAAATCCAAATGCAGATTCGTATTCTACAGCCAAAAAGTAGTCTACAAAATAGGTTGTAAAATAACCGGAGATAAAAACATGTTTACCTAAATTTCTCTATCAAAAAAGGGAAATCACTTGGAAAAATACCAGTTAGCATAAAAACACAGTTTTAGACAATTTATTTTTTTTTAATTTACCCCGTTTCTAACCAAGGGGGTATAGGTCCAAATATTCTCAGTTTTTTAATGTCACGAACCCGAAATTTTTTTACACCAACAAGCGCCATTAGTGCTTATGCAAAACGGGCAGCTGAATCCGAATCTCAAACTTAAATAGTTCCAACACTTTTAGTTTTGTTGCTATGAGCTTTTAAAGTCTCTCTAATTTACAGAAAACAAATTTTGAAAAAAATCCAAATGCAGGTTTGTTTTCTACAGCCAAAAATTAGTCTACAAAATCATTTTAAAAAATATTTTGCAGAGCTTTTTAGAAAATTATTTAAATTTTACCACTTTTGAAACGCTCTAGAAAAAAACTAAAGCACTTGGAAAATACCGATTTGTTTTGTACGACTTTTAATAAGTACAAAAAAACAGTGTCAGGCAATCTCATTTTTTAAAATTTACCTTATAATACTTCTCGCAGACAAAGTCAAAAACGAGGAGTACATTTGTGATTGTTTTTAAAATTCTAAAATCGTCAAAAAATTGCGCAAATATTCTTGCAGATTCGTGCGTTGCATGGAATTTTGAATAACTTTCAAAAAATCCGTCTGTCTGTCTGTCCGTCTGAACTCTGTCACGTTTTTTCTAAACACGATAACTTAAGAACAAAAACTCCTATTAAAAAAAAAAATTCAGAAAAATCAGATAATGACAAAGGGGGCTCCAGAGCCCCCCAACTGGAAATTCTATCTTTTTTTTTCTGTAATATTAAAGCCCTTTCAATTCTTTAGAAAAAGTAATAAAAAGTTTTTTTTGTCCGACCCCACATAAGACCCCCACACAAAAAAAATACCGTATCTTCGTTATTTTTCAATTTACAAAAAATAATGAAGTTATAAAAATCTAAATGCAAATTCATATTCCTATTCCACAACCAAAAAGAAGTATACACGTACACAAATTAAATTTAATTTTTAAGAGCTTTTTTAAAAATTTTACCACTTTTGAAAAGCTCTATTAAAAAAAAACGAAAGCACTTGGAAAATTACTAATTGCTGATTTGTTTTGTACGACTTCTAATAAGCATAAAAACATGAAAACAAATATTGAACCAAATAGCACAGGTCTAAAAATCAGGAACAAAATTCAGCGAAAGTTTTTATTGTAGTGAGTAGCTCCATCTACCATGAATACAACAAAGCTGTGGCTAATCCTGCAAAGCCACCTGTAAGATAATCAGCAGGATGTTAAACCTAGAAGGACGCTTAGCGTCGAAATGCACGCACAAGAATTTTGCCGCAGTAAAAAACGAGCACCCGAACATGCAGTTCGTTCCTAAAATAACCTAAGGTGACTCTATCGTATTTTATAAGTGACATTTAAAAAACTTACCTACCTATTTAGATAATCCATTGTTCGATTAAAAAAAACGGAAAAAGATTTGAAAAAAATAGGAGTAAAAATGCGTTTACGGTTGACGTCATTGTCCGGATAAAAACAAGGATATTAAATATTCAGCACAAATCAATATAATTCCAATTTCAAGTTATTTTACGGTTTTCATTCAGTTTATTCAGTTTTATGAATGATTCTTTGTATTTTGGATCAATGTCCTGTTAAATAATAAAATTTCAATACTTACTATTTCTATTTTGAAGCAATCTCATTTAAATTTAATACCTAAATAGGTTGGACATGTGAATCTGCATTACGTCTATTAAAAATTAAAAAAAGCGAATTTTGTTTTGCAAAAAGTGATATTATTTTTTAAATATGGCAAGTTTTACGGCACAAGCTGCCCTAAGGGCAAAGTGGAGTTCTTTGGTCGAAGATCACAATCTTGATATTCCCGAAGTTAGTAGCAAAGTTACTAGTGTTGTTGGATGGTTAAAACAGGTAAGAATCTTTTGCATAATAATTATAAAATATCTCATTTGTGTAATGTCAGTAATTAAGCTAAAATTAAAAAAATTCCATGTTTTGTTTATTATCAGTAGATTAGTACTTGCATAACTAATTCTTTTTAAATCGAATCTCGAGTCAGGACTAAGTGGATTCACGAACTTATTTAAAAATCATTTAAAGTAAGAAGGAATTGTTTTACTGTCATTCTTAGATAAAAGTTCGCAAAATCCAATATATAAGCTGCTCTCCGCTTCTTTAAATTTAAAGTAAGTTACATCAGTAAGTACTATTTGTATTAATAATTTAATAAATTCGCAAAAAAAGCGCCCCCAGGCAATTGTTAAAAAAAGTCTTATATATCCTTGAAAATCTGAGGCCTCAAAGTGCGAAATTTAAACTCTTATATCCTGAAGATAACAGCTCATAGGCCTAATACAAAGGCGCAATCTATCTAAAATTATTTTACCATTTGTTTATTTTTTAAATGGTCAAATATCATTTTTTAATCAAAGCAATTTTACAAAAAATTTATAAAATAACTGAGGCTGACCACAATGTCAATAAGTGCAGGGCCACTCAGTGCGTTTTGACGGGAGCGTTTCTGCCGCATGCGTTTCAAGAACTCATAATTTTTTTGAAAAATAAGTAAAAGTGGGTTAAAGGGTGGTTTTAGGAGGAAAGGGGTCCGAAATATTTTATAAAAAAGTTGTAGGGTCTTAACTGTGAAAATTTTTGACCGCATTGCTTTATTTCTCAGAAAAGTAATTTTTTCCATTTTTTTACTAAAGAATCCTATGAGGGGGCTTATGGGGCTTTTTTGGGGATTATTTTTTATTGAAATCGTTAAAGGGTACTTAGGGCCGGTTGTACAAACCAAGTTTAAACTTCGGTTTAGCTAAACTGACATTTTATCACAAACAGACTTTGTCAACTACAACATGGATAGTGTCTAAAATTGTTCTTTCTATCGTTATAAGTCAGATTAGCTAAACCGAAGTTTAAACTTGGTTTGTACAACCGGCCCTTAACAGGATATATATTTTAAATTTGAGCCAAATCGCACCATAAATAATTTTAACATAAATTTTTCTAGAAAGGGGGGGCTATTGGGGGGCTCACAGGTACTTGCCAAGTGGGCACCAAGGCAAAATCGATTTTGGGGGTCTTAAGGAATATACAGTGAGAGGCAAAAGTCCCCCCCCCTGGCCTTAACTTTTGAACGGTTCGAGATATTGATTTCCAAAAAATTTTAGGTTAATTTACACAAAAAAAACTACCTTTTGACGAAATTGGTTTTTCAAAAAATAATAACCCCCACATAGGGGGACTATCTACCTAATTTTTTTAAATGTAAAGGGGGGTCAAGTGACCCCTCATTTGAAAGCTATTTTTATTTCGAACACAATGGTGTTTACCAATTTAAGATATATTTATTATTTTTTTGGCTAGGAGCTTCTTAATAAAAAGAACGATTTCCTTAATAAATGCAACAGTGAAAAAATAAAACTATTTGAAATTAGGTAAGGGTGCATGTTTTTCTTTACTTAAAAAAAAATATGTAATATTTTTTTGTTAAAATGTGTTATACCCTGTGTCCCAATATAAAATACAAAAAAACAAAACCTTATGCTTCTTAATAATTTTTTTTTAATTAATTTTATTTTTTTTAACCCTATTTTACTTCGTTTTTTTGAAAAAAAAATAATTTTGGTAGGTTATTTTAAAAAATTTGTTATAAAACATACTAAAAAAAAAAAAATTATTAATATTTTTAAATAAAAAGAAAACATACACCCCTACTTAGTTTGGATTCACTTAAGTCTTTTATTGTTGTATTTATTACGTAAAACAGGATTTTTGTGCTTTATTTTAAAACACACAGTACAATAGAACTACTGAATCAATCTAAAATTCGTAAACGTCATTGTCTTGGAAATAAAAATAGCTTTCAAATGAGGGGTCCCTTGACCCCCCTTTACATTTAAAAAAATTAAGTAGATAGTCCCCCTATGTGGGGGTTATTATTTTTTGAAAAAAAAATTTCTTCAAAAGGTAGTTTTTTTAGTGCTAATTTGCCAAGAATTTTTTTTAAATCAATATCTTAAACCGTTCAAAAGTTAAAATGGGGGGGGGGGACTTTTGCCTCGCACTGTATGTTCCTAATTTCATGCTTTAATACCAAAATGCAGATTTATTTTGCCTAACACCCGCACTATATTGTTTTAAACGAGACGGGCCGCACTTATCCGGTTGCGGTTCGCTATTCAAACCTATGTAAAAAAAAACGCTGCGGTTCAACCGGACGCGACGGCAAAAACGCATAGGGTGTCTCAGCACTAAAATATTATGCAAAACAGATTTTTTTTTAACAATTTTCTGAGAATGCCCCAACAATGTACCATTGTTGCCACATTTCCTTTATGTGCCAATTTTTGGACATTTGTATATGTAGCTTAATAACTACTACAAGGCCATATTAATGTTTTATATGTCCGACCGAAATGTAATTTTAAGATGCAATACCTATGTATACTACTGCAATACATTTTAATAAATGTTTGCAATACAAAATGTTGTGTCTTCCACCTCAATTGAGGTCGTTTCATTTATTTGAAGACAAATTTTAATTTACAGTCAGCTTTAAAATAAACCAAAAACTAAAATTTAAAATAATTAACAGTTATTTAATTTTTCGGAGGTTATTGTATATTTGGATACAAATCCAAATAAAATCAATAGTTGTGATATATTAACTGTTAAAGGGTATATTCAAATTTACCGATTCGAAGATCTGTATCGGGTGAGCAAATAAAAACGGCCCATAAGTAGGCCGTGGGCATTGTCAAAATATTGTTGATTTTCAGATTTTACATTGTTTACAGCCTACTTATGGGCCGTTTTTATTTGCTCACTCGATATAAGTCATCTCCGTTGAGCTCCCACAAATTCTACTAAGGGCCGGTTGTACAAGTAGCACATCTACTGATACATTAGGGCCTTATCGTGTATTAAAACTAAATGTAGTTTTGAAAACTAAAAAAATAGGGCTAAATAATTTAATTAATTAATATTTTTGTATTTCGTCAGATTTTCGACACTGCAAAGAAATAACCGATTTAAATAAAACCATAATACGTTTGTAGCCTGCTTTAAAATTTGTATGCGTAAAGATCTAAAATAAAATCAAATTATATAACTTTTAATAATTAATTTCAAGCGTTTAGCATTACCCTCACGAACTTTTTATGACTTAAAATTTCATGAAGCAACTTCGGTTATGCACCTATTATTATTCTAATATTAGAAAAACCCACATAAGTATTATTTATTGACAAATATTGGCCAACTAAACAAGATTCTCATAAAATATGTACACCAGGTGTCTCAGAATAAACTGTCCCCTTTTTATACTCTTCGCAGACAAAGTCGAAGAGTATTATAAATTTGATTAGAAAATCCTGAAATCGTCAATTTTCGTCGTAGAGCAAAAACTTTTGTAGATTCGTGCGTTTCATGACTTTTTAAGATTTTCATTTTTTGTCCGTCCGTCTGGTGTATGTCACGATTTTTGTTACAACGATATCTTAAGAACCAAAATTCCAATCAAGTTAAAAATTTTAGGTAAAATCGATTGCTCTAAAGGAAAGAACCCTATTGTTTTTGAAAAAGATCGGATAATTACAAAGGGGGTACCGGCGCCCCCCAACTTTTAAAAAATTCATATCTCGGTTATTATTAAATTTATAGAAACTTTTGTTTTACAGAATAAATGGTTAATATTTGCTTTACAAAAAAGTATCATAAGTTTTTTGTGTTCACTTACTCATTTATAAAAAAATAGTTAAAATTCTTTCATTATTAAAAAAGTTTTGAAGTCAGTTATAAACTCTATTGGTATAGATGGCTTTGACTAACAAAAGAGAGTTGCGTTGAATTTTTAAATCCTAAACATCAAAATTGACATTCACATAACCTCTTCGCTAACAAAATTATTTTCTTTCGTTCTTATGTTAATAGTTTGCGTCTTTCGCAGATTTTTGTAATATTAATAAAAAAAAAACATACTTTTTTGCTTATTACTGCGAAGAGTATCTTATAAATTGTTTTTTCATTTTATAAAAAAAATTTAAACTCTAAAAATATGTTAAGGGTTTAAATCCTACCGGTTCACAGAGTAGGAATATCGCAATCTAGCGGAACTTAATTATATCCTAATACTTTGCTTTAATCAATCCATAAACTGTATGTTGGTAGCTTAGATAGTTTCTATAATTATGAAATTATTTTTTTTGTAAGTCTCTTAAGATAAGTATAAAAAATGTTGATATTGGTAGGCGAGTAAATTTATTAACCCCTAATTTGTTAATACCACAACCCAGTAAGTTATAGATACAAGACTGATTTTTGTTTTCTATAATGGGTTTACAGTGTCTTTAGCGTAAGTACAATTATGTTTTACTTGACTGTTGGTTTATTTAATGGAAGAAATACGATAAACGTTGCTTTTGGAAAGATGTAATTTCTATGATTGTAAAAAAATTAGGTTATTCCGCATTATTCCACGACGAAACTTACAACTTGGTATAGTTTGGGGTTTAGTCTTTAATATACAGTTAAAATTTCCTGCGCATATTTGCGCCACCGCCGCCACCGGCCGTATTTTATTTTATGTTTATAGAATGGTGGTCGCAGTAACAAGGAATCAAATCTTTGATATTTGGGTTTCTAAAGTCGCGTTCAGAAGAGACAACTTTAGTGGACCCCAACTACAGTTGATCCACTAAAGCCACGTTCAGAGGGAGCAACTTCAGTGAATCAACTTCAGTTAATCCACTTTTTGTCCCGCATAAAGCTTACGAGCCAATAACTTTCTAGGTATATTTTGTACACAATTGAAATTTTAGGAGTTGATTGGAATGATTTTTTGGTATCCTTTACAGACCTTAATAAAAATTAAGTACCTCCCGTTTAGGTAAAAATGACATTAGTTATGTATTTTTAAATGGAACACCCCCTATACTATGATAAATTTTTAAATATTTTTTTCTTAAAAGTACATTAGCTACTATAGAAATTTGTTTAGCAACATAAGAAATTAAATACCGCTAGAAACATATAATACTACACTGTGCGGTTTTGACTACCCATTTCTTGTTTCTCTCTTTGTTAAGGTTTATTAAAATCACAAAAACTTACTTGATGTCGTAACTTTTTTAATAATTTTTTTGATTCCAAAATAAATTAATTTTTAAATGTCTTACCTTTTTGTTTCAGGCATCTTTGGAGGTACGAGCAGCAGGACGAAGAGCAGTAAGCACCATTTCCCAAGCAGCCGGTATGGCAGAATCCTTGGTTATCATTCATTTTAACGATGTATACAACGTTGATTCCCGGAACATAGAGCCTGTGGGTGGGGCTGCTAGATTTTGCACTGCTGTCAAATCCTTTGAACATCTACATCCCCTCGTGTTATTTAGTGGAGATGCCTTTTCTCCTAGCATGTGTAAGGATTGTCTTTTTTAAAGTTTCCCAAAATAAATTTATTTTTTGGCTTATTAAACTATTTTAAAAAGCTATCTAGGTAAATCATTTTTTTCTAAATTTTTTAAATAAAATTAAGTACTACATTTAATTTTTGTTGTTGCAGTAAGTACCTACACAAAAGGGGAACAAATGGTACACGTTTTGAACGAAGTTGGTACCCAATGTGCAGTTTTTGGAAATCATGATTTTGGTAAGCATCTTCAGTTCATTTTGAAATACAGGATGTCCACATTTAGTTTGCTTTTTTATGTGGCAAATAAAGGGTAAATAACTAAGAGATTGAGTAGAAAAAATATTTCAAAAGTTTATACCAATGATGAGAGAACTAAATAGATATAATATACACCAAAAGTATTCTGTAAACTAATGGACAAACCTTTTGGGTGTTAGAAGAAATGTTTATACAGGGTGTCCAAAATATAGCACATAAACGCGATGGTACATTCTTGTGGCATTCTCGTGGATCAATTAAAAATTATCAAAAAAATCGAGAAAATTGCGAAAAAAGTTGCATAAGTTTGGCAACACAGTTTGTAAAATACATCTTAAAAACTCACCTAGATTTTTGAGCATACATCTTTGCATTACATTATATTGACATCGTTGTCAGCTTCATTTCATAAAATTTTTGTAAAATTAAATTAATTATAAAAATGTAATTTGACCATTTAAAAGATAAACAAATTGTAAAATAATTATGGATAGATTGTGCCTTTGTATTTAGCCATTTCTTTCGTTGAGCTGTTATCTTTAAGATATAAGCGTTTAAAGTTTCGCACTTTGGGGCCTTATATTTCCGAGAATATTTGAGATAGATTTTTTCTAACAATTTTCTTCGGCTCCTTAGACATGCCCCAACAACATACCATCGCGTTTATGCGCCATTTTTTGGACATCCTGTATTTAGCTTATCTCCTATAGACCGACAAGAATCATAACAACAACTGGTAAATTTCTATAATTTTGTCTTTTTTTATGATATTGTATTGTAACACACTAGTATTTACCATTTAATGTATTTGAATGTTTAATGTATACACAAGTTTGCGTGAATAGGGGGCAACATCAACATCTTTCCCTTACTTACTGCGTGTTTATCAGATACCCAAATATTGTGCCTACGTATTTAAATGATGCTCCATCTACTAGTTCTCTTATCATTGGATAATACCGTTTCAGAAATTGTAGTCCACTAAGAAGACAAAAAAACCTTAGAAAAACAAAAACTAGATATGGGTTAGGTCAGTGAGCCTGTTAGATTTTTTTATAAAATGTCGACATTTAATAGGATACTCCTCGCAGTTATCATATAATATAATAGTAAATTGAAAAAAAAAAAACAATAATTTTTTAATATTATTAAAATAAACCTGCGAAGAAGCCAAACTATTTACACCCCTATAAACACAAAAAAATAATTTTATTCGCAAAGAGCATAAATAGGTAATAGGTATCAATTCTGACACTGACGTTTATGATTTAATTTGGCTCAAGAAAGATGCTTTTGTTTTCATTTTTTCTTTCAAAGCCACCTTGACCGATCCTAGAATTACGGAACTTAGAATTTTTTTACTACTAAAAACCTTACTTTTGGCTTTTTTGTCTTAAAAACTTGACAAAAAAAAAACAAAAATACTTTTTAATACAAAATTAAATTTTTTTCCATGTCTATAACTTCATTATTTTTTGTGAATTAAAAAATAACGAAGATACGGCTTTTTTTTTAATTGGGGGGCTTATGTGGGGTCGGACAAAAAAAACTTTTGATTACTTTTCGTAAAGAATTGGAAGGGCTTGTATATTACCAAAAAAAAGTTTTTATAAATTTTATAATAAAATAAGTATGAATTTTTTTCCAGTTGGGGGGCACTGGAACCCCTTTTGTCATTATCTGATTTTTCTCAAAAACAATCCCAACCAAGATTTTAATAGGAACGATTTTTCCTGAAAATTTGAACATGATTAAGGTTTTCGTTCTTAAGTTATCGTGTTTACAAAAAACGTGACAGAGTTCAGACAGACGGACAGACGGATTTTTTAAAAGTTGATCAAAATTCGACGAAACGCACGAATCTGCAAGAATTTTTGCAGATTCTGATATTTTCAGATCACGGTCTAGAAGTCCTATCCCAATGGGTTACCCAAACCGACTTTCCATGGCTAATGTCAAACGTATTAGACAACGAAACCGGTCGGCCTTTAGGTGACGGCCGCATTACACACGTGGTACACTGGGCCGGACGTCAAATCGGCCTAATAGGCCTCGTGGAAAAGGAATGGCTGGACACTTTGGCTACTATCAACGTTGACGAAGTGACTTTCTTGGACTTCGTAGAAGCTGGCCAAAAACTGGCAGCACAATTAAAAGAAGAGGGCTGTGCATACGTCATCGCTCTTACGCACATGAGGACACCGAATGATATAAAATTAGCCGAAAATTGCAACGAGATTGATTTGATTTTAGGCGGGCATGACCACGTGTACGAGATTTTGCACGTTAACGGAAAATACATCGTGAAAAGTGGAACAGATTTTAGACAATTTAGCAAAATAACGATTAGTTTTGATAAAACTAGCAACCACACACCGGATGTTGGTATTGAGGAAGTTAATGTTACTAGCCAATTTGATGAGGATCCTAAATTAAAGGAGGTTTTAGCAAAATTTAGCAGTAAGTTCTTTATTTTGAACAACGATTATTTTTCTAAGAAAAACCCTGGTGAGCACAGGGTATATAACAAAGGATTTTTAATCATTTTCAGGTGTGGTAGAAGGAAAAATGGATGATGTTTTGGGTAGCTTTACTGTTCCATTAGATGGCAGGTTTACATCTATACGAACTAGCGAATCTAATCTTGGAAATTGGGTAACATAATAAGTTTTAAAATAGATATACCTGGAGGGCGTTTAACGGGGAATATCACAAAGCATAAAAACGGTGGTTATGTAATGTTGGTTGCCTAAAATCAACAACAACAGCACTATCTGGTCATTTTTCAGTGGGATTATAAGAGTTAATTTTAATTAAAAATTGTGCTTACCAGCAACATAAATAAACAAACCACAAGTTGATATTTTCCATCTATAAGCGCTTAAATACAGAATTTTGGCAATTTAAAGTGCAAAAAAATAGTGCTTCTAAATTGCCAAAATTCTGTATTTAAAAGCTTATTGATGGACCTTTACAACTTGTGCTTTAAAAAAAGAAGTCCTTCTTTATTTCTTAAAGGTATGCACCTACCAAACCTAAAGTGATTGACAGCTGTTTCGCCCTATTGGGGCTCATCAGAATCACGTATCAGGGATAGTCGATGCATAACTTTAAGAAACTAAGATACTTGTGTATTTCAACAAATATCGAAAGAAGGACTTGAGATGTTACCGCCATCTGCCTAACCAGAAGTGGCTCACACTAAGGACTTCCTTTATAACTTGGCGTCCCGCCTCTAGGGTCGACAGTGAATCTTAGATTCCACAATTTTATATCAGAACTTGTGGTTTGTTTATTTATGTTGCTGGTAAGAACAATTTTTAATTAAAATTAACTCTTATAAATCCACTGAGCAATGACCAGAAAGTGTTGTTTTTTGTTGATTTTGGACAACCACAGTTTCTATGTTTCGCGATATTCCTCTTTAAATTAAAATTTTCCTTGCGAAATTTTAAAACCCAAATAAGATCTTAGTTTTGTTTTCTACGCCTTCTAGTAAGTATATAAACATCAAAGTTGAAAGCAAATTATTTTTTTTTGAAATTTCCTTAATTATTTTGTAAGGGGTAAGTTTTCAAATATTCTCAGTTTTTTTATTGACACGGCCATGAATAATTTTTTGCCACCATTGAATGCCATTGATGCTTATGTAAAATGAGCTGCTGAATTTGAATTTGTCACGTATACATTTACATCACTTTTGGTTTTAATGTTATCTTTTATAGCAACTTCAAACACGATATCTTATTTTTTTTAAAGTGCTCTAATTGTCAAAAAAATATTTTTGAAAAAGGATAAAATGCAAATTCGTACTCTACAGCCAAAAAGTAATCAATACAAAATAAATTTTCTTTAAATCGCGAACAAACATTTTTCTTGTTAAACACTTTGGAATTTTTTTAAAATATTGCTAACTTTGATGTGTTCTAGAGATAAAACTAAAACTCTTGGAAAAAATTGAATGGCAGTTTTGTTTTCTACGCCTTATAATGAGTTTTAATTTTGTCGAAATTTTTAGCAACGATCTGCTGATTGCTGATTCAAATCTTGCACTTAAAAATTAACAGCGCTTTTGGTTGTATTACTATTATAAACTATCAAAGGCAATATCAACCGTGGGACCTGATTTGTTTTAAATGCTGAAATTTACACACAAATTTTTTTGGAAAACAATAAAATGCAGATTCGTATTACTATTATCATGTCAAAAGTCTTAAAAATAGGATTAATTAAGAAAAATTAATTTGCTAAACATTTTTAATTTTTTTTTTAAGTTCATTAAAAAGGTTCCCTATAAAAAAAGTGACTTTTTATTTAGTTTGATTTTCTTTTTTCGTGTGATAAAAACTGTAATTTAAAGACCTCTAAAGAACTCGATCGATTCGTCCTTGTTCTAAAAGAATTTAATTTAAACTTTATTGTTTTTAGGTATGTGATGTAGTCTTAGCCGCAACTGGAGCAGATATGGTTATATTAAACTCAGGCACATTCCGATCAGATCAAGTCCATCCAGCAGGAGAATTTACAATGAGAGATCTTACAAATATTATTCCAATGCATGATCCTATTGTGGTCCTTTCTGTCACAGGTAAATTACTATACAGAGTGTCCCCGAAAGGAATGCATCTTTTAAGAGGGTAAATAGAGGGCAAACAAATATACAGATACACTTGACATTTCTTAGTCTAGGGGGAACCCTTTTAAAATTACAGCCCTTTAAGTTTAGTTCACTAAAAATACTTGATCGTAAATATCTTACAAATAGTTTGTCGAAGGATAATAAAATGGAGGGTGTTCGTACAAAAATTGGTTGGGGTTACCTAGGAGATCTGTCATACCACCCGTCGTTCCAGATGCTAACTGATATTACTTCTGAATTATATATTTTTATCAAATATAAAGTAAATATATCAAAAAACAACAAAATACCGGTTTACAACGTATTCTACATACCAGCTTAAAGGTTTCTATAATATTTACGGAGTGTTTTACAACTTCAAATTTTCATAATTAAGGAAAATAGGACATAATGACTCATTTACAAAGGTACTTTTAATGCAAAATCCGTGCATCCAAAGAAATGCGGATTATTTTAAACATTCACAGAAATCCTTTTGTAAATGAGTCATAATTTCCTTTTTTAATAATTAAATAAATAAATAAATAAATAAATAAATAAATAAATAATCCTTTATTCCAAAGACAAATTTACATAGTAAACTACATAAACAAATGTATAGGAGGAGTCAACAATAATAATAATTCATATTAAATACTAAAATATAAAACTAATAATAACTGAATTTGATTTAATTACCTACAAATATGCATTAATACTCATCAATATTCGAAAGAAAAAATTCTTCCAAAGTGTAAAAGCAGTTTGCTGTTAATAGGTCCTTTAGGGCTTTTTTGAATTTATGTAGAGAATATTGCTTTATAGTACTTGGAAGTTTGTTGAATATATTTGTACCTAGACATTTATGTGAGTTTTGACCAATGTTTAATCTATGAAATGGTATTCTAAGATGTTTTCCTTACCGAGTATTCAAGTTATGAAAATCTGTATTGGTAGGAATGTCTTGTCTGTGCGTAAAAATAAATATAGACATTTCAAGGATGAGTAAACATGTGATTGTTAACAAATTATATTTTTTAAATATCTCTCTGCATGATGTTCTTTTGCTGACTCCTTCAATGCATCTAATTACCTAATTATAAAGAATTAGAGCTGTAAAGACACTTTCTAAATGTTATACAAATCTTTTAGAATGTACATTGAATGTTATAAACCAGCACTTTGTTGTTTTTTGGTATATTAGCGTTATATTTGATAAAAGTATAAAAAAGAGAAGCAATGTCAGTTAGCATCTAAAACGACGGGTGGTATGACATATATCCTAGGTAACCCTAACCCATTTTTGTACAAATACGCACCATTGAAAAGGGGTTTATTATATTCACTATCTTACACAAGACTAACATTTTTTCAGTAACTGTTTCGTCACTGTCTACAGTCACTCAACTAAAGTAAGCTTTTTGTCTAGTTTTAAGCAAGATAGGAAGTACAATAAACTCCTTTTTAATTAATTCTTCCAAATTGGTACATTTAAGCAAGAATTTTGAGGTGAAGAAAGTTTCTTATTGAACTCTAGATGAGTTCAATAAGAAACTTTTTTAGCAACAATAAATAAAATTACAAAACTTTTGTGCTGTATTTTTATACTCTTCACAAGAGTATATTGCAATCGATCAGAAAATCCTAAAATCGTCAATTTTCGTCGTAGAGCAAAATTGCAGATTCGTGCGTTTCATGACTTTTTAAGATTTTCATTTTTTGTCCGTCGGTCGGTCGGTCGGTCGGTCGGTCGGTCGGTCGGTCGGTCGGTCGGTCGGTCGGTCGGTCGGTCGGTCGGTCGGTCGGTCGGTCGGTCGGTCGGTCGGTCGGTCGGTCGGTCGGTCGGTCGGTCTGTGGGATGTCACGTTTCTTGTAAACACGCTATCTTAAGAACCAAACTTCCAATCCTATTCAAATTTTAAGGAAAAATCGATCCCTATAAGAGGAAGAACCCTATTGTTTTTGACAAGAATCCGAGTACTATAAAGCCCCCTTTTCAGCCCCCCAAGTGAGAAAAAATTCGTAACTCGATTATTATTAAATTTACAAAAAAAATTATTAGACATAAAACATAGGAAATTTAATTCTCTACAAATAAATATTCGTTGGTTTTTTTGTCAGACCTCCCCGTTACCCCCCACCACAATAAAACCTTCTATCTCCGTTATTATTCAATTAACAAAAAAAATCTTTTTCACAAAATTAATGAAAATTTAATTTTTTATTAAAAATGTTGGTTCGTTTTTTCTAAAGTTAGCCAGTAAGGTTAGAAAAACAAAAACTAAAAGATTTCAATAACAAAAAACTTCTAAGTCCAAATAGCGTCACGCGTCGGTCAAGAAGGCCATGCCAAAAATATTTCAAACAAAGAAACAAAGCCAGCTGTCAGAACAAATAACCTCAAATATCTTAAACGTCAGAACTGACGTTTATCCTCTTCGTTAACTAAATTCTTCGTGTTATCTGTTAATAGTTTGCACTCTTCGCAGATTTTATTTACATAATTTTTTTTTATAAGATACTATTAATTATCCTGTAATAGTTTTCTTGCGAAGAGTATACCATAGAATGTGTAGCAATTATATAATAAATTGATTTAGCTTTGATTAATAAAATTTAAAATTACACTTCTACCGATTCCGAATTCTACTTGAGCTACTTATCTGTGAAGAGTAACTTCTACGCGTTTCGACTTCTACATATTTCTTGTTTCTCACATTTTTATAAAACTTTTTTAGGCGAAATAATAATTCAAGCACTAGAAAACGGAGTTAGTCAGTACCCTAAACTGGAAGGCAGGTTTCCTCAAGTCGGAGGCATCAGTTTTGGGTTCGATCCAAACAAACCCCCAGGTCAACGAGTGGCAAGAGATGTTATAAGAATAGGAGACGAGTATTTACAACTAGACCAGAATTACAGGGTGGCTACTAAAAGTTATATACATGGAGGTTCTGATGGATATACGATGCTTAGTAAATGCCCGGAGTTAGTGAATGAAGGCGAATGCCCGGAGCTTGGACTGGCAATACAGAATCATTTCCAGGTAAGAATTAAAGAATTTGAGAATTGGGTGATTCTCCTTATCGAAAAATAATTATTTTGGATTTGGCAAATTTCTTTTTCCTTAAAAAATATTATTTTAAGTTTTATAGGTATCCTAAAAATGTCTGTTGCGTTTAAAATAAAAACCCAAGAAACATTATAAAAACTACTATCCATTCACATTAAAAAAATACCAGAGTAGGCCAGCCTTAGGGTGATAAATTTTACCCTGTATATTGCGAGGTATATTGTCATTAATGTCACTTGTGTTTGCTGGTTATGTAAGAAAAGTCAAAAAAATAAAAAAAATGCGTTTAAAAACATGTTCAGGGCATCTTAATTAAAAACAATGGTCTCAACATATACAAAAGTATGTATTTTTACTGTATAATGCCCTAATCATCAAACCATTTAAAAGTTTATACAAAACAGGAATTATTTATGTAAGTATTTATTTTTAAGAATTCCTTTTAGGTGTCATAGGATATATTAGCACTTTTAGAAAAATGTCTACAATTTTCTTTATAAATTCTCACATTTCAAGCAAAAATGGTTTCTTTTTTTCAATTTTTACGCCTGTTTTATGTAACTGTCATATTATTTTTGGCATTTTTTAATTTTTAATGACAGTAAACTTAAAATGTAATGCCAACTTTGAGGAAAATTCAACTTTTCAAAGAAAAAGATTCTAGTTTTCATAGGTGACTTTGGTGTTTTTAAACTGTGAATAGATAGTAAAGATTACACATTATCGGAAACTTCCCCATTTTGGGAATATTCTCAAAATGGAAATATTGTACATGTAGGGCGAGTAGAATGTGACGCATATTGCTTCTAACGCCGAAAACACTTTTTTCTGAGCCTTGATGTTTTTTAAGTCAATTCCTAAATTTTTTGCACATTTGATAAAAGATAAAATTAAATTTTAATTTAAATACAGGTTCTGCCGGTTCTGAGAAATAAATGACAGTGTTTTAAAAGTCATTTTTTGCGAAATTAACGCTAGTTTTCTTTAGAGTCTGTAGATAGTATCAAGAGCCTGGTCACTGGACCACAGAAATAAAATACACTATAGTTTTTTTTATTTTGCTATGTTACCACCCATGAACTCCTATCTATGATTATAAAATCCTTCAAATTTTGATGAAAAGTGTCATCCATGAACGTAGAATTTTTTTGACATTTTAACTTAATAAATTTAAAATATAAATAGGAAATTATTTTTGAAAGAAATTAAACCCCCAGTGCAGTTTTATATGCAGTTAAGCTTTTTTCAAGTTGTGGTGAGTGACAAGTGTTCTTGAAAAAAATGTACAATTTTGTTATAAAATGAAATTACTTAAAAATCACTATAATATTGATCAACGAATTCCTTATGTGGCATGTGGGTATTCTATCGAAGAAAACAGTTTTTCGGCAAATAATACATACATATGATACCCCCCTTCCTCGTATATTAAAACTAACCGACAGCCCCTTATTTTGGTTCGTAGAAATTGTACAGTCCAGTCGCTGCCAAACCATAGTCTATTAATTTTCCAAAGTTCCTGTGATACTGGAAATCGTTTAACCAAAGTACTTTAACCAAAAGCCACTTTTAGCCCCAATGGAAATGTGGCCGTCGAAAAATTTCAACGTAGAAAGTGAACACACAAAAAGTATTATTAAATCCATTGTAAACTATCCCACATTTAGGGCCACTTTTGGGACAATTCGACAATTTTTACAGTTCACAAACTTTATTAAACACATTTTTTTACACATTTGTTGTTATATTATTAGTTTTTTTACACATTTCAAAATAAAATCCGACGTTTACTGTTCAATTTTTTAAACGTCACTTATTTTCCAAAATGTGTGAAATAACTAAAAATGCAACAAAATAAATTAATATCAGTGGTTAAAAAAATGTGTTAAATAAAGTTTGTAAACTGTAAAAATTACCCTAAATGTAGGATAGGTTTTTTTTGTGTGTTCGCTTTCTACATTGAAACCTTTCGACAAACACACCTCTATTGGGCTAAAAGTGGTTTTAGTTTAGGTAAACCATTCCTAAGATAAAAACCTTGGAAAATTAATAGATTATGGTTTGGCAGGGACTGAACCGCACAATTTATACGAACCAAAAAAGGGATTCTCATTTAGGTTAAATATACGATGAGGTCCGCTGGAAATAATGCGAACTCAACGGATCTTCTATTTTATAAATATTTTTTTTAAATAATTATCTACGCCAATGAAATATTTTGATGTGTTACATAACCTACATTTATAAATTTGACAGATTTTAAACTAGGTTACCAGATTTTTTTGGCAAGATTTTCGGACCAACTTTTAAACTTACAAAATTGTAAAATGAAAAGAGAGGTCCGCTATTGCTGTTTTTAGAGTGTCTCGACCTTTCTTAGTATGCTACAGACCTTAGTTTTCTTAAGGTATTTTTTTTTCATTAAAAATTATCATTTTGGCGCCAAATCCATCAAGAATGCACGTAAAATCTGGATACCTTAAAATAATTAAAGTGTCCTTTTGCGTTTAACAACCTTTTTGTAGGTGAGGCGAGGGGTAGTAACACAATCTATACATTGGACTCCAAATTGGTTAAAGTTAAAAAAAATATATTAAAATGGGGTCTGGATCTGGATTAAAAAGGAGGTCGACACAGGGTCGATTAGCACTTAGGCCTCTTAATTGGGCCCATTGTACCGCCTCCGCATAAGTTGATGGGGCCCCCAAAACCCCTACTTCAGCCCGTCCACCTTGAGGGCGAACTGAAGAAGTACGTTGAGTGGGGCCTAACTTATGTCGGCCATGTTTGGCCAGGGGTCCCCAAACATGGATAATCTGAGGTTGGCAAGGGTGGGACATTCACACAGAGCGTGTTGAATGGTCTCTTCCTCAAGTTGGCATTTAAGACATATTGGATCGTCCTTTATTCCTATTCGGTATAGGTGCTTATTTAGTCCGCAATGGCCCGTTAATAAGCCAAGCAGTGACCTTAGCTTGTTACGGGTCAGTTGCAGACAGAATTAAAATGGGGTGTTGCAATTTGTTATTCATACCTGAAATACCTGTATATTTGAATTTAGTTTCATTAAATGCGCAAAAAAATTAGAAATCGACCTAAAGAAAATTAAGGCTCTAGGAAAAGTATTTACGCCGTTAGAAGCGATAAGCGTTATTTTTTATTCCCTGTATACTTAAGTCTTAAGGTGCACAACTTATTTCATTTCATTTTCCGTTTTGTGCACTAAACAAAATTATTTAATGACCTAATATGATTTTAGGCAATAAACATGAGACTAGGAAAATGTAGACGTCCAAGCAAACATCGGCAATCTCTAGTCACACTCTCGCGACGACACAGCTTAGTACGAGGATTAGAAAGCACAGGAGAGATGGAAGGACCGCCACCGTTAAGACGGTCCTCTACGGTTGACAATACGGCTGGACCCCCTAGACTTAATCGTAGAGCTTCCCTCGATGACTTAGAACAAGATACGTGTCAACTAACTCCAAGGATCGAGCATAGGATTATCCTTCTCAATACTCCAGAGGTCAGTTTTGCGTTTATTAAAGACATTCATTAACGCACTCCGAATCGTTGATTAATGACCCCTATTAATGCATGGATACGAGTTCATAGTAACGGTCTTCTATGTTTAAAATTACTATCTTTATTTCTACATTACAAATGTTAAAGTAGCTTTATTTACGGTTCAAGCAACAAAAACCAAAAGAAATTAAACATTTACCGTTGAAAAGAATGAGAAGCAGATCCTTTTACCACATTTTAAGGAAATAACATTCATTTTCTATTCAAAATTAATAAAAGTTCGATGACAGATCTTCTTCTTCATAACTTTGAATGGCCGACGCATTGTTTCTGTTAGTTGGTGAAATAACTGTTTTATTTTATAATTTATTTAATAATGATCTACGATGTGTGAAAAAGCATTGTAACCAGTTCGTATGTTAAATGGCGATTAATAAACTCACTTATTAACAAGCTCGCTGATCGCTCGTTTGGTCAAACCGTTTGTTTATTAATAGCCTTTATTAACACACTTACTGCTTAAATAACTATTAAGTTATCAGTCATTTCTTGGACTTCTTGAAAATGCGTCGTTTTTATGTAAGTCTAAACATTTATCATTTCAGAAACTGCAAGAACTTCGATTTGAAAGACAACGAATAGAAAAGGATTCCATAATTGAAGAAGACGATGAAAATTCACCTCAAAACTAGTCAATCAATTTAAATCGAACAAAATGATGTACCTAATTATTTTTACGAAAAAATATCGATGTATTTAAAAGTTTTAAATGTCTATAGAATTGAAATCTGTAGCTTTACATTTTAAAATTTTTATAGAAAATTCTAGAAGAAGTCTAGAAAAACATTTAATGCATCGAGAACTAAATTATTTAAAAAAATGTTCGCCATTAAAATTTAATTTTCTCAAAATTTAAAATGCATTTTTTTTTCTGGTACAGTTTTTTTAATTTAAAAAACGATTATCTTTAAAAGAAACTTCTTCTAGAATTTTATTAGAAGATGTGTAAATTTTAAATTCACGTAAAACTGTACAGTATTAAAAAATAGACCTTAAAAGACAAGTTCTTTGGTCTAAAACGTAAATCTATAGTCTATACACTGCTACAAAAAAGCAAAACGCCTAATTTAAAAAAAAAACCAATCGATATTAAAATGCATGTATAGTTAAGGTAAAAGATCTGCACAAATATAATATCATATTAGCTTGTGATAAACAAATCTGTAAATATTAATTATCATGCGCTGCGCATAATTTGTTGCCTTCGTTTTAATTTTTGTTTCTGTTGCAAAATTAACAAAAATAAAAAGAAGAAACCTAACGAACAAGTACTAATGTAAAAACTAGAAACAGTAATCTTTAAATAAATTTAAACCTTTCCTAAGATGTAATCGCTAAAAATATAAATTAAATACTAAAAGAACCTGTACTTACTTAAAAAATGGTTGTAAAAAAATAACTAAATGTTAGATTCTCAAACTGCGCCTAAAATTTATACAGAACATCAATTTTGTGCCTAAACCTAAGAAATAATCAGGCAATGTAGCAATAATACCTAAGTATTTCTAGTTTAAATGCATCCAAACCACTACGTCTTGTTCTAGCTTTTATTTTTTATTAGTATTGAATTCTCTTGCTGACTAAAGAGAAACTGTTGGCGAGCAGACAAACTAACTGTTATGACGTCACAGTAGGGATACCTTCTAGATAACTAGGCCTTAAACGTTCATAATGACAAATATAAAACATGCGTCGACCTGAAATGAAGTATGCCATGAAACAAAGTTATCCCTATTGTCTGTCAAAAAAAGTGACGTTTGTCTTATTGGAGAAGTCAAAGCTAGCAACATAGAAATCCACGCCATCAACGTTGTCATGATTTTTTGAGAATTAAATAATATGTAATTGGCTGAAGGACCTCGGTCAATAGCTTTTTGAGTTGCACTCAATAAAGATATTTTTATTTTATTTATTTGTATTACTTTTCAATAAATGGGCAAATTCCCAAAATGTTAATCTTCGGGAAGAAACATGGAAATATTGCTGGCAATATTTCCTTAACTTCTCAAACGAAAACTTTTAGGAATATTCCCGAAATATTGCCGGCAATATTATATGTAATAATGAACGTATAAAAACTAAAATGTTATTAATTATCTAAAAGCTTTCATTTGTAAACTTTTCCAAAAGTTTTCGAACAAACGGAAACATTCGGGAATATTCCCAAAATAAATCATAAAAATGGCAGCAAAATTTAGAAATCTGTTATTATTATTTTAGAATTTTTCCGAATCTTACCGGCCTTTTTTAAATTCCCGGAAATATTTCTATTTTGGGAATATTTCCAAACTGAGAAGATTCCGATTGTTCATTTCTATACTTTTCTTAGTTCAACAAAATGGCATGCCAAACAAGTAGCATTATAAATGATCGTTTTCTTCATACAAAAAAATTGATATTTGCACATACGAGCCATAACTCATTTTATGATATGGCCAATCGCTTAAAATTTAAAATGTACTTTCCAAGGACAGAGAACCCTGTAACCAGAATCGCTTATATTACGTAAAAAAGTCTATAGATTACACTACATTCATAAAGTTCTGACAGTGTTCATATGTGCACCTATCAATTTACGTGTACGAAATAAACGATCCCACTTCTGATGTTTTCAAAAAACGCTACCTGTTAATACATTGCACTTAAGAACTTAATTTGTTTATTTCCAGTCACTTTCTGTCATCCTATTAAAACTTTAAAGACATTAAAAACTTTAGAAATTTACTCTTACTCTTCGCAGATTTCTCAAATATTTTTTTTAGAAACGTAAATTAAAGATTTATTTAAAAATATAATGATGCATACATTTTTGCTCTAGTGTAAGATATTAAACAAATACTAGAAAAAGAATTAAGAAATTTTTTTTTAGGTTCCAAAATTTGAGCTTCATTAGCATCCAATTTCCTCGTATTTTTTTGGTGAATTATTTAGGGCCGGTTGTACAAACCAAGTTTAAACTTCGGTTTAGCTAAACTGACATTTTATCACAAACAGACTTTGTCAAGTACAACATAGACAGTGTCTAAGATTGTTCTCTCTATGGTTATAAGTCAGTTTAGCTAAACCGAAATATAAACCTGGTTTGTACAACCGGCCCTTAGTATTAAAAAAAAATCGCTAAGCCCCAAAGGCCTAAAGTATTAGTATATACACTATTTTTTATTTTAATTATTATAAATAGATCTTAAAAATAACTTGTTATATTTTTATTGTTATATTACTTAACTTCTATATTTTTTTGTTAAAAATAAATAACTTAATCATTTAATTCGTTTTTTCTTAAAATATATAATTTATACTTTATTATAGAAGTGCTAATTTTTAGTAATCGACCTACTTTTAACCCAAGAAGAAGGGTATGTTTAAAAATATTAGTTCTTTAGTTAAAAACTTAATCTTTCGCTTTTCAAAACAAAAATTTTTCACTAACCTCTTTAAACTTTTCATAAATCTGTTTTTGGTCCCAAAGACAGAGGGATAGCTTGTAACTCAGTTCGTAAGCACAAAAACTCCGCACAAACACACATTAGCGTACCACAGGCAACATTAAGGGCCCACCATGAAAATGTGGTGGGAAAAGATCCATTATAGAACCAACATACAAATAAGTGTAAAAAATGCCACGTACTGCTAAAATCCATACATAATTTGGTACGTTCTACGATGTACCATAACATTGCAGCCCTAAAAAAAACAACGTGATTAATAGTTATTTAACCAGTAGGTGTGTTAATAATGGCAATTAATAACGACCGGTTTTAACAAGCAATTTGCGAGATTGTTAAAAAGTGAGCTTGTTAATCGCCATTTAACATACAAACTGGTTGCAATGCTTTTTCGCACATCGTATATCACAATAAATTATAACAAAAAAAACAGTTATTTTACAAACTGGCAGAAACAATCCGTCGGCCATTTAACTTTATTAAAGTTGAAGTTGAAGAACAATAACTTGGATCCAAACTTAGGTTAATTGTGAAAATAAAATAAATGTTATTTTCTTAAAGGTGGTAAAAGGGTCTGCTTCTCATTAATATATACAACGGTAAAAGTTTAATTTCTTTTGGATTTTGTTGCTTTAACCGTAATTAAGGCTGCGTATTTTCGCCCGATGCGGGACTCTGCCGGAAGATAAGAGACTCTGTCATGTCGTATTATCGGTTGCAGCAGACCCTGCCAAGAGTCATTTTTTCTGCGGTCAAAATAGATGGCAGAGAATGCGGGAGATGCTATTTGCGCGCGATTTTTAAAAACTTAACCGTATCGGCTTAAATTCTAACCTAACCTATACGTACTGTAATTTAATTAATTAATTACATAGAAATATAATTAATTACGAAGTAACTTAACTATAAATAGTTCATTTAATGAAGTGCAAGTACAAATGTAACAAAAAATAGGTTATGTTTATAATTCTTCTTTTTCTTTTCTCTATTTTTAGGAAGATTTCGTATGTTTAATCCCTGCCGGCAGAATCTTTCTCTTTTTTTAGGAAGATAGCGAAAATACGCGCCCTAAAGGTAGTTTAAAACTTGTAATGAAGAAACACAGATAGTCAATCTGAGCAAAGCAGCGAGATTGCTAGGAATCGTAGCTAATGCATTAATTGGGGTAATTAATAAACGATGTGCGAAAAAACAGATTTCATTGTTGAATGGGCAATGAAAAAAAACTTCTAAATGAGGTGTCTCTTAATTATTTACCAACTATGTGTAGAGGTGCTCTAAAACTTATATTTAAATAAATTGTCATCATTATTTTTATGATTAAGTTCTTAATTTTTTAAGACATAATTAATCAATAAAAGTAATGAAAACAATAAGAAAAAAAAACACAATTATTGATTTCGCATTAAAATTAAACATACAAAGAAAAAAAATTTACCAAGGCGGTTTTTAATGCGGTCATACAGGTTGTCCCATAAAATGAAAAGAAGAAATTCTTTGGAATTATCGCAAAATATATTTTTACCCCTTAAAAGGGCTTTAACTTGATAACCGGATAACACTGTTAACATGTTCATTGTTTTTTAATTTGGTCCAAGAAACTTGTCATTCCAGTTTGTCGGTCTACTTATGGGACACCTGTAAATTGATTTTCTTTGTTCTTGCGCAATCAATATTACCTCCTTAATCAATTGATCTAGTTCTTGAAACATTACAAGCAGTCTTTAATTCAAGTCATATCTATTGTCTATATTAAAAGTGTATAAAAAATATCTATCAGCCTACCTGCATTGAATTAGATTAAAAGTATAGAAAAACACTTCAAGTCTAGTCTCTAAAGAAGTGGGAAATTGCGTAAATTTTTACAAACGTATGTTTGTATATTAAAACTCTGTAGTACTCAACTAACAACATTACATAGCAGCATGGGTTTTTGCAATGCAAAATGTACCTCTGACGCAAGACTAGATGGTAAAACGGCTGTTATTACCGGATGCAATACTGGAATTGGGAAAATTACAGCTAAGGACTTTTACATACGTGGTAAGAATTCAAAATATTTTTTTATACCTTTATTCAATATACCAATCGGAATTTAAAACAAACAAGAAATGGGTTAGAAGATACTCTTTGCAAAGGTGGATTTTTTTAAGTTTATTTTATAAAATTTTACCTTTTAAAATGACAATGGTCTATTATCATATTTTTTAGGTGCAAAAGTCATAATGGCCTGCAGAAACGTTGAAAAAGCCGAAGCTACTCTGGAAAGCATTAAAAAGGAATGTGAAGGACTGACAAATTTAGGCAACCTTATCGTAGTCCAATTGGACTTAATGAGCCTTCAATCAGTCCGATCATGCGCCCAACAAATAATCGAATCCGAACCCAAAATAGACCTGCTAGTAAACAACGCTGGCGTTATGGTCTGCCCTAAAGGAAAAACAGAGGATGGATTTGAAATTCAATTTGGCACGAATCATTTGGGCCATTTTTTGCTTACGATGTTACTGCTGCCAAAAATCGTCAAAAGTGCGCAGGCTAGAATTGTTATTCTCTCTTCTGTGGCTCACAGTAAGTTGGTACTTTTTAGTTAGTACTAAAAAAGCGTGATTTATAGACGTAACTTTCACTTTACTTCGGCGTAACTTCACTTCCGCGTGACTTAACAAATTTGCTTAATTTATAGATTGTAAAGTTACGTGAAACAGCGGGAACAGTTATGCGCATGTGTCTAAACTCGTGACTTCTGACTATTTGCACGGTAATTACGGAAAATCGCTTCGTACGAAACCTACATAAAAAGACCTAACAGGTTTCGTACGAAGCGATATTCCGTAATCACTACACTTGACAATAAGCGTGAATATCTCATTTTTGCAAATTTTGCGCATGATCGGCCAAACTCGGCTTTCGACTTAGTACGACTTACAGCTAAATGAATCTGCAAAGTAGCGCTAAAGTGAAGTATAAATTTGCTAATACATTCCCATGTATTTTATTTAATTTTCTGTAAAGTTACGCCGAAGTAAAGCGAAAGTAAAGTGAAAGTAACGTTCTATAAATCTCCCTTTAAGGTAAATTTTTGGTGTCAAATGTCCTTTTTAAAATAAGGGGCTAAAATTTCCAATTTCAAAAAACCGGAGAATAAGTTTTTTTACAGATAAGCAACGTTTAAAAAAGCAAAAAATGGCCTTTAATTGTGAAAATAAAGTGCCTTTTTTATTTTTTAAGTTGGTTGACTGTGATGAAAATTTTGAAATTTTTTGTTTTAGTATGTAGTTGAACTCAATTTGTACCTAATTAGTTCTTGCGTAAACAATAATTATTTAAGGTATTTTTTTAATGAAATAACGTAAATATATATACTTATAAGTTATAACTGATAAATAATAATACATTATTTAATCGAAGGACATTTTATAAAATTCACTTTTAGAGATGGCGTCTACTTATACATATGTATAGAATCTAAAAAAGTATTTTTAAATTAAATATTACATTTGTAATTTCAAAAAAATAATTCTTAAAATGTAAAAAATGTAATCCAAAATTAGAATAAGAACTTTTTGGTTATTTTATTTATGTATATAGCCCGTGAACTAGTGACATATTTTTTAGTCAATCGGCTAAATGCTAAATTGTTGTTCATTTGTTATGGATAAATGATGAATTACCATCAGTTGTAAAGATGTTCAAATAGCATCCAAAGAACTTCTTTTAATTTGTAACATTTGATCACGAATCTACATCAAATTTTAAAAACAACTGCAAAATAAGGGCTTAAATTGCTAAAAAAATCTTTTGAAAAAATTAGGCGGTAGATTTCTTAAACTATAATCCGAAGGCTCGGGTTCGAGTCCTAAGAGCGGCAAACTTTTTTTTTATTTTCTTTTTTTGTTATAATGGAGCTCTGTCATCTGTCATACCACCCGTTGTTTGACATACTGACATTACTTCTGAATTTTATATTCTTATTAATTATAACGTTAATATACCAAAAAACAACAAACTGCCGGTTTAAAACATTCTACGTACCAGCTAAAAGGTTTGTGTAAAATTTACAGAGTGTTTTACAACTTTAATTCTTCAAAATGGGTAAAAAAGGGCATAATGACTCATTTACAAAGGTCCTTTTAATGCAAAATCCGTGCATGCGGATTATTTTAAATATTCACGGAAATCCTCTTGTAAAATGAGTCATAATTTCCTTTTTTACCTAATTATAAGGAATTAAAGATGTAAAACACTCTCTAAATGAAACCGGCAGTTTGTTGTTTTTTGGTATATTAGCTTTATATTTGATAAAAATATAAAATTCAGAAGTAATGTCAGTATGTCAAACGATGGGTGGTATGACAGATCTCCTAGGATACCGCGACCAATTTTTGTACGAATACGCTCCATTGCATTTTTTATATTGTAACTGCAAAGAGTATTTTATGAAATTTAAATAGATTTTATAAAAAACACCTCCTTAATGCTCGAAATCACCACACATTCTTAAGTGTTCCTTAAAGTTAAGTGGCTGATTACCATAAACAGAGTTTGACAACTGTAGCATTGACATTGTTTAAAATGGTGCTTTCTATAAAAACAGTCACTTAGATTTTAAGGAACAGTTAAAAGTTGTAATGCAACTGGCCCTAAATTCAACAAATATGCAAAGAGTAGAGCACTCTAGTTAATTTTAAACATTTATCAGACTGCACAGTTAAAACAGAGCCAACTTAATATTATAAAAAATGTAAGTAAAGTAATAATTTTTATTTCAGATGGAAAAATTGATTTCGACGATTTGCAATTCGAAAAAAAATCCTACGACGCTATGAAAGCATACACTCAAAGCAAATTAGCCAATATCTTATTTGCAAAAGAACTAGCAAGAAGACTAGAAGGTAATATCATCGACTTCATAAATCTGGACACAGTGAAACATTACTTTTGATTTCAAACTTTGTTGATACGAAATAACATTCAAATTTATTTTAGAATCAAATATAACCGGAGTAAACGTGTACAGTCTACACCCTGGCGTAATACAAACAGAATTAAGCAGACATATGGACGAAACCTATTTTAAGGGGGTACGAGCCATGTTCGAAACTTTAGGAGGTTGGTACCTGAAAACCCCAGAACAAGGAGCTCAAACTACCATCTATTGTTCGGTGGATGAGAAATGCGCCAATGAAACTGGGCTCTATTATGCCGAATGTGCAGTTAAGCAACCAAGCAAAGTTGCGAGAGACATGGAAACAGCTAACAAATTATGGGTGGAAAGTCTTAAATTGGTGGGATTACCAGAAAACTATGACCCATTTAACTAAATTCAAAAGTAGTATTTTTAAACATAAGTATTTGTTAGACCTCACATAACACAACTTAAATTAATTAATTTTGTACACTGTTTTTATCCAATTTATAAAATTAAAATTCTTTAAACAAAAAAGAAAATTTAATTCTTTCTAAAAATTTGGCGTTGTTATGTTTATGTCCATAAATAAAGAAATAAATATTTTAAAAAATTAAGGGTTTAGGCTTCCAGAGTTTAAGTGAGGTAGATTAAAAATGCTCAATCGAAAATATTTAAAAACCAATTTAAAAAACCATAATGAAATTTACACAATTCATAAAGGTAATAAAAACGGTTATTTTAAAAACCCATTTTGGAATTTGGAGCCCCTCTTGAAATATTTTATCACCAGTAGTGTTCATAAAAAGTGTCTAAAACTTTTTTAACTATTTTGGAATTAATTTATTTTTTTAACTAAATAAATTCAAGTAATAGAACATTAAATACAGGGTATCCAAAAAAATGGCGCATAAACGCGATGGTACGCTCTTGTTGCATTCTCAGGGATCCCTAAAAAATTGCCAAAAAAAATGCATCTGTTATATTCATCGAGAAAAATGCGAACAAAGTTGCATAAGTTCGACAGCACAGTTTGTAAACTACGTCTTAAAAGCTCATCTAAATTCTTAAGCATACTTTTTGCATTATATCATATTGACATTGTTGTCAGTTTCATTTCATAAAATTTTTGGAAAATTAAATTGATTATAAAAATGTAATTTGACCATTTAAAAGATAAACAAATGGAAGAATATCTTCCACCAAATGTCTTATTTTTTTACCCACTATTTGCCATATAAATAAATCAAAGCAAACGCGGACATGCTGTAAATGAGTTTTTAAGATACATTTTTCTAAACCGTGTTGCCAAACTTATCAAACTTTAAGACTATTTTTCTCAGAAGAGATAATTTTTTTAAACATTTTTTTTCAGGACCCCTAGGCATGCCTCAACAACGTATCATTACTATCATTGCATTTATGCATCAATTTTTGGACACTCTAGACACAAATATATCTGAAAAACAATTCGAAATAAGCAATTTCTTCTAGGTTATCGATATTAAAATGCGAAACTTTGCTCTAATTTACCCAAACTATTATACTCAAATGGAGGCTCCTTATTTGGGACACTCTGTGCTAGTTTTAATTACTTACCCCACAAGAGCATTCAGCACAAATGCTGAAATAACCACTCGGCCTCCTATGTCTCGAACTTGCACCTCCTAAAAAACAATAATAATAATAAGGGTTTATAAGAGTAAAGACAACTTCTTTAATTAAGGGCCTTTTAAACATACATGATACTCAAAAATGTGATCCAACGTCCTTGTGTCCCCTGCAATATACCCCAACAGAACCAAAATAACCCCCAAAGAGAAGTATAACCCAAACTGAATGGTTAATATTTGGAAAATAATGAGCCATGGATCCCATTGCGTGTATCTGAACGAACCACTTAGTTTCTTCATTTTTTTGCTTAATTTAGAGGCTTTGGCACATTTTTTACTGTAGTAACTTAATATAATGTGACTAACACTTTTGGATTTGATTTTGGAAAGATTTTTATTGAATCATTTTGTAAAATATTGCAATAAAAAAATTTAGAGGTTATGTTTTCTAGAATGTCAAAACAAAACTTCTTCTTCGTCTTTGGGCTTCTTTGTGGAAGTATGTCACGTTGTTGGCCAGTTATCAGTAGCGTCCTAGTTCTTGGTAGCGTAGTTTAAACGAAACAAACATAATAAGGGCCGTATCTAGTGGGGATTTCTTTGGGCCGTATTTAAAGGGAGCCCAATTTTTTTTAGAATTATAATTTGGCACAGGTTTGTTTTAAAAGCGGGATTTTTATTTTATGATAAAAAAAACAGATAATAATTTAAATTGATCTTATTGTTTTATCAGGAATCATGATTTTTTTAATTTAGGTATTTGATATTTGCACCTTTTAATTTGATGACGCAAAATTATTTTATCTTTTAATCCTAAAAATAAATTGATTATCATCCAATAACATGAAATTAAATAAAGAGACACTTTTTTTAAAACCGTAAACATATTGAAATGTGTAGAATAAATTTTTGTTTTGCAATAATTGTTGGTAAGTTTAAAATATGTTTTTTGTTTGTGTGGGTACCTACCTATAAGATTTTTTTTGAATTTGATTCTCTTAGAAAATCAAGGGGAGACTCTTGAGATTCGTCTGGAATATTTATTAAATAAAAAAAATGATAACATAAAATTTTTACTTCACTTTAAATTTTTTAAAATTTTTATCAAGTACTTAAACATTTTTTTTTAACTACGTAGTGAGTTTAACAACTGGAGTTTCTACCCCCTAATTTAAGCACAATTAAACTTAAAACAATTAATGCACATTCACATATAAATTAAGAGTCTTAATTTTGCTTAATTTTAGTAAAATTACAGACCTTGTCAAATGCATATCAATGAAAGCGTTTAGATAAAAGTATCAAAATTAAACCCCGTTATTTTCATCTCTTGTTAAACTGACTTTTAGTTGAAGTTCCTGTTAAAGTGAATTTTAGCCAATCATGATAGCTTAAATCGTTAAGGAACTAAAAATCAGTTTAACAAGAGATGAAAACTAGAAATGGGTTAGATCAGTGGGTGGGTTAGGTCAGTGAGCCAGTTAGGGTTTTTTTATAAAATGCTGACATTAAATAGGATACTCCTCGCAGTAATCAGAAAACAGAAAAATTCAAATGAACAATAATTTTTTAAAATTACAAAAAAAAAATCTGCGATTAATCTACTATTAACTTTTCTATAAAAAAAAAGATTTATTATGAAAAGCATAAATGCGTATTAATTCTGACACTGACGTTTAGGATTTAATTTGGCTTTAGAAAGGTGCTTTTGTTTTAATTTTTTTTTGCAAAGCCACCTTGACCGAACCAAGACTTACGTGACTTAGAGCTTTTTTATCACTAAAAACCTTTTTTTTGACCTTTTTTGTCTTAAAAACTTCACAAAAAAAAAACAAAAAATATATTTTAATACAGAATTTAATTTCCTTTCATTTTTATGACTTAAGTTTTTTTTGTAAATTGACAAATAACGAAGATACGGCTTTTTTTTTAATTGGGGGGCTTATGTGGGGCCGGACAAAAAAAACTTAAATATACTTTTAGTAGAGAATTAAAAGGGCTTTAAAGTTACCAGAAAAAAAATTCTGTAACTTTTATGATAACTGAAATATGAATTTTTTCTCACTTGGGGGGTGCCGCAGCCCCCCTTATTATTTTCCGATTTCTTTCAAAAACAATAGGGATCTAGATTTTAATGAGAACGATTTTTCCTGAAAATTTGAACTTGATGGGATCATTGGTACTCAAGTTAGAGTGTCTACAAAAAACGTGACAGACGGACAGACGGACGGACGGACGGATTTTATGAAAGTTGTTCAAAATTCGATGAAACGCACGAATCTGCAAGAATTTTTGCTCTACGACGATTTTTGACGATTTTAGAATTTTCAAAACAATCACAATATACTCCTCGTTTTTGACTTTGTCTGCGAGGAGTATAATAATGGACCTAAAGTGGGATTCACAATGAAAATTAGCTTGCATGCGGTAAGAATTAAGGTAGCTTCTAAGAGCTTGAAATATGTATTTGGGATATACCATTCACAATGAATTAGCTTGCATGAGCTCTTACAAGCTAATTCATTGTGAATGGTATATTCAAAATACATATTTCAAGGTCTTACAAGCTACCTTAATTCTTACCGCATGCAAGCTAATTTTCATTGTGAATGAAGCTTAAGAATCTTAATTTTCTATTGAATATGGGATTTTAGTATCAAGGATCAAGCTTAATGTGCAATGATTTTTTAGGGTCACTACTAATAATAGAAAGTCATTCTTTTATGGTTGGTATTAATTCACCTATAGAGCAAATTATCCAAAGGCCAGTAAGAAATTCAGCAATATCTTTTCGAAGAATTACCATAAGTTTAAAAACTGGTGCCACAATAAATGTAGAAAAAATAGACTGTCCAGTGGGTTACATCTTCAGTACTAAAGAATTAATTTGTGTTAAATCCAGATTTCCCATAAGAAATCCTACGATTCTTGGTCTAAGGGAGGATTGTTCAAAATCTGACAACGACTATTTTTTCAAAGATGAAGAAAACTGCGCTCGGTTTTACGTTTGTGAGAAAAGGATATTAACCAAAATGAAATGTAATGAACTAACATTGTATGACGACGAGGAATCTAAAAATCTTGGGCAACCTCGCTGTGGTTGGCCAAATTTAGTGAAATGTTGCGAATTTTGTGGAACACCTTATAAAACTTTGTTTTAAAATGTGCAAGCGTTATCACTAATAAATAAATTAAAAACCCACTGCCTTTGTTTAGAGATTATTTTATTTTAAAATATTTTATCACATTTTTTTCTGTTGTTATTTATTATAGTTCATCATAAGCCATAAGTGGAAAAAATATGCAGGCCCATAAAACGAAACAAATGCTCAGACCAACAAAGGCAAAACTTTTTTGTTTGTCCCAACCGACTAAAATTTGTTGAGGCCCTTTTTTTGGGTTTGACTGTAGATCTAGAGAGATTGGTGGTTCCTAAAGAAATAATATTTTATTAATTACTGTTTATAAAGATTCTGACTTCATACAATAAATATTAGTATAAAATTTAAACCAAAGATTGCCAATTTTAAATTTATACAGGGTATTTTGAATTCTAGCGCCACCAATTGGATCTCGTTTATCTTAAGAGACACAAGGTCGGTTAAATGAAGGCAAAGTTGCCCATCTTAACGACTATTAATCTTCGAAAAGCAGAATTTGATTATCTCTTACGAGTAAAGATTTTTGGTTAAATTTAAAAAACTAATAAATTGGTCTATGATGTTTTTGTTTTTTAAGATAAGGTTGTTAATGGTGACCCTCAAATTTCGCGACACCCTGTATGTAATTTAAAAACTAATTTATTAAATTTAGAATAGCTCATTAGTTGGTTCATTTGACATTAACAAATGAATGTTAAACGAATGCCCTAAATTTAACAAATAAATTTTTAATTTGCGTCAAAGCTTGATTTGTAGTTAAATCAAATTAACTTAACGCTATACTTAAAGCCACCTAATTCAACTTAAATTAACGCGACCAAATTAATGCATACATAGATTGCTTCATTTTACTAACTTAAAGCAGTAAACGCCATCTATCGGTAAATTTTAGAATATTATTATTTTACTGACTTTATTTCCATTCTAGGGTAGGTTCTTTCTAATTTTAAAAATTTGGTCTACGCCGATAAATGTCTGTTGTGAAAATGGTCACAGATGCCTACGTTACCTGAAATTAGTTAAAATTAGGAAACATAACCTATAAGTAAACGTTAATTTGATCTATAAATGAGATTTCAACTTTCGTATAATTAATTTATTTTTTCGTGTTAATTCACATTAATTCTAAGTTGCGTTAAGTTAATTCATATATAATAACTAACTATAATAAACCAATATTTATTTTTTAAATAAAAAGTTCCTGAATTCGGTATAAGTTATTTTGTGTATAGGAAAGAGAGTTTTGTGAATCATCGTTTTTTTATGTGAGATTATAACAGTGTCAATAATCAATCACACAGCTAAAAAATTAATCAAATTTTTGCTTGTAGAAATTTTTTATATAAATGTACCATTTTGAATTATTTTTACAAAAATACAAAAAATATGCGTTTGGTAATAAAAATTATATACTAACCTGTATTTTGTTGTTCGTTAAAATTTCGGTGCTTCTATTCATTTTGACAGAATAATGTTTAAGAAAAACAGTTGAACATGACACCGAGACACTTGGATAACAAAGATAATTGTAAATATTTTGATAATAATTAATCTCGTAATTTATATTCTCTTGCTCCTTACACGAGATAAAAATTATAATTATTGATTACAGTCATTTTAAATGAATTTAATTCATAAATAAATTGTTTAGTACATTTTGTGGTACGTACAGCCTATCTAATTTTGCACGTCTTAGCTATAAAATTGTTTTGGTTTAAAAATGACGATGTTTAAGTAACTTAACTTGTTTACCTTGAGTAACTCTAAGACGTAATGCAAATATTATGCATGAGAAATTGTACAGTTTTAAGTAAACACATTCTTTTTACTAATCATCATTTTTTTAAACTGCAACACCTACTGGAGACTCCATGTACAGGATGTCCAAAAAATGGCGCATAAACGCGATGGTACGTTGTTGGGGCACGAGCCCCAGAAAATTGTTAAAAAAAATCTATCTCATATACCCTCGGAGATATGTTGCCCCAAAGTGCGAAATTTTAAACGCTTATATCTTTAATATAACAGCACATAATAACGAAAAAAATGGTATAATACAAAGCTGTAGCCTATTTTAAACCATTAATTATTTTTTAAATGGTCGAATTGCTTTTTTATAATCAATTTAATTTCACAAAATTCTCATGAAATGAAGCTAACAACAACGTCAATAAAATCTTATACAAAAGTGTATAATCAAGACTCATAGATGGAATTTTTAGATGTATTTTTTAATACTGTGTTGCCAAATTCATGCAATTTGTTCGCGATAAATAACAGATGGATTTCTTTTGACAATTTTCTAGGAATCCCTGAGAATGCCCCAAATCGAACGTACCCTGCGTACCATCGCGTTTATGTGCCATTTTTTGGATACCTGTATAAAAGATAAGTTTATTTTCTGTAAATATCTGGTATATTCATGAAAATACAACTTTTAATTATAAAATAAATTTAATTACAACATATTTTTGTGTAAGTAAGTATTCTTAATTTTATTTACAAGATGTTGTGGCAATCGCAACACAAGCTGTGCCATTAAAAGCATTTCCGGACGGACACGTTTTTAGTTTAACTTCCCACCACCACATTACATAAATGCATTGGTAGTATTGTGTGCAATTTGCTGCTTTCCATAGATCTGTGTTCTTTTTGCAGGCTGAGGGTTGAGGGGGAGTTGCTAAAAAACATTTTTTTGTATTAAAAATAACAAAATTTTGAGGAGGGAAAATTTGAATCTAAAAGATTTTTGGTAAGAGTTATTAAATGCACCTACAGGTGTCCTATTTGTCCTATAAAAAGTAGTGCAATTTCTTATTTCTAGAACACACAGCAAAAGCTGATTGTACAATTGTATAAGAAATTAACTGGTGCAAACCGCAATCTGACATCTTTTATTTTTACATATGATTCTGTCAGTGACAAAATGTATGCCATAGTTTTTACACCCTGTAACCCTGTAACCCTTTTACTAATTAGGAAAATTTAAAAAAAAATATATCCATAACATAAGAGTATCTTATAAAATGTGGATTATTTGTATAAGTCATCTCCGTTAAAAGCTCCCGTCAATTTTACTAGCACATCTACATGAGGGCCCCATCGTATATTAAAACTAAATGTAGTTTTGAAAACTAAAAAAATAGGGTTACAAACTTATTATGGTTTTATGTTTTATTTAAATCGGTTATTTCTTTTATGTCGAAAATCTGACTTTAAAAAATAAAAATATAATGATTTTTGAAGTCACAAAGAAATAACCGATTTAAATAAAGCCATAATACGTTTGTAGCCCATTTTTTTTTAGTTTTTAAACCTGTGTTTAGTTTTAATATACTTTGGGGCACTCATATAGATGTGCTACTTAGTAGAATTGAATTCAAATTCAATTCAAGCGAATTATTTGCAAAGTTCTACCCATTTCTAGTTTTTTACAAAAATGGGTACGTTCCAATTAACTAACAATTTAACTTATGAACCAAACTTACTTTTTTTGATTGAAAACCATTTGGTTATGGCTTAAACAAATAGAAAATGGCTTAAAATTATTTCATGAACATTTTAACGTTCTAGATCTTTTTCACATTGGTCGCATTGGGGAGCAAAAAACTAAAATACCATAACGTCCGTGACACACTATAGATCTATAGTATAACGACCCCGAGGGTGGCCAACGGCGGGAAAGGTGAATACCTAGAGAATTTAATTTTCTTTATTTTTGTTTAAAGAATTTTATTTTCTATCAATTGAATAAAAACGGTGTACAAAATTAATTACTTTTTGGTTTGGCTTTCCATAAACCATAAATAAGACACAGCACCACAAAAAAGGGTAGCTATTATGATGGACGTTAGGGTATTTTTAGTTCGTAACTTGCAAAAAACTTACGTGGGATTTCAGGTGTAGTAGTTGGTGCTTGTGTAGTTGTAGTTGTGATTACAGTTGTAGTTGTTGGAGATTTTGTGGTAGCTGAATCCACACACCTAAAAAATCAAAATTATACATTACGTATCGACAAAAAACCAGAACCTTTTTTAAATTAAACTACACCTAAGTATTCTATAAATATTAAAACTACTTATTGTAACAAAAATGTGTAGGTAGTATGAAAAGTAAAAATACTGTTTAAGTCAAAGTCTCTTAATTTTGAAATAAATCTAGAAGGTCAAGGTATACTTACGCAAAAAAAGCGTCAGGATCGCAAACTTTACCAACAGGACACTCAGTTGCCTTTCCTACAGGAGTGTCTTTTCCAAAAAGAGTCATGCATACTTGATACGAAGTTGGAGTAGTGCAGATTATTCCTGAAGTTGGACAAACTGCTTTAGTCTCAGGGATACTTAAGACCACAACAATTTTAAACTAAAAAAAAACATAAGGTACGAATCAAATTTCCAATATAATAAAATTAAAAGTAAAACTTACCAAAAACATAGTAGTAAAAGATACCATTTTATCTTTTCATATGTTTCAAAATATTTCAGAACGTTCAAAAACAATTTATTTTTCTAGTTTTATTATTTCAATAAAACAATTATGATTCAAAGGTCCTTTATCCTTTGAAACACTAATATGTTAATACTTTTAAAAGAAATTAATTCCAAGAGGAATTAAAATGCTTGTAAAAGGATTTTTATTTAATTGTTTTTGCAGATAACAGTTAAGGATTGAGATTTTGTTCTAAGAAAATGGGTAATCGTGCACAAAAATGTGTGACGCGTTTTTGCTAATTATGTTACTATACCAAATTGTTAGTTTGGTTTTTAACTATAAAAAAGGATTAAGTAACATAATTTCATATCATTTGAGGTAAATTAGCATCGTTTTTATAGAATGTTGTGAAGCAAAGAATCTGTGAATATGTAGGTACCGTTGGTTGCCTAAATTTTAGGAAAAACATCCCTTCTTGGTTCATGGACTCAGGGAATATAAAAAACATTTAGGATTAAAAAAAGATACTTTAAACAATATGAGTGTACAAATATGTATCCCAATGCACTAAAATATAAAATGTAGTAAATTCAAAAACACTATTTTTTGCCACTTGAAGCTCTTTTTGTAATAATTTTATTCAGCACTTTTTAGATTGATTTACGAACCCAAAATCAATTATATTGTATTGCATTTTACGTAGAATAATTATTTACTGCATGATAGATGTATTTAATTCGAATTAACTCTGACTCCATGAAGAGAATTTGTAATATCGTGGCCGGACGCAAAAGTTTTTCCTAAATTTTAAGTAAACAAAAATGGCTTCTAAGTTTTAACATGAAGGTCCACATCATTAACGTTGTCATGATTTTTTGATATTACATAAAATTTAATGTTACTTTTCTTAATCCAACAAAATGGCAGGCCAAATAGGTAGCGTTTTTTTTTAAGTAAAAATATCATTAAAGGGATAGTTTTCTTTGTACAACAAAATTTATTTTTGCACCTTCGAGCTATAACCCTGCCAACTCTTTATAATGAGTTAATCGCTTTTTAAATGTGCTTTTCAAGGTCAGAAAACCCTGTAATAACTGTAATTTAACGCACAAAAGTCTACAGATTACACAAAATTAATAATTTTCACTTCATAAATGTCTGGCAGTGTTAAGGCTCATATTATTTTATTTCTCAAAAAAAAATATCCCACTTATGATGTTTACAAAAAACGCTACCTGTTAGAGCTGCCAGTGTATTGGACAACAGTAAAGAAATATGAAATATAATGTAATGCACAAAAAATCATGACAACGTTCAATGATGTGTGTTTTTAGTTGTCAGCTCTCGTACGATTACAATCCTACTCAAAAATGTGACTTAAAATTTTGCAATAACTTTAAAATAGCCGAAAAAAGGTGGAATCAATTTACCCTGGAACACACTGTATACTGTTCCTAAAAAATAGCAAAAAAAAAAATGTATTTTATTTTAAAATTGTAAAAAATCTATTAGGCAGCATATTTATCAACAGGATATTCCTTTTTGTGTTTATTCACGTGAACTTTCATTTCCTCCATTTGCTCCCTTAAATGTGGGGGTAAACTTGAGTAAACCCCCTCAAATAACTCGGTCCATTTAGGTTTTAATTTTTTCTCCGCATTATGGAAAGCGGTCATAACTTCTTTACGAGCAGTTTCCAAATATTCTTTTTCTTTATCTTCGTTCCATAGACCAGCATTTTCAATGTATGTTCTTAGTTTTCGTACGGGGTTGTCATTGGCGGACCAATCGTTTATTTCATCGGAGGAACGGTATGCTGTGCTGTCATCTGATGTTGAATGATGTCCCACCTTAAGAATAAAATAAATAATTAATAATATTGTTAAAAAAAGTATGTACTATTGTGGACATGGAATTTAAAACGATTTTTTATTAGCCACCTTTGATTTTTTGAATTTTATTACTCTATTGTGAATGGGTTTTTTATGTCAGTTTTCGAATGTTATTTTGACAACAAATGCGTCAAATGTATTTTAAATAAATAAAAATAAAAAATATCTTTATTGAGTTAAACTCAAAAGGCCATTGATCGGACCTTCAGCCAAAAATGTATTTTATAAAAATAAATTATATAAAATGTGCTGCCGGCGAGAAAAATAGTAAGAAGATATTTTCTTTTTTAAATAATTTTGTTTTAGAATAAAAAATACGTTCTAATCTTCGTAAAACATCAGAGAAATGTTTCTAATGTCCACTTCGCATAAAACTTGAGATGCTTAAGCCACTATTTTGACCATATTTACAATGCAAAAATTGATCGTTTTAAATTCCATGTCCACGATAGTACAAAGAGATTATTGTGAGATGATACCAAAACCAAATTACACATTATCTGATTTTTTAAAGACTTTAAATGTTATGTTGGTGCAAACCGCACACGCCCATATGAATTTTTACCAAAGAAAAAACTAGATGCAAATCTTAACTGTTGTCCAAGTTCACGAGCGGATTCCCCAATGATGAACGAATTAAATAGATATAATGTACATTAAAATTATTTGGTAAACTGATAAACCACTCTTTTGGTTGTAGGAGAAGTGTTTATATTTACCTTATCTTTAATGGTTGACAAGAATCATAACAGAACTAATAAATTTCTTTAATTTTGTCTTGTTTTATAATATTGCACACTGATTTTTACCATTATACAGGGCGTTACCAAATAACTAGGAAAAAATTCAGAGGGTAATTCTTGAACCCATTTTAAGAAAAAAAGTTTATATAAATATGGGTTCAAAAATTGTTCGTTTCTGAGATACAGGGTGTCGAAATTTCTAAAAAAAAAGTATTTTTTTCTTTCGACAACCTGTATCTCAGAAATGAAGGATTTTCGGACATATGTTTATATGAAGTTTTTTTCTTAAAATGGGTTTAGGAATTACCCCCTGAATTTTTTCCCCGTATGTCCTATAATATCTTTGTTTATTTTTTGTACACAAAAGTAAAAAAATTAAATGCTAATTTCTGTTTCAAAAGGCGAAACAAATTAAACCTCGCGCTAGTGTTAAAGATAACGCTTGAATGTGTAATTTATTTACCTTAATCACAAATTTTTCTTTAAAAGTGAAGACTATTTTTAAAATAAATGTACTTCTTGAAAATGTTACGCTATGTGAATTTTAAACGTACACAAGTTTGCGTGTTTATCAGATAGCCAAATATTGTGCCTAGTTATTTAAATGTTCTATTTAGTTTTCTCATCATTGGGATATTCCATTGAGTATAATGTTAGGTATATTTTTAAATTTAGTGATTATGCGGATCTTCGTTCAAATTAATGTGTAAAATTACCCGATATGTCATGGCTTCAATAATAACTGGCTTATTAGTTTCTAGGCAATATTCTCTAGCGAATTTGGTCCCATTATAAACTGCAAATACGTCATTTCCGTCTAATCTTATCGTGTTTATTCCGTAAGCTGGTCCACGAGCCGCTATACCATCTCCTCGATATTGTTCGTTTGTTGGAGTAGAAATAGCATACCTAAAAAAAACGACAACAGAATTCAACATGGCCGCAACAAAACATATGTTTCGTTTTGACATAAAAACAACATTGGTTATGTTGGAGAATTTCTTACGAGTGACCTTCATTTTTAAAAGTTTACTTACCCATTATTTCTGCAGAAGAATATCACAGGACAATCCAAAGTGGCTGCAAAATTAAGAGCAGCATGTGCATCTCCTTCCGATGCGGCTCCATCTCCAAAATAACACATGACCACCCTGTTTTTGCCCTTGAGGGCATATGCTGCGCCTGCAGCTTGGGGAATTTGCGTCCCTAAGGGACTTGAAATCGTAACAAAATTAAGTTTTCTACTTCCATAGTGAACTGGCATTTGTTTTCCTTTACCTGGAGAAAAATCACAATTTATTAAACATAACTACAACAGATAAAAAATGTGTGTAGACCAAAATAGATAATTCCTGACCTTGCAATAAATGTATAACAGTAGCAGGCCTTTGAATGGGTATGTACATTGAAAAAAAATTAATAGAAGTTTTTCAGAAATTAAATTTTTAAATCTTATTTAGCACCTATTTCTAAAATATGATGCAGATCCATCATGATCTAATTGATATGAAACGTTTAACGTTCTTATTAAAATCCTGATCTGATGCAAAAAAAGTGTAAGACATCCTCCAGGATATATGCCAATAATTTTAGTATAGGAGCTATCTGCATGAAAATCCACATTATTACCGTTGTCATGATTTTTTGATATTACATATTATTTAATATTACTTTTCTCAATCCAACAAAATGGCAGGTATAAAATGTAGCGTTTTTTTTAAGGTAAAAGCATCATAAGTGGGATCGTTCTCTTCGTATAACAAAATTGATTTTTGCACCTTCAAGCTGCCAACCCTTTATGATGGGTTAATCGCTTTTCAAATGTGCTTTCCAAGGACAGAAAACCCTGTAATAATAATTTCTTATTTTACGCATAAAAGTCTACAGATTACACAAATTTAAAATTTTTCACTTTATAAATGTCTGGCAGTGTTAAGGCTCATATTTGTATATATTAATTTATTTTTTCAAAAAAAATATCTTACTCATGATGTTTGAAAAAAAAAAACGCTACCTGTTAGCGCTGACAGTGTTTTGGACAAAAGTTAAGAAGTATTATATACTCGATTAAATACAGGGTGGTCCAAGCAAAAGTTTCCACACCCATTATTTCCTGAACGAATTAGTTCTGGAGGAACTGCCGCGACACGTCATTTTTTTTTTGGGGGGGGACATCTAATTAGGGTATTTTTTAATTTTTTTGTTCAACCCTCCAAGAGGGGTGATAACCCCATCAAAAATTTCAAATGGCACTACGGGTCAAGAGGGGTCTTATTTGAAAGCAACAATTTTTCTCTTTCCAAAAAATAAAAAAATTTCAAAATCGGTCGAAAATTTTTCAAAATTTTTATTTTTTTGAATTTTAAATTAAATCATTTGTTACGCTTCTTAAGAAGAAAATGCTCAGACAGGTCGATTTCCTTTTGAAGAAAAACATCTAACAACATATTTCTTAATTTTTTTCTTCAGCCCCCCAAGCGGGGTAACAACCCCATCAATAATCTTTAATGGCCATTCTGGGTAAGTGGGACCTTATTTGAAAGCTACAATTTTTCTCTTTTCAGCAAAGTAAAAATTTTTAAAATCGGACAAATATTTTTTGAAATTTTGTTGTTTTTTTTTTATTTTAAATCTAAAAGTACAAGGAATTATTCTTGAAATAACATTTTTAATTTTTTTCAAGAATAATTTCTCAAAAAATCAAAATTTTTAGGTGTGTAAATTGACTTTTAGATTTAAAATTAAAAAAACAACAAAATTTTAAAAAATATTTGTTCGATTTTAAAATTATTTACTTTGCTGAAAAAAGAAAAATTGTAGCTTTCAAATAAGGCCTCACTTACCCAGAATGGCCATTAAAGATTGTTGATGGGGTTGTTACCCCGCTTGGGGGGCTGAAGAAAAAAATTAAGAAATATGTTGTTAGATGTTTTTCTTCAAAAGGAAATCGACCTGTCTGAGCATTTTCTTCTTAAGAAGCGTAACAAATGATTTAATTTAAAATTCAAAAAAATAAAAATTTTGAAAAATTTTCGACCGATTTTGAAATTTTTTTATTTTTTGGAAAGAGAAAAATTGTTGCTTTCAAATAAGACCCCTCTTGACCCGTAGTGCCATTTGAAATTTTTGATGGGGTAATCACCCCGCTTGGAGGGTTGAACAAAAAAATTAAAAAATACCCTAATTAGATGTCCCCCTCCAAAAAAAAAATGACGTGTCGCGGCAGTTCCTCCAGAACAAATTCGTTCAGGGAATAATGGGGGTGGAAACTTGTGCTTGGACCACCCTGTATAATGTAATGCACAAAAAATCATGACAACGTTCGATGATGTGTGTTTTTGGTTGCCAGCTCTCGTACTATTTTAAAAATGACTGTCTGTATACCTAGATCCGCAATGTTGCCATAACATTGGTCAGCAAACTGTTGGGCGGTAAACCCCCGCCAAACCAAGACGCCAGCTTCTCGGTACTGCCCATAGATGACGTCTTCTGGGGTAAGACCTGCTGCGCTTCCGATGTGGGTAGCTTCTTCGCCTGAGTTGGTCATGTAAAACGAGATTCGGCCTTGGCGTTGAGATTCGTAGAGAATTTTGTCCATGACACCTAAAATAATAATATTTATTATTCTTGATTTGCATAAATCTTTTAAAATGAAAGTTGCATTGTAAATCCGTAGTTTTTAAATCTACATTTAGTTTTAATATACGATGGGGCCCTCATGTAGATGTACAATTTAGTAGAATTGACGGGAGCTCAATGGAGGTGACTTATACAAGCTTCCGAGTGCACAGATCTTCAAATCTGTGAATTTGAGTCCCCAACCTTACTTAAGCATTTAGATAAAAATTATGAATGATTACTTTAAAAGTAATCGATAAATAATTACGATTACATGTAATCATTGGTGTAGGTAATTGGTAATCATAAATGATAACTCACGGAGTTATTTTTCTAAATAATTCATTGATGATTACGATTACTTAAAAAAAATATCTTTTTTTGGAGCAAAATTTAAATTTATTGTCATTTTTGGCGCGAAACTCAAAAACATCAATACGTTTTGGCGAAAAATTACAAATTTTATCTAAAAGAAGGGCCTTAACTGCAAAATTTTGCTAAAAGGTAATCGATTACTGAAAACTAAATGATTAATTTTAATGATTTTAAGAGAAAGTAATAATCATGATTACGATTACATTTAAAATACGTATTTCAAAAAATAACAGGAATCAGTCGCGGCCGCCCTTTGATTTTTGATCCAAATCCATAGACTTCCTACCTATGTCTATGATGTTGAGAAAATGTTAGTTTTGCGCGCGAATTTTGAATGTTTGAACGAAAAGAAAGAAGAGCAACGCTAATTTAAAATAGAATATTTATTAATATTTTATTATTGCACTTAAATAAACTTATACATTAAAACATAAAAAACACATTTTATCAGTTATTGAGTTAAAAATAGGCTTGCTTAGCAATTTTTATCAAATAATCCCCTGGGGGCTAAAATCCACCCCCATCTTTCCAAAAATTAAACATTTATGAAACGGTTTTCAGCTGCATGATTAAAAAAAGTGTCGTTTCCTATTAACTGATTATATTTAAACCCATTTTTAACAAAAACAGCCCCATTGGGCTTATATTTTATACAGGAGGGATGATTTTAAAAAAAGTTGCCTGGGGGTGGATTTTAGCCCCCAGGGGATTATTTGAGAAGTTGTCCTTCTCAAATTGTTTAATGAATCCTAAGGAACAAATTTACGAATGGACATCTCTTAATCATTAAATGCCACCATTTTAGCGGTGAATGAAATATGGGGTACGCATTTCAGTCTAAAGCCCCTAGGTGGGTAAGAGTTGATTACAAAATGTCCACCTAAGATCAAATATGCAGAGAATTTCTCGATCTATATTTTATGTAATAACTCCAAAAGTCATTAGAAGCATATTAAAGCCATTATGGGCCAAAAACGGTTTTCCATGACCTTTGACCCCGCGTAAAAAGTTACGCTCACACGATATCGATGGTGACTTTTGAGACAACATTTATAACATCAAAACAAAGGTTTATCACGAAAGTCCCGCCAGCTCCAAAAAATTCCGAGGTTGATGTTTTATTTGTTTGGTGTATAAGACAATTAAGTATCATTATTTAGATGGCAAAGCGTGCATCAGGATGGACAAGACCATTGATGCCCTGCTAACGTTTGTAGTGAAACAACAATTTTTGGATTTAAATAATATTAATAAAGTTTCCGGTATTGATAGGTTTCTGTCTTTATTAAATTTAATAAAACAAAGAAACGACAGATGTCCTCAGGTGTTACCTTTGAATAAATTCTTATCTTAACTTAGTTTTAATTATTAATTCGGCCATTCTTAAGAAAACTAGTAATCATGTTTTTTGATTATAGTGTTTTACTACTTTAATACATGATATTAGGTAAGTTAAAATAAATTACTCATTAAGCATTTAATGTATTGTACCTATAAAAGGTAATATCATTTTTTCTCTTTGTTCATTAGTTTCTTAAAAATCAAACCAATAAAACCACACGTCAATACCTAAACGCATTTGGGATTTATTCAATCGACCCCAACCTACCCCCTGTATCACTTCACGTTATTACATGATAAATATTATGAAAGATTCATTCGATTTACTAAAAAGAAGTCTAATAAAAAAATAGGCGCAATAATAGCCAGCCATCAAAACGCCTTAAACCTTTTAGACAAATTAGATATTGAGAATGCTGCCCCCAATATTTTTGTCGTAAATTTCGAAACATCACCCAATTTGCTTTACACCGTACAAAAATTTCAAGAAAAATGCCAAAAAGAATGTGAGTTAGTTTGTATTGCGTGTAAAATTTGCGTTCATTGCTTTAAATGCACGTGTGAGGACAATTTGATCCGATTTAACATTTGTAAACACATTCATTAATTTGTGCGTTTTGACTTATTATAAAAACGATGAAATCTTTGATGACCCTCTGCCGCAAATTTTAAATAATAATCCACCCGAAGAGGCTGTAGCAGAAAGAATATCTGAGGAAAAAGTCAGCGAATCTCCGCTATATAAAGAAATTTTGTCTAAATTGGAAACAGCTCAAGGACTTCTTTTAACTAGCAACTATGTGGACACTAATTTACCTATAATAAAAAAGCTTTTTGATATTGTATTAGAAAATTTGTCAAATACTAATTTTGAGCAAACCTATTTTTAACTCAATTTCATGTCTTCTTGATGTGCAAGAATAAACCGAGGGGTATTCAAAAAACATCTTTCTAAGAATTTGAGAATTTGTAAAAAATATAAAAAAAAATTACTGCAAGCCTATTTTTAACTGAATAACTGATAAAATCTAAAATAGTGTTTTTTATGTTTTAATATATAAGTTTATTTAAGTGCAATAATAAAATATTAATAAATATTCTATTTTAAATTAGCGTTGCTCTTCTTTCTTTTCGTTCAAACATTCAAAATTCGCGCGCAAAACTAACATTTTCTCAACATCATACTCATAGGTAGGAAGTCTATGGATTTGGATCAAAAATCAAAGGGCGGCCGCGACTGATTCCTGATTACTACAAAATGTAATCAATTACTGAAATCGATTATTTTGGAATCTTTCCCAACCAACCTTATAAAAATTTAGAGTCTTAATTTTGCTTGGTGCGCCAATTTAGGGACCTCCTGTACATGTGCACAACTGGAAGCTCTTTTTTGTTCAAAAAGTTTTGTTTTTAAACAGTTCTAAAACTTAAAAAGTAGACAAGGTATACTAACCTAAAAAAGTCATATTTTTGTACATTTTAACAACCATATCATTTGGCAGTTTTGGGTCCTCATTTTTATCAATTACAGCACCCAATCGATTCATTACCCTATAAACTGGTATAGATTTATAATCATCCTGGCTGGTAAACTTAAGATTTTCAGTCCATGTCGTTTTTGCTCCTGGGAAAACAGGTCCTTGGGTAGAAGTTGAGTATTTTTTTCCACAATTCCTTGTTAAAGTCCTAAAGGAACTAAAAACTTGTTTTGTAACAACCATATTTAATCAAAGACAACACGTGAATGATTATTTGTATTTTATCATAATGGCTTATCATCATAATATTCCTATTAGGTAGTACAGTCAATCCGTATGTGGACATCAACAAAATTTCGGGTAGGGCCGTCCTTTTTTATATGATGTAACTGGATGTCCAAAGAGTAAAAGCCCAAACTGGCGTACCTGTTTCAGAAACGGGATTATGGCCCCCCAAAGGACCCCCTTTAATTCGTTATATAGGATCACGGTCAAATTTTGCAAATAGATGTCAAATAAAGATTTAAACAAATTTTTGCAAAATAGAAATCTCTAAAAAAATTCCTTCACTCCCTAAATAGCCCACAAAGAGTAATAACACATCACGTTGTATTTACACCAAATTTTGCAGATACTTAGATGTAGAATAAGATGGTAAAAAATATTTATTAATAACTTAAAAAAAAAAAATTCTATGCCCCCCTTAAAAGCCCCCTTCGTTGATGGGGCCAAGGAATTATTTTTTGAAAAAAAGTTATAAGGAAATATTTTTAAGCACCTTATTTTGCTATAAAACAAAGATTCTCTCCAAACCACACTTTATTTAGAAAAATCTGAATTTCAGATTTTTCTAAATAAAGTGTGGTTTGGAGAGAATCTTTGTTTTATATTAAACATTCGCCACAGAAATCATCAAATATCCACCTTATTTTGCATCTATCTGCAAAATTTGGTGTAAATCCAACGTGATTGGTATTACTCTTTGGGGGCTATTTAGGGAGTGAAAGAATTTTTTTAGAGATTTTTTTTTAAAAAAATCTTTTTAAAACGTTATTTGACATCTATTTGCAAAATTTGGTGCAGTTCCAACGTGATGAATTATAGGGGCCCTTTGGGGGGGCCATAACTCGGTTTCTGCAAGAGGTAGATATACGCCAATTTGGGCTTTTACTCTTTAGACACCCAGTTACATCATATAAAAAAGGCGGCCCTACCAGGAATTTTGTCGATGTACTCTCATTATTTAGGACAAATTGACTGTACTATATTTTAAATTAACATGGCCGTCTTGATTGTATTCAGTAGCTTGCATTTGTTAATTGTGTGTTAGTATTTAGGAGGCTTTGGTTATGCATTTGTTTGTTTAATTGTTTGACCTTTTGTTATTTTGTATGCTGTTTCTTGAATTTGGTAATAATCGCGCAATTGGCGGCGGCGTTTTACGAAGTGAACCATCTTAAATATGTGTGTTTGTAAATATTTTTTGTTAAGACCAGGGATTCACAGTTAAAGAATAACAAAAAAAGTTTAGTTTCTGATATTTAAAAAATAACGAAAAATTAAATTAGAATACATTAAAGACAGTGTCAGTGTTTTATATTTATTTATTTGGTTGAGATATGAGATCTTTCATAAAAGTGACTGCAAAGATAAGTTCTGTGACTAGCAATAATTAAGGGTCATCAGTTACAAATTTGTGTGTTCTTTGATTGTAAAACCGTGGTCTTAAACTTTTTGTCTGCTAAATAAAACTTTGCATTATGTAATTTTAATAAAATCGTTAATAAAATACAAGTTTATTTCTTTGTCGATAAAAATTAAAAAGAATACAGGATGTCTTAAAATTGATGCATCGTATTATGTATGGTACGTTTTTGGGGCATGTCTAGAAAAATGTTAAAAAAATCTTTCATATGTATACTCTTGGAGATATGAGGCCAGAACGCCACTTTAAATGCCAATACACTATTTTACTTTTTTTTTTTATTTTTTAAATGATAAAATAAAATTTGTTTAGTCAATTTAATTTTGCAAAGTTTTTATTAAATGAAGCTGACAACAATGTCAATAAAATCTGGTGCAAAAAGGTATGATTGAAAATTTTAGATGCGTTTTAAAATGCACTTTTCTTAACAGAGTTGCCAAATTTATAGAAATTTAACCGTATTTTCCTCAGATATTTAAGAAAAGTTATTTTTAGTTTTTTTACGATTCCTATGCATGCCCCAACAGCGTACCATACAGATAATGTCCCAATTTTGGGACATCCTGTATGCAGGCAAATACGCATTTTTATTGAATATTTATTATTTTATTTAAATTGTTTTCCAGAGAAAATAATAGCCACTCCTATTCAGTTTGTTACGTAAATTTAAAATAATTTATTGGATTTAAGATACCTTAACATTCTTTGTAGTTTCTCTTTAAATAAGTACCAAAGTTATTTCACTTATTTCTAGTGCGTCCACAATAATTCTTTAATAACTTATACATAAATACATAAGTGCAAACCCCAAAATGAAGATAGCGATCATAGGAGGCGGTGTTGCCGGATTGTGCTCCCTAAAACATGCACTTAAAGACGGACACGAATGTACTCTCTTTGAGCAAAATGATCAAATTGGTGGAACATGGATTTATTCAGATTTTGTGGACAAAGATGAACATGGAAGAGAAGTGTTTACTTCAATGTATAAAGGACTATGGTAAATTATATTCATTTACAAATTCGTTTCTTAAAAAAATTATTTAAATTTTTTTTATTTTGTCCTTTTTTTATTTTAAAATTATTAATAAAGAAAGTTCTTTCTGCTTTTTTAGCACCAATTTACCAAAAGAAACAATGGAACTTGAAGATTTTCCTTATCCCAAAAATATGAAAAAATCATACATGTCTAGCGAAGAATTTTTAAATTATGTTCAGAAATATGCAAAGAAATTTAATTTACATTCACATATTTCGGTAAGAAATAATATTTTAAGAGAAGTCTTTAAAAATGAAGTAACTTTTTTCCCCAACAAGTTTTGTAAAAATTACGGCTTGTCAAAAAAAAGTTAGTAAAGAAAAATAACACAAATTGTGTTAAACTTTTAAGAGTCAAATTGCAACTTAGGAATAGACACCGTCAAGCCCTACGTCACAGTTCACAGAAGTGCATTATAAAATACCATCTGTGAAATATTTTTAGGCAACCAACATTACGGACCAAAGAAATGCTCATTTTTTTCTTATTCTGTGTTTCCAACATTGGTTTTTTTAAAACATTATTTACAGAAAAATAAGAGTTTCTTAGGTCCCATATTGGTGTAAAAATGTTTCTTAAATATCTAATTTACGATATTTTAATTTAAAATTACCCGAGAATCTACCGCAAGAATTAAAAAATCCCAGGTACGTCTGAGCTGAGCAAAATTATTAGCTTTTCTAAATTCCTACAAAAGCAATCTAAAACCTATGTTAATAATTAAAATTTTAAGGATTCCAGTACAGTTTTCCATTTCTAAGTGAAGATTGCCAAATTAACGTTAAGAACAATTATTGGGTACAATATTTATACAAACATATTGTCAATATTAATTATCCATCAATGGTTTTCATTGGAGTGGCATTTAGACTTTGCCTAATTCCAATGCTAGATATTCAGGTAATTTATTGTATTTAATAAAAATTGGCGCACCACCTTTTATGGTAGGTTGGATTGGAGCATGCCTAGGGATCCCCAGAAAATTGTTAAATAAGAATCTCATATACCTTTCTAGATATGATATGAGGCCCCAAAGTGTAAAACTTCAAACGCTAATCTTTAAAACTATTTCACCATTTGTTTTTCTTTTAAATGGTCCAATTAACCTACATTTTCATAAACAATTTCATTTTTGCAATTTTTCCATAAAATAAAGCTGACAAAAATGCCAATAAAATCTAAAGCAAAAAATGTATGATCATCAAGAGTTTTATTGGTGTAGGTATTTTTCTGAACCATGTTGCTAAACTTATTGCACTTTTCCTCAGAGATTAGAAAAGATAGATGTTTTTAAACAGTTTTAAAGGGATCCCTAAGTATGCCCCAATAACGTATTAACTAATGAAAATCCAGATTAATTTCAGGCAAGATATGCCCTAGCAACTTTTAAAAATCCAAACCTGTTACCATCCCGTGAAGAAATGCTAACCGAAATTCTTGAAGAACGAAAAGCAAAAGACAAGTTGGGTTATCCACTAAAGTGGACGCATATGATTGAACCAAAACATAGGGAGTATTTACAAGATTTGGCAGATAGTGCTAAAATTAAAAGAATACCTGACATTGTTCATTCCATTTATGAATTATCGAGAGCTGATGGTTTCAATGGAAATAGAAACTTATTTTTTGAAATTGTTGATGATCACTTTTTGGTTAAAGATCTTGAAATTTCTGACAAATGTATTTATAATAGTAAATTGCAGTCTAAAAAAGTTATACCTAATCTTGATTAGTAGATAATCTTTATTATTATTATATTATCTTATTTAATTAATAATTATAAAAAATATTTATTTTTATGGTAGTATAGGTTCTTGCAATTTTAACCAATGATTAGAGAATTATAATAGATGGTTGTTGTTACCGCTACTCGCCGCCGCCAATGGGTCAATTTCCTAACCTCACTTTTTTAACATTTTACTAAGCAAGTTTTTCGTAGACAAACCAATTTTTAAGGAAAGAAATAGATTTTATGAAACATTAAATGATTAGAATCATTTATTATCAGTGTTTTTAAATGTGATATCATAAAATAAGGTGCAGGTTAAAGAAATGTACTAGTTGCTGTTATGATTCTTCCCAGCCTATCACATAAACAGTTCTCCTAATTCCCCAAAAAGTTTGTTTATTAGTTTACAAAACAATTTGGGTGTATATTATATCTATTTAAATTCTCTAATTATTGATTTTAACAATAAAGTTAAATATTTTACATCGATTTGTTTCTGCAACTATGGCTAAATACTGATGCTCTGTTAAGTAAAGACTAGCCCCAACCGAGAAATTTTGTCGTATCCCATTCTTTTCCAAGGACAGGTAGAACTCTTTTATGTGCACATGTGCACACGAGACCACATCTTTTACTTCGTCTTCCGTGGGAAGGCATCACTAGAAACATTTATCCAAACAGTAACTGTTACTTTTTTCATTTTTTGGATCACTTTCGGGGATCGAACCTGATGGGTCACTTGGGTAAGAGGCAGAGATGCTTGCTGACTAAGTATAAAGTGGCTTACTGGATTTTTATCATTTTTGACATCTTTTAGGGGTCTATATTGTCTCGCTTGTGTGTTATCGTAACGCTGTACAGAAAAATCTTACATTTAAGGATATAGTATACACTCAATTTTTTTTTAAATTGCAACGATTTTGATTTCACAATGGAGCGTATTCGTACAAAAAATGGTTGGGGTAACCTAGGAGATCTGTCATACCACCCATCGTTTCAGATGCTAACAGACATTACTTCTGAATTTTATCAAATATAAAGCTAATATACCAAAAAATAACAAACTGCCATATGCCGGTTTAAAACATTCTACGTACCAGCTAAAAGGTTTGTGTAACATTAACGAAGTGTTACACAACTTCAATTCTTCATAAGTAGGTAAAATAGGGCATAATGACTCATTTACAAAGGTACTTTTAACGCAAAGTCCGTGCATCCAAAAAAATTCGTATTAATTTAAACATTGACGGAAATCCTTTTGTAAATGAGTCATAATTTCCTTTTTTATCCAATTATAAAGATGTAAAAGACCTAAATGTTATAAAAATCTTTCAGATGGTACGTAGAATGTTTTAAACCGGCAGTTTGTTGTTTTTTTTGGTATATTAGCTTTATATTTGATAAAAATATAAAGTTCAGAAGTAATGTCAGTTAGCATCTGAAATGACGGGTGGTATGACAGATCTCCTAGGATACCCCAACCAATTTTTGTACGAATACGCTCCATTGTTTACCCAAACTATGTTTGCTGTCTAAAATTCTGCAGATCATCATAATATGATGTCCTGTAACATTAATGATAAATACTATCAAAATTTCAACAGTTTTTATTTGAATAAGTATTGTTACTGACTATTCTATTTTTACATAATTTATTATTTAATTTAGATAATATCACGCGATATTCACTCACTTATTATGTAGTACCCAAGCACTTAAGTTACTTATTTAATATATTTGAAATGGTTTATCACTTTATATTATTGTTCAGACGGTAGAGTGCGGTTCGGATTTTTGTTTATCAAAACACGTAAGTGCAAAACTCTTGGAAAAACTCCAAAATGAAGTTAGCGATCATAGGCAGCGGAGTTTCCGGACTCTGTGCCCTAAAACACGCCCTTAAAGACGGATATGAAGCCACGGTTTTTGAACAAAATGATAAAATTGGTGGAATATGGAACTATACAGATTGTGTCGGCAAAGATGAACATGGAAGGGAAGTTTTTACGTCAATGTACAAAGATTTATGGTAAATATTATTATTTTAAATTTGTATTTCATAACAGTTTTTAGTTTTTTTTATCTTGATTTTATTGCAAATCTTGTAATGTTTTAAACTTACTGAGTGGTCAATAAAATAATAATATGCAATTATTTAATTTTTTAGCACCAATTTACCAAAAGAAACAATGGAACTTGAAGATTTTCCTCATTCCAAAGATTTAAAAGAATCATACATGTCCAGTGGACAATTTTTAAATTATATACAAGGCTATGCAAAGAAATTTAATTTACATTCCTATATTTCGGTAAGAATAAACAAACTAAAGATCTGCCAAAATTACTAAGTACAGGTGTCTGCGAAAATGTTATACATATTTTTTTATTTAAAAGTTAAAAGTTCTCTTTAAACGAGGTATGTCGCGAAGCATAGAAACTGTGGTCATGTAATGTTGGTTGCCTAAAATCAACAAAAAACAGCACTTTCTGGTCATTGCTCAGTGAGTTTATGAGAGTTAATTTTAAATAAAGATTGTGCTTACCAGCAACATAAATAAACAAAGCACAAGATGACATATTCTAAAGGTCCATCAATAAGCGTTTCAATACAGAATTTTGGCAATTTAGAAGCACTATTTTTTTGCATTTTAAGTTGCCAAAATTCTGTATTTAAACGCTTATAAATGGACTTTAAGAATATGTCAACTTGTGCTTTGTTTATTTATGTTGCTGATAAGCACAATTTTAACTTCAAATTAACTCTTATGAACAATGACCAAAAAGTGCTGTTTTATGTTGATTTTATGCAACCAACATTACATAACCACAGTTTCAATGCTTCGCGACATTCCCTTTTAAAAATTTATTTCGTAATGTAGTATTTTATAGAAGCAAATTTATGTATTTTTTTTAGGAATAAAATTACTTTTTATGGTTTTAAATAATGTCGACAAACTGCATAGATCTAAAAAATTAATATTGCTGGCTGATTACAATGTTTTTTTAGTTTTTGACAAAAGTAACAAATGTAAAACCTCTACCTTACCAAAGATGGGAAATAACAACCAAACATATCGAGACCAATGTAGAAAAAACTGCAGAATTTGATAAAGTAATGGTTTGCAATGGACACCATAAGACATATTACATTCCAGAAGTGGAAGGACTGGATACTTTTAGTGGTAAATGGATCCACAGTCACCATTATCGGGTACCCGAGGTTTATAAAGGCAAAAAGGTGTTAGTTGTTGGATCTGCTTATTCAGCTTGTGATATTGCAGGATTTATTAGTCCTTATGTTGACAAGGTTGGTCAAAAATGTATTCAAAATTAACCTTTGCAAAGAGTATTTTTTAACCCATTCACTAATCTAACCGATTTTATGTTTTTTAGCTTGTTGTAAGTTATCACTCAAAAATATTTAGTGAGTTTCCAGAAAAAGCAATTTTAAGACCAACAATGAAGAAGGTTAATGGGAATATTGTTACTTTTGAAGATGGGTCTAGTGAATTTGTTGATGAAATTATTTTTGCAACAGGTACTTATGTCCAAAAAATTAATTATTACCAAGGAATAGGGTGTTCCACTTTAGATTACCCTACACCCTTTATCTCAGGAACTCATTTTTTGTAATTTTTTACTATTCATAATGGGTTCTAGGGCCGGTTGTACAAACCAAGTTTAAACTTCGGTTTAGCTAAACTGACTTATAACCATAGAGAGAACAATCTTAGACACGGTTCATGTTGTAGTTGACAAAGTCTGTTTGTGATAAAATGTCAGTTTAGCTAAACCGAGTTTTAAACTTGGTTTGTACAACCGGCCCTTAGTCGGAACACAGATGAACCTTTTATTTTAAATGGAATACCCTATTTTTATACTCCTCGCAGACAAAGTCGAAGAGTATATTGGTCGGTTGGTCGGACCTTCTCTAAAATCGTTAATATTCATCCTAGAGCAAAAACTTTTGCAGATTCGTTCGTTTCATGACTTTTTAAGACTTTTATTTTTTGTCTGTCTGTAACGAAACTTGTGACCACGATAACTGAAGAACAGTTTTATTTAATTGACTTGAGATTTGATGTAAAAATCAACCTTGTTAGGAGGAAGAACTCTATTGTTTTTGAAAAAAATCAAATAATAAATAGAGGGTGGAAACCACCCCCAAAGTTGAAAAAAATTCATATTTCGGTTAATATCAATTTTACGAAAAAAAAAAATACTTTATAAAATTAAAGATTGTATTTTTCTCTATAAAAAAGCATCTAGTATTTTTTTTGTATCCCCACACGTTTACAAAAAAAAAAAGTTTAACGTTTTTTTTTTAATAAAATAATAAATGAATTTTTTTAAACATCTACTGCGAAGAGTATCATATAGAATGGTAACAATCATATGAAAATAAAAAAAGATAATCATAAAAAAAGTACGAAAGCGTAGAAGGCTCATGGTAATGTTCTTTTTATAATTGACAGATATATCTGTCTATTACCTATTAGACAGATACATGTGTCTATTAGACAGATGTATGTGTCTAATAGACACATATATCTGTCTAATAGACACATGTACCTGTCTAATAGACACATACATCTGTCAATTACGCATATTGAAACTGCTTTTAAAAGAACTGGGGGACACTAGGTTAGGTAGGTTAGGGTAAGTTTTGCTGCTAAAAGGAAAATATTCACCTTTCCCGTTGAGGTACACCTTCGGGATGTAAAAAGCGCACCTCAACGGAAAGGGTGAATTAACAAATAGACTCCAGTTCCATTATTAATACACCGCATTAGTAGTGACGTCACTAAAGCTAGTTTTCGTAGTTTTGACAACTACGTGACAAAAAGTAATTGTCAAAACATCAAAGCCATGGCAACGATGGTTTGCTTTTTGTCTTAGTTAGATTCAGTGACGTCACACTAATCCGGTGTAATAAGATACGAGCGTCTTTGCCAAGTCGCTTTATAAAGTCGAGGAACACACTACAAGACACTGAAACGAAATAAACATTTAGTTTGTTTGTTTTATATAGGTTTATTATTTTCATAAAGAATAAACACCAAAATGTAAGTTTAATACAGATAACGCCATCTAGCGCCGCGCTCGCCACTTTACGTTGCAGAGACCTTTTTGTCCTGTTTTACAGTTTACTGTTTACGGCATAAATGATCTCTTTATTTTATGCTTTTGCGCGGCAATATTATATTACACCTAAAGTTTTTTTCTTATAGGTTTTTTAATTACAATATTTGCGCTGTTAAAGAAATTGCGACTCACGTCATTTCTTTTGCGTAGTCGGTCTTGCCAGCCTCTTCCAGCCATTTTATTTTATTAATGTGATATTAAATCGACCCATGAGTTAAAGATTTTGAATAGTGTTTTTACTTGGATGGTAAGTGTTTGTTTTTCCTTTTAAACTCGGTTTTAGAGTTGATTTAAAGCCTTCTGCTAAAATTTCCTAATTTTGACTCGCCTTTTCTCTTTATAAAACGTGTATTCTCTTTCAGGTTAATTCACTAAGTTAATATTATAATTTGGCTAAACCTATTAAACATTATAAAAAGACAACGAGATTTATTTTAACGTTGAGAAAGACCCATACCCCCTGAGATATTTTAAACAAGAAAATTGTCTTGTTACAACTTGGCGCCCACGTGGTCCAACTTAGTAAAGTTTGTTGGGATACTACATCTACAAAGGGGCTCAACGGTCTCGTATTGTCTCCAAAAATGTTCAAGACTCCACCGAAACATCTACAAGAACAAGCAAGTGGGTTGGAAGCCCCTGCTTATTCGCCTCCTGGTTTGCGACGAAACTTAACGCAAACTCCTCCGCATAATCGGACCTATGCTGAGACACAGGACCCCTCAAGAACATCCTCCAGGGTCTCTTTACAATCCATGCCAGGACAAATTGATCGGCGACCTCGTTTTTCGTTGCAAGCAAGAAGTGAAACGGAAAATAATTCACCTCCAGGGTTAAGGTACTCGTCGAGACAGCCTCTCCAGTCGCCTAGACCTAGAACCCAGCTCCACGGGCCGGATTGCTTCGACTGCTTGCCAACAGGAACACATTATCGACCAGAGGTAAACCTACCGCCTCCAGGAGCTAACCTACCGCCTCCAGGAACATATCTACCGCCTCCAACCGTGACATTTGCTCCTCCAGCCATGACTTTTGCGCCTCCAACCGTGGCATTTGCTCCTCCAGCCATGACTTTTGCGCCTCCAACCGTGACCTTTGCTTCTCCAGCCATGCAGCCTCCAGGAATGACTTTTCCTGCTCCAGGGGTGAACTATCTGCCTCCAGGAACGATTTTCCCTCCAGGGCTGAACGGTCCTCTCCCAGGAAGAAGCTCGCAGCCTCCAGCCTACCAGTCTCCTCAGCAGCCAGCCCATGCAACTAACTACCCCAATGCAGGTTTTCCAAGCCTGGAAAACGGAAGTTTGGGTGAGTCTGTTCCATTTTTACCGGGTTCACGAGAAAATAATTTGCTGTCGAAAGCTTCAGGAAGAGACATAGGTGATATTTTGGCACTTTTGCCAAATTTCGAAAATGAAAGCGGGGTACACCCGTTAGATTTTATAAATCAATTAGAAATAAATTTAATTAGTTTTCCTAACTTAAATTTTAATGTAATTAAGTTTCCTTTGTTAAATAAGTTTAAAAATAGTACCAGAGAATGGGCGAGCTATTTTTTACTAAATTGCAATAATTTCAAAGATTTTAAAGAAATTTTTCTATCAAGTTTTTGGGGTGAAATAAAACAAGCCAAAATTAGAGTTTCACTTGAAACAAATCGTTTTAACTTTGGGTCTTACGAAAATCACTTTGTAAAAAATGTGGCTTTATCCAGGCATTTAGATACACCATTAAGCGAAGATTATTTAATACGCACTATTGCTAGGCACTACCCAGCGAATATCGCGCTTCTTTTAGTAGGCATAACGTCAATTTCGGCAGCGTTAAATATTCTGAAGCAGGCAGACTACGTGACTAACTCTCAATTTAAAGGTGAACAGTCCGGTGAACGTAGGGATTTTAAAACTAAAAATAATTTCCAATCAGTAAACAAAAAAATAAATGCGTTAACACTCGAAGAGGAACTTACCGAAGCGAATCCGGGAAACGAGCAAATGCGCGAATAAGCCCTCGGTTCGTAGCTACAAATAAGAGGGTGTGTATAGTCCAAAATAATCCGGTTGAAGGTCTGATGGAAGAATGCGATTTTAAACATGAAAACTTAAATTGTAAAACACCAATAATTGCCATTAAAATCGATCATTTAATTTTTCCGGCACTTCTGGACTCAGGCTCACAAATCTGCGCTATTTCTGATGAAGTTCGCGGCCAAATTTCACAACTTTTTCCCAGTTTTCCCGTGACAGGCATTCGCATTACAGGAGCTTTTAAAACCAAACAAAGAAGGGTTACACACCAACTTTCGCTGTCCTTTTCCATCGCTTCTGTGCTTTTTGAGCATGAATTTTTATTAGTCCCTGATTTGATCTTTCCCATAATTCTTGGAGTTGATTTCTTGCGCAAACATTCCGCTGAAATACAATTTGTAAATAAAATAATTTTTTTAACAAAAGGGGAAACCAAAATTAAGGTTCCAGAACTAGAAACTCACCATGAATTTTTAAAACCGGATGAAAGCCCAAAAATGTCTTGCGTAGCGGTTCAGGAAGATTCTTTCGCCTTAAAAAAGCCTTTGCAGGAAGATCTTGATTTTTCTTTTGTTAAACAACTTTCCACTTTGAACTTGAATCAACAATCTGATTTTTTAGCACTTCTAAAAAAATATAAAAACATTTTTAATGATAAGCCAGGGTATACTTCGTTGTATGAACATACAATTACTCTTATTAAAGATAAACCATTCCAAATTAAAAGTTATCCAATCCCCTTTAAATATCGTGAAGCAGTGGAAAAAGAAATTTCTAAAATGTTAGAATGGGACGTTATCGAAAGAGCACCAACCCCATACATTAATCCATTAATGGTAACCACCAAAAAAGAAGCCAATGCAGTTAGGGTTTGTTTAGATGCACGTTCTTTAAATGCCATCACAGAAAAGGATCATGAGTCGCCTAGAAATATTGATGAAATTCTTAAATCTATTTCTAGGGCAAAATTTAAAACCACTTTAGATTTATCAAACGGTTACTGGCAAATTCCACTTAGAAAAGAGGATCGAAAGTATACTGGTTTTCTTGTTAATGGTAAGTCCTACGTTTTTAAAGTGTTACCTTTTGGTCTCTCGAACGCAGTCGCTTCTTTTTCTAGAGCAATTTCTTTTATTCTAGGACCTGAATTCCAGGATTTCGTAATTACTTATTTAGACGATTTATTAGTACTTTCTTCTACCATCGAAGAACATTTGCATCATTTAGAGCGAGTTTTTAAGCGGTTAAACGAAGCAGGTTTGACTGTTAAACTTAAAAAATGCCAATTTTTTCAGCACGAGTTGGTTTATTTAGGTTATGTTTTGGGTTCTGAAGGAATCAAAGCAGATCCAAATCGTGTTCAAGCAGTTAAGGATTTTATTCAGCCTCGAAACGTTAAACACATCCAAGCTTTTCTAGGACTTTGCAATTATGACAGAGTTTTTTGTGAAGACTTCGCTGCAGTTTCAGAACCACTTACTAGGTTGTTGAGAAAAAAGACTCGTTGGATTTGGACGATGGAACAACAACAAGCTTTTGAGCTTTTGAAAGCTAAAGTAGCTGAGGAAGTTTTACTGTACCATCCTGACTTTAATGAACCTTTCTACGTTCAGTGTGACGCTTCAGAACGGGCTTTAGGTGCGTGTCTATTCCAAAAAATCCAAGGTTGTGTAAAACGAGTCGCTTTTGCCAGCAGGTTACTTCTAGAAAGAGAAAAACATTATTCAGCTTCGGAACTTGAAGTTCTAGCCTTAGTTTTCGCTTTAAATAAATGGCGCACTTATTTATTAGGCCAACATTTTTTTGTTTTAAGTGATAGCAAAGCTCTTTGTTACATACATACCTGCAGACTACTATCCCCTCGAATAAGTAGATGGATTTTGGCCTTGCAAGAATTTAATTTTGCAATTTCGCATGTAAAAGGTGTGGACAATATAGTAGCAGATTCGTTATCTCGTTTTGTCGCCGCTAGATTTCCCACTCCAGTGTCTAAACTTTTTCATCTGATGCCTTTAGTAGCCTTGCCCCTAGATCTTCGGCAGGAATTTAAGAATATTTCTAACCTGCAACGAGAAGATATTAAATTAAATAAAATTAGGTTATCTTTAGACAAACCTTCTAGTAGATTTGTTCTTCACCAAGACACTCTTTTTCTACGTTTTTCTGATGAACAGCCCTACGCTCTTTGTCTTCCTAGAGTGTTAGTAGATCGAGTTATTAGAGCGTACCATGAAGCTCTCGGGCATTTTGGCGTTTTTAAGTGTAATGCAGCGCTTAGGGGTGATGTTTGGTGGCAAAACATGACTCGTGACATTAAACGTGTTCTTAAATCCTGTTCAATTTGTCAAAAAACCAAAGCCTCTATGATGCCCAAGCCTGAGCTACAATCTATCTTGCCTAGCACTTGTAATGAGCTCGTTGCCATCGATCTTTACGGTCCTTTACCTCCCTCTAGAGGTGGGGTCTCTTACATTTGTGTTCTTAAAGATTTATTCAGCAAGTTCACCAAATTATACCCATTAAGACGCGCCACCACCGCTGCTATCCTAAAAGTAGTTACTTTAGATTATTTTGTAAATTTTTCAAAGCCAAAGAAAATCCTCTCGGACCAGGGTACTCAGTTTCAAAATATAAAGTGGAAATCTACTTTAGAAGCTCACGGTGTTAAATGCATATTCACATCCGTCCGTCATCCGCAAGCAAACCCGGTAGAAAGAACCATGCGCGAATTATCTAGACTTTTTCGAACTTTCTGTGCCGATAAGCATACCAGATGGGCTTGGGAGATTGATAAGATAACTTTTTTATTAAATGCCGTTAGACATGAGTCTACAGGATTCTCACCTATTGAGTTACATTTAGGGAAACCGCCTTTTTCTTTAATTGAAGGTGTTGTGCCATTTCCGCCTTCAGAAGTCGTTGAATTAGACAAGTTGGTGTTAGCCAGTGCTAGTTTGGAATCTAAAGCCGCACGTAGAAATGCTAGATATCCTTGTCGGCCATATGTTCCTTTTGAAGTTGGCAATTTGGTTTTATTAAAAGCAAATCCCATTAGTTCAGCACTGATTGCTAAGACAAAAAAGTTTTTTCTATTATTTGAAGGTCCTTACAAAATAAAATAACAAATAGCCAGAGCTACTTACCTGTTAGAATATACTAATTCCACCAAAGAACGCGGAACATTCCACGCCTCACATTTAAAACTTTATCGGAGCGATGTTGTTACTTCCAGTTAAACTGAAACACTGGAAACTACACTTCAGTCTGTCTTTCAACTTTCAACTGATTATCTTGATTAGGTTTTGGGTGGGATTTAGTACGTTTTTTGAAGAGTTATTTCTCTAACTTACTTTTTCTTACTATATTTAGAGCAAGTAATTTAGCGAAGGGGTGAGTTGAAACGAAATAAACATTTAGTTTGTTTGTTTTATATAGGTTTATTATTTTCATAAAGAATAAACACCAAAATGTAAGTTTAATACAGATAACGCCATCTAGCGCCGCGCTCGCCACTTTACGTTGCAGAGACCTTTTTGTCCTGTTTTACAGTTTACTGTTTACGGCATAAATGATCTCTTTATTTTATGCTTTTGCGCGGCAATATTATATTACACCTAAAGTTTTTTTCTTATAGGTTTTTTAATTACAATATTTGCGCTGTTAAAGAAATTGCGACTCACGTCATTTCTTTTGCGTAGTCGGTCTTGCCAGCCTCTTCCAGCCATTTTATTTTATTAATGTGATATTAAATCGACCCATGAGTTAAAGATTTTGAATAGTGTTTTTACTTGGATGGTAAGTGTTTGTTTTTCCTTTTAAACTCGGTTTTAGAGTTGATTTAAAGCCTTCTGCTAAAATTTCCTAATTTTGACTCGCCTTTTCTCTTTATAAAACGTGTATTCTCTTTCAGGTTAATTCACTAAGTTAATATTATAATTTGGCTAAACCTATTAAACATTATAAAAAGACAACGAGATTTATTTTAACGTTGAGAAAGACCCATACCCCCTGAGATATTTTAAACAAGAAAATTGTCTTGTTACAACACCGACATAGCTAAAGACTGACATCCACAGAAACCGTGAATTGCTAAAGGCAGCAACATAACCAGGAACCGATATGGCTAAAGAATGACATCTCTAAAGGGCGTAAATAGCTATAGGCACCGACAAAAGTATGAGGAGCGACATATTTATTTTTAATTTTTAAGCAACGAAACTTACATAGCTAACCTAGTGTCCCCCAGTGCTTTTAAAAGCAGCATCAATATGCGCATGCGTAATTGACAGATACATGTGTCTATTAGACAGATATATGTGTCTATTAGACAGATATATGTGTCTATTACCTAATAGACACATATATCTGTCTATTATATAATAGACAGATATATCTGTCAATTATAAAAGAAACATTATCATGGGCCTTCTACGCTTTCGTAAAAAAGACCTATCTGCGAATTTTAACTTTTTAAATGATCCATTGCACTTACTATTCTAATTTATTCAAAGATCTAACCTGCTCTTGTTATAATTTCAAGTTCTTTTAAAAATAAGGGTAATTTGGTTAGTCCGATATATTCAGCTTTTATAGTTTTTGCTTTTTTTAATGAAATTTTTGAATTTTTAGGTTTTCTTTTTAATTTTGCATTCCTAAGCGAAGACTGCAAAATTAAGGTGAACAACGGTTGGATACAATATTTGTACAAACATATTATTAATGTAAATCACCCAACAATGGCTTTTATTGGAATGCCCTTCACAATTTGCGTAATTGCAATGTTTGACGTTCAGGTAATTATTTCAAAAATAGGCTGATAGATTTTTACCTTGCAAAAAATATACAGGGTGTCCCATTGATATAGTACACTAAGTTAACCACATATTCCTAGGACAAAAATAAGAAAAAAAGTTAATATAAATATGTGTCCCATTTTGATCCCTTAGTGAGTTTTAGCCCTCTAAAAAAACCCTGATCAGTTTTTTTGAAATATTTCCAAAACGAATAATTTTTTCAAAAAATTTTATAGGACCTTTTTGATTTATCTAATTAAGTACTAGAAATATTTTCACACATGTAAAATTTTGAAAAAAGTGTTTATAGTGGGGATTCTTGGGGAGCTGTAAGTTAAAAAAAAGTCAAAATCGGACATATGTTCATAGGAACTTTTTTTCTTATTTTAGGTTAGGAATATGTGGTTAACTCAGTGAACTATATCAATGGGACACCCTGTATAACAGTCAGATTTTTTAATGTATTAGAAGCTAAATCCACAAAAAGCACACTAATAAAAAGTTTAGGGTTCGCGTGGAAGCCCCCAAAAATCCCCCTTTAATTTGCAACCTTAGATCACGATGGATATGCACCAAATTTTACAAGTGGGTGCTAAATAAGATTTTTAAATGATTTTTGGATAAATTTATCCACTAAAAAAATTCCTTCTTTTCCTTTGGCCACCCGAGTAATATACAAGCAATTGGATTTATACCAAGCTTGGTAAACATATGTAAAATAAGGCGCTGAAAATCTTATACCTTATACGTAATTTCTATAAAAAAAGTTCCTTCATCCCATTTGGGCATTATTAAGGTAGGTTTCTCATATACCCTCGGAGATGTGTTGCCCCAAAGTGCCTAACTTTAAACGCTTATGTCTTAAATATAACAGCACCTATTAACGAAACAAATGGTTTAATACAAAGCTACAGTATATCTTAAACCATCAACCATTTGTTTATTTATTAAATGGTCGAATTACATTTTTATAATCAATTTAATTTTACAAAATTTTCATGAAATAAAGCTGACAACGTCAATAAAATCTAATGCAAAAGTGTATGATCAAGACTCATATATGGAATTTTTAGACTTATAGATGGGATATTTAGATGTATTTTCCTAGACTGTGTTGCCGAATTTATGTAAGTTTGTTCGCATTTTTCTCGATGAATATAACATATGTATTTTTTTTGACAATTTTCTAGGGATCCCTGAGAATGCCCCAAGAGCGTACTATCGCGTTTATGGACCATGTTTTGGACACCCTGTATAAAAAATCTGGCTGTTATACATTTTTGGGGAGAATTGCTCTTTTATACTAGGAATCTTGGCCTAATTAAGATCCCCCTAATTTGATGTATTTTAGGTCAGATATGCCCTTGCAACTTTTAAAAATCCAAACCTATTACCATCCCGTGAAGAAATGCTTTCCGAAATTCTGGAGGACCGAAAACAAAAAGATGAATTGGGTTATCCACTAAAGTGGACTCATATGATCGGTACAAAACACAGGGAGTACCTTCGAGATTTGGCTGATAGTGCCAAAATTAAAAGGCTTCCTGACATTGTTCATGAAGTTTATGAATTATCAAGAACGGATGGTTACAGGGGAAAGAGAAACTTATATTTTGATGTCATCGACGATAACCACTTTGTGATTAGAGATATGGAAGATTCTAACAAAATAATTTATGACAGCAAACGGCAATCGTAAACTGCAATCCCTAATCTTCAGTAATATAATATTATTAATAAGCAAAAAATACTTCATAATTTATGTAAAAAATTACCAAAAATTGCAAATTAATATTTTCCATGCAAACAGATTTTTTACACGAAAATAAAAATTCCGTTAAACTATTGCCAAAAATAGCATGTATAATTAATACCCAAAAAACCTACCTTTATTCAAAATTCAGAATTTCCACTTTCCAAAAATAGAAAATCTGTAAAACTTTTACCAGAAATACTTTATAATGTCTGTAAATAAATAAAATAATTTAAAAAAAAAAACAAAAATTTAATTTTTTCCAAAACCCTCTCTACTTTTACGCGTTTTTTGACCAGCATTTTACTATGAAAAAAAGCTATAAACACAACTGAGAATTTTCATTTTGCTTTTTACTAGCAACCTATTTATCGGATTTATAAACACGCTCCGTCCAACGGTTCCGAAGTCACTCCTCTAAACAAATTTGACGCGTTGATTTTCTTTTGACAGCATTTCGAAAGTTAGGTTATAATCGATCACACGTGTGTTTACAAACCGATTATTTTTACAATCGCATGCTTTTTTTAATAATTTAATCATGGATTACACAGTAGGAAGTCTTTCTGACTTAATATCAGGCTCAAACACTCCAAACAAGAAAAAGGTAATTAAAAAAGAAATTAAAGCTAAAAGTGTATTCGCTGTGCCGGAAGAATCTCCAAAGAAAAATAAAAAGAAGCAAAAGAAAATCGTCATGGAAGTTCAAGATGATGAACCCAAGCCTAAGAAAGCAAAGAAAGAACGTAAAAGCTCAGAAGTTGACTCAGAAACAGTGCCAAAAAAGAAAAAGGTCAAAAAATCAAAAACTGTAGCACCGACTGATTCTTCTGAGGAATCACCAATCACAGAAACTAACGAAGCTGTGGAATCTAGTGAAAATACACAAAAGCGGGACCGTAAACGTGGAAAAAAGAACACCAAGAAGCCAAAGCAGGAAGAAATAGAAGAACCCGAAGTTTTGTCCAGAACCATTTTTGTCGGAAACGTTCCTATAAACGCTAAAAAAGAGCATTTCAAACGGTTCTTCTCAAAGTATGGCGTTGTTGACTCGTTTAGGTTCAGAGGAGCCCCTGTAAAGGATCCCAAAACCACAAAAAAAGTTGCTGTAATTAAGAAAGAATTCCATCCCGACAGGAAAAGTTGGACAGGTTATGTTAAGTAAGTTTCACGTTTTTTTGTTTAACAGGATATAAGGCCTATTCCATATATAATCGACCAAAATTCGGATTTCGAGTTGCTGCATGATTTCAAATCCTTTTGAGGTTTGGTCCAGTGCTTACTTTTGATAACTTCTTTCTATTAAAAAATAAGCAGCTGCATATTTGCACTAGTTAGCACCTTAAACTATGAAAAATTTCCAAATTTGGGCTTAAAAAAAGCTATGTGGGAGTGAGTAAACTTTTTTTATTTTTAGGTTAAAATGTTACCAAGGACATAGTAAACAATAAAAAAATAAACGGTCTTGTGATTCGATTTTGTGTAAATGTAGCATATTAAAACCGTTGCAGCTTCTAAACGAAGATAAATCACAAACCAAATTTTTTTTTTCATGCGTTTCTATTACCCCTACAACATTTTAAAATAATCAAAAAAAAAATTTACCCAGTCCCACATAACTTTTTTTAGTGTCATATTTGGTCATTTTCCATAGCTGCCTGGTAGATAAGGGGTGCAAATAAGCGGTTTATATTTTTTTTTTATAAGAAGATGTGTCCTTTGTCAACTAAAAACTACTACTAATTTTAATCTTCCAAGAATTTAAAATATGATTTTTTTTATGAATCTTTATTAGCACATTTACATTTTAGTTATCATCAAAAAAAAAAACCAACCCAGTCACACAGCTTTTTTTACACCTAAACTTGATCATTTTCAATAGTTTGAGGTACTTAATAGTAGAGAAGGAGTGCAAATATGCACCTCCCGATTTTTTTAATAAAAATAAGTGTCTATTGTCAACTTAAAATTACTACCATTTTTATTCTTATTCCAAAATCGCAAAATCGGAAAATTCAATTTTTAATCTAAGACAAGAAAAATTATGAAAATTCAAAAAAAAAAAAAATTCCACCTTCATCATGGGTAAGGATTGTAACCACCAAATATAAAACAAATCAAATAATAGCAACTATGATTGGTCGATTTTATATGGAATGTCCCATAATGTAAAATTTTGTAGGTTTATGAGCCGGGAAGAAGCAATAAATGCGCTACAAGCAAATGGGGAAGTTTTTAAGGAACACCATTTAAGGGTGCAATTGTGTAATGTTAAAGAAAAGCCAAGTGAAAATAAGTCTATTTTTGTTGGAAACTTAAGTTTTGGTAAGTGATTCAAATAACCTAAAATTTAGCTTTTATTCGGTTTGTTTGTAGACCGATAGATAGATTTTTACCTTCCCAATAGCAGCCAGATTTGTTATATGTCTTAGAACATCTATTCAGGAATCCACAAAAAAGAGTTGGGGTTGTCGTGAAAACCCCCCAAAAACACACTTTAGTTTGCAACATTATATATATATATATTCGTATGATTATTAATAAACATTAAGTCATAGTAGGTATAAGGGTTGGTATGTGACAAATATGAACATTCAAGAATATAATAAAGTTGTAAATAATATAAAAAAGTACAAATAATGTTCTTTTTGGGATGCCCATGGACAATGTTCATATACTGATAAAGCATCTGCTTCGGGGGGAGGGGCCAGAGGAAAAACCATGGGAAAAATAACTCCAGCATACCAGGGTCACATTCCAGTTAAATTACAAGGTACAATAAATTGCCAAAAAAATTACAGAGGTTTCAAGGTTGATATCCAATTTAATGCATTTGGAGTCAGATTATGTAATTCATAAAAACCGCCTTCAAAATTGGTGTTTGGACAGTCCTCTACAATATGTTTAATAGTTTCTGGAGATTCACCACATTCACAAGTTCGCAACATTAGATCACGATGGATCAGCACCAAATTTTACCAATACCTAGGTGCTAAATAAGATTTTAAATTTACAAAAAATCCTCTGAAAAAATTCCGTTGCCCCCTAAATGTCGCCCGAAGTGTAATATTCAATCATGTTGGATTTGCACAAAATTTTGCAAATAGATGCAAAACAAGTTTCTAAAAAACTTAAACTTAATTTTTTCAGAAAAAAACGCATAAATTTTTTATTTTTAGAACTTTATTTTGCTTCTGTTTATCAAGTTTGGTGTAAATCTAAGAAGGAATTTTTTTAGAGAAATAATTTTAATCATTTTAAAATCTTACTTGGCACCTATTTGTAAAATTTGGTGCAGATCCATTGTGACCCAATGTTGCAAATTAAAGGGGGCTTTTTGGGGGTTTTCACGAGAACCCAAAACTCTTAACGCTGGCATTTGTATGCATTTTGTTGATTTAGCTTCCTAAATAGATGTTCTCGTTATAACATATAAAAAATCTAGCTGTTGTGTATTTTTCTCTTATCTTGGCCTAATACTTTAAGGTAAAATGGTTCCTTTTTATTATTACTTCTCATTTTAAACAGTTTTTCGTAAAAATTATAGCCTAAATACATTTATTAGGACCTAAAAAGAAAGAATTGTTGATCTGCGCCTAAAATTGGCCAACCAATTAAAAATATTTTAAATCATGTTTAGGTCTAAATATGATTTTTTCTTATACTACAGTCAATCTGTCCTAAATAATGGGGATACATCGACAAAATTCCTGGTAGGGCCGCCTTTTTTATATGATGTAACTGGATGTCCAAAGAGTAAAACCCCAAATTGGCGTATATCTACTTATTGCAGAAACGGAGTTATGGCCCCCCAAAGGGCCCCCTTTTATTCATCACGGTGGAACTGCACCAAATTTTGGAAATAGATGTTAAATGAGACTGCAAAAATTTGGTGTAAATCCAACGTGATTGGTTATTACTCTTGAATTTAGGGGGTGAAGGAATTTTTTCAGAGATTTTTTTTTTATAAAATTCTTTTTAAAACCTCATTTGACATCTATTTCCAAAATTTGGTGCAGTTCCACCGTGATGAATTAAAGGGGGCCCTTTGGGGGGGGGGCATAACTCCGTTTCTGCAATAAGTAGATATACGCCAATTTGGGGTTTTACTCTTTGGACATCCAGTTACATCATATAAAAAAGGCGGCCCTACCAGGAATTTTGTCGATGTCCACATACGGATTGACTGTACTATTATTATAGGAGCTGAAGATGAACAGTTATGGAATGCCTTCGCCGCTTGCGGGGCGATAGAAAGTGTAAGAGTAATTCGTGATCCTAGAACAGGCATGGGAAAAGGATTTGGTTACGTCAATTTTCAAGAATCAGATGCTGCTCAGTTAGCATTAGAATTGGAGGATGTTAAAATAAATGATAAAATTCTTAGGATATCTCCGTGCAACTTAGCAGCAGCTAAGAAAAATAAGAAGAGCAATTTTGCTAAAAAGGTATGATTTACTTGTTTTAAAAGATTATTTCCTTCCAGTCATCTCCTGCTATCTGAGCTCGCATTTCCTGCGATTTAGCCTGATAACACAACGTTGCTATAACTCCGTTGTGTTATCGCAGCGATAACACAACGTTGCTATGACTCCGTTGTGTTATCGCAGCGATAACACAACGTTGCTATGACTACGTGGTGTTATCACTTAGGCATGGCTAAGCGTTCTTTTCTTCAAAACACTTAACTATGTCTTCCACTACAGGACTACCTCTGGTATTCCTTATCCCAAATAACTATGTGTTGAATCTCCTATATCAACCTAAATCTTGGATAATGTTTTGGGGGAGTTGTAAGTTCTATGATCACAGTATGATCTGTGCAATAAGCAGACTTGATGTTACAAGTTGACTTTAGTGACATAACTTGCACTTTTTTTTTGATGTGTTGAAAGGTGATTAAAAAACAGTTTAAAAATGAATGCAAAGATGCGTTTTGTTCGGTACACGTGTTTTGCAAAAAAATAAAGAAATTAAATTATGTAGAAAACTATGTATTTAATACCTGAAGACGAAAAAATTTGCGTTGAAAATGATGTTGTAATGCTACTGAAATGGTTTCTTAAATTTTGCAGAAATTTGGAATGTTTCTTATCCTAATTAAAAAAAACTGTAAGTAAGTTAAATTCTGTCAGGAAATAATCTTTCGAATACCACTCATGAATTGAGTATTGCACGATAATACTAATTTTTAATTTACTCAAACTTCGTTGCGTGAAGCAATTTTGTACTCGTCAAATTGACATTGACAAAAAAACTCGTGCAAGGGCTGCTTCGCAGCCTAGGCACTCGTTTTTTTGTCATGGCAATTTGACTCGTAAAAATTGCTACGCAACGAAGTTTTCGTATAAAATTTAGTATTACCGGCAATCCTCTCATCATTCGTGGTATTACATTTGATAAACATTGTTTTTTCACCAAGAAATAAAACTCAATATTTAATGCTTTCTTTTTTAGATATCCACTCCAGGAAAACCCAAAAAGTTCGAGAACAGAAAATTCGGTAAAGGCCCTAGACCTACTAAGAGTTTTGATGGAAATACAGAGGTAATTCAATTATTAACCTTTTTTATTCATGCAGCGAAAGCACAATTTTGCACTATGTATTAGTTTTCATTTATGCAGAAAAAATGTATTCTCACTTAGAACGCGTTACTTTGACATTTCTAAAGCTTTTTTTCTAATTTCGGATTTACGCAAATTCATGTAACAATTTACATTTAATTTAAGACTTAATTTAAAAAATTTACGGCAGCTCATTGGTTCCTTTAACGTTAGATAATGGTCACGTTCAGTTCGTGAGCGCTTTTCGTTGTTTTATTAAGCGATTGTCAATAAAATGCCATTTTTGATTGTGACAATAATGAAATGTGTCAAAAAATCAAGCAAAGAGCGAAAACCGGCTCCCGAACTGAACGCGACCAATGAGAAATTTCAATGTCAAATCAATCAATAAGCTGCCGTAAATATCATAAATTAAAGGTTGTTAAATAAATTTGCGTCAATTCAAAATTGGGGCATTCTTAGGAAAATGTACCAATTAGAATATTTATGAAATTATTAAATTTCATTAAAAATGTGTGTCATTTTTAGCAAAGTTCCGATTCTCCTAAACCTTCATCAGAAGGAAATACAAGAAAACGCAAACATAGTGAAACTGACAACGCAGTATCTGCTGTGAAAGATGCCTCATTCCAAGGATCCAAAGTTGGAGATAAGAAAAAGGTAAGTTAAAAAATACATTTTGATTTATTCTTGTTTTGCTTATAACTAAGTTTTTATTCATTATTTTTACCTAAAGTTTTTAAGCTTCAACTCGCAAAAGCAATTTTTTTCAGTTATTGAGTAGAATTTGTGTTATTTATGTGGATCTGTATTTATAGAGGTGTCCTCGAAACGAGTGCATCTTTTAAAAGGGGAAAAAAGAGGACGAAAATTGAGACAGAGAACACTCGACATGTTTTTGGCTAGGGGGCATCGTTTAAAAACTACAGCCCTTTAAGTCTAGTTCACTAAAAATACTTGCTCGTTAATATCTTACAAATGGTTTTTCGAAACATAATAAAATTGATGGAATCATTAATGGCAATAAATACATTCCATTCAAACTTGTTTTGACATTTTGTAGACGCCCTCGAAATGGAATTACCACCGTTAGAATGCATAAAGATTGTCGTAACTTTTTTGTTCCTAACAATTTTGTAATTTTGTTAATTGACGCTGGTAGATTCAATAAGAAACTCTCTTATCACCTGAAACTGTACCGATTTTAAAGTATATCTGTCTATTTTTTTCGAGGTCTATCTTTTAAAACATGCACTCGTTTGGGGACACCATGTATTCATACTCAAAAATAGGTTCTAAGAACTAAAGTACCTTTAAAACAAAGTAGCGCCAATACGATGTTATTCTATGATATCCATTGTTTAACTATTTATCAAGTTAACTCCTATTTGGTTTAACCATTGTTTAACATTAGTTTATTCTATGACTTTTTGCCCATTTCACAGGAAGGTCTAAAATTGAAAATTTTTTATTATCTGTGGTTAAAAATAGATTTTTAATATTTTGGCATTTAAAACCGAAATAAAATTGTCAAAATGACAAAATGTAAGTTTTTGGCCATACTGTAAAGTGGGCAAAAGGTGTCAACCAATCAAAAGCTGCCTAGTATCGGCGTATCTTTTTATTAAGAATCTTTACTAAGAACCAATTTTAAACATTTCTCACCTAATTCACTTTTATTGCTGACTAAAGCGATACCGTTAGCGAGTAGCCAAATTTATTTTTGTGACGTCACCAAACTGGACCTTCTAGAAAATAAGGCCTCCAGGATTCAAAAAAATAAACATGAGTGCGCCGGCCTGATATAATGAAGTATGCCTTGCTACAAATCACTTTTTGTCTGCCAAAAAATGTGACATTTCTCTTGTTGGAATTGTCAATTGTTGAATTTATTTTGACTTTACTTTTGTTTCAGAAAAAATTCGACAAAGGAGCGCAACAAAAGAAAAACATGGCTAAAAAAGTGGCCCCCCGTTCTTAATAATAAAATAAGTAAATGTTTAACGATGTTATATATGTGTTTTTATAATTTGATTTGAACTAAATTAGTTCTTAATTTAAAGTTATCAGAAACTTTGTATTACTTTAGTACATACTAAATATACAGTGAGAGGCAAAAGTCCCCCCCCCCTGGCCTTAACTTTTGAACGGTTCGAGATATTGATTTCCAAAAAATTTTAGGTTAATTTACACAAAAAAAACTACCTTTTGACGAAATTGGTTTTTCAAAAAATAATAACCCCCACATAGGGGGACTATCTACTTAATTTTTTTAAATGTAAAGGGGGGTCAAGTGACCCCTCATTTGAAAGCTAATTTTATTTCGAACACAATGGTGTTTACCAATTTAAGATATATTTATTATTTTTTTGGCTAGGAGCTTCTCAATAAAAAGAACGATTTCCTTAATAAATGCAACAGTGAAAAAATAAAACTATTTGAAATTAGGTAAGGGTGCATGTTTTTCTTTACTTAAAAAAAATATGTAATATTTTTTTGTTAAAATGTGTTATACCCTGTGTCCCAACATAAAATACAAAAAAACAAAACCTTATGCTTCTTAATAATTTTTTTTTAATTAATTTTATTTTTTTTAACCCTATTTTACTTCGTTTTTAAAAAAAAAAAATAATTTTGGTAGGTTATTTTAAAAAATTTGTTATAAAACATACTAAAAAAAAAGTTATTAATATTTTTAAATAAAAAGAAAACATACACCCCTACTTAGTTTGGATTCACTTAAGTCTTTTATTGTTGTATTTATTACGTAAAACAGGATTTTTGTGCTTTATTTTAAAACACACAGTACAATAGAACTACTGAATCAATCTAAAATTCGTAAACGTCATTGTCTTGGAAATAAAAATAGCTTTCAAATGAGGACCCCCCTTCACATTTAAAAAAATTAAGTAGATAGTCCCCCTATGTGGGGGTTATTATTTTTTGAAAAAAAAATTTCGTCAAAAGGTAGTTTTTTTAGTGCTAATTTGCCAAGAATTTTTTTAAATCAATATCTTAAACCGTTCAAAAGTTAAGATGGGGGGGGGGGGACTTTTGCCTCGCACTGTATGTATACAAATTAATTTTCTTGTATTTCTTTAGCTTAAAACTATTCGATTTAACTTTTCCTGTATATTAGTAGGGAATTCTTTAGAGTGATATTTAGCACACTGTATGCACATAGAAGTTTTAAAATATAAACTACAGTTCGTATCTTTGCAGATACATTTGTTGCAAAGAGAACAATGCGAGCCTAAAACTATAATCTGACCTTGTCTCGGCGGTAGAAAAGGGTCCTCAATAACGTAAGCATATTCTTTGAGTGTGTACTTCTTGTAGAATGGTGGTTCGTTGCCGAAATATTCGTACTTTTCACGCAGGTGACAGTTTTCACATTCAAAGTATTTTATTTCTTTGATTTCTTTTGGGGTTTCTGTCTTGATTTCTGACTGCGAAGTTGTAAGTTCGGAATTTTCCTCGATGTTTTTTAAAGACTGTTCTGTCGTAGGGCTTTCAGATTTTAACTCAGTTTTTTCTTCAATAGGTGAAAGCTCTTCATTTTGTTCTTTTTCCATGTTTTGATTGGCTATAAATTAAAGGTGAAAATAGATACACACAAAAACTATTTTTCGAAATATTAAAAAATGGTTGGCGTTTGTGTCAGTGAATAAAAAAGAGTCCGGTCACTTTTTATTGAAAAAAATATATATATATAAAAATATATATATATATAATATACTATGGTTATGAATATCTCAGACTTTGATAGAAAGTGTTTTAAATGTAACAAATTTTTTGATGAAAAATTAAATTATTTTTCTTCCAAAAAAAGTTATGTTAGATATTAGAAAATAAAAATAAATCTGACTGTAATGCATGTTATCTACAGGATGTCCAAAAAATGCCGCATAAACGCGATAGTACGCTCTTGGGGCATTCTCAGGGATTCCTAGAAGGCTAGAAAATTGTCAAAAAAAAATCCATTTTTATATTTGCGTTCTATAATATGCACATTATAAAACCCAAAATTTGGTTTTTTAAAGTTTCTGAATTGCTTCATTATTAAACCCAAAATTTTATTTTATTGGTTGGTTTTCCTGATGCAAAAAGATGAATTCTTTTCTTGCAAGGTACTTTTTATTTACAAATTTTACTATTATAAACTATCGGGGGACATAGTTTTTTTGTAGAGGGAATAACTAGAAGAATTGGAAAAACGATATCAATGGTTACATTTTCTCAAAAACGCCTATTCATTCAGTATTTAATGAGTAAAGTTTACAAATGGCATTATTCATTATGTGTTTAACTTTAATTTATTTTTTACTTCAAAATGTCAATGTTATGCTATAAGGTTGGTCATAAAAAACAAAATTTCATCTTAAGTTTTTAATTCAAATTAAAAATGCTTTTTAATGAATTAAATGAAGCAAATATAAAAAATAGTATAAAAAACTCGTTTTATAAGGCGTTTTTTATCACTTGTCCATTGGAAAACTCGCCGCTGCGCGGTTTTTTTTCCAAACCTGGACGCGTGCTAAAAAACGTTCCTTATAAAACTCTATGTTTTAATATACTATTTTGGTCGTTATAATCATCAAGAAAAATGCGAACAAAGTTGCATAAGTTTGGCAACTTGGTTTGTAAAATACATCTTAAAAACTTATTTATATTCTTGAGCATACATTTTTGCATTAGATCATATTGACATTGTTACCGGCTTCATTCATAAAATGTTTGTAAAATTAAATTGGCTATAAAATGTGATTTGACCCTTTAAAAGATAATCACATGGTAAACTAGTTTTAAATAGATTGTGCCTTTGTATTTAGCCATTTCTTTTGTTAATATGTGCTGTTATCTTCAAGATATAAGCGTTTAAAGTTTCGCAATTTGAAGCCATTTTAAGGTAATTAGAACTACATTTTAAATAAATTTTTAAAACTCCATATTTTAAGCTGTATGCAAAATTTCATAGCTAAAATTACAAGTGAAGATTCTTTAAGATTTTCAGTATCAAAAAACACACACTTAAAAAAGGTGGTAATGCAAATAAAGAAAAACACTGCAACATAATATAATTCTTTTTATTTTAAATAAATTAATAAAATTACTAAACTAATGCTATAAAGTCCTAGCACTAGCTTTAACCTTTGGTAATTCAACAGGCCACCAGAACGGCCTTAGCACATCCGCGTTCTTACCCCCCACTTTGATAGAACCCAACTCCAGAGCTTGAACTATTCGCAAAATCGCTAAACCCACGTTACCGTCTACCCCTCTTAATTTACCTAACTTTACATCATTATTTACAATGTTTAGATCATCTGGGATTGTTTTTAAAGGGGATTCAAAGTAAAGGGGCATTAAACGCTTCCGAATAACTCCTGTATGGTACGTACGCGCGGTTAGTTCCTGTCCAATGTAGCAACCTTTATGAAAACTGACTCCGTGCAAATAATCGAGATTATTTTCTAATGGAAGACAGTCCCCGATCGGAAAATCCAATGTGCCTTCACCTACCCCTAAGTTGTACCGCAAGAACTTGTATTTTGGGGATTTGGACACTTCGTAAGGTCCTATAGAGTTAATTTGGTCTACGTTGGTGCCCGGTTCGATTAATACACGCTTTCCTAAATGGTTCAATCGCGGGTCGTTAAAAACCAACATTTTGTTCGATGTGGTCTCGTTTGCATCCCCTAATTTGACTTTATCCCTTTTTTTATCATCCCCACTACATATTCCTTTAATATTTTTAACTATTTCACCGTCAAAAAGAGCGTAAACCTGAAACTGGTCGGACATATTATTCATTTTGATTTTTCGTCGTAACTGATACATTTTAAGATGTTTTTGCATTTTATCAACGATGCTAGAGTCGCATTCCACGAAGTAAGTGTTGTCTGCCACCCGATAAACGATAGAATCGAACAACACACGCCCCTTGGTGTTTAAAAACATTGTAAACATGCTCCCAGCCCCATTTTGCAAGTGATTAATATCGTTCGTGATAAGCCCTTGTAAAAACTCAGGTACTTCAACTCCAGTTAAAGAAAGTAGCGTTCTGTCTTTTAAATGCTCCAATGTATGGATTTGGGCGCTGCTAAAGCAGTTTTTGCTGGTGGATCTTTGCAAAAGACGCCGGATTTGAAACATTTCTAATTCTTAACCTAGAAAAATGATATAGTTACATACCTTAAGTTAAATGATGGTTGGAAAGCGTTAATGGTGAATGAATGCTATTTACTTTTTATTCTGGGTGCAATTTACAGTTTGTTATCCATGGTAAATGTTATTACTTTTAAAATTTTGCACTACAAAAATTACAGCTGTGCTTTGACATCTGGTTCTAACCTCAAATGTCAAAAAAGGTAGAATATAATTACAGGTGACTGTCACAGGAATTTGCTTTGAGCAGTAGGTGCAACTACTTAGTAGTAGATGGCGCCACATGTTTTGTCATTAAAATAGAAGTAGCTTCGACTCCGAAAGGCGGAATCAATAGTTTTATTTAATCCGTTAAGCTAGACAGACTTTAATTTGGTAAATTTAGTGTTAAAAATGCAGCCAGGATGATTTTCTGGGGTAAGAACTTCCCTTATAATATGAAAACATTTATTTTTGAATAGGCAAACACAATAAAAAGTAACCTGTCTGTTTTCTAAGGCATTGATTTGTTTGTTCAACGTTTTTCGGATTCAATTCTTCTACATCTTTAAATCTAACAATTCAAAACTACCTAACATATAATTCATAAGTAAATTTACAAAAGCATAATGCAAACAAACGGCACACATCCTAAATATACGAATAGGAAATATATTAGTTTACTAAACACAATGCTAAACAGTACAGGAATATCCGGTACGAATTTTCTATTCTTTAAAAGCGGGCCGTAGCAATCGGAAAGTCAACATTGAATTGATTCACTAAATAGAACGCCTTCACACTTAATACAAAAAGAACACGAGGGACAAACATCCATGTCATTTATTCAAAGGTTCTTTTAAGGGCTCCAGCCTGCCTTAGCGATTACATGATGTTTTGTATTTATTTTGACTTTTCTTTGCTTAGGTCAACAATGGCTTTATTTGGTTCATTCTACCTTTGTTGGTACCATCCTGGACATTTATTTTAATTTTTATAGCTAATGGCAAATAAATTTAAAATACCGTTTAGGTCTGTTGAAGTTAAAACAAATTGCACTCCAGAAAAACAAAAAATAATTTTTGCTGAGCATTTTTTAAATTTGACCAACTTTGATATAAGCTCTAGCCAAAAAAACAACAGCTCTTTAAAAAAATCTAATCGTAGGCTTGTATTCCACGTCTTCTTATTAGCATAAAAACATAGTTTTACTTTATTACTTTCAGGCAAATCGATTCTTTGAAAACTTGTCTCATTTTGTCAAAAGCGGTATGGGTACAAATATTTTCAATTTTTTTATTAACGCGGCCACAAATAAATTTGCCATTGATAAAAACTCGCTTATGTAAAACATGTTAATCCGAAATTAAACATTTAGGATGCTTTTAGTTTTGGTGCTATTTGCTTTCAAAGACAACTTCAAATAGAACGTAGACTCGATATTTTTTGATTTGATTTTTTTGTGTTCCACAGGATGTCAAAAAAATGGCACATAAACGCGATGGTACGTTGTTGGGGCATGTCTGGGGAGCTCCAGAATATTGCTAAAAAAATCTATCTCATATACCCTCGGAGATATGTTGTCCCAAAGTGCGAAACTTTAAACGCTTACCCTGAAGATAACAGCACATATTAAAAAAAATGGTTTAATACAAAGCTACAGTCTATCTTAAACTATTCCACCATTTGGTTATATTTTTAAATGGTCTAATTTCATTTTCATAATCAATTCGATTTTACAAAATTTTTATGTGAAGCTGACAAAATCGTCAGCAAAATTTAATTCAAAAGTGTATGGGCCTATTCCATATATAATCGACCAAAATTCGGATTTCGAGTTGCTGCATGATTTTAAATCCTTTTGAGGTTTCGTCCAGTGCTTACTTTTGATAACTTCTTTCTATTAAAAAATTAGCAGCTGTATATTTGCACTCCTTCCCTAATAGTTATCACCTCAAACTATGAAAAATGACCAAATTTGGGCCTAAAAAAAGCTATGTGGGAGGGTGTAAACTTTTTTTATTTTTAGGTTAAAATGTTACCAATGACATAGTAAACAATAAAAAAAATAAACGGTCTTGTGATTCGATTTTGTGTAAATGTAGCATATTAAAAACGTTGCAGCTTCTAAACGAAGATAAATCACAAACCAAATTTTTTTTTTCATGCGTCTCTATTACCCTTACAACATTTTAAAATAATCAAAAAAAAAATTTACCCAGTCCCACATAACTTTTTTTAATGCCATATTTGGTCATTTTCCATAGCTGCCTGGTAGATAAGGAGTGCAAATATGCGGTTCATATTTTTTTTTATAAAAAGATGTGTCCTTTGTCAACTAAAAACTACTACTAATTTTAATCTTCCAAGAATTTAAAATATGATTTGATCTTGTTTAAATTTAACGTACCCGGTAACATTTTAAAAGCATTGCTGTTTCTAAACGAAGTTAAATCACAAAAAAAAATATTTTTTTAATGAATCTTCATTAGCAAATTAACATTTTAAAATTATCAAAAAAAAAATCTACCCAGTCCCACATAGCTTTTTTTAGACCTAAACTTGATCATTTTCAATAGTTTGAGGTACTTAATAGTAGAGAAGGAGTGCAAATATGCAGCACCTGATTTTTTAATAAAATTAAGTGTATTTTGTCAACTTAAAATTACTACCAATTTAAATCTTCCAAAATCGCAGAATCGGAAAATTCAATTTATAATCTAAGACAAGAAAAATTATGAAAATTCAAAAAAAAAAATTTTTTTTCCGCCTTCACCATGGGTAAGGATTGTACCCACCAAATATAAAACAAATCAAATAATAGCAACTATGATTGGTCGATTTTATATGGAATGTCCCTATGATCAAGACTCATAGATGAGATTTTTAGATGTATTTTTCTAGACTGTGTTGCCGAATTTATGCACTTTGTTCGCATTTTTCTAGATGAATACAATAGAAGGATTTTTTGACAATTTTCTAGGGATCCCTGAGAATGCCCCAAGAGGGTACCATCGCGTTTATGCGCCATTTTTTGGACACCCTGTATAGTCGCAAGAAAAAAACTCGAAATGATAATCCAAATACAGATTTGTATTTTATACCCCAAATGCAATTTACAAAATAAGTTTCTTTAAAATCGGAAACAAAAAGTATTTTGGAAAACTTCTAAATACTGGCCAAGTTTGAAATGCCCTAGCAAAAAGTAAATGCTTTTGGAATCTATTTGCAAAAGGGTATTCTACGTCATCTATAGCATTTAAAAATATATTTTTAGGCAAATAAATTTTTTCAAAATATGCTTCATTTTTTATTCAGAAAAATTTCTTTGTTTAAAAGTTTCTTTCTGTATGGACCAAATCGCTAATTATTCCTTTATTCATTGTTTTATTTTATGTACCAAACGCAAAGACAAAAAACGGCGTACCCTACTTAATTGACAAAAGAATTGCTAAATTGTTCACGAAAAGCAAAGAAATAAGAGAATTTCAAATTTGAAAATACCCCTTTTCTTTATGATGAACAAAGTACGTAGCTATCTCTAGATAAAATGCCGTCCCAAGGCGATATGCAGAAGCAAGCAAGCAGAAATTAATTATTTCTTTCATTAGTAGAAGTTTATTAATTAAGGAAGCGCTCAAGATTCGTCTGCGAGTTTACCAAGGAGTTTACCCAAGGAGCGTCATCACAACCCTTTTGGCACTCTTATTGCAGGATGAGACCAACTTTAAAATGGAAACTCGAAGGACGCGGCGCGGTTCTCCCGCGATGCACAGCTTTCTACTTGCACAACAAAATTAATTATGTATCTGAAAATCCAAACGGAATATACCAGAAAGTTTCAAGAAATAAAGCCTACATTTTAGTTTACTTGTTGGTTTTACATGAATTCATTATTTTGCTTTAGCGCACATTTGCGAGAAAGCTTGGTGTTTGGACAGAGAGAAAAACTAAATATCAAGTAAATATTTTTTAAGGCTATAGATTTAAATTCATAAATGAGATGTTCTGTGCACACAAAAGTTTGTAAAAGTCATCTTCCTGAATGTCAGTTATTTTCAAAATATCAACAAAATATGTAGATGGCGTCAAACTAGCATGAAAAACCTTAAAATCTCTAACTTTGGGGAAACTCAATGGATTGACTTCATTTTTTTTGTAAAACGTTCAGAATTAAATATGAATCACTAATAAAAACTAAAATGGCGCCGCTAGTCCTTCCTGAATTTTTTATACTCTTCGCAAACTATATCTCGCTTATTATTAAGTCCACAGAAAAAATCATTCTTATAAAAATTAAAGAGAATAAAATGTTGTAATAAAAAAAATATTGCCCGCCCCCCTCCGAGCTATGCCCCCTTATAGCCCCCCAAATTTTAAGTTATTTTTTTTATGCTTATTTTTTAAGGAACAAAATCAACATTCATTATTTACCAAATTAAAAAAAAATGTTGATATAAATGTTTAATAATAAGCGAGATACAAATTTTTCCAAGTTGGGGGGGCATAGTGGGGGAGCATTTATTTTTTAATTTATTAAATAATGAACGTTTTTTCTGTTTCTTAAAAAATAAGCATGAAAAAATTTTTTTTTAAAATTTGGGGGACTATAAGGGGGCGGAGCTCGGGGGGGGGGGGGTCAATATTTTTTTTATTACAAAATTTTATTCTCTTTAATTTTCATAAGAATGATTTTTTCTGTAGATTTAATAATAAGCAAGTTACAGTTTGCGAAGAGTATAAAAAATTCAGGAAGGACTAGCGGCGCAATTTTAGTTTTTATTAGTGATTTAAATTTATTTCTGAATGTTTTGCAAAAAAAGTCAATCCATTGAGTTTCCCCAAAGTTAGAGGTGAAATGCCAGTTTGACGCGACTAATGTAAAAATACGGAGTATTTCTTCGTTATGTAAAAATAGTAAATACGGAGTAATACATCAATAACAGCTATGATCAAAAATATTTAGGATAATGTTTGTGATACATAGAACTGGTACTAGGGGTTTTCCATTTCTACGGATCACGTGATCCAAACACGTTTGGATTCATTCCGTGAGAAATAACCGATTTAAATAAAACCATAATACGTTTGTAGCCCTATATTTGTAGTTTTCAAAACTACATAGTTTTAACATACGATGGGGCTCTCATGTAGATGTGCTATTTAGTAGCGAGAGGACCGGTCAATGGCCTTTTGAGTTATAATGTTTGTAATAATAATAATGTTTGACCCAATAAAGATATATTAATTTTATTTATTTAATTTTTGCTATGATTGGTTAGTTTTGCTTTCGTGATCTATTTACATATAAGTCAAAAACTGTCTTTAAGGGCCGGTTGCACTGCAATTGTTAACTGTTCCTTAAAATCTAAGTGACTGTTTTTTATAGAAAGCACACAACAATGTCAATGCTACAGTTGTCAAACTCTGTTTATGGTAAAGAGTCACTTAACATTAAGGAACCCTTAAGAATGTGTGGTGAATTCGGGCATAAAACAAACATTTATTTTTGAAAAAATTAAATACATTTTAACCAAAATTCGGAAAATAATTTAGGGAGCGACGCTCCCAGCACAAAACTTGGAATGATGGAAGGTTTTTCTTTGAGATCTTGCGCCCATTTCACATCCAGCGCCAGTCAAGGGGTTTCTGCTTATATTTGACACTGAAACTGTTCCACTATCCTTTATGCCCTTATTCTCAATTTTGGCAAAGTTTGACTGGTTAAAATGGTTTACTGAGGCAGAATTTAGATGATCTAGGCGAGGTTGGTCGAACATTGAACAGTTTAGACGTCGCAATTTCTCAGCACGTTTAATTGCAAGGAGTTTTTCCTTTCCATCTTGGATTATTTGTGGGTTGACCATTGGAAATTGTTCTGAAACGTATAAAAAAGAATTTAATTGTCAGATTTTCCTTATTTTATTAGGTTCTTACCAAAGTGTTGGTGGCTGCCTTCAATAGGATTTTGTTGAGAGTTTTTCATCATGTCAGAATTTCCAACTTGTCTTGCAGACTCAGGATGATACCAAACGTTTTCTTTGGGTGCTTCTTGCATATTTTGCGGAGGTATATTTTTTGAACCCAAATCTGAAGTTGAGGATCTAGCTGAACTCATGTTAGATTTGTTACCCTCCCGAAAACCAATGGCAGTGCGGGAAGATTCTAAAATAAAGTTTGCGTGTCAGTTTTGCAAATTGACGGAAACAAATTTTTATGGAAATGCAATACCTACTTTGGTTCAAACTCTTAACAGAGGTCGAAGACCTGGCAGTGCAACAATCAAATTGTTCTGGAAAATCACCGTGTTCACTTTCACGCACACTTGTGTAACTGGACCTTGCTGACACCACTAAAAACGCAATCGTTCAACCACTCCTTTCCAACAGAAGTTGCTTTTTTTCGCATGGGTTCTTAAGATCTATCAAATCACGATTCATTTCCGACCAATCATGTTGTCTTTGTGAGTCACGGAGAGCTTATTTTTGGTCGAGAAAGGATCATGATTAGATGGATCCTTGGATCCATGTGAAATGAAAGCTCCTAGAATATCCTTTGAACCAAGTAACGAAAATGAAACACATACAATGAAACTAAATCTGTATATTACAATAAAAATGAAATATAAAGTGATTGAAATTTAAAACTGGGAAGTAGTGCGCTTCTTGTATCTTCCAGATTGGACCTCACGCTCTGTCATGCCAGCCCCAGTCAGCGGATTGCGGCTGATGCTGGACGCGTTACGACCAGCCGCATTGTTGGTTTCATTCTCGCCCGCCACCTTAACAAACTTAGGCTCACCTTCTTCAGCAATCGCGTCGCCAATGTTAAGCGCCGGGACGGCCGCAGTAGGCTCTTCCGATACCGTCTCCAGATCGCGCTCTGAGAAACTGGCTCTCACCCGCAGGTCCTTCTGGGGGCTGATACTTGGCACCGAAGGGGTCTGTCGGGGGGTGTCGTAGAAATCATTAGTGCCGTATCGGAGGCCATCGTTGATGTTGCTGTTCTTTCTGTTGATGCGGACGGATTTGGCACCGCCAACAGAAAAGATCATGCTTCCATCATTCTCACCGGGACGGGCTTCCTTCAAACAGAATATATCACTTGAATTACGCATATTTAGGACGGTGAAAATTTTAAATAATAAAATTATTAAAATGTCGATGTGACGTTAAAAAATTGATAGTTTTTTGGGCGACTGGATCTGTTTGAAGACCACAGAGATTAATGATTCTCTTTGGAAGACCACAGAAGATGTTTGTGGTTTTTGGGCAAGTGCTAGTAGGCCAAGATAGATAGATTTTTACCTTGCAAAAAAATACACAACACCCAGATTTTTTATATGTGTTAGAACATCTATTCGGGAAGCTAAATCCACAAAATGCACACTAATAAGAGCTTAGAATTGACGTAAAAGCCCTCAAAAAAGCCCCCTATAATTTGCAACATTAGATCATGGATCTGCCAAATTTTACAAATAGGTGCTAAATAATTTTTTTTTAAATGTTTCTGCAAAAATTGTTTTTCTAAAAAAATTCTTTCGCCTCCTAAATGGCCCCGAAGAGTAATATTCAAAATTCATAAATATGCCTACTTACTACTTATATTTACTCTCTAATGCTGACAACATCACACTTTTAAATATCTTGTTTAAAGCAGTTTCTAGGACCTTAAATTGATTTTTATGTTCACACTATGTAGAAGGATCTTTTACAAAAGGGGCCGACATATAGCTCGCATTGTAGTGTAAGATAATGATGGTTCGGTACTTGATGTATATTATCGGGCATAATTGTGGTGGACGCCGCCAATTCTCCATGCTCATCCAAGCATTTTATTGTTGGTATATTCTGCTTCAATTACTACCTATACAAGAGCTTATGTCCTAGCCAAAGGGCAGATTTACTCATCTGGAAATATTTCCAACCATTCATGAGTTATGAATGCATTTTTGTTGTGAATGCCTACTGCAATTTCACAGATTGTTTGTTTAATATTCTCGTGGGTGTTAGGATGATGAGTGGAGAGTGGAATCTGATTTGCGCTTTCACTGATTATTTTAATTAAATTATTTAATATGGGCATAGACAAATCATAACTTAGACTGACAGTGACGGCCTTTTTCATGAATCGCGGTATTTCAGATATCTGTAGAATTTTACAGTTTTCTTTGGTGATTTTATTTTAAGGTTAGGTTTTTGTACAGATTTTTATTTTGATTTACATCAAGTACATAGATGACACTTTATTAAAATTAAGGGTATAGTCCGTAAGTCATTTTGGTAAACCAAGGTGACAGTTGTAACAATCATTTTCTATGACAACGAATTGTGTAACAAGTCGTTTTCTGTCACTTTGGTTTACCAAAATGACTTACGGACTATACCCTAAATTAAAAATGTCAAATAAACTTCAATTATAAAAAAAAATTGTAATAAAAACTCCTGATACTTCCTTCTACAATAAAGTTTACGTACGCGCTTGTTATTTAAGTGTTGCATAAACACAAACAGATTGAGTAGATCTACTTTTTTTTGCATTCCAAAGAATTTTTTGCCAAGATCGGTGAATTTTTGCATTCATTCAAACAGTTAAATCCAGTTTTAATTTATTTAAGCTTGTCGTAATTGCCGTCGTCATGTCGTAATTTAAAGCTTCCACTGTTTCTTTTGGGGACTGGAACTGCTGCCCGCTTATTTTATTCACAAATAAACTATTTTTCTGAGTATTTTGATAGTCTTGAAATTTATGGGTTTAATTTTGATTTTATTTTAAAGAGTTGTAGCAGATTAGATAAGAGTTTTTACATCTAATGAAGGCAACATTAACATTAATCACTTAATTTTAAATAAAAACATGTTTTTTTACCATTTAAATATTATTTTGAATAAAGTCAATTTGACAGAAATAATATGTTTAGTTTAGAGCACTTCATAGATTTAATTTTTGGTAGAATAAAAAAACAACGACATCTACCCATGAAATTTTGAAGCTTAAAGCGCCCTCTACTTTTCAGAGTGGCCCTCTACCTTTTAAAACCTCGCGCACTGATACTCTAGTATATTTAGTCTCTTTAAAATGGGGAATCAATGGTAATGGAACATATTCTTACAAAAGTTGGTTGGGGTATTTATTTTAGCTGGCACATTAAATGTTTTAAACCGTCAGTTTGTTGTTTTTTTGGTACATTAGGGTTTATTTGATAAAAGTAACGTGCGATCCACAAAATTTTACCTCAACTCTTTCCATGAATAACAGAAACTGCTTTTACGTAGGTCTTTGATAGTTATTACTAATGCCCTTTTTGATATTGTCAGGACAGTAATAACGGAGTATCACACGAAGCGATATGGGAAGCGATGTGGGAAGTTTGACATTTGTTGGGAACTCGAATCTCTTAAAACTAAAATACGTATTACCGAGAACTCATGCGATTTCCTTCATATTTTATAATTTACCAATTAAAACAAGGAATTGATGTTCGATTGGTCTTGCGCACTTGATTGTATGTCACTGATGGGCAATTTTATTGTTAAAAATTAAAAAATCGGCAATTTTCTCCTATTCATACAAATTATAATTTATATTTATGGTATTTTGATGTATCTTGAGTAAAATTATTATTTTTCTGTTAGTTTAAATACAGAGTGTTACCAAATAACTAGGAAAAAATTCAGGTGGTAATTCCTGAACCCATTTTAAGAAAAAAAGTTCATATAAACATGTCCGAGAATCCTTCGTTTCTGAGATACAGGGTGTCGAAGTTTCTCAAAAAAAATTTTTATCTTAAGATTACTAATGCCTGCCCTAGACCATGCTATCCGACTGATACGACCGTCTGAAACGACGTACTGTTCAGACCGATTGAAGCGTCTAGGGCAGAAATCGTAGTAAAAGTTGATCTGAATAGTACGTCGTTGGTCGTAAGCCCGCTCCAGACCATGCAATGAAAGTATGTATTTTGAACTGAACTGTTGATCTGAAACGATCGTCTGAACGTGTGGAGAGAGGATCGTAGTAAACTGTGGTCGTATCAGTCCATCGAAGAGAAATACCGACGTGTCAGAATTCCAATCCGACCAAATATATTTTAATTTTTTATTCATTCATTTACTGAGGATTTCTGTATACTTTTGAGATTTATGATAAGAATAAAAATGATTTTGTAAAAAGTGTTGAGATTTGTAAAATTTTTTGTAAAAAAAATTTGCTTTTAACTGTTCTAAATAATTAAAATTTTCAATTAAAAAAAAAATTGCATATTTCGAGGGTTCTTCGTAAATACTTTCTTCTTAGGGTGACAATAAAAATAATAAAATCCGTGATGGATGTTTTTTTAATATCCCAAAATTGTATTTTTTTTAAATAATATAGGCATACTATATTTTAAAAATATAGCAATAAACATTTTCGTATAATATATTAGTTTAAACTTGAAATTATTTTTTAGCAATGCATTGTTTATGTATTTTCTAAATTTTACGACAATTTCACTAAGCACGCAGCTTATTTATTTCTGAAAAAAATTAATCTTCACATTTGGGTACAATATAAACCTGGATATACAGGCTGACGTAAATTTAAGGGCCACCGTTTGAATCTAGCTTATCTTAAAACATACAAGGTCGGTTAAATAGGTACAAAGTTGGCAATAAATTTCACAGACATTATTTTAATGCATTTTTGTGAACTGTGACGTAGGACTTGACCAGGGACCCAAATAGCAAACTTTTTTTAAAAGGTCAAATTATGTTTTACACATGATTTCAAAACAACATAACAAAAGTGCCAACATAATCAATTTTGTAACGTCATCTCGTATACTCTAAAAAGTAGTGGGAGATGTTTTTAGTTTACACCAAAGTTTAAAAATTAATTAAAAAATAGTCGCTGGCTTAAACAAATCATAATATGCAATAACGTACTCTGACCGCTTTATCTAAAAAGCAAAATTTGGTCAAAATCTTTTACGTTCATGTTCCCTATTATGTATCAAAATTTGTACTTTTTACACAAATTATAATTATTTTAACAATAAATAACATTTGAACATAATACAATTATTTAAAAATATAGTAGGTATTTCTGTAAATTTATGAATTAAATAATTCATTTTAAATCCTTCTTTTATTTATGGTCTTGACATTGAAGCAATAAATAGTAAAGTTGTAAAATACCTACCCTTTCATTCATCAAACAAGAAAGATTAGGTATTTGGCTATTTTTAAACGTAATGCGGTCGGAAGCAGTTGGCAGTTACAGTTGAACTGAACGTCTGGAAGCACCAAAAAAATTGCACAGATCGTCGTTTCGATCGGTCGTACGATCAAACTGTATGTCTAGGGCAGGCATTAAAAAGACCACGAAAAAAGTCGTCCTTACTAAGAAAAAGTAAGCATAACTCAGACGTACCTATCTGTTTTTTATATTTTGCAGATTTTAGAACTAATATTAGGTGGTAGAATGTTTCAGTCCTATTTTTGGAAAGGTATTTAGTTGTTTCTTTAAATACTGTTAAAATTATTTACTATTTTTCTCTCTAAACAGCCTTTTTTTCGCCCCAAAATTTTAAGACGTCAGCTTTGACAATTAATTTCAATTGCAAATTTCGTGAGCCCCACTGGGCCAATTTGGACGATAAAAATATCATTTAAAAGATAAAACTAGTCCTAACAATCCCCATTTACACAGAGTTCACCTTATTCCTGTATTTGCCCAAAATTAAATGTGAAAATGTCACAAAAATATCTTTTTTAAAAGGGGCTACCGCAGTTAGGCCCATGATTTGGCTTGGTACACCAAGTTTTTTCGGAAAAAAAAAATCTCTTTCGATTAAATTTGGTGTGCCAGTGGGTCCAAAAAAAAGTTGATCTCTTTCTATACGGCGAGTAGACTAATATGAAGTTTGCAGTTATTGTTTGCGTTCGTAAGTATCTATGTTTATGCTTATTTTTTTATTGCTCATCTTTTTAGAGCATAGTCTTTTACATGTTTTTACACATACATATTTGTTTTTAGTTGTATTAGTAACCAGTAGCCTTTACAATGTGGTAAAAGCAAGAGAAATGCGAAAAGGAAGAGAACCACCACGCCGAATTTGGTAAATCATTTTTATTGCGTTAAGCAATAGATAAAAGAATGTACTCTTTTTTATCTATGGTTAAGCTTATAAATAAAATAAGATTTACGTATTTATTCAATAAACATTTATTTATTATTTTATTTATTTATTTATTCTGTTAATTATACTCCTCGCAGACAAAGTCAATAACAAGGATTATTCCGTTCCTGTCTTCTCCTGCGACCTAAGCTCTCATTTTTTTCTGATTATACTGAAAATCACACGTTACCAAGGACGACATGTGATTTTCAATCTTGTCAATTTGAAGTTTAAATTAAAATTCTTTTAAAGTGCCATACATTTTGAAAAAAACATGAGTTTTCTAGTCACGAAATAATCTTTCGAATATCATACGAGGAAATAATCTTGCACGACAATCTTAAATTTTAATTTACTCAAACTTCAAAATTTTCAATAAATGTGACTTATAGAATTGCTATGCAACGAAGTCTTCGTTAAAAATTTATGATTGTCGGCAATCTTCTTTCCTCTAATGATATTACCTACCAATATATTGGGAATGTTTTAAAAATTGTAAAATCGTCAAAAACTGCAGCGATTTGTGCGTTTATGCTCTTATGCAAACTTGTGTACAACTAAAGGCCGATTTATACAACGTAACTTTCATTTTACTTCCGCTTTACTTCGGCGTAACTTAACCGAAAATTAAATAAAATACATGGGAATGTATTGGCAAATTTATACTTCACTTTAGCGCTACTTTGCTGATTCATTTAGCTTTAAGTCGTGTAAAGTCAAACTAACTCGAGACCCGAGCTTGGACATGCGCAAAATTTGCAAAAATGGGATATTCACCCTTATTGTCAAGGGTAATGATTACGGAATATCGCTTCGTACGATACCTGTTAGATCTTCTTATGAAGGTTTTGTACGAAGCGATATTCCGTAATTACTGTCCAGGTGTAAATTGTCAGAAGTCGCGAGTTCAGACACATGCGCTTTACTGATCCCAATTTCACGTAACTTTGCAATCTGTAAATTAGGTAAATTTGTAAATTTAAGTGGAAGTGAAGTTACGCCGAGCCGAAGTAAAGTAAAAGTTACGTTGTATAAATCGGCCTTAAAGGATCAAATATAGATTGGTTATAAGGCGTATGTAATAGTAATAGCGCACAAGAATCATGCTTTCTCATTCTGATTTAAATGGAGCTCCTCTTCATAGTATTAGGATTCTTTTAAAAAATTCATTTATTCTTTCGTTCTTCTGTCAAGTTTTTTTGTAAACAGAATAACTTGAGGACAAGAAATCATCGCATGTTTAAATTTTCTGGAAATAATTTTTTTAAGAAAAACCAAAATGTGATATTTATTAATAGTGAACAAAATTGTCAGAAATTTATTCTTAGACGGTCTCAAAAAATTACAAGATAAAATATGGCTGACTATTATAGCCCGAGCACCCACAGTGTTTAAGTTTACTCTAATAATTACCAGAATAATTCCTACAATAAGTAGAGCAATAATTTTAAAGTTACAATGAATTATTTGACGGAGTAAGTATCCTTTAAGCCGATTAAACATCTTAGATGTGTAGCAGCCATACTAAATATAGAACCGGGAAATTATTAGCATGTCTTAATACTACTTAAGTACGAGCTATTTCCTTTTGTTTAACTTTGTATTTAGGTATTAAATTCTTTAACTTGCACCTCATTAATCAATACTAGGCTTGGATAGAATGTAGAACATAAACTGTTTTAAAATGCCTGCCCTAGACCATGCGATCCGACTGATACGACCGTCTGAAACGACGTACTGTTCAGACCGATCGAAGCGTCTAGGGCAGAAATCGTAGTAAAAGTTGATCTGAACAGTACGTCGTTGGTCGTAAGCCCGCTCCAGACCATGCAATGAAAGTATGTATTTTGCACTGAACTATTGGTCTGATACGATCATCTGAACGTGTGGAGAGAGGATCGTAGTAAACTGTGGTCGTATCAGTCCATCGAAGAGAAATACCGACGTGTCAGAATTCCAATCCGACCAAATATATTTTAATTTTTTATTCATTCATTTACTGAGGATTTCTGTATACTTTTGAGATTTATGATAAGAATAAAAATGATTTTGTAAAAAGTGTTGAGATTTGTAAAATTTTTTGCAAAAAAAATTTGCTTTTAACTGTTCTAAATAATTAAAATTTTCAATTAAAAAAAAAAAATTGCATATTTCGAGGGTTCTTCGTAAATACTTCTTAGGGTGACGATAAAAATAATAAAATCCGTGATGGATGTTTTTTTAATATCTCAAAATTGTATTTTTTTAAATAATATAGGCATACTATATTTTAAAAATATAGCAATAAACATTTTCGTATAATATATTAGTTTAAACTTGAAATTATTTTTTAGCAATGCATTGTTTATGTATATTCTAAATTTTACGACAATTTCACTAAGCACGCAGCTTATTTATTTCTGAAAAAAATTAATCTACACATTTGGGTACTATATAAACCTGGATATACAGGCTGACGTAAATTTAAGGGCCACCGTTTGAATCTTGCTTATCTTAAAACATACAAGGTCGGTTAAATAGGTACAAAGTTGACAATAAATTCACAGACATTATTTTAATGCATTTTTTTTGTGAACTGTGACGTAGGACTTGACCAGGGGCCCAAATAGCAAACTTTTTTTAAAAGGTCAAATTATGTTTTACACATGATTTCAAAACAACAAAAGTGCCAACATAATCAATTTTGTAACGTCATCTCGTATACTCTAAAAAGTAGTGGGGGATGTTTTTAGTTTACACCAAAGTTTAAAAATTAATTAAAAAATAGTCGCTGGCTTAAACAAATCATAATATGCAATAACGTACTCTGACCGCTTTATCTAAAAAGCAAAATTTGTACTTTTTACACAAATGGTAATTATTTTAACAATAAATAACATTTGAACATAATACAATTATTTAAAAATATAGTAGGTATTTCTGTAAATTTATTTCATTCATCAAGCAAGAAAGATTAGGTATCTGGCTATTTTTAAACATAATGCGGTCGGAAGCAGTTGGCAGTTACAGTTGAACTGAATGTCTGGAAGCACCAAAAAAATTGCACAGATCGTCGTTTCGATCGGTCGTACGATCAAACTGTATGTCTAGGGCAGGCACGGCGGAGGTTATTTATTAAACTAGAACGGGTAGAATTCGGAATGGGTGGAAGTCGAAACGCGTAGAAATTACTCTTCACAAATGAGTAGCTTAAGTAGAATTCGGAATCGGTAGAAGGGTAATTTTATATTTTTTTAAATCAAAGCTAAATCAATATTTTATATAATTGCTACACATTCTATAGTATACTCTTCGCAAGAATACTATAATAGGATAATAGTTCTTGTTTAATAAAACAAATTTTATTTAAAAAATCTGCGAAGAGTGCAAACTATTACCTGAAAACACGAAGAATTTTATTAACGAAGAGGATAAACGTCAGTTCTGGCGTTTAACATATGTGAAGGTTATTTGTTCTGAGGACTGCTTTTGTTTCGTTGTCTGAAATATTTTTGGCATGGCCTTCTTGACCGACTCATGACGCAATTCGGACTTAGAAATTTTTTGCTACTAAAATCGTTTATTTTTTGTTTTTTTAACCTTACTGGCTAACTTTACAAAAAACAAACCAACATTTTAAATAGAAAATTAAATTTTCATTAATTTTGTGAAGAATATTTTTTTTGTAGATTGAATAATAACGGAGATAGAATGTTTTTTTTTTTGGGGGGTGATAACTGGGGGGTCTGACAAAAAAACCAACGAATACTTTTTTGTAGAGAATTATATTTCCTATGTTTAATGTCGAATAATTTTTTTTGTAAATTTAATAATAATCACGTTACGATTTTTTTTTCACTTGGGGGGCTGAAAAGGGGGCTTTATAGTACCCGGATTCTTGTCAAAAACAATAGGGTTCTTCCTTTTATAGGGATCGATTTTTCCTTAAAATTTGAATAGGATTGGAAGTTTGGTTCTTAAGATAGCGTGTTTACAAGAAACGTGACATCCCACAGACCGACCTACCGACCGACCGACCGACCGACCGACCGACCGACCGACCGACCGACCGACCGACCGACCGACGGACGGAGAAAAAATGAAATGATTTTTTGCTCTACGATGAAAATTGACGATTTTAGGATTTTCTGATCGATTGCAATATACTCTTGTGAAGAGTATAATAACTATTTACATCGTTTATTAAAGACATTCATTAACGCACTCCAAATCTTTGATTAATGACCCCTATTAATGCATGGTTACGATATCCCATAGCAACGCTCTTCTATGTTTAAAATTACTATCTATGTTTCTACAAAATGTTAAAGTAGCTTTAATTACGGTTCAAGCAACAAAAATAAATTCAATATTTACCGTTGGAAAGAATGAGAAGAAGATCCTTTTACCACATTTAAGGAAATAACATTCATTTTCTATTCACAATTAATAAAAGTTCGGTGACCGCATCTTCTTCTTCTTCTTCTTCAACTTTAATAAATTTGAGTGACCGACGCATTCATTCTGCTAGTTAGTGAAATAACTGTTTTATTTTATAATTTATTTAATCATAATGATCTACGATGTGCGAAAAAGCATTGTACCAGTTCGTATGTTAAATGGCGATTAATAAACTCACTTATTAACAAACTCGCTAATCGCTCGCTTGTTAAAACCGCTCGTTTATTAATCGCCTTTAATAACTATTTCGCACTGTTTAATGCACTCAAAATTGTTCATTAACACCTATTAATGCATTAACAACTGTGCGTGGCAACCGTGTCTATGCTTAGATATAAATTTTTGTGTTTAATTTCTATTTATGTTCATACATTTAGTCGTACTTACTTTTGTGAAATAGCTTTTTTCGAATAGTTTAATATTGCACTTGATAATATACTATCCTGGACATGGAATTTAAAACGATTTTTTATCAACCACCTTTGATTTTTTTAATTTTATTCTATTTTGAATGGGGTTTTCGAATGTTATTTTGACAACAAATGCGTCAAATGTATTTTATTAAAATAAATTATGTAAAATGTGCTGCCGGCGACAAAAATAGTAAAAAAATATTTCCTTTTTTAAATAATTTTGTTTTAGGATAACAATAAGGCTCTAATCTTCGTAAAACATTAGAGAAATGTTTCTTGTTAATGTCCACTTCGCATAAAACTTAAGATGTTTAAGCCACTATTTTGACCATATGTACAATGCAAAAATTGATCGCTTTAAATTTCATGTCCACGATAGAACGTTCAAATATATAAACATTTTTTTCGTCGTCTTAAAATTTGCAACGCGGCTTAACATTTTACAAAACCTCTAATATACCATAATGCCATTATAAAGCCAGTTTTATAAATGTTGGGTTGGGATAATGTGAAGTTTATGAATGAAATTTGCAACAACAGCAAAGGACAGTTTACAATGTTCCCTACTTCCTGCATCCTACCCGTATTTCTTACAAACTCAGGTAGATCTAAAAACTTATTGGATGCTTTAGGAACATTTTGATTTATCTTTTACTGCGAATTAAACTGGAAATCACCCGTTGGCAACAACCTGAGCTGAAATAACCAGTTGTCAAGCACTGACAGCGATTTACCTGGATAGAAGTCAAAGTTATAATTTTTTGTTAATTTTGTTAAAAATTGTTCTTTTGGTTAGTCGTATTCAGTGTTTAAATTAAATTAATATTTTTTTTTTGGGTAAGTAGTATTTATAAATGAAATAATCGTGTCGAAGAGCCCTCGTGCTCTTAATAAATTTTCGATTTTAAAAGAATTCGTGCTTGTTGAATACGCAATGTCCCTTAAAAGTAAGGTTCACACCCTTACTTTTGCGGGACAGTACTATGCAACAAGCACTTGTTCATTTTATAATCGAAAATTCATCGAGCACACGTACTATTGCTACTGAATATAACTTTAATTGATATTTCAGGAACAATACAGGGTGTTACCAAATAACTAGGACAAAATTCAGGGGGTAATTCCTGGACACATTTTTTTGTAAAAAAGTTCATATAAACATGTGTCCGAAAATCCTTCGTTTCTGAGATACAGGGTGCCAAAGTTTCTAAAAAAAAACTTACTTACTTAGATTACCAAGAAACTAAACCAGATATTTATTTAAAACTTAGCACGGGTAATTTTCTTACCATTAGGCGTAAAGTGCGGTAGAAAAAAAATAAAAATCATAAATGGAAGGGGCACATTTGGGGGTACCATGGGGATTGTTCACCCCCAACTTTTTTGTGTGTTACTTTTTTGGTAGTAGTTTTCATAAAATAATTAAAAGCCCTAGAATATGATCTTTAAAATTAATGTCGTGTTCTTTTTTCATAAAACTAACCGTTTTCGAGAAAAAAATTCATTGCCCAAAGACAACAAAATTTGTTTTTTAAGTTTGGCTTTTTTATGGTAATGAAAATAAAACATAGTTAACAGTGAAGGGTTAATTAATTTCTTTTTTTATTATTATTTCAAATAAATATCTGGTTTAGCTTTTTAGTAATCTTAAGATTTTTTTTTTGAGAAACTTTGACACCCTGTATCTCAGAAACGAAGGTTTTTGGGACACATGTTTATATGAACTTTTTTTCTTAAAATGGGTTCAGGAATTACCCCCTGAATTTTTTCCTAGTTTTTTATAACACCCTGTATTGTTCTGCTAAAAGTATAAAAAACTGGCCCTTGGGTAAATTAGTTTGGCAGTAAAAAATAATCTGTTAAACGAAAATGTATGAACAGCCCTAAAGAGTTTATTTGCCTGAAATAAATCATGTAAAAGAGAAAATAAGGCCCTTTCCTCATAAAACATGCAAAAGTATGTACGCAGTGTCAAATAATAAAAGAGAGTGTTCCAAAAGTTAACAGATTAAATATGTACTGTGTACATAGCAATCTTTGGCCACGAAGGTACGCAAGAAATGCAAACCTACGCCGGAGTGTAGCAGTTATTTGGATTGGAATGTATACAAAAGTATGCCAGAGAGTTTGGTGTGGAAATATTTACCGACAGTTATACATTTTCCTGCTAAATAAATTATTTTAGTAAATGTCGGTATTATACTAAGGCAAATCCACCTTCATAAACGTTAATAGAAGAAGGGTGTAAAAGTAAGTCAATGTTTGGTCAAATTCACTGCAAAATGGTTTTTAATGTTTGCTACAAGAAGGTGCATCATTTTTTATGCCCTTTAAAAAAAGGTGGTTTATTAATAGAAGATTTAAAATCACGCATTAACACTAAAGTACCTTTAAAACAAAGTAGCGCCAATACGATGTTATTCTATGATATTCATTGTTTAACTAATTATCAAGTAAACTCCTATTTGGTTTAACCATTGTTTAACATTAGTTTATTCTATGACTTTTTGCCCATTTCACAGGAAGGTCTAAAATTTAAAAAGTTTTATTATCTGTGGTTAAAAATAGATTTTTAATATTTTGGCATTTAAAACCGAAATAAAATTGTCAAAATGACAAAATGTAAGTTTTTGGCCATACTGTGAAGTGGGCAAAAGGTGTCAACCAATCAAAAGCTGCCTAGTATCGGCGTATCTTTTTATTAAGGATCTTTAATTAACACTAAGGAAAACCCATTGGAAAAATAACTCCAGCATACCAGGGTCACAATGCAATTTTATTACAATTTTTATAAATCGCCAAAATTACAGAGGTTTTAGTTGATACCTAAATTAAGGCATTAGATTATGTATTTCATTAAAACCGCCTTCAAAATCGCTGTTATGGATAGTCCTCTACAATATGTTTAATATGTAGTTTCAGGACATTTACCACATTCCCATAATGGACTAGGTAGTGCATTTCACTTATACAGGGTGTTTCCGAAAGTCGTTTCAATAATTTAACCCGAGATTCCTTGCCCAAAAATAGTTTGTTTAAGCCCCATTTACCTGTATCCAAAAGTGCACCGTTTTCGAGATACAGGCTGTTTTCCAAAACCAAAATTTTTATGTTTTTTTTCATAACTATTAAATGAAACAACATAGACAAACAAAATTTGGTATAATTGTCTTAATTTTTATAAACGACATAATGGTCGTAAAAAGAAACCCATAGATTTATTCCATAACCTCAAAATGGGGCACCTGCGTCTCCTCTAGGGGCATAACTTTTTTTGTGTTCGAATTTTCAAAAAATAAATTATTTTATCGGTAAGATACGTTTAATACAAAGAAAAAATTATACCACATTTTTTTTTAAAAAACGAACCCTTCTTCAAAATTATTCACATTTCATAATTTCATGTTGCATTCTACTTTTTGGAATATTTTTGCAATTTTTTTTTCTGGAAAACATAAAACTATTATAAACTAGCGTAAACAAAAAAAAACTAGAATTGGTCCCACAATAGGACACTGGGCCCCCTTTTTGGAGCATCGGGCCCCCTTTTTGGGGCTTTTTAAAATATTATTGCAATTTTTTTTTCTTGAAATCTTAAAACTATTATAAACTAGCGTAAACAAAAAAAAAACTTAAATTTGCCCCACAATAGGACACTGGGCCCCCTTTTGAGGCACCAAACTTTAAATGATGACAATGATGTAATTTATCTGTAATAAAATCTTCAAACGCCTAGTATTCTTTTTTTTACAAAATAAAAAGATATGTGAGCCCCAAAAGGGGGTCAGGTGCCCCAAAAAGGGGGCCTAGTGTCCTATTGTAGGGCCAATTCTAGTTTTTTTTTTGTTTACGCTAGTTTATAAGAGTAATAAATTTTCAAGAAAAAAAAATTGCAAAAAGATTTCAAAAAGCAGAATGCAACATGAAATTATGAAATGTGAATAATTTTGAAGAAAAGTTAGTTTTTTCAAAAAAAATGTGGTATAATTTTTTCTTTGCATTAAACGTATCTTACCGATAAAATAAGTTATTTTTTGAAAATTCAAATACAAAAAAAGTTATGCCCCAAGAGGGGGCGCAGGTGTCCCATTTTGAGGTTATGGAATAAATCTATGGGTTTCTCTTTACGACCATTGTGTCGATCATAAAAAGTAAGACAATTATACCAAATTTTGTTTTTCTATGTTGTTTCATTTAATAGTAATAAAAAAAAACATAAAAATTTTGGTTTTGGAAAACAGCCTGTATCTCGAAAACGGTGCACTTTTGGATACAGGTAAATGGGGCTTAATCGAACTATTTTTGGGTAAGGAATCTTGGGTTAAATTATTGAAACGACTTTCGGAAACACCCTGTATAACATATCATTGCAACACGTTCTAAGGCGTTCAAAGACCGCCATTGGTATATGGACAGTTCTCTTTAATAATATTTTACATCAGTTTAACAGTTTAGTCCGAGAAAATCTTACAAAAAACCCTTATTTTTCAGAAATTTTTCGGGCAGCACAGTTTTTGTGGAAAAGTGTAGTATTTTATATCTAGAATCATAATTACCATGTGCGCACTCATGCGCATATTAGCGTTTTGTGCTAAAGCCCCCTTTAATTGGTAATACTACATCATGGTGGATCTGCACCAAATTTGGCAAATAGACACCAAATAAGGTTCTAAAATGATATTCATGAAAAAAATTCTTTCAAAAAATTCCTTCACCCCCTAAATTGCCCCAAAATGAGTAATATTTACGACGTTCAATTTACACCAAATTTTACAAACAGATGCAAAATTAGGTTCTAAAAACCATTTTTGAAAAAAAAATTGTTGCCCCTTCTGGGGGCTATTTTTCATAGGGGGGCGAAGAAATTTTTTTACAAAATTTCTTTTTCAAAAATGTTCTTTAGAACCTTATTATGAACCTATTTTCAAAATTTGGTGTAAATCCAACGTGATAAATATCACTTATTTTGGGGCCACTTGGGGGGTGAAAAATTTTTTTACGAAAAAAATGTTTACGAAAATCATTTTAGAACCTTGTTTAGTGTCTATTTCCAAAATTTGGTGTAAATCCTCCATGATCTAGTATTACCAATTAAAGGGGGCTCTTTGGGGGGCTCTAGCACAAAATGCTAATATGCGCATGAGTGCGCACATGGTAATTATGTTTCTAGATATCAAATACTACAATTTCTCATAAAAATTGTGCTGCCCGTAAAATTTCTTGACCAAATGTAAGATTTTCTCGGACTAGTTCGTCCTTGTTTTATTGCTTAAATATTCTATTGACAATTCCAACAAGAGAAATGTCACATTTTTTGGCAGACAAAACGTGATTCGTAGCAAGGCATACTTCATTTTATCAGGCCGGCGCACATACTCTCATGTTTATTTTTTTGAATTCTGGAGGTCTTATTTTTTAGAAGATCCAGTTTTATGACGTCACAAAAATTAGTTTGGCTACTCGCTAACAGTATCCCTTTAGTCAGCAATAAAAGTGAATAGCAAATCTGTTCTAGTTCTAGCATAGCATTTTTATCGATAAACACAACAGTTTCTGATTGATGAGTAGAACTAGGTAGGTACAACATTATTGTTTGCAGCTAGTATTCGTGGATGGAGCTCTGTTGGCTGACATCAGGGTGGCTCGAAGCCTGGTGGACTTTAATGTTTATTTAGAGGGATGGTCCCTATTGAACTGTTCCAACGTTGATAACACATGCTATGAATATTCCCAACTAATGACTCTTCTATACCTTCAAATATATTTTACATACATATAGTCATGAATATTAGAATAAGTCAGATACCAAACATTAGAATCATGAAATTTTTTATAAATAGCAAGAAAGAAATCAGATTATTATGATACAAGTATATTTTGGAATATTTCCTTGTTTCTAACTACCCAAAATAGCGTCTATAAAGATGCATTTTCAGCAGGACAAACGCGACAACACTGATTTTATCTGCTTTTTAATTTTATTTCATTTTCTGGACATCAAACATAAGTTTTGTGTGATCAATAAATTATTTCTTAATTTTATTATAAGTTTTTTCTACATCGAATTAGATACATGATACCTATATTTGTCCCAAAATTGGCGCACCACCTGTGTGGTACGTTGTTGGGGCATGCCAGGGATTCTCAGAAAATTGGACATATATGAGGCGCCAAAGTGCGAAACTTTAAACGCATATACCTTGAAAATTGACCCATATTAACAAAAAATGGCTTAACGGGGAATATTGCGAAGCATAGAAACTGTTATTATGTAATGTTATGTTGCCTAAAATCAACATAAACAAACAAAGCACAAATTGACATATTCTAATGGTCCATCAATAAGCGTCTAAATGTAGAACTTTGGCAATTTAGAAGCACTTTTTTTTGCATTTTACTCTAAAGTCTTAAATAAACCCACTGAGCAATGACCAAAAAGTGCTGATTTTTGTTGATTTTAGGCAACCAATATTACATAACCACAGTTTCTATGCTTCGAGACATTCCCCTTTAATGCAATGGCACAATCTATCTTAAACTATTTTACTTTTTAAAATGGTAAAATAACATTTCAATAATAAATTTAATTTTAGAAAATTTTTATAGAATGAAGCTGACAACAATGTCAAGAAATCTGATGCAAAAAGGTATGATCAAGAATATAGATGGGTTTTAAAATGCCATTTTTTTAACAGAATTTCCAAATTTCACTTTACCTTTAACGTCTAACCGTACATATTATCCTCAGAGATAAGAAAATATGGATTTTTTTTTAACAATTTTCCAAGGATCCTTTGGCATGCCATGGATACCAAACAGGTGGTGCGCCAATTCTGGGACACCCTGATGTATAGGTACGTTCTAGGGTACGTTTTATACTTTTATCAGACAAAGCCAAATGGAATGGACGACAACTTTTGACACAACCCTCATAACCAATTCCCACTATCCAGATTGAAGAAAATCGATACTAATCAAAACATAAACATGATGCAGAATAAACGATGATTTGATGAAGTTAATTCAAACAAAATCGCAAACATCAAGCTTCCATGCATCAGCAATGTAGTAGGTAACTATATTGAGCAAATACAAACATAACTAGTAAAAATAACAATATTTGAGTATAATGTTGACAGGTGGGTTGTAGATCTAACAACTTTAATCTTAAATTCAAATTTGAACAGATCAAACGCTGAACGCAATGGGCCAATATTTAGTTATTTGCCCGAGCAAACAACTTGTTGACTGCGTAAATATGACTTACCATTGTTTCCTTTTTTTAATAAATAACCAATGTTAGTGTTGCTAAACCATTTTGTACACTTATGATTAATTCTGGTTTTAATCAATATTATGATGATCAATGTTTGTTGATGCTGTCTTTACGCATTTCGAACGTATAAACATCGGTTTACGTTTTGATTCCAGACTTTGCAGCTCGACAATCTTACAATATTAATTTGCTAAAAGCAGGGACGTACCAGCATTCTTCGGGGCCCGCCCGCGAGATTATTTGGGGGCCCATTTTTGAGAAAGATAAAATTTAAAGTTTTAAATTTAATACTGTTTTAAAAATAATTTAAGAAAAAATAAGCTAAAAAATCCGTACAAATAATAAAAAAATATATTTTGTGTCATTTGGGGGCCCCAGTCGTTTGGGTTGTTTAATCCCTTCCTTTGTCACCCCAAGAATTTAGTCATTAGTTTTCATTTTAGCAGCAAAACTTAACCTAACCTACCTAACCTAGTTCCCCCAGTGCTTTTATAAAATTCTATCTAAAGCCAATTTAAAAAACAACAAAAACAAAATAGAGAAAAATTAAGAATTCTTGTCAGCACATTACAAAGACAATACATATCTAACAGCGGAAAACGAAAAGCTATACTGATAATATTACCGAAAAGCCAGCAAAAATTGTAAAACGAAAAATTCAATAAGCCCCAGTGTTTATTCGCGATAGTTATAGTCTCGGTTATAGTAATGTATTTTAATCAAGTTTTCTTAATCTTTTTTATCTGGGTCTTTTTAGCTCCTGGTATAACAATAGACCTTTTATAAACAATAGCGGCGCAATACAAACTATTTCTGTATAACCAAATCGGCGCAACAGCAAGTGTTTTCTTAATCACCGGTGCAATGCAAATACACCCTTACAATTACAATTGATGACAGAGATGGAATGATGCACGACACCCATAGAAATATATTATTATTATTTCATCTTCAGCAGAAGATATCTTCTGCTGAAGATGACAGCTTAGCTATCAAAATACGTATTCACCTCGGTATTCACATTTTTCTAAATAAAGTGTGGTTTGGAGAGAATCTTTGTTTTACCATTCTATCTTCTGCTGAAGATGACAGCTTAGCTGTCGAAATACGTATTCAGATTTTTCTAAATAAAATGTGGTTTAAAGAGAAACTTAGTTTTATATTCTTTATAAGCAATACATTTTTTATTATTATAAATGTCTATGCAATGGGTCGTATTCGTACAAAAATTAGTTGGGGTAACCTAGGAGATCTGTCATACCACCCGTCGTTTCAGATGCTAAGTTGTAAAACACTCCGTAAATGTTATACAAACCTTTAAGCTGGTACGTAGAATGTTTTAAACCGGCCGTTTGTTGTTTTAAGGTATATTAGCTTTATATTTGATAAAAATATAAAATTCAAAGTAATGTCAGTTAGCATCTGAGACGACGGGTGGTATGACAGATCTCCTAAGTTACCCCAACCAATTTTTATACGAATTACTCTCCCTGTAAACAATAAATCAATTAATTAAACATAAAACTTGGCATTTGTCAGTTATAATTGTTTGATCATCGAAATCAGTATAGAAAAGACAATAATTTTGTTTTGGAAGAACCTAAAAAATCAAGTGAGTCATTATGGGTTAAAGGACATCGCCCTTTTTATAGGGAAAATGGCTCTACGGGTAATTTGCTGCAATTTTTATATTTTATAATTTGGGAAATTTGCTTTAAGCTCCCAAAATTTTGAAGACTTTGTATTATAGGTTTTTCTTCTAGAACCAAATTAAAACTCGGGTTGACTTAAAAATTAAATCCTTTTCTGTGTTTGACATTTTTATTTAAAATTGCCGTCTGTGGCATCCAGGCACTCTATTAGAAATTAGAGTGCCTGGAAGAATTGACAGTTATTGTAGCCTTATAGAGTGGCGCCATGCATCATTCCTTCTCTGTCATACAGATTATGTCATCAACGTTATAGACCTTTTCCGTTGGTCCGACATTCATTGTTAAATTTGACATAACTCATTTGTAATACAGGTGATCACCACCAGTGTCACAATGACTCATGTCAAATTTAACAATAAATGTCGGACCAACGGAAAAGGTCTATAGCCAAAGTGACAACAATTACAACTTACAATCACAATTGATGACATAATCTGTATGACAGAGAAGGAATGATGCATGGCGCCACTCTATAAGGCGACAATAACTGTCAATTCTTCCAGGCACTCTAATTTCTAATAGAGTGCCTGGAAGAATTGACAGTTATTGTGCATGGCGCCACTCTATAAGGCGATAATAACTGTCAATTCTTTCAGGCACTCTATTAGAAATGTTGCACAAAAATCAAAAATAAAATGTTATCGTTGACAGATTAAATACATTTGGTAGAAAATAAGAAAGTCGTAGAAAAATAAAACACCAAAGTATACTTTAATGGAAATTCAAACATGTTGCGAACCCACCCTTTTTTTAATAATAGAAGTTATTTTGAACCCATTTGACAATCCGAATGAGTACAATCACTTTTCGAGTTAAAACTTTTTAAGCAGCACAACCTCATGAGAAAGAAGTGTAAACAATTCTTGTTTAGTTCACATTTGGAGCTAATACCACTGAAGACAAACTGTACCACAAGATTTTAAAAAGGATTTACTTACATATAACAACGATAATTTTTAAAAAATTACACTTCTTTCTGTTATCTTAAATGGGATTTGCACATAAAATATGTAACGAATAAGCTGCGATGCATTTTACATAAATTTAAATTATTAGCGGAATTTTTAAAACAAAGAATTAAAAATAATCTACGATTCATTAGTAGAATCACATATTAGATACGCAATCATTGCTTGGGGAGGAGCTCTTAAAATACACACCTATAATTTAAATATTGTACAAAAAAAGTTTCTTAAAATATTACTTAAAAAGGACCGCTTATACTCAACAGACGCATTATTTAAAGAAAGCAAAGTTTTTGATCAACGCCAATTATTCTTTTATACCATAGTTATTAAAATTAATAAAATAAAAAAACATTTGTATGCCAATAAAAACATAAATTTAAGAATAACTAAACAAAAACCTTTAACTGTTCCTTTTAAGTACACGGTAACCGGCCAACGGTGTTGGACATATATTGCACCTAGATGTTTTAATAACTTGCCTGAAGTACTAAAAACCCATAATGCAAAAATATTTGAATTTAAATTAAAAACCCATATTTATAATGGAAGAAAGATTAAAAATTAATAAAATGATCGACTATAAAAACAATTAAAAAATATCAATAAATAAATAAATAAACAAAAATAATAATAATAATGAAAAAATGGTAAAAAATTGCTGAACGATAAGCTGCTACATGTTTTTATATTTGTTTTTTTTTAAGGCAACTACATTTGCTAGAAACTACGTTTCTATAGGTATGGCGGACACGGGTAATGAAACAAATGTCTAACTTATGCGTCTCCAAGCATTTGCTGGTCAATTTGTGGAAAAAGTCAAATTTGAAAGTAAAACTTTTAAAACTTCACTTTTAGTAAAAATGTCAAAAATGGTTCTAAAAAATGTGTTATACTTGTCAGGTAAAATGGTCCTTTAAACTAAGATTAATCATCTTAGTTTAAAGGACCATTTTACTCTAAACACCCTTTGGTATATATTTTATCATCAATCGCATGTAGACATTGATGACAAAAGAACGTCTTGATTCAAAGTTGGTAGATAGATAGGTTGTGCCGATCTACTTTTGGAAGCTCGCCCAATAAGAGTGACCCCCTTAAATTGCAATCGTGACGTCACGATGTTAACTATTTAAAAATCTTTGTCAACCTTCTATGTTTAGTCTTCATTCTCATAAACATGACATTTTTTAATGGATAAGTCAATGGAATGCAATAGACAATAAAAAAATTAATGGAAATAATTTATTTCTGTTTTAAATAAAAGTATAATTTATTCTTTAGTTTTCTTACTAACCAATAAAAATATCAATGTTTTAATTTCTTCCTTTAGTTCCTTAACAAATAATAATTTTCTGGGCAAACGTTCTTGAGGTATGTTTACTGATGTATGTAATCCTGAAATCCTACTAGTGTATGCCGATTGCATAAACGCATCCAAACATTGTAGTCGTATAGAAGGATATCTTGGGCCTAACTGCGGTAGCCCCTTTTAAAGATGATATTTTAGTGACATTTTCACATTTAAATACAATCAATTGTCAAAAACTGTAGACTTCCAGTTTTGGGCGAAAAAAAGGCTGTTTTCAGAGGAAAATAGTGAATTCTTTTAACATTATTTAATATGTACTAAAAACGTACTACCAACTAAAGGGATACATTATATAAAAATGCTTCTTATTTTTACCAAACAATGAATTATAGAGCAAATGTGAAGATCTATATTTAATTACAGTGAAAAAAGATGAAAACAAATGTTAATCCCAAGATTTTAGCTTACAATATGTATTCGTGATAAAAAAAACACGAAAAAACTAAAAAGTCGGCCTTACTACAAAAAAGTAATCATAACTCAAGCGTAACTATCTGTTTTTTATATTTTGCAGATTTTAGAACTAATATTGGGTGGCAGAAAGTTTTTGTGCTACTTTTGCAAAGGTATTTAGATGCCTCTTTAAATACTGTCAAAAAGAATCACTATTTTTCTCTGTAACTGCCTTTTTTTCGCCCCAAAATTGGAAGACGTCAGTTATGACAATTAATTTCGATTGCAAATTTTGTTAGCCCCACTGGGCCAATTTGGACGGTAAAAATATCATTTAAAAGATAAAAGTAATCCTAACAATCCCCATTTACACAGAGTTCCCCTTATGCCTGTATAAATGTCACTAATGTATCATCTTTAAAAGGGGCTACCGCAGTTAGACCCATGATTTGGCTAGGGACACCAAGTTTTTTCGGTAGTAAAAAAAGCTCTTTTGATTGAGCTTGGTGTGCCAGTGGGTCCAAAAAAAAAAGCCGATTTCCTTCTATACGGCGAGTAGACTATTGCGCAAAGCATCATCCTGAGGAAAAGTAAAAAACGAAATTTTATCGTCGGTTTTCTTGGATCGGTAATTGGTAGCACTATATGTTGCAACACTGCAGCTGTAACCCCCATTTTTCGGCATTTTTATATTTAAAAAAAATAAAGCTTTGACACAAAACTGTTATTTTGACTTAGCATAAATTTTTTTGACAAAGCATCGAATAGGTCTTTATCTAGACTTAAAACTAGTTAACACGATGACGTCACACTTTAGAACCTCCCCTCTCGATCCCCTCCCTTAATTTTTTTTACGTCGTTGCTATAGGGAACGGAATAACCTATACATCTAGAAACCTTGGTCTTGATTGGAATTTTTGTCCCATTTTGCAGTATTTTAATATTTATATAAAATACAATATTTTTAAAGAAGATAATGATTTGGATTATTGGAAATAAAAGCAAGATATAATACTGAAATATAAAAATTTTTTAAATTACATTTTTATTTCACCTACACCGTACCAAAACTCAATTCTAAATATTTTATTACATTTTAAGTCGGAAAAACTTCGGTCGTATGTTATTTGTATCATTTTCTTCATCAATAAATAATTAATTATTCTATTATTATTTGCATATTACATTTTATAAGGTAAATTTTAATATAATTTGCTATAGTTTTAAAAATTTGACGCACTTTATGAAGTTTTTAGACTACTACTACTAAAGTTGGCCATACCTGAGTATACTCAGGTATGGCCAACTTTGTCTTTTTAATCTAGTAAACTATGCAATTTTATTTAACTGTCATAAGTGTCAAAGTTGGCCATACCTGACTATATTCCAGAGACCTTATATACCCAGACTATACCCTAAATATCACAGTCTCAGACGGCAAGATTCAATAAAAATGTCAAGCACAGAAATTGATTGAATTTTTAAGTCAACAGGTGATTTAATTTGGTTCTAAAAGAAAAGTCTATCATACAAAGTCGACAAAATTTTGCAAGCTTAAAGCAAATTTCCCGAATTACAACATATAAAAATTGCAGCAAATTACTCGTAGAGCCATTTTCCCTATAAAAAGGGCGATGTCCCTTTTAAATCTTACAGTTCCAATAAGATCCAGGCTATTGTTATATTTTGCAAAATATATATAGTCATTATTATTATCTGAATGTCCGACAGGGACGGCATTAGAAGGCAATTTATCTGCAGATGTATCTTTCCATTTAAAAATGTTTTCTGGTTCTTTGTTTATCTATGGTTATAATAGATTTAAATAGTAGATTACTATATTAGGCGAAAAAGTTATACTTTTTTCGCCTAGCAATTAGATGTAGCTGCGAGGCGGAGCGAAGCGTAGCCGAGCGGATACAAATTGCGAGGCGAAAAAAGTTACTTTTTCTCCGAATATTGTATACTATTTTTTTTTCAAACGACATATTTTAATAATTTTAAAGATATAAAATTAATTAAATATTTTTGTACTTTTAATGATCTAGGCTTCTGGTAACTTAATTTCAGAAATTTCCATGGTTACCAGTTACTATCTTTTTTTTTTGTTTACTTTGAATGTCAGATTAATCGTCGCAAAAAATGTCAGAAGATATTCCGAAAGATATTCCGAAAGAAATTTTAGATATTTCAAAGGCAGCAACTCTTAATTTGTTACCGGACAAGTCACGGAAAGTATATGAAATTGCCTATGCAAAATATTTTGATTGGTGTTCAGAAAAAAATGTACACGTCCACACTGAAGATGTGCTGCTGGCATATTTTGCCACTCTTTCTGAAAAAAGCAAGTGTTCTACGCTATGGAGTCACTATTCCATGATCAAATCAATGCTTAAAATCAAGAACAATATTGATATCGAAAAATATTCAAAATTGCGGGCTTTTTTAAAGAAGCAGAACACTGGATATACACCAAAAAAATCCAAAGTTCTTACAAAAGAACAGGTCGATAAGTTTCTAGATGAAGCACCAGACGTGGATTATTTATTAACAAAAGTATGTTATTAAAATAACTTTGTATGATACATCACATTACAAATTAGGACATTTTAGGTTGCTTTAATATTTGGGATATCAGGAGCCTTGCGCTGCGATGAATTGGTAAAACTAAAAAGAGAAGATATTGAAGACCTAACAACCGCTCTTATTGTCAAAATACCAAATACTAAAACAAACATATCTAGAACATTTACGATTCTAGGAGAAAAATATTTACAACTATACAGAACCTACGTAAGCCTCCGCCCTAAAGATTTCAAAGAGTCAAGATTGTTTGTAAAATATCAAAAAGGAAAATGCGCAAAAATGGTTGTGGGAATTCATAAATTAGGTCAAGTTGCCCAAGATGTGGCAAAATATTTAAATTTACCCAATGCCAATCAATATACAGGGCACAGTTTACGCCGCACATCCGCTACCTTACTTGTTGATTCGGGGGGCGATCTAATGTCATTAAAACGACATGGTGGATGGCGGTCTAGCTCAGTGGCAGAAGGATATATTGAAGATTCATTGGAAAACAAAAAAAGTATTGCCGAAAAAATACTGGGGGTAACAAGTTCTGTTCCAATCAGCCCCATAGATGTTTTTGAAGCCGGTCCTAGTACCAGTAGCTGTAATTCCGGTCCGATGGAAATAAACACTGAATTCGTTAACTCTAATACTAACACAATCGAAAAAAGTGGATCTATAAATTTTAATCAATCATGTAATTATTGCACTTTTAATATTACCGTTAACAAATAAAAAAATTAAGTAATATTGCTTTTGCTTTTGTAAACAAAAAATGTAATGTTATTAATAAAATGTTCTTAAACTTAACTAAACTCAGTAATTTTTTAAAAATGAATATTGCCTAGGCGTTAAAATGCAGTTTTAACGCTTAGGCAGTAAAAGTGTTGCCTAGCAACCGGCTCATTTTTTACCTGTAAAAAAAACGTCAACTTTTATGACGCAAATTTGTCAAAAAATGTACTACTTTATTGACGTTTGAAAAAAAAAAGATTTTTGGTGGTTTTAATTTGAGTATATCGCTCCTGCAGTGACCTGAGGTGTCATTTTTCCGCAGAAAAACTCCGTTGTCAACGGCAAAAATTTTTCACGACAATATTTGCTAACTAAGTAAAATTGAAATTTTATTTTATGTCACATTTGACAAATATACATGTCTAAATAGGTACCTATATGGATTGTTTCAAAAATTTTGGACTTAAGTTTATTCAGGGTGTCCCAGAATTGGCGCACCATCTGTATGGTACGCTGTTGGAACAAATATGTCTAGGGATCCTTAGATAATTGTCAAAACAAATGCATCTCTTCTCAGTTTAGTCCTAGTGGCGACCGTAAGCTACCAGCGGGCTGATTACGGAATATCGCTTCATACGAAACCTACATAAGAAGACCATTAGGTTTCGTACGAAGCGATATTCGGTAATCACCCCGCTGGTCTCAGCGCCTACCCGAACGAAATATGCATGTTTACGTACCTTATTATTGGGAAAACACGAAATTGTTTGGCAGCCATTTCAAAACTTGAAAAAAACTACAAAAAAGTATTATTTTCAATAAAATTGACAGACTTAAAAATTAAATACATTCTGACATTAATCAGTTTCAATTTTATTTATTAAAACTGTCAAATAACAATAAAATTCAAGAAAATTAAGCATTTAGTGCTTTCGTAAACTGAACTTACCTAACTACTTGCAGCATTCTAAATCAGATAAGTAGTTATCTACAATCGAAATGGATTCTAACAAGTAGTAGGTAAGTTCAGTTTAAGAAAGCACTAAATGCTTAATTTTCTTGAATTTTATTGTTATTTGACAGTTTTAATAAATATATATACAGGGTGTTTCCGAAAGTCGTTTCAATAATTTAACCCGAGATTCCTGACCCAAAAATAGTTCGATTAAGCCCCATTTACCTGTATCCAAAAGTGCACCGTTTTCGAGATACAGGCTGTTTACCAAAACCAAAATTTTTATGTTTTTTTTCATTACTATTAAATGAAACAACATAGAAAAATAAAATTTGGTATAATTGTCTTACTTCTTATGATCGACACAATGGTCGTAAAGAGAAACCCATAGATTTATTACATAACCTCAAAATGGGACACCTGCGCCCCCTCTTGGGGCATAACTTTTTTTGTATTTGAATTTTCAAAAAATAAATTATTTTATCGGTAAGATACGTTTAATACGAAGAAAAAATTATACCACATTTTTTTTGAAAAAACTAACCCTTCTTCAAAATTATTCACATTTCATAATTTCATGTTGCATTCTACTTTTTGAAATATTTTTGCAATTTTTTTTTCTGGAAAACACAAAACTATTATAAACTAGCGTAAACAAAAAAAACTAGAATTGGTCCCACAATAGGACACTGGGCCCCCTTTTTGGAGCATCAGGCCCCCTTTTTGGGGCTTTTTAAAATATTATTGCAATTTTTTTTTCTAGATAAAATAATTTATTTTTTGAAAATTCAAATACAAAAAAAGTTATGCCCTAAGAGGGGGCGCAGGTGTCCCATTTTGAGGTTATGTAATAAATCTATGGGTTTCTCTTTACGACCATTGTGTCGATCATAAAAAGTAAGACAATTATACCAACTTTTGTTTTTTTATGTTGTTGCATTTAATAGTAATGAAAAAAAACATAAAAATTTTGATTTTGGAAAACAGCCTGTATCTCGAAAACGGTGCACTTTTGAATACAGGTAAATGGGGCTTAATCGAACTATTTTTGGGTAAGGAATCTCGGGTTAAATTATTGAAACGACTTTCGGAAACACCCTGTATATATATTCGTATGATTATTAATAAACATTACAAGTCATAGTAGGTATAAGGGTTGGTATGTGACAAATATGAACATTCAAGAATATAATAAAGTTGTAAATAATATAAAAAAGTACAAATAATGTTCTTTTTGGGATGCCCATGGACAATGTTCATATACTGATAAAGCATCTGCTTCGGGGGGAGGGAATGTATTTAATTTTAAAGTCTGTCAATTTTATTGAAAATGATACTTTTTTGTCGTTTTTTTCAAGTTTTGAAATGGCTGCCAAACCATTTCGTGTTTTCCCAATAATAAACTAGAATGGGTAGAAGTCGGAATGGGTAGAAGTCGAAATGGGTAGAAGTCGAAACGCGTAGAAGTAACTCTTCGCAAATAAGTAGCTCGAGTAGAATTCGGAATCGGTAGAAGTGTAGTTTTACATATTGAAAATCAAAGCTAAATCAATTTTTTATATAATTGCTACACATTCTATGGTATACTCTTCGCATGAAAAATATTATAGGATAATTAATAATTTCATATAAAAAAAAAATTATGTAAATAAAATCTGCGAAGAGTGCAAACTACATATTAACAGAAAACACGAAGAATTTTGTTAACGAAGAGGATAAACGTCAGTTCTGACGTTTAAGATATTTGAGGTTATTTGTTCTGACAACTGGTCATGTTTCTTTGTTTGAAATATTTTTGTCATGGCCTTCTTGACCGACGCGTGACGCGTTTTGGACTTGGAAATTTTTTGCTACTGAAATCTTTTAGTTTTTGTTTTTTTAACCTTACTAGCTAACTTTACAAAAAAAGAACAAACATTTTTAATAGAAAATTAAATTTTTATTAATTTTGTAAAAAATATTTTTTTTTGTAGATTGAACAATAACTGAGATAGGAGGTTTTTTTTTGCTGGGGGGTAATTGGGGGGTCGGACAAAAAAACTAAAGAATACTTTTTGGTGAAGAATTAAATTGTCTATATTTTATGTCGAATAATTTTTTTTGTAAATTTAATAATACTTGAGCTGCGATTTTTTTTTCATTTGGGGGGCTGAAAAGGGGGCTTTGCAGTACTCGGATTCTTGTCAAAAACAATAGGGTTCTTCCTCTTATAGGGATCGATTTTTCCCTAAAATTTGAATTGGATAGGAGATTTGGTTCTTAAGATAGCGTGTTTACAAGAAACGTGACATACACCAGACCGACCGACCGACCGACCGACCGACCGACCGACCGACCGACCGACCGACCGACCGACGGACGGAAAAAAAATGAAAATCTTAAAAAGTCATGAAACGCACGAATCTGCAAAAATTTTTGCTCTACGATGAAAATTGACGATTTTAGGATTTTCTGATCGATTGCAATATACTCTTCGGACCTAGTCTTGCGAAGAGTATAATAAGGTACGTAAACATGCATATTTCGTTCGGGTAGGCGTTGAGACCTGGTGGCTTACGGTCGCCGCTAGGACTATATAATTCTTAATCTTAATCATACCTTTTTGCATAAGATTTTATTGACATTGTTGTCAGCTTCATTTCATGAAAATTTTGTGAAATTAAATTGATTATAAAAATATGATTTGACCATTTTTAAAATAAACAAATAACGAGCGAGCATTTAAATTCTACCTCGACTCTTGCCATGGAAAACAAAAGCTGCTTTTCCGTAGGTCTTTGATAGTTTCTACTAATGTCATTTTAAAATGTTGTCAATTTTTATTGACGTTTAAAAAAATAAAACAAATTAATGAAAACGTTTAATTGTTTAATAAAAGATAATGGTGGACACAAAACCATCTAATTTAATCTTACTTTCGCAATGGCCGCAAAATAAATGGAATCTGGGAATACTCCATTCAAGATTGCTTGGAAGAGTTTAGAGTTCAATTTCCAAATTTGGAATTTCGATATTAGTAGAAACTATCAAAGACCTACGGAAAAGCAGCTTTTGTTTTCCATGGCAAGAGTCGAGGTAGAATTTAAATGCTCGCTCGTTATAGTAAGATAGTTAAAGATAGACTGTGCCCTTGTATTATGTCATATTTTTCGTTAATATGTTCCGTTGTTTTAGAGGTACTGTAACATCTGTAGTTCACTCTTTCCAATAATTAAAGTAAAGTAATTTATTTCATTGTAAATATGTATAGTTACAAAAACGTCACATTTAAAAATTCCAGAAAATAACAATAACAATTTAAAAACAATAATTAAATAAACAGGTAAGTTATTAAACATTATGAAATAAAATTGTACTTCATAAATTCCCCCATGGAATAAAACGCCGATGTGGTAAGTATATTTTTAATTTTCCGTTCAAACTCTTTCTGATTTAAATTTTTGTAGGTACATGGAAGAGCATTATGTATAATTTCACGCCTTGAAAACCAACACCTTGCTGAGTTTTGTTTAAGCGATGCAGTGGAATTGAAAAGTCTTCTTTTTGCCTGGTGTTATATGAATGAAAATGTGAGTTCCTCGTGAACTCATTATAGTCCGGTGTCTAATGATTAAAATTATATTCCCGTAGGATTTTTGAAAGAAATTAACCCCTCCCAGTGCAGTTTTATATGCAGTTAAGCTTTTTTCAAGTTATTGTAAAAAAAATGTACAATTTTGTTAAAAAATGAAATTACTTAAAAATCACTGTCCTATAATATTCGATAAATGTAATTATTTTTTAATCAAGTTTAAAACCAAAAACATTTGGACGATTTTGACTGTATAACAAACTAGAACAGGTTTGGTTACTGTTTGCCTTGAATTTATACTCTTCCCAAATATTTGTGTAGTATAATACTTTTTTTTTATAACATGTAAACATTTTATTAAATACTCTTCGCAGTGGTTTGTTTTTCCAAAAATAATAAAAAAAAAAATAAATAAAAAAGTGAAGTATCAATGCAGCGACACGGGGATTAGAACCGACGCCCTTACGGTTTCGATTCGAACGATCTCAACACAGTACTAAAGCATCGTGTTGTGATAATTTTTGACATATGTCAAAGTCCAATCAAATTTGCGTATTTGTGATCACGTGTGCAAAACTGACCAATCACAGCAAACTTAGACTGATAACAGTCCTAGGCACATTATCAATCACTATGGCAACAATCTATGGTTTATAAATATTTAAGTAACAAAAGTATGCTTTGACGTCAAGTGACAATTTAAAAAACGCATTAACGAAAAATGTCGACGTCTCCTCAAATTAGATTTGGAAACGAAAATGATGAGTCCATAAACAAATTAATCGAAGAAACAACCCCAAAAAATACGATCCAAAGCAAAAAATACATTTGGAACATGTTTCTAGATTTTTGTAAAGTACGTAAATATGAACTAAACGGAAACCGATCCATTGAAGAACTAGCAAAAATTCTAAAAGATTGGGCAGTAAATATGAAGAAAAAAGATGGTAAAGAGTTTAAGGAAAGCACGGTAAAAACGATTTGGAATGTGTCTGCTAAGTTATTAGAAGAAAAATATTTTAACGAATTTAAAATTGTTATTAATCCATTTCTGGGAATTGTATTTAAGGAAGCACGAAATGCACGAGATGCAACCAGAAAAAAGTTACAAAGCAGTCCAACAAAACGTAAGATTAGTTCGGCACCTCTGAGTGTTTTAGAATTGGGGAAAATTGTCGATCTATGGAATGATGAATGTCCGGAAGGGCTTCAGAGAAAGTTTTACCATGTTGTTGCGGTGGAATTAGCTTGGAGGGGTGGAGAGGCCTTGGCATGTTTAATAGATTTTTTCGTCATCGAAACAAATAATGATGGAACCCCTACTAATCGAATTGAGTACAACCCCATTTTTACTAAGACGTGCCAAGGTGGATCTAAAAGTTGCGCTTCTAGCAAATGGCTCATCCAAAACACTACAAATATTAATGCCTGTCCGGTTAGATTGTTTCACAAATTGTTATTAAAACGGGGCAAAAACATTACTAGTCGTAGGCTATTCTTGCGCCCAAATCGTTTTTGGAAAGTTGAAGGGGACAGGTGGTACGATGACATGCCTTTGGGAAGAAACACCATTCTAAATTGGACAAAAACGTCGGCTGAAGCCATTGGTTTAGACACCAAATCAAAAAAAATTACCAATCATTCCAATAGATCGTCAGCAGTTAGCAATTTGGCTAAAAGTGGGATAGAAGAACAGCAGCTTCTAAAAATAACGGGACATAAAAATCCCAACTCTATAAAACCATACTTGGTACTTGATGAAGAACATCACAATAAAATTATCAACAATATGCGTGCAAACACTAGTTCCACTAATTCCTCTGTTTCCTTTAATTTTGATAATTGTAGCTTTAACAATTGTGTTTTCAATAAATAAAATGTTTCATTGTTTTCTTTATAATTTCAAAAATTATCCGACCGAATATCCCTCGAACATTGATTAATTCTTATAATGATCACAGATTCCTCACGCGCGTTTCCAAAGGTAACCACCCTCCGCCTTCGGCGTCGAGTGGTTACCAGGCAACGCGCGTTCGAATATCTGTGACCATTATTGCGAATTATCAATGTCCTTGGCACATTATAGCCGATAATTTTACAAAACTATTTTTTTTGTCTAAATAAATAGATTTAAAAATAAAATTACAGTGCATTAAGGTAGATAACAAATAATTTTTACTTTTATTAAATAAATTTTTTTTATTTAAAAATAATCCAGGTACGATTTTTTTTGTGGTTAGGGGTGCTCTCAACCCCACAGTTATTACCCGATTTTTTTCAAAAACAATAGGGTTCTTCCTCTTACCGCAACCGATTTTTCCTGAAAATTTTAATTTGATTGGAATTTTGGTTATTGAGATATCGTGTTAACAAAAATCGTGACATTCACCAGACGGACGGACGGACAAAATATGAAAACCTTAAAAAATCACGAAACGCTCGAATCTGCAAATTTTTGCTCTACTCTACTCTACTCTACTCTACTCTACTCTACGAAAATTGACGATTTTAGGATTTTGTGATCGAATTAATAATACTCTTCGACTTTGTCTGCGAAGAGTATAATAATTGAAGCTATAAAATATACGATCACTTGAATTTTTTTGTAAAATATTAAAATTTGAAATGACATTCTTTTCATTGACACTTTCACTGACATTCATGTTTGCAATAGAAAATTTAGGAATTTGTTTTACCAACTCAGCGGCAAAAAATTACCAATCTAGTAATACCCTCAGAAAATGGCCAGACTTTATAATAACCATACATAAATCCAAAGTTTTTGAAACAATCCATACTTTTTTACACCTTAGCTTACTGCAGATGCTCTAGGGGTATTAGGTAAGTGTGAAAAAATTCGTACTTACTGTCAGGATTTCGCAAAGAGAATCCCAAGTTGATAAAGATATTCTGTTGCGTTCTTCTTGATATTGAAAAGTCTGATAACTGGTAATTTTTTCTGAATACTATCAACAATTATTGTAGTTTTAAGCTTCATTCACAATGAAAATTAGCTTGCATGCGGTAAGAATTAAGGTAGCTTGTAAGAGCTTGAAATATGTATTTGGAATATACCATTCACAATAAATTACCTCATGCAAGCTAATTCGTTGTGAATGGTATATCCCAAATACATATTTCAAGCTCTTACAAGCTACCTTAATTCTTACCGCATGCAAGCTAATTTTCATTGTGAATCCCACTTAATAGTAAAACAAAAACAAACTTACTCTTCCAGGATATATTTTCCCCCCCCCCATTCTTGAAAACATATATGTATTTGGTGGTTTGCCAATAATGTAGGGCTTAAATTTTTTATTTTTGTATCTATTCTCCCATTCAACCCATAACATAGAACTGTAGGAATTATCGAACTAAAAGGGTGTAAAAATTTGTCATTTACCAAATACAACGTAAGTATACATTAAGTTTCAAAAGTCTTGCACCTCCCCTTTAAAAACTTTAAAAAAAATTTAATTATTATCTTTAAAATAAACTTTGAAACCTTGTGATATAATACATAAGATAGAAAAGCATTTCATTACTTTTTTTCAAAGTTTTTTAATTGGTTGGTAATTAAAAAAAAAGTGTAAAAATTAAAAATAAAGTAAATGGGGGATTATTAGTGAGTGGTATTATTAGGACTTCTTGGTCTAAATGATGCATTTAGATGTATAACTTATACTTTTAACGGGGCTATCAATAACTACTAGGAGTGTATTTAGCATTTTTTTGCACCCTGTACAAAGTAGTATTCGAATACGACTACAGAATACCTTAAAATGTTGTCCTAACTCAAAGCCATTTAAATAACGTAGTATCGACAGTTTTTTATAATCCGGTCAATAATGACTCTCTTTTCTACCTGGTTAATAATATACTATTAATTCTTTTAATAATATTTTTAATGGAGTCGATGAAGTGTCCAGTCGATGTATTGTCCGGGCGATGTAGTGTCCAGTCGGTGTACTGTCCGGCCGATGTAGTGTCCAGTCGGTGTACTGTCCGGGCGATGTAGTGTCCGTTCGATGTAGTGTAGTCGGTCAAGTGTCTGTCGAAGTACTGCAGTCGATGTAGTGTCCTAAAACCATTATTGCACCTATGCTCGATAGTAATAATTTAAAAAAAAAAGTGCAATACTGTGTATGTTCCAAAGTAATTGTGCAATGCACAGTGTATGCATAGACATATATTTATTGATATACGTACAAAGGCACTTAAACAGCTCACAATATAAAATTTAAAACATAACAATATAAAACTTAATCTAATAAATTTGCATTAAAAAACTCTTCAACACTATAAAAAGCATGAGAGAGTAACAAAGTTTGGACAGTACGTTTAAAGGGTTTTTGACCCAAGTTCCTTAAATTTTCTGGCAGTTTGTTAAAAAGTCGATAACCTTGACTTCCATGACCTTTGAGTGTTTTGGTTAGCCTGCAGTATTTTGGTCTAATGTTAGATTTTTTCGAGTGTCATGACTGTGGACATCTTTGTTTCTGATTGCAAGACCTTGATGCTTATGAGCAAACATTAGACATTGCAAAATGTACATGCAAGGAAAAGTCATGACCTTTAAGTTAATAAAGACATGCCTGCAATCAACCCTATACTTGACCCCCCCGATAATACGGATAACTCGTCTCTGCAATCTGAAGATTCGATCATTTCCCACTAAATTACCCCATGCCAAAATTGAATAATTCATTAGTGACGCGCACAAGCCGTAGTAGGCAGAAAGTAGAACGCTTTGAATAGTATTATCGGACAGATTGCGAATGAGATAAATGTTTTTAGCCAGTCTTCTGGCTAAGGCGTCAGTATGGGGATGCCAGGTTAAATGTAAATCGATTAAAACCCCGAGAAATTTTACACTTTCTTTGTTTACAAAATCTGAGTTTTTTAGTAAAAAAACCATTTTTTGTGTTTTTTCTTGGTTCATAGCAAGTTTATTGCAACAGAACCAATCAAAAGCCTTTGATTGCATTTCCTCACCTTTCGCTACAGTTGTTAGATAGTTTTGATTTTGGGTCAGTAAAGTTGAATCGTCCGCAAACAGTATGCATGTTTTAGTGGCAGAATTTATGTACTTAGCAAAATCATTGGTGTACACAAGGAACAAAAGCGGCCCTAGGACGGAGCCTTGTGGTACACCAACTGCTACTGCGCTAGGAGTAGAACGGGTGTTATTCACACACACTATTTGCGTGCGATTAGAAAGATATGACGATATCAACTTAAGGCTTAGGTTATCAAAATTGTATTTTTCTAACTTTTTTAGTAGCAAAAAGTGAGGAACGCAATCAAAGGCCTTACATAGATCAAGAAATGTTGTTAATAAAAAATTACTATTTTCAAAACACGTAATTGTTTCCTCTACAAGTCGTAAGATTGCATCCGCAGTGCAACGACCCTTTCTAAAACCGAACTGCTCTCCAACAAAAAGATTGTTCCGCTCAAAAAACGTGGAAATCCTGACATTTATTGCCTTCTCAACTATTTTTGAGAAGATAGGTAGTAGCGAAATAGGCCTATAATTTGAAATAATCTCAGGATCACCACCCTTAAAAAGCGGAACAACCAATGCCGTCTTTAAACAGTCCGGAAACCCCCCTACCATAAAGCATTTGTTTATCAAGTGTGTCAAAGGTGACACCAGACAATCTACATTTCGTTTGATAAGATTCGAGCTGAGACCAAAGATATCTTTAGCATTGCTATTTTTTAATGACAATATAATTTCACGAACTTCAATGTAGCTTACACTATTTAAGGTAAAATGAACCGTATCAGGAAGTACAATTGCTTGCGAGAGAATATCTATAGCGTCGATTTGAGTAGAAGGTATATTACTTGATACTTTAGAAACGATTGATACGAAGAAAGTATTAAAATTTTCGGCTGAAAATAATGGCAACTTCTGATCCACATTCGATTTTCTATCTCGGTTTATAATTTTCCACATGGCTTTAGTTGGATTATTTGCATTTTTTATAAGAGCATCATTTGCTTTGGACTTCGCGTTTTTTATGGCTAGACGATACCTCAGTCTGTAAGTATTACGAATTGACTTTAATTAAAGCATCAGTTTGAAAATAGTTAAACATATCACAAAGCAGTTGCAGATGTTCGCGCATAAGCCTCAGGTCGTTAGTAAACCATTTTATACCGTTGTCACTTTGTTTGCTTTTTATATTTACTTCAGGAAAGGATATAGAAGCAGCATCCGATATGTTTTCCTGAAATATTTGAAACAAAGAATTACAGTCATTACTCTTTTTTAGAAAATCAAAATTTAGATTATTTAGGATGTTATGAAACGAGTTTAGACCTTTTTGAGTTATTGGCCTACACTTTTTTGTAACCGATGGATTGTTAATTAGCACTGGCAGATTCACCGATAATAGCTGGGCCTCATGATCAGACAGTGAGAAGTCCAGAACTTCGCTCAAAAATCCCTCATTAGAAAAATTTATGAATATATTGTCCAAACAATTTACCCCTCTTGTTGGGTCAAATATAGTTCGCTCGAGGCCATATTCCGAGAATATGTCTAGAAGTAGACTACATTTAGGGTCAGGTGCATTAAAATTGACATTAAACCACAAACAATGAGACGAACAGTTACCTTAAAAACATTGAGTGCCTTTTCTATAGTATTAATAAAAACATTAAAATCTCCATTTGGAGAGCGGTAAGTACATAAAATATAAAGATTAATGTCTTCACAGTAAATTGCGCAAAGCTCACAGTCAATAAAAGTCTCATAAACGTCAATTCCAATAATAATTATGACTTTTCTCGCCTTCTGTCGTATAAACACCCAGATGTGTGCATTATATCTTTTGGTATTTGTATTATTCAATTACAAAGAATACCTTGATTTGAAGCCATTCTTTTTTTGTCCTTTAATTACTGTAAAATTTGAATTATGTCCCAAGTTCAAATCAAACGAGTTCCTGCGTTTTCTGAATCGTAAAGCGATTTGTACCAGTATCATATTTTTTAATACCTATACCTAAATTGGAACACATACTGTTAAAATGTCAAACGTCCCAGACTTCCAGGTATTACAATCAATATGAAGTTGATTTAGCGTAGGATTTACCTATAAAAAAACCATTATTTTATAATTTTAAATATACAGGGTGTTACCAAATAACAAGGAAAAAATTTAGGGGGTAATTCCTGAATGCATTTTGAGAAAAAAAGTGCATAACATGTGTCTGAAAATCCTTCGTTTCTGTGATACAGGGTGTCGAAGTTTCTCAAAAAAAATTTTAATCTTAAGATTACTAAGAAACTGAACCAGATATTTATTTGAAATAATAATAAAAAAAAAGAAATAAATTGATCCTTCACTGTTAACTATGTTTTATTTTCATTAAAATAAAAAAAAAAGAAATTTTGTTGCCTTTGGGCAATTAATTTTTTTCTCGAAAACGGTTAGTTTTATGAAAAAAAAAACAACACATTAATTTTAAAGATCATATTCTAGGGCTTCTAATTATTTTATGAAAATACCAAAAAAGTAACACACAAAAAAGTTGTGGGTGAACAACCCCCATGGTACCCCCAAATGTGCCCCTCCCAATTATAATTTTTATTTTTTTTCTACTGCAATTTATGCCTTAAGGCAAGAAAATTACTCGTGCTAAGTTTTAAATAAATATTTGGTTTAGTTTCTTGGTAATTAAAAAAAAGTTTTTTTTTTAGAAAATTCGGCACCCTGTATCTCAGAAACGAATGATTTTCGGACACATATTTAGATGAACTTTTTTTCTTATAATGGGTTCAGGAATTATCCCCTGAATTTTTTCCTAGTTATTTGGTAACACCCTGTATGCGTGCAATTTACGAGTATATTCGTATTTCAACAAACTGATAAAGTTGTTACATGCTTTATTACTTACCAGTCCAAATAAAAAATCGTCTTTTATTTTAACTCTTCCTAAATATGGATACGATCCTGTCTTTTTGGAGTCTAATAAAAACGCATTTTTTGGAACGGTTCTTGATGACCCCCATTTAAAAAGTTTTAGCCCTTCCAACGTCAATAAAATCTAAAAAAAAAATCATTGTCTTAAGAGGTGAGTAAAAAGAACCATATTTTTTTTATATCCCATATCGGAATTTCTTCCAGCAAGCTGAATTTTTGCATACACTTTCATTGTAGCATTCTAAAAGTTGCCTTAAAAGTCACTGTGCTGAGCACGTCGGCGTCACGAGATATTTGGGCTCAAAGGTCGCAAAAAACCGTTTTTTGGTAAATAAGTTTTTTTCTGTGCGTCTAATGCTAGTATAACAAAATTATAGGGCTTAAAATTCGCCACAAAGCTGGACTTTGGTTAAAACTTGTACGATAAACCATTACCGAGTTAGAGAGCGTAGACTAATGCAGCGGCCGGTGCCCCATTTTTTGGCATGGCCCTAAAATGATGGCATTTATAGTGATGGGAAAATTTTCTTTAAAAAGTTTAAAAACTCTTTGGGACCCATTCCACGATTTAAGAAGGACAAAATTTTGTTTCATCCCTAGGGAGTTAAAAAGAGTCCCCCTCTTTTTGTATTAACGGGGTTATATATGAAGCTCTTTTGAGTTAAATAAAGAAATGATCTGTCGTTTTCTACTAAATAATTATATTTACATTATCATTTTTAACAACAACAACAACAACTTTATTTGACCAATATTTTAGCCAGAAAAAAATATTTGAATTCAATCGTTTTAGCTGAAATTAGTCTATAGCGTGGTTGACAATAAAGACATTAGACTATTTTTATATTGCGCGCCAAAAAATTTGAAGTTTGACGATGCCTTGAGCGAGGCTGTATCCGGTATCCTGAGGCGAGACTACTACGCGAGAGGGTCTGCCGGCCATATTGACGAGAGAGAGCTTTTGTACCGCAGCGTCATGCAACTTGTTTTCTTCAATTGTTCATTAATATTATGTTTTTAAAGTAAAATTATTACAAAATCAAACGTGCTTAAGTGTACCAACGCAAAATACAGTCCATTACTAACAATGGTTTTTGCAGTTTTTGGGGCAGATTAAGGTTCCTTCGTCATTAATATGACATAATTAAATATAAATATAATGTCAAATTAAAGACAAAGGTACTTAATTTGCCCCAAACACCGCAAAATCCGTGCTATAGACTAATGACTAATTTCTGCTATAATGTTTAAATTCAGTGCAACTTTTTTTTTAAATATTTTTTCTGGCTATAATATTGGTCAAATAGGGTTGTTGTTGTTAAAAATGAGTGTAAATATAATCATTTTGTAGGAACGACACACCCTTTCTTTATTTTACTCAAAAGAGCTTTCTAAAAAACCCCCTTATTTAAAAAAAGAGGGGGGTTCTTTTTAGCTTCTGACTGATGAAACAAAATTTTGTCCTTCTTAAATTGTGTAAGAATACATTTTTTAATGAAAATCTTTCCATCATTAAATGCCATCATTTTAGGGCCATTCCCAAAAATGGGTCACCGGTTTTAGTCTACGCCCTCTAACTCAATAATGATTTATCGTACGTAAGTTTCAACCAAAGTCCAGATGGCGGCGAATTTTAAGCCCTTTTATTATTGGTAATAACTCCAAATGGCATTAAACGCACAGAAAAAAAGTTATTGGCCAAAAACGGTTTTTTGCGACCTTTGAGCCCAAATACAGGGTGGTCCAAGCAAAAGTTTCCACCCCCATTATTTCCTGAACGAATTTGTTCTGGAGGAATTGCCGCGACACGTCATTTTTTTTTTGGAGGGGGACATCTAATTAGGGTGTTTGTTAATTTTTTTGTTCAACCCTCCAAGCGGGGTGATTACCCCATCAAAAATTTCAAATGGCACTACGGATTAAGTGGGGCCTTATTTGAAAGCTACCATTTTTCTCTTTTCAAAAATAAAAATATTTTCAAAATCGGGCAAAAGTTTTTCAAAATTTTTATTTTTTTGAATTTTAAATTAAATCATATTTTACGCATCTTAAGAAGAAAATGCTTAGACAGGTCGATTTTCTTTTGAAGAAGAACATCTAACAACATATTTCTTAATTTTTTTTTTAGCCCCCTAAGCGGGGTAACAACCCCATCAATAATCTTTAATGGCCATTCTGGGTAAGTGGGGCCTTATTTGAAAGCTATAATTTTTCTCTTTTCAGCAAAGTAAAAAATTTTAAAATCGGACAAATATTTTTCGAAATTTTGTTGTTTTTTTTTATTTTAAATCTAAAAGTAAATTTAAACACCTAAAAATTTAAATTTTTTAAGAAATTATTCTTGAAATAACATTTTTAATTTTTTTTAAGAATAATTTCTTAAAAAACCAAAATTTTAAGGCTTGTAAATTTACTTTTAAATTTAAAATTAAAAAAAACAACAAAATTTCGAAAAATATTTGTCCGATTTTAAAACTTTTTACTTTGTTGAAAAGAGAAAAATTGTAGCTTTCAAATAAGGCCCCACTTACCCAGAATGGCCATTAAAGATTATTGATGGGATTGTTACCCCGCTTGGGGGGTTGAAGAAAAAAATTAAGAAATATGTTGTTAGATGTTCTTCTTCAATAGAAAATCGACCTGTCTAAGCATTTTCTTCTTAAGAAGCGTAAAATATAATTAAATTTAAAATTTAAAAAAATAAAAATTTTTAAAAATTTTCGCCCGATTTTGAAAATTTTTTTTTTTTTGAAAAGAGAAAAATTGTAGCTTTTAAATAAGACCCCACTTGACCCGTAGTGCCATTTGAAATTTTTGATGGGGTAATCACCCCGCTTGGAGGGTTGAACAAAAAAATTAAAAAATACCCTAATTAGATGTCCCCCTCCAAAAAAAAAATGACGTGTCGCGGCAGTTCCTCCAGAACAAATTCGTTCAGGAAATAATGGGGGTGGAAACTTTTGCTTGGACCACCCTGTATATAGTAAGTAAGTGTAGGTTCGGTCAAGGTGGCTTTGCAAAAAAAAATTAAAACTAAAGCCAAATTAAATCCTAAACGTCAGTGTCTAGTCCTTCATCTGGCTCTATTATTGCGCCCTAATATGTATACTGAATTTGACTTTAGAATATTATTAGGCATTATTTTGGGATGCCTCCACCGTGCGGTGGACATCTGGCATCATGTAACTTTGGCCGCCATATTGGATTTTATGTTAAATTGACATAATTTTTTTTCTCGGTAACGGCTGGTTCGATTTATATAATTTTTTTTTGTTGGATTTCTTATTTTATAAGGAACAAGATACTCTCTTAAGATATTTTTGATTTTAATGTAACAACTGATATAAACGCCCAAAACTTGATTCGAAAATATGCGATACTACAAAATGGCCTATTCTTTTTTAATAGGTATATTTAAAAAATAAACTTTGTATAAAAGTTGTTGTGCTATTCAATAGCCATAATCCACTTTTTGAATTTTTACAATATCTTTAATAATAAAGGTTGCATGGCCCACTTTTTCCAAAAAAACACGGAAATTTTGAAATGTTAAAAACGGCTAGAATGTCGAAATTAAAAAATGTTTGCATTCATAAGATACATTAATTAGTTGTCAACATTTTTAATATTTTTTTTTATTTTTCAATAAAAAATAAAGAAAATTTTTGATGAAATTCAATTTGATAATTTTTAACAATTTTTGTTTCCTGGTTTTTGGTGTCCACTTTTTTGTCAGGTACTTTTTTTAAAAAAACATTTGATGAAAATTGTTGCTCTATTCGATAACCATAATCCACTTTTAAAATTTTTCAGGGTTGTACACGAATACAAGTATTCGTATTCGAACCTGTATTCGAATACTTTAACAGTATTCGTTATTCGTATTCGAATACATTTTTTTCAAATGATTTTGTATTTGTATTTTTATTCGTAAAAATTCAAGTGATAGTATTCGTATTTTCACGAATACATTTTAATAGTCGAACACAAACGAGTAAGTTCGTTTTGCAATAAATTTAAATTTTGTGCCAAAAATCGTGGGAATTGTATTCGCAATATTGTATTCGTAGTCTGACGAATACGAATACTTTGTATTCGTATTCGTACCCGAATACATGTTGTTTCAAATGTATTTGTATTCGTATTAGTGCTTAACATGTAGCTAAGTATTCGTATTCGTATTCGAATACAAAAAAAAGTATTCGTGTACAACCCTGAAATTTTTACAATACCTTCATTAATAAAAAAAATATGGCCCACTTCTTATTAAAAAACACGAAAATAAATTAATTAAAAAAAGTATAGGCCATTTTGTAGTATCGCATATTTTTGAATCAAGTTTTGGGCGTTTATATCAGTTGTAACATTAAAATCAAAAATTCTTAAGAGAGTATCTTGTTCCTCATAAAATAAGAAATCCAACAAAAAAAAAATTATTTAAATAGGACCAGCCGTTACCGAGAAAAAAAATTATGTCAATTTAACATAAAATCCAATATGGCGGCCAAAGTCTAACCTATTCACTGGCCTAACCCACCCACTGATCTAACCCATTTAGTTTAGTGCTTTCTGTTGCTCATCATCTGATTCAATGGATCATGTTACCTATCCAGGAGCAATAGAAAGCCCTTATTACCTCAAAATCGAAAGTCCTCAAGCTGTTATCACGTCCACAGTGAGCAACTTTATTAATAATATCTACTTTTGCCATAACAAACATGCCTGTGAAATCATTTTTTACTCTTCCAATGTAATACCCCGTTAAGTCATTTTTTTCAGTTATTTCAACTGGCTGCAAGCGTTCATCATCATCCGTAAAAGTATTAATGTGAGTCCAGTTCCAACCTAAAATTTGCATTGTTACTAAGATCAAAACGATAACATTTTACCTACTAGAGAGTGTTCCATATATGCATAACTGTTCCATAATGAGACATATTCCACAACAACGACAATTGCGTTTGTTTAACATTTAGCCGGTAAAAACAAATTTTCGGAATACAGTATCAAGGTACCCTAATTTCCTTTAGTTAAGCAAAGGTTTTTTGATAATTAAATGTAATTTAAGTTTATTACACGAATATAGTTGTTATAACGTAAGCAAACTTTTTACGTGGGATCAATATTTTAAGATGTGTTTCTCTGTCTGCATTTTTACAAAAAAATCAAGCAGGGAGGGTTATTTAAGGAAAATTTGGCCTACTTCTTATGTACTACAAGAATCATCATCATCATGGACTGGAATGGAATATATTGCAGTCCAAATAGTCGTCACTTAGATGCCCGGACCATGTCCCTAGGACTCTCCCGGGCTTGCAAAAGTTGCCGCCACCAATACCGAACAACTGAATAAAAACGTATTGTAATTTTCTCGTAACTTTAAAAAGAATCATACGAATATATATATATATACTACAAGATTGTTGTCGTAAAATCATAGCAAATCTGGAAAAAAATATATAAAAGCCAGATTCTTTATATGTGTTAGAACATGCATTAGGGAACTTAAATCCACATTTTGCACACTCCTAAGGGGTGAGCTTTCCCCCCTATCAATAAAAAAGGGGGGGATTTTTGCAGTGTAAATTTTTTCGTTCCTATTGGTCGTAGATTTTTTCTTTTTTTGTATTGTGTAGCAAAAATTAATGACTACAACTTTTATAGAAATAATTTTTTTGTAACTGTTACAAAAAAAAATATGATTGCCAAAAACCTGGTCAAAATATGGGTATTATATTTGTTTTTTACAAATAACTCGGTTTTTGTTTTTTTAGTCAAAAATGACTTCCAATATATTCTAAAGATCTGTTTGTCTTTTACAACGATCAAAAAAAATTGGTATGGTAAGTCCAAGCAAACCGTAGAAATGGGGCTCCAAAGTCTGAAAAGTTACATTTTAATGAGTGCGCTGGGTCAACAAATTTTGTGTATACATTGTGATTAAATCCAAAAAATTTAAAACAAATGCTTCTTATTACCCATTTAAGCTATAAAAACATAGTGCCCACCCAAAAATTAAATAGGTGGCCCCCCTGGGACCCCATTTTGCAAAAACATACATTTTTTGATTTTCTAGTAAAATATGCATTGTGTATTTATGTGTAGTGCTCGGTATAGTGCTAATCTGAAAAAATACTGACAGCCCCCTTGGGCCCCCTTTAGTCAAATTTTGTTAAAGTCACTCAGGCTTATTTTACCTATCGTGATTTCTACAACTGTCTTCTCCATACCGTTTAAAGTTGTGTTAGAACATTCAAGTGATAAAAACATAGTGCCCACCTAAAAATTAACTAGGAGACCTCCAAGGACCCCCTTTTGCACAGAAATTTTTTGTTCGGGTTTTTGTTTTTCTCATAAAATATGCTTTGTGTATTTATGTGTAGTGCTAATTTAAAAAATACCGACAGCCCCCTTGGGCTCCCTTTAGCCAAATTTTTTAAAAACGAGCCTAAATGCTTTAAAAAAAATTGATAAAGGGGGCCCAAGGGGGCTGTCGGTACTTTTTAAATTAATTGTAAATACACAAAGCATATTTTATTAGAAAAACGAAAACCTGAACAAAAAATTTCTGTGCAAAAGGGTGTCCTTGGGGGTCTCCTAGTTAATTTTTAGGTGGGCACTATGTTTTTATCACTTGAATGTTCTAACACAACTTTAAACGGTATGGAGAAGACAGTTGTAGAAATCACGATAGGTAAAACAAGCCTGAGTGACTTTAACAAAATTTGACTAAAGGGGGCCCAAGGAGACTGTCAGTATTTTTTCAGATTAGCACTACACCGAGCACTACACATAAATACACATTGCATATTTACTAGAAAAACGAAAAACCGAACAAAAAATGTAAGTTTTTGCAAAAGGGGGTCCCAGGGGGGCCTCCTAGTTAATTTTTGGGTGGGCACTATGTTTTTATCGCTTAAATGGGTAATAAGAAGCATTTGTTTTAAATTTTTTGGATTTAATCACAATGTATACACAAAATTTGTTGACCCAGCGCACTCATAAAAACGCAACTTTTCAGACTTTGGGCCCCATTTCTACGGTTGGATTGGACTTACCATAAAAATATTTTTTGATCATTTTTGTCATGTATAATACCCATGACAAAGAGAATGAATTTACTAGAGTATCAGTGCGCAAGGTTTTAAAAGGTAGAGGGCCACTCTGAAAAGTAGAGGGCGCTTCAAGCTTCAAAATTTCATGGGTAGATGTCGTTGTTTTTTTATTCTACCAAAAATTAAATCTAGTAAGTGCTCTAAACTAAACATATTATTTATGTCAAATTGACTTTATTCAAAATAATATTTAAATGGTAAAAAACATGTTTTTATTTAAAATTAAGTAATTATTGTTAATGTTGCCTTCATTAAATGTAAAAATAACTATAATCTGCTACAACTCTTTAAAATAAAATCAAAATTGAACCCATAAAATTTAAGACTATCAAAATACTTGGAAAAATAGTGTATTTGTGAATAAAATAAGCGGGCAGCGGTTCCTGTCCCCAAAAGAAACAGTGGATGCTTTAAATTACGACATGACGACGGCAATTACGACAAGCTTAAATAAATCAAAACTGGAGTTAACTGTTTGAATAAATGCAAAAATTCACCAATCTTGGCAAAAAATTCTTTGGAATGCAAAAAAGTAGATCTACTCAATCTGTTTGTGTTTATGCAACACTTAAATAACAAGCGCGTACGTAAACTTTGTTGTAGAAGGAAGTATCAGAAGTTTTTATTACTATTTTTTTTTTAATTGACATTTTTAATTTAATTTTAATAAAATGTCATCTATGTACTTGGTGTAAATCAAAATAAAAATCTGTACAAAAACCTAACCTTAAAATAAAATCACCATAGAAAACTGTAACATTTTACAGATATCTGAAATACCGCGATTCATGAAAAAGGCCGTCACTGTCAGTCTAAGTTATTAATTTGTCTATGCCCATGACAAAGAACAATGGTATGCTCACTTTTCTGTGCTTCCGACGCCGTGACGTCACCTTGGCTAAAGATTTACTGGGAATCTAGTTATCGAGTTCAAAAAACTTGATTCTGACGTTTAATGTAATTAAAAAAGAATTTGACATTTTTAAAAGTGTACATTCGGTTTCTTTTAAAAGTAAATTCGTGTGTGTGCGTTTATTGTTTAACATTATTTAATTTCATCGTCTACTATACTTTGGGTTTATTTTTTATCATGGCAAATTGTGCCGTTTCAACTTGCAAACATTTTGGACTCCAGGAAGTGGATTAAAATTTTATACTTTTCCAAAAATGAACAACTTTTGGAAGCGAGCACCAAAACTTTTTGCAAAATGTTTACTCTTGGACAAATAAAAATGCTTCAGGAACCCGAACGAACACTGATACAGTGGCAACCAGGAGACATATCTTCGAATTTTTCCAAGAATTTTTGAAAAACCTAGATTTTACTATTTGTTTTTTAAAACCTAGAGAAGTTCAGCCCCACCCCCTTGCGCGCCCTTTGTGGACGCATACCAAAGAAACAATGAATGAAACGAAAAAGTAATTAAAAAAATATTTTTTTTCTTGTATAAATTTTAACTTATACATACAACAAATATAACAATCTAAAAAAGTATTTCAACGGTTTTAATTTTTTAAAAAATAGATTGTTTGCTGTTAGAGTTGTTGATCATGATATTGCCAAATCCACATCAGGATGATTTGTCTCTTTTTTCTTTTCCATATTTTTTTTATTAATCTGCCTGCACCAATTGGTACCATTCTAATTTCTTGCCAGCTTTTATTAAAACATTTATTTTTGGCGTTTCTCCATTTTGATGCATTTTTTATTTTAAAAATCCAGGAACAGATTCCTCCCTTTTTCCGACGTCAAAATTCTCCATAAAGAAGCGTCTTGCAGATTACGGGGATACATCCTTTCCCGCATGAAAGCATTCTACAATAATTTCAGTAGATTTCCTGCTTTTCTTATTCCCGGTGAGACGGATGAAATAATTTCTTTGGCAATATTTTTTCTGGCATTTTAAGATATCCTTACAATTAATGGTTAATTATTTGTAAAAAATCTTAACGTTTATCTATTCTTTCTTTTATACTAATTTATCCGCGGCAATAATTTGCCTAACTTCCACATTTGTTCTTCTTTCCAGTTTTACGGGCACTACTTCGTAAGTATGATAAAACTTTGAGTTTGCTCCATAGTTTCCACGTTCATCCCCAAAGGCCCATAGGGCTACCTAGGTACAGTACTGATGGCCAAGTTTTTCAATGTGAAATCTTCATTGGCAGTATTTTTTGGACGCACTGCTAGGCACCGACATAGTTTACAAGTCATGAACCGTGGTTTAATACTTAGTTTAAATAACATCAAATATTCAGACACTGTACATACCAAAGTTTATAATTACATGCTTCTAAATTATAAAAAGCAAAATCTTCAAATAAATGTCAAAGTGCAGTTTCTTTTTGACGTTTAAATAAATAGATCAAATTTAGTTCATATACCGCAAAAATTTATAGGTCTACGATTTTCTGTCACCAAGGTGACGTCATTTTTTAGAAACTCTATGCAAGATGTCATATCTGAACATACCATTGTTCTTTGTCATGTATAATACCCATATTTTGACCAGGTTTTTGGCAATCATATTTTTTTTGTAACAGTTACAAAAAAATTATTCCTATAAAAGTTGTAGTCATTAATCTACGACCAATAGGAACGGAGAAATTTACACTGCAAAAATCCCCCCCTTTTTAATTGATAGGGGGGAAAGCTCACCCCTTAGGAGTGTGCAAAATGTGGATTTAAGTTTCCTTATGCATGTTTTAACACATATAAAAAATCTGGCTTTTATATATTTTTTTCAAGCTCAAACGACAACAATCTTGTAGTATTAAGGAAGCACGAAATGCACGAGATGCAACCAGAAAAAAGTTACAAAGCAGTCCAACAAAACGTAAGATTAGTGCGGCACCTCTGAGTGTTTTAGAATTGGGGAAAATTGTCGATCTATGGAATGATGAATGCCCGGAAGGGCTTCAGAGAAAGTTTTACCATGTTGTTGCGGTGGAATTAGCTTGGAGGGGTGGAGAGGCCTTGGCATGTTTAATAGATTTTTTCGTCATCGAAAGAAATAATGATGGAACCCCTACTAATCGAATTGAGTACAACCCCATTTTTACTAAGACGTGCCAAGGTGGATCTAAAAGTTGCGCTTGTAGCAAATAGCTCATCCTAAACACTACAAATATTAATGCCTGCCCGGTTAGATTGTTTCACAAATTGTTATTAAAACGGGGCAAAAACATTACTAGTCGTAGGCTATTCTTGCGCCCAAATCGTTTTTGGAAAGTTGAAGGGGACAGGTGGTACGATGACATGCCTTTGGGAAGAAACACCATTCTAAATTGGACAAAAACGTCGGCTGAAGCCATTGGTTTAGACACCAAATCAAAAAAAATTACCAATCATTCCAATAGATCATCAGCAGTTAGCAATTTGGCTAAAAGTGGGATAGAAGAACAGCAGCTTCTAAAAATAACGGGACATAAAAATCCCAACTCTATAAAACCATACTTGGTACTTGATGAAGAACATCACAATAAAATTATCAACAATATGCGTGCAAACACTAGTTCCACTAATTCCTCTGTTTCCTTTAATTTTGATAATTGTAGCTTTAACAATTGTGTTTTCAATTAATAAAATGTTTCATTGTTTTCTTTATAATTTCAAATATTATTCGACCGAATATCCCTCGAACATTGATTAATTCTTATAATGATCACAGATTCCTCACGCGCGTATCCAAAGGTAACCACCCTCCGCCTTCGGCGTCGAGTGGTTACCAGGCAACGCGCGTTCGAATATCTGTGACCATTATTGCGAATTATCAATGTCCTTGGCACATTATAGCCGATAAGTCTCTCGTGAGACAGATTACTTCTAAATAACTATAATAATAATTTCTAATTTTTTATGGTCTCAAGAAATGTCTCGAGGAATGCTTTTTTTACATTTTCAGAGATTTCAGAAATAAATAAACGAGGCAATTTTAATATAATTAATTGAATCTTTGAATTGGAGATCATCCCTAAAGACTAATTTTTATTACACAATTTTTTTTGTTCTAAAAAGATTTTGAATTTGATAGATCGACCGACGAAAGGCACGTACTATGTAGAATAATTGCAAAATGTTGTTTTGCCTCAATGAAAAAGCATTGTCTTTTTAATCTAGGAAGCCATGCAATTTGATCTAACTGTCATAAGTGTCAAAGTTGGCCATACCTGAGTATATTCCAGGGATCTTAGGCCCGCATAAGGTCGCTTAAAGATGTATGTATACATAGGTATGGCTCTTTAGGTATGGCCATCCGCTTATTTTTTCGCAGTAGGCGGTGCAATTTGATCTAACTGTCAAACAAGACATCTATCAAGTTTGATGGCACTGTCATATACAAAATTTCAATCAAAAACTAAAGTTTACCAAAAAAAAGACACAAAACTAACATTAAATTGTTTAGTCGTACCCATTACCTGTGCTAGCAGCCCCTAATTGCAGATTTACAAAAAATACTATCAAAACTTCATTTGATCCCAGGCCAGCAAGTGCTTTTCGTTGAAAAAAAATAGTTTTTTTTTTATCCTGTGCCGAAACAGTTAATAAATATTTAGTGGATGTGTTTTATCCTTCTTTTACATTAAATAAGTGTGACTCTGTGAACATACTTACCCTAATTTAAGGGAAAATCTAAATCAATAATAAAAATGCATAATAAGCAAGTTACGTCAACTTTCGGTTAAACCGGAAGTTGTAAAATTATAAGATGTATCATTTTTTCAAACTTATGCAAACCAAATTTTAAAGGACATGGCACATTTAACGTTGCGAAACCGGTCCCGTTAGATTTTGATGAAATTTTACACAGAGGTGCAGAATGTCATTGTGAACAACTTTTAAATTCCCCTTTTTGCTGTAAAAATTCGCGTTTCGGCGCTACACTCCCTTTTACCCCCTCCAAAATGTTATTTTTTGTATAATAAGATAAAAGCTGGTGATCCACAAATATAATACAGGTGTTGATTGGTAGGGATAGGATCCAAAGGGCAACGAAAACCAAAATTAACAGGATGCCGACGTTTCGATTTATTTAAAATCTTTTTCCAGGCGGAACTCTAAAATTAATTTACAAAAATCAGTCTTATTGCACTAAACATTTAACATATGAAGATAAAAGCAAAATAAAATGGTGATGGTGGTTGTTACGGAAAATTTTTGCAGAACTATCTGATAAGAGCAGTTACTTATTATTGTTTGTTTTTTTTTTTTTTGTAATTTAGACGAAAAGTTTTACTTACTTAAAATTAGGTTTCCTTTGTTAATGAAAAACATAAATTGTAAAGATAAAAACCATAGACGACATACATTAATAAATATTTTCTACAAAAATAATTATAACAAAACAAAAAACACTCAAATAAGAAAACTTAACAACCTCAAGTGTAACCAAAGACCAACCACTCCTACCTACAATGTTAACAAAAAATGGTTAATCAACGTATCAAATAAAAATATTCCAAAAAATGTTGAATACGTTCTTAGTCTGGGTCCTAAATTCAATCAACCGTACAAAAAATCAAATGTTCCTTTAAAACAACTAATTATTGACTCTGAAGTAATAATCCAAAAATTACCTGAAGAGGAAAAAATAAAAAAACGCAACATAATAGTCAACACTATTACGAATTACTTAAAAATCAACGACAAACCTTCTAACTTGCAAAATTTGATGTTCAAAGATATTAAAGACACACATGAATTTTTAAAAAATAACCAAGAAATATTAACTACAACAGCAGATAAGGGAAATACAACCGTAATCATGAACAAAGAGGAGTACCACCAAAAAGCATTAACGATTCTAAATGATACTACAACTTACGTCAAATTAAACAAGGATCCTACCATTACCAATCAAAATAAAAATAACAAATTAATAGACAGCTTAACCAATAAAATGTACATTTGCAAGGAACGCAGAAAAAAATTACAATCAAAAAATGGAATTTTTCCGAAAATGTATTTTTTACCCAAAATACATAAAGATAACTATCCATTAAGACCAATTGTGAGCTTCGTAGGCAGTCCAACTTATGATTTGTCCAAATTTTTAGCTGATCTATTGAAAAACGCCTTTATCAGAGACGAACATTTTGTACAAAACTCCTTCGAGTTAATTGACCAATTAAGAGACGTAAAAATACCAGAAAACTATATTTTAGTATCTTTGGATGTAGTGTCTCTTTTTACCAATATACCAGTTGATTTAACCTTAGAATTGGTAAAAGAAAGATGGGACCTTATAGAAAAAGTATCCCCTATTCCAAAGGATGAATTTCTTAACATTTTAAATTTTTGCTTCAATAATAACTATTTTAATTACAACAACGAATTTTACAAACAAATATACGGTCTGGGAATGGGAAATTGCATGTCTCCGATTTGCTCAGATATTGTTATGTCTGAGCTACAAACTAAATGCATTTCACAACTCAATTTTCCTCTCCCCTTCTTCAAGAGATACGTGGATGATATTTTAACTGCAATTCCAATTAATACAGAAAATCAAATTCTCGAAACTTTTAACAAATATCACCCACGATTACAATTCACAATAGAAAAAGAAGACCAGAAGAAAATACCCTTTTTGGACGTTTTGATTATTAGAGAGACTGATGGACAACTCTTGTTTTTGATTGGTACCAAAAACCCACCTTTTCTGAAAGATATATTAACTTTAACTCTAACCATTCATTTCAACAAAAAATTAACATAATTAAAAACTTAACATATAGAGCTGTAAACTTATCAAGCCCCCAATTTTGGCAAAAGAATGTGGACAAAATAACAACATTTTTAAAATTAAATAATTACCCATTAAGTTTAATTAAAAAAATTATGCATTCAACCAAATATAGTTCTGAAGAAAACAAAAGTACACAAATTTATAACAAGATACCGTACATTCCCAGTTTGTCTGAAAAAATAGGTAAGACCTTATCAACAGAAAAATTAAAAGTTGCTTTCAAGAACGAAAATACAAACAAAAAATTATTTTTCTCAGAACTAAAAACAAAAACATCAACTTGCTATGAATCGAATGTTATTTACAAAATACCATGCCAAAATTGCGAAAAATGTTATATTGGCCAAACCGGAAGATATATAACTGACAGAAAAAAAGAACACGTGAGGAATTGCCAAAAACGAAAAAATAATTGTACGGCTTTAGCAGACCACCACTTCAATGAGTCTCATGATTTTGACTTTGAAAACATAAAAATAATTGGCAAACAAAAATACTTAAACAAAAGACTTTTAAATGAGATGATTGAAATAAAATCAGACTCTTCCACCGTCAATAAGCGCGCCGATTTAGATAACCTGAACTCTGCGTACTACAATATAATTGAGAAGCTAAAACCGCCAACGTGAAGCGAAATCATAACAAGACACTGTGCCGTACCTTATGCCTGCCCTAGACATACAGTTTGATCGTACGACCGATCGAAACGACGATCTGTGCAATTTTTTTGGTGCTTCCAGACGTTCAGTTCAACTGTAACTGCCTACTGCTTCCGACCGCATTATGTTTAAAAATAGCCAAATACCTAATCTTTCTTGTTTGATGAATGAAAGGGTAGGTATTTTACAACTTCACTATTTATTGCTTCAATGTCAAGACCATAAATAAAAGAAGGATTTAAAATGAATTATTTAATTCATAAATTTACAGAAATACCTACTATATTTTTAAATAATTGTATTATGTTCAAATGTTATTTATTGTTAAAATAATTATAATTTGTGTAAAAAGTACAAATTTTGATACATAATAGGGAACATGAACGTAAAAGATTTTGACCAAATTTTGCTTTTTAGATAAAGCGGTCAGAGTACGTTATTGCATATTATGATTTGTTGAGGCCAGCGACTATTTTTTAATTAATTTTTAAACTTTGGTGTAAACTAAAAACATCTCCCACTACTTTTTAGAGTATACGAGATGACGTTACAAAATTGATTATGTTGGCACTTTTGTTATGTTGTTTTGAAATCATGTGTAAAACATAATTTGACCTTTTAAAAAAAGTTTGCTATTTGGGTCCCTGGTCAAGTCCTACGTCACAGTTCACAAAAATGCATTAAAATAATGTCTGTGAAATTTATTGCCAACTTTGTACCTATTTAACCGACCTTGTATGTTTTAAGATAAGCTAGATTCAAACGGTGGCCCTTAAATTTACGTCAGCCTGTATATCCAGGTTTATATAGTACCCAAATGTGTAGATTAATTTTTTTCAGAAATAAATAAGCTGCGTGCTTAGTGAAATTGTCGTAAAATTTAGAAAATACATAAACAATGCATTGCTAAAAAATAATTAATAATAAGTTTAAACTAATATATTATACGAAAATGTTTATTGCTATATTTTTAAAATATAGTATGCCTATATTATTTAAAAAAAATACAATTTTGGGATAGTAAAAAAACATCCATCACGGATTTTATTATTTTTATCGTCACCCTAAGAAGAAAGTATTTACGAAGAACCCTCGAAATATGCAATTTTTTTTTAATTAAAAATTTTAATTATTTAGAACAGTTAAAAGCAAATTTTTTTTACAAAAAATTTTACAAATCTCAACACTTTTTACAAAATCATTTTTATTCTTATCATAAATCTCAAAAGTATACAGAAATCCTCAGTAAATGAATGAATAAAAAATTAAAATATATTTGGTCGGATTGGAATTCTGACACGTCGGTATTTCTCTTCGATGGACTGATACGACCACAGTTTACTACGATCCTCTCTCCACACGTTCAGACGATCGTTTCAGATCAACAGTTCAGTTCAAAATACATACTTTCATTGCATGGTCTGGAGCGGGCTTACGACCAACGACGTACTGTTCAGATCAACTTTTACTACGATTTCTGCCCTAGACGCTTCAATCGGTCTGAACAGTACGTCGTTTCAGACGGTCGTATCAGTCGGATAGCATGGTCTAGGGCAGGCATTATACATATCGTTTTTAAAGTAAAACTTTTCGTCAAAATTACAAAAAAAAAAAAAAAAACAATAATAAGTAACTGCCCTTATCAGATAGTTCTGCACAAATTTTCCGTAACAACCACCATCACCATTTTATTTTGCTTTTATCTTCATATGTTAAATGTTTAGTGCAATAAGACTGATTTTTGTAAATTAATTTTAGAGTTCCGCCTGGAAAAAGATTTTAAATAAATCGAAACGTCGGCATCCTTTTAATTTTGGTTTTCGTTGCCCTTTGGATCCTATCCCTATCAATCAACACCTGTGTTATTTTTTGTTTTGTTTCAAATTTTACAGATGTTTAAAAAAAAATATTTAAAACAACTTTTTTATGACACATTTTTGCCTAAAATATATTTTTGGCCCCCCACTAGGGTGGCTAGTAAAAAATTGATTTCTTGGGTTAATTGTGTACCCCTCAGAAAAAATTACATTTTTAAAAAAATATTTCACCGGGCCCCAAGGCCAAAAATGTTGTAATTAATAAAAAATTGCTAAAAATTTTATTTTTTACAATTCACTTTGAAGTAATGCAAATAAATTTTCTTATAGTAACAGCATATTGTATAAAAAAAAAACGAAATTATTTTGACCAAATTTGACCGTGCCCCCAAAGGACAAAAAACTGTAAATTTTGGTTTTTTTGTTTTTATGCGAGAAAAGATGTTTTTTAATAAAAGCTCCCTTTAAAGGATCACGATGGATCTACAGCAAATTTTGCAGATAGATTTTCGTAAAAAAAGAATTTCTAAAAGAATTTCTTTACCCCCAAATGATCTCAAAAGACCCCAAAATGAGAAATTTTTAATCACGTTGGATATTTACAAAATTTTACAAATAGATGCAAAATAAGGTTTTAAAAAAAAAATTATACTTTCTCCCCCAAAAAAATGTCCCTTCCCCCTTTTTTCCCCTTTTTTTAAGAAGGTTCCTTTACGGGGCCAAAACATTTTTTTACAGAAAAAAAAAAGTTTTCAAAAACCTTATTCTGCATCTATTTATTTGTAAAATTTGGTGTAAATCCAACGTGATTGAAAATTTCCCATTATGTCGGTAATTTATGTTTTGGTAATATTACGGTGTTTTTAGAAAAATGTGACGATGTGAAGTCCCAATATTACCAGTAATATTACCCAACATCGGGTAATATTACCAAATTGCAGGTAATATTATTGCGGTAATATTACGCTCACATTACCCACACAATACTTGTATAATAGTAAAAATTTGGGTTTTCCGAACTTTTTCGCAAGTGTAATTTTGTAAACATGTACAAGGTCTAGCTCAACCGTAGCCATCCGTAAGGGGGTGGTTCATTTTGAAACATTTCCAAGGACGTGGTAATGCCCTTTTTGGTCATGTTTCACCGTTCGTAAAGAATGGTTAATTTTATAACAAACTCAAAGGTGCGCTTAAACATTTTGGGCCGAGCACCGCCGCTTTTAATTTATTTTAATCCATTGCTCATGGATCACAAGATCATGATCCGAACTTGACCAATCATAAAGACTCCGTGGCTTCACGGAGTCATAATGATTGGTCCAGTTCGGATCATGATTCAATGGATCCTGATGTGATCCGTGAGCAATGGAAAACTTCTATTATATCAAAATGACAACTATCTTGGGAGCGAGGCGGCAGCCCCCGAATTTCTTGAACTTTAAATTTAATCTATATTCTCCCTTGTCATTTCCCTTGTCCGAGCAATAATGCAGCTACAAACTAATGACGGCGCAAACTCATCTATTCAAAGAATTGTTTTATCTAGAACTATACCCAATTATTGATACAGACCTACTGTCATCTTCAGACTCCAATTTTTTGGGAATATATATATATTCGTATGATAATATAAATACATGTCAAAAATAGGTACAAATGAACATTATAAAATGGAAGATGTTTAATTTCCAAATTAAATTAATTTTTTGGGAAGATGTTCATGTATCGCTACCAGTATGTAAATCCACATTTTGTGCAAAATATGTAAAAAAAAATTTAATTAATTTTTTGTTTTTATACTAAAAATATTCATTTAGCTGGTTTTATCATATTTATAGCGGTGGTATATTTCTAATTTTTAACTTTTCTAGTTTACTAACTATTTGTTTACTTCCAAATTAGTCTTGCACTTTATTTGTTAAAAAAATTAAAAATCAAATTTAGATTTTCAATATTATTGGAAAAAAAACTACAACCTTCACAAACCTAACTATTATTTTTTGCAGAAAAAAATTAGATGCAAGCCACTGTAATGACATAAAAAAATTGTAGGTTAAATTGTCACTTTGACAACTTTGACGTACAAAACATAAAAACAGGGTGAACGAAATTGTGATTTTTTAAATTTTTTGTCTCATTTATAGCCCCTCCAGGGGGTTTATATTACATTTTTTAACCAAATTATAACATTTTATAATAGGCTTTACCATTCTAAGAGTAAATCCAGTGAATATAACAAGTAAATTTATCAAAAAAAAACCCACTCCACAAGCGGCAGCTGCTCGAAAAAAACTCACCGCTCAAAGGGTTAATTTTAAACTGCGCATGCCCGCGTATTTGAAAAATAATTTTTCGTAATTAATTTATTATTCGACCTAGAAATTTTTTAAAAAATTGAGAGTTTGAAATTACTACTCCCAAAACCCCAAGGAATTAGAATAAAAATTATCAACTTTTTACCTAGTCCAGGACTCTATTACCCCCCAGCACAAAAAAATCTCCTATCTCCGTTATTATTCAATCTACAAAAAAAATATTCTTTACAAAATTAATGAAAATTTAATTTTCTATTAAAAATGTTTCTACGTTTTTTTGTAAATGTAGACAGTGAGTGTTAGGAATCGAAGATTGCTTTGAAATTATTTCTATGATTTTTAAGTTTTTTGAAATTGTCAATTAGTTAAAAAATAAATATTTTTGAAAGTTGTCATTTCTAATATTATTGAGTATTAGTAAAATACACACTCGACATAAGGCTGCATTCGGTTAGATTCGGTTTATGTAACATTTTGGTGACCCCGACGTGATTTTACTAAGATTTAGAAGACAATTTTTGGATATTTGTAAACTAAGATAGAAGTTAACATGGAGAAGACCTTAAGAGTGTTAGACTTGCAGAAAGCGTCCTTTTTCAAGCTGTATGAAACTATAACTGAAGAATTAAATTCTCAAACGCCTGATGTAAAAAAATTACAAGCAAATATGGTCGTTTTAGAAAAGAAGCATGAGAATTTCATGGTAAAGAGCGGAAATTTAATCGACCAAATGTTAGACGATGATGTTCTTTCGGACAAAATTGACGAAGAATTTGAGAAAAGTGATGAGATTACATTAAAATTTAATCAAATAAAGATTGATTTAATAGAAGTGATCGAAACATTTAAAAAACAGTCAACTTCTTCTGTTCCTTCTCTTCAAGTCCAAGCTTCTACAAGTTTGATGGAAAGTTTTAAACGAAAACTTAAACTACCTACCATAGATTTAAAGAAATTTGGAGGAGATTTGAGGGATTGGTTGCCATTTTGGAGCCAGTTTAAAAGAATTAATGATGATGAAAGCATGGAGAGTAAGATAAATTCCAATATTTGCTTCAGTATTTAACTCCGAAATCCCGTGCCAGACAACTTGTTGAAAGTTATCCTCCAACGGCCGAAGATTATAATAAAGTTATCGGCTATAATGTGCCAAGGACATTGATAATTCGCAATAATGGTCACAGATATTCGAACGCGCGTTGCCTGGTAACCACTCGACGCCGAAGGCGGAGGATGGTTACCTTTGGAAACGCGCGTGAGGAATCTGTGATCATTATAAGAATTAATCAATGTTCGAGGGATATTCGGTCGAATAATATTTGAAATTATAAAGAAAACAATGAAACATTTTATTTATTGAAAACACAATTGTTAAAGCTACAATTATCAAAATTAAAGGAAACAGAGGAATTAGTGGAACTAGTGTTTGCACGCATATTGTTGATAATTTTATTGTGATGTTCTTCATCAAGTACCAAGTATGGTTTTATAGAGTTGGGATTTTTATGTCCCGTTATTTTTAGAAGCTGCTGTTCTTCTATCCCAGTTTTAGCCAAATTGCTAACTGCTGACGATCTATTGGAATGATTGGTAATTTTTTTGATTTGGTGTCCAAACCAATGGCTTCAGCCGACGTTTTTGTCCAATTTAGAATGGTGTTTCTTCCCAAAGGCATGTCATCGTACCACCTGTCCCCTTCAACTTTCCAAAAACGATTTGGGCGCAAGAATAGCCTACGACTAGTAATGTTTTTGCCCCGTTTTAATAACAATTTGTGAAACAATCTAACCGGGCAGGCATTAATATTTGTAGTGTTTTGGATGAGCTATTTGCTACAAGCGCAACTTTTAGATCCACCTTGGCACGTCTTAGTAAAAATGGGGTTGTACTCAATTCGATTAGTAGGGGTTCCATCATTATTTGTTTCAGTTGAAAAGATATTATACCAGCGTGTTTTGTAGAAGAAATACTTTATTAAAAGTTAACGTCATACAAATTCTATCGTAAAAACAACTGAACTAAAATAAACATCAAACGATAACTTGATTTAAATATTCTACTCCAACATCCCCACTAGAATATTAATCAAGAGTAAGCCCCATATTTCCAATGCAATGATTTTGTTTTGAACAGTTCAAGGCTTTAGTGTGTATATCTGCAATCATATCTTCAGTCCCCACATGCTGCACTTTAATCATTTTGTCCATAATTTTCTGCCTGATAAAATGATGGCGCACATCAATATGTTTGGTTCTTGCATGATATGCATTTGTAATGGCCAAACAAATAGCACTTTGATTATCACAATTAATCAATATAGGAACTGGAGACTTAAGACAAAATTCATCTTGAAATGCCTTTAACCATAATGCTTCTTGAGTAGCCGCTGATAATGACATATACTCTGCCTCGGTTGTAGAAAGTGCCACAGTTTGTTGTCTTTTACTATTCCAAGAAACAGCTCCCCCTTGTAAAATAAAAACATAACCTGTGCACGATCTTCTTTCGTCAACATCACTAGCCCAATCAGCATCACAGAAGCCAGTAAGATCAGAATTACCAGACTTATGAAATTCCAATTTTTTACTTAACGTGCCTTTTAAATACCGAAAAATACGTTTAACAGCAGTCCAATGCGCTTTCCCAGGGTTAATATTAAATCTGCTTAATGCATTTACAGCATAACAAATGTCTGGCCTTGTACCATTAGCCAAATACAGCAAAGAACCAATGGCTTCCTGATATGGAACGTTCTTCATTTCATCACTTTCTTCAGAGGTTTTTGGACACATTTCTTTTGTTAACTTTTGGTTGGGATCGATAATTAGTTTGGATGGTTTGCAGTCAGCCATGTTAAATTTCTTAAGCATTTCCAAAATGTAAGATTTTTGATCCAAGCTGATTGTTCCTTTTTCCAAATTTCTTGAAATTTTCAAACCAATACAATGATTTGCCTCTCCTAAATCTTTCATTTTGAATCGTTCGGTTATTTTCTTTATTAAGGAATCTTTTTCATTTGCATCATTGTAAAAAATTAAAACATCATCCACATAAACAGACAGAAATAGAATTGTTTCCGAAATTTTGAAGTAAACACAAGGATCAAGATTAGATTGTTGCAGACCTATATCTCTCAATGCAGAATCAAATTTTTTGTTCCATTGCCTGCTTGCCTGCTTAAGTCCATAAAAAGACTTTTTAAGATAGCACACTTTTGATCCTTCGCGGAAAAAATCTGGTTGAACCATGTAAACCTCTTCATCCAAGTCCCCTTGTAAAAATGCTGTTACTGCGTCAATTTGGTGAATTTTTAAGTCGTATTTTGCTGCCATTGCCATTAATAAGCGAAGAGAATTATAACGAATAACAGGTGAAAAAGTCTCGTCGTAATCGATGCCTTTCCTCTGAGCACAACCTTTAATTACCAAACGCGCTTTATATCGGGATTATCAAAATCGTCCATGGGCGTCCCAAAATGAACATCACATGTTAAAAATATCAACAACTTTTATTTAATGTTCATGAATCACATATAGTCATCTTGTATATTATATTTCTTTTTATCATACGAATATATATATATCGGGAAATATTTCCATCTGCATCATATTTAATTTTGAAAACCCATTTTGAATTAATTGCTTTTCTATTTGATGGCAAATCCACTAATTCCCAAGTACCATTTTCCAACAAAGAATTATACTCCTCTAACATAGCAGCCTCCCACAAAGCCTTATCTGGTCGCGATAAAGCTTCTTCAACTGTTTCTGGATCACTTAAAACATCTGAAGTTTCTGCTTTATATAGAATAAAATCGTCAAATTTCTTTGGTAAAATAGTTCTTCGAGTTCTTGTCTCTTGAATTTCTTCATCACTTGAACTTGAATTCGAAGACATGCCTACATGTTCATCAATATTAGCAGAAGCAGAATTAATGATAGGTTCATCAATATGTTCAGCAGAAACAGAATTAATGACAGGTTCTTCCACATCACTATTTTCCAGTGCATTTAACTGATCAACGACAATTGTAGAAGTTTCACTGGGAAAAACCACTTCCAATATAGGAACTTTCGGGCTTTCTGCTAATGTAGGCCTAAACGAATCAATATTTTTGACTTCTAGAAAATCAGCATCTCTGCTTTTCACAACTTTATTTGTGCCTGGTTTAATGAAGCGATAACCCTTGGAATCTTCACAGTAACCAACAAAAGTCATTTTTTCTGCTTTTGGATCCCACTTGCTTCGACTTCGCTTTGGTATATGCACCATGGCTTCACAACCAAATATCTTAATGTGACTAATATTAGGTTTCTTATGAGACCAAACTTCTTCAGGAGTAATATTATTTAAACTTTTTGTTGGAGATCTATTTAAAATATACGCACTAGTGTTCACTGCTTCAGCCCAAAACTGTTTAGATAAATTACTATCAAAAAGCATACATCTTGCCTTTTCCACTAACTTTCTATTGAACCGCTCAGCAACCCCATTCTGTTCTGGTGTGTCTGGAACTGTCGTTTGATGTTGAATACCACACGAAGATAAAAAATATTTAAAATTATTGTTGCAATATTCTGTACCATTATCAGTTCTGAAGATTTTTATTTTTCGATTGGTTTGATTTTCAACTAAGTTCTTAAATTCCTTGAATACTGATAAAACTTCCGTTTTCGACGTTAGGAAATAAACAAAAACTTTTCGGGAGAAATCATCAATTAAAGAAAAAATATATCTTGCACCCCCAAACGACACACTTTCCATCGGACCACATAAATCTGAGTGCACAAGTTCCAGAATTTCCGTTGCTCTTGTACCTATATTTTTGAAGGGTTTTCTTGTTTGTTTTCCCTGCAAACACGGTATACAGGAACATTCATTTATTGGATTCTTCAAATGGATGCCAGTGACTAAATTTTCCAGTTTTTTTAAATCGTGAAAATTTATATGTCCCATTCTTCTATGCCACAGCAAAAAATCTGATTTTGAAGATGAATCAGCATAAAAAGTGGATACACAGGGATTAGGTATCTTAAACATGTTGTTTTCAGCAAAAAATTCTGTAATCACCTTGTTTTTCTTGGATATTTGACAAACATTATCAAACTTTACACAATAACCATCTTTTACAATTTGACTGACAGATATTAAATTTGCACATAAACCAGGAACTAACAATACATCTTCGAGCAAAATTTGTTCATATCGAAGTAGATGGGTAGGTACACATTGCCTGTTTTAAACCCATTTGATTAACATGGTACATCCGGTGTAAATTTTGACCCTGAGCGCGCATGCCCGGAGGCGTGTCCACGCCTCCCAAGTCAGGTAATTGGTTGAAAACCTAACCTCAAAGCCCCTCCCCCCAGCGGCAATCTTGAAAGCCCCCTCCCCCAAGGCCCTCATTGGATATTGAAATTTTAATGGCGTCCTGATAAGAGTGTAATTATCCAATGAGAGGGAGCACCTAGCCGCCGCCCTCCGATATTGACATTTTAATGGCGTCCTGATAAGAGTGTAATTATCCAATAAGAAGCTAGGCCTCGCCCCCCAAGCTTGCTTAGCCAATAAAGCAGCACACCGGCGCGCCATTTAAAATGCCATCACCCGCCGTTCAAAATGCAATGTCAAGTATCAGATTGTAGCTTAGAATTACTGGTGCCATCTAGCGTTGTGGGGAAACACTATATTGACACTAGCGCTCTCTGTTAGAAAGGTTACAAACTAAAAATCCAGCGACAGATTTCTGTAATATGTAGGTGTAGGTATCATTCTCTCGGCTAATATAAAGAGCGGGAAATTTAAAAGTTTGTATATGTTTTTAAAATTTAAAATTTGAAATAGCGGCAACAACAACTCAGAGTTAACTATGTATAGTATGGTGTGAGAGATGCGCAGCGCACCTTGGACCCTGATCAGTCTTATATAGTATTTAAAAACAAAGTTTATATTCCAATACTCTGTTTCATCATGGAGGTTAAAGAACAAAGTTGTGCTCTACCCATCGAGAATTTAGATTTTAATATAAAACACACCGATAGTAAACATGGTCAGCTACTACCAAATGATATTAGGGCAATTATTTGTGGCCCATCTGGCTCGGGAAAAACGAATGTAATACTTAGTCTGCTTATTTCACCAAACGGATTAAAATTTCAAAATATTTACGTGTATTCAAAGTCATATTACCAGCAAAAATACAAGTTTTTAGATGAGGTGATCAAACGCGTGCCCGAGATAAACTTATACACTTTTGAAGAAAGCAACGAGATTCAAGATCCAAATTGTGCTCTACCCAATTCTATATTTATTTTCGATGATGTATCATGTGACAAGCAGGATAAAATAAGAGCATACTTTTGTATGGGCCGGCATAAGCAAATTGACTGTTTCTATCTCATACAGACTTATAGCAGAGTACCAAAGCAATTAATACGTGATAACTGTTCAATGCTAGTATTATTTAAACAGGACGACTTAAATTTACATCATGTCTACAATGACCATGTCAACACTGACATGGACTTTAAAAAATTCAAAGAAATTTGTTCACACTGTTGGAATAATAATAAATTTGGGTTTCTAGTAATTGTAAAAGACTGCGATCTGGACAAGGGGAGATATCGCATGGGATTTGATAAATATATAAATATAAGTGCATCTGAATAAATTCTCATTCACATATAACACTAGAAAGGCCTATAAGCTCTTATTAAAATAAGCATACCTATTTTTAAAATAAGCTCGAAATAAGCTTGCCTATTTAAAAATAAGCTTGAAATAAGCTTGCCTATTTAAAAATAAGCTTGAAATAAGCTTGCTTATTTAAAAATAAGCTTGAAATAAGCTTGCCTATTTAAAAATAAGCTTGAAATAAGCTTGCCTATTTAAAAATAAGCTTGAAATAAGCTTGCCTATTTAAAAATAAGATTGAAATAAGCTTTGCTTATTTTTTGAAATTTAAAATAAGCCTGAAATAAGGTTTAGCATTCAGCGCACATAATCATCATGGCCACACAGCAGCCCAACATAAAACGAAAAATTATAAATGCATCGAGAAACATTAGAAAAAAGTATCAGGCTCTTAAATTAAGAATGTCCGACAATGATGAAACAATACGTAAAATATTCGATCCTATAATGTTACCTTTGAAGAATATTGAACAACGAACGGCTGCTATTGCCGCCAATACTGTAAATGTCAAGTCGGAGCAGCCATCATCAGCATCATCATGGACACCTGTTAAAATAGAGAAAAGACGCAGTAGTCCAGCACAGATAAAAAGCGAAATGCAGGGATCACCGCAAAAGAGAAGGAAACATAAAATATTTGGACCTGAATTTCTGCATACAAATATCATAGCTCAATATTCGCCTACTGAAGATGACAATCAAAATAGGGGGGAAAAGGACTATGGTGTCGATGATGATGGGGATGTCGAAATGGATGGGGATGAAACTATGGAAAAGAGTCAAATCGATAAAATGCGTGAAGAATATCGCTCGATGGATCCAAAAGCTGTAGATGATTATCTAACGCAATTCCCAGCTATACCAAAATATTATCTATCACAATTCTTTGAAAACGAAAATGAAATAGATAAATCAAAATTAGGCATTCGCATTGAAGATAACACATTCTACATTGGCGATGCAGAAGTAAATTTACAAAATGAGAATAATATCATAATAGTAAAAAATAAGCCATTTAAAGCGTCCAATGGCCTCTTTGAATTGATATTTATGAAAAATCCCAACAATGAGATGATTTCATTTGAAGACCTTAAAAATTATAGGGAAATTTTAAAGTTAAGCAATGCAGCCCACCGACAGTACAACCCAAAACTACAAATTCAAGGTTTAAAATCTAAAAAATATAAAAAGTATGTAAAACCATTACTTAAATCGAGCGAGACGAGCGAGAAGGATGAGGACGATGATTATGATGACGAGGAAACACCTATAACACCAATAAGACCTATTATGAGAACACACTATAGATCAATTTTATCCCCAACAGCATCTCAAGTCTATTATACTCCTGTAGGAAATCGTCGTCGACAGCAAAGCACACCACTGAATCCCCAGCAACGGCCTAGATCATCCACTTTTTCAGGAAGAGGTATGCCGCCGCCGCCGCCGCCGCCGCCGCAGCCTCTGAACATGGAAAATATCTACAATGATAGACCTGTAGAATATGTCTATTTTAATGAGTATAATGAGCTAGTGGATCGATTAAGATTATTGATTGCATCTCAGGAGGCCACATCAGGGGGCACCGCCGCTGGAAATTCCCATCAAAACGAAATAATATCAATTTTGGAAGAGTTACATGAAGCCAATATAATAGATTGAACTTGTGTGATTTGTATTAGTATATTGAGTGTCTTTGCATTGGCAAGAAGTCAACATGAGCATTAACAAATTTGGTCAGGCCATAAATAATACTATTGTAGCACAAACTAGTGCTTCCAATTATAAACTAATACGGCCCCACACTGCAGACGGTAGTCATGATTTTGAAAACTTAAAGTTGAGCAATGTTAAGGAACCCACTCTACCGAACGATGCTGCAACAAAAGCCTACATTGACCGCATTTACGAAATACTCAATCAATCAGCCGGCATTCAAAACAATTCAACAAAGCAAATAATTCAATCAATGAATGAGCAAAATGCCAAAGCTAATGAGATGTCTGCAAAAATTAGCGAGCTTCAAAGAAATATGGGCAATCACATATTAAAATTTGATCAAATGGCTATCAATAATCGTTTAGAACTACTAGATGAAACTTTTAAAGCCAGATTAGCACGTCTTACAAAACGTATTGATGTTATTGAAAATAATAATAAAAATAAAAGCACTGTCATTGACCAGAATGCTCAATACGGCCCTTGGGAACAAACTTTAGTGAAAGCTACATCACCAGCATCGACCAAGCCTGTACCACAACAGCCAACCAAGTCTCAAAAATCTCCAGAAGATGCATCATATATAAAATATAACTATAAAACACCTGGATCAGCAACAACAACTAACAAGCAAGAACAGCAACAGCAACAGCATTATGTCCATTAAGCTACAAGTTGTGAATGAAATACATAAACCGGCTAGAAAAAACTATAAACATCGTAGAACAGTCATAAAAGGCTTGCACGATCTGTGGCAAATTGATCTAGCAGAATTTCAAGATCTTGCAGCGCAAAATAAAAATTATAAATATTTGCTTGTAGTAATAAATTGTTTTTCAAAATACGTTTGGACAAGACCACTTAAAAATAAAACCGGTGACAGTGTGACGGAAGCAATGGGAAATATCTTATCAAGTACACCACAACATGCACCTGCAAATATACAGTCTGATCAAGGAAAGGAATTTTTCAATGCAAAGTTTTCAACTCTAATGAAAAAATATGGTATAAACCATTACTGTACATTTGGCACAAAAAAGGCTGCAATCGTTGAAAGAGTAATTCGCACTATTAAGGGACGTCTTTATAAACAAATGAATTTTGTGGGTACACCTAAATGGATCGATTTAATTGATGGTATTGTGACTGACTATAATAATACAGTACATAGAACAATTCATATGAAACCTATTAATGTTAGTGAGAAAAATGAGGCATCCATTCTATCATCGATTTATTCAAATATGAAAATTTACACTGAGGGCAAGTATAAAGTCGGTCAATGGGTTCGTATAAGCAAAATGAAACATATTTTTGCTAAAGGATACACTCCTAATTGGACTACAGAACTATTTAAAATTGTGCGAATTAAACACTCTACGCCTGTAATGTACTATTTAGAGGATCGCAGTAAGCAACCCATTCAAGGGGGCTTTTACGAGGAAGAAATCCAACCGACTAAGCATTCAGATGTCTATCTCATTGAAAAAGTAGTCAGGAAAAAAGGCAGTAAATTACTTGTTAAATGGCTAGGATTTGATAATTCGAAAAATTCGTGGATTAAAAAATCTGATATAGTGTGAGACATGCGCAGTGTCGTCGTCGTAGTATGTCAGTTTAAGCGCAATATATATATTATTGATTCCCCCGGCCCCTCTAATTAGTTTGAAAGAAGCAACGCTACAGAATACAAACATGAGTGGTATCGACGATTGGCTTGATAAATATCACAAAAGTTTGGTTAAGGAAAAGTATTTACTTACATCTACCACATATGCTCTAAATAAAGGTGCTACAAAACAAATTTCGATTGGTCTGAGCATTTCACGAAATTTTGATACCAGCATAATTATTCACGATGAAAATGAGTGCATATCCATTAGCCTAGATGAATGGTATAATATTGTGCATAGACAAAATGAAGTGGAGGACTACTTTAAGGGCGGCAGTGAGCGCGATGACATAACACCAAACATGAGTCAAGAATGTATCATTCAAAGTTTCAACTTTAGAAACATCAAATTAATTCAAATTAGTTATAATCCTGCTATGGTGAATGCCAATGATGGAAAAGACATAATTCTGGACGAAGAGTCTATGATGACACTGTTTCGCTTGAAGGATGTCATTAATTATCGAGCGGAAATGCTTGAAAACATGTCATTCAAGCACTTTTACAATAACATGCTCTCTGGTGCGCTGGTCAATTCACATTATGACATTATTGAAAATTTAAATAGCATGATCTGCACCATAAAGTTTTCCAATAAAATTTTGTGCTTGAAGGAGTTGATGCTATTCAATGAATTAAAAATTCAAACTGACTTTGAGATTATGAAGCAAATTTACGGGTAAATGAATAGGAAAAAAAAAATCAGTATTGTGCAGAAGCCCAACCACGCAGCATGCAGTCGACAACGTCAGCCTCTGACATGGACAAAATAAACTTGTTAATTTATTTACATGGCTGTTTACATCAACCGCTCAGCGAATTTCATGTGGATGATTTGAAATATTTCCCGCTACAATATTTAATCATGCGCGCTAATCGATTCGATTTGTTAAAAGTATGGGAGTATTTACCAGACAGTTATCGAAAAAATGAGCAATTACAAGTCAAACTACCGTGCTATAAACATCATAATTTACCTACACATTGTGATCACATAGACGGTCCAGCCCCCGCAATCGAAAAGTGTCCTGGTTGCATCATCCAAAGAATATGATTAAACTACTACTAAGCAGCGTATCCAGCCTTATAGTTCTATCACATGTCTATAATGATACTTTATATGTAAACTATCCTTCCGGCACTACTGAAGCATTTGTCTGCCCACAAGAAAATTGTTCTTGGCCCTCAACCTGGCAACGGCTCACGTATAATGTAGTGAACACTGGAAACTTGGCTGTATGGCAAATTGGCAACGTCTCCAAATGGGATATGTATAAAGTGAAATTTATTTTCAATAATCGTTCAACCTATGATACTGAATACTTTTATGCGGGCAATTCTGCATCAATAATTAATTTACCTATAAGCATTTTATTATTCTTATTATGTACTTTGAAGTTCAGCTTTTAATAAAGAATTAAAATGAAAAATTTGTGTATTTTTTCCCATATGCTATAAATACAAAAGCATCGCCTTATGGAAATTTAGTTAAATGTTGCACTTTAAAGGTGAAGGTGTATTAAACAAAATAATTGATAAGCTTCCAATCGAGCTACATTTGCCTTCTTATCAGTATTGTAAGTAAAAAAAAAAAAAATACGCCGACACATTGGCACAAGTATTAATAAAATAATTTACACATAGGTGGTCCTGGTACAAAGCTACACAAGAGATTGCAGCGTGGAGATCCCGGCATTAATCCTTTGGATAGCGCTTGTAAAGAGCACGATATCGCATACGCAACCACATCAGACTTAAACGAGCGCCACAAAGCCGATAAACAACTAGAATACGCCGCTTGGGATCGCGTTAAATCAAAAGACGCTAAATTCGGTGAAAAAGCCTCAGCTTGGTTCATAACCAACACAATGAAAGCCAAACGAAAATTAGGCATGGGCATGAGCAGCAGAAAGACACAAAAGCGCTCATCATTTAATGGTGCTGTATTGAAAAAAGTTAAAAAGCATCTTAATAAAAATGTAGATTTGAAAACTAATATGGATAACTTGTTAAACGCTGCCAAAGTGGCTGTAAAAGAAGCTGGTGGAAAAAATAAGATTCGCATGCCAAGAGTTATAGCTTTACCTAAAACCGGTGGATTTCTTCCACTAATACCTATAATTGCCGCATTGGGATCGCTTGCAGGCACTGCGTTTACCGCTATTAAAACAGCCAAAGACATTAGGGCCAAGCAGGATGAAATGCGTGAACTACAACGTCACAATCAAGCGATGGAAGCCAAATCTGTAGGCAATGGAATGTACATAAAACCATATAAAAAAGGATTTGGGCTTTATCTGAAAGGTAGACAAGTACAAGGGGGAGGCTGCAGAAAAAAAAAAATTTCGTTTTAATACCAAATCACGCATTGTCCAACACTGAGTTGCTAAAATATGCTAGAAAATTAAAGATTCCACATTTTCGCGGTGTATTTATGCTTGACCGTTTGCCTGCAAGAGGCCCATTACAGAATGAGAGAGCTATTTGTAATTTGGACACAAGTTCTGGGCCGGGCACCCATTGGGTCGCATGGAAGTGTACAAATAAAATTGTACACTATTATGATTCATTTGGCTATTTAAAGCCGCCTCCAGAACTTTTAGCTTATTTCAAGAAAAGCTATCAAGACATTCGATACAACCACGATCGGGAACAAGAATTCAATACAGTGATTTGTGGACATTTATGTTTGAAATTTTTAAGTGAAAAAAAAACATGTCTCTAACTTTTACATTGAAAGGACGCACTAGCACATTAGAATCAAACTTTTACCCTCCTATTGAACTGGACAAGAGTAAACAATATGGGCTAGCATTGACCGGTTTCACCGTATACAATAGCATTCCAAATATTGAAAAAGACAACAATAAATTTTACTATCAGTCTAGCGACGGGAAAGAAATGCTCGTAGAAATACCCGTGGGTAGCTATGACATTGAAGATATTGAAAGGTACCTACAAACCGCATTAAAACCAAATAATAAAGATGCGTCATCACAGCAACAACATGCAAATGCAATTACATTGCGTTCAAATAATAACACGCTTCAATCTGAATTAAAATGCATCTATAATGTGGACTTTTCAAAGACGGGCACAATTGGCCGTCTTTTGGGATTCTCTCCAAGTATATATAAATCGAATACACTGCATCAATCAGACATGCCAGTGGACATTGTAAAAGTGCTGAGTATACGAATTGAATCGAATATTATTAGTGGAGCATATTATGGTGACCATCATTCGCATACGCTGAGAGAATTCACACCAGTAGCCGATCCAGGTTATCTCATCATTCTTGAACCGAAAAATCTGATATTTTTACCTATAAACACCTTTCTAATTGATAAAATCTCTGTGAATATTCTCGATCAGAACGCAAAACCTATAAATTTTCGAGGTGAAGAAATTATTGTACGTTTGGAACTGAAACCCTTATAAATATGCCGCTACTAATCGGAAATGGTCAGTCATCGTGGACATCATCTACACCGCAGACTAATTATTATAATAATAACAAAGCGATCAAAAAGCAAACATCCACAATACCGGCTTTAACAAAGTTAAATATACAATTTTTAAAGTCTTTGGGATACAATGTCGGAAAAGTTAGAATTATTTCAAAGCCCTCGCTTCGATGATTCCATTGTTAACGAAGAACTTCATTCATATTACACATATACAAAGTCTTATAATCTCTCGGATGAAATTGAAATTGTACTGAATCAACAAGACGTGTGGATCTCCTTCCATGATAGCGCTCTATTAATCGAAGGTGAATTCAATGTAAACAATGTGGAGGGCAGCACTGGCGAGTGTACTTTATCATCAAATTTTGGCGCCTACCTATTCGAATCAATCAGCTATGAATTGAATGGCAAGGAAATTGACAGAGTTCGAGATCCGGGTACGACACTGACCCTAAAATCATTTTTACTATTCAACGATGAAGAGAGCCGAGCTTTGCAAATTGCCGGTTGGAATTATAAAAGTAATGTACCTACACCGCCCACTCTATCATCGAATAAGAAATATTTTTCTCTACGTATCCCACTAAGTTATTTATTGGGCTTCTTCAATGACTATACAAAGATTGTTAGCGGGAAACATAAATTAAGATTGGTACGTGCCCGCACAGATGCCAATTGCTATACATCGACTGGTACAAAAACAGCTTCAATAAATCTAACAAATATTGAACTTAAAGTAAAGCATGTCCAGCCTAATGATGAATGGAAATTACGTCTTTTGGATGGAATAAACCAAAATCGAACTGTTTTGATGCCGTTTAGACAATGGCAGCTGCTAGAACTGCCCAGCGTACGTAAAACAAGCAAAGAAGTATGGAATGTTAAAACTTCGACTAATTTAGAACGGCCCCGCTATGTTATTATTGCTTTTCAAACTGATCGCAAAGATATTGCTACAAAAGATGTGTCATATTTTGACAATTTGAATATAATTGATTTGAAGGTGTATCTAAACAGTATTTGCTATCCGTACCAGTCATTACGTTTGGACTTTAATAATAATAAATACACAGAGGCCTATCACATGTACACCACATTCCGAAAAAGCTTTTTTGGTGAAACACATAGCGCCCCATTACTGGATTATGACGCCTTCAAGACCCGCTGTGTTTTTGTGATTGATTGCTCACGGCAAAACGAAGCTATTAAATCGTCAACGGTCGATGTAAAAATCGAGTTTGAAAGTTCTGAAATATTCCCCGACAACACAAAAGCTTACTGTTTAATTGTACACGACAGCATTTTTGAATTCACTCCCCTAAGTGGAATTGTTACGCCACTCATTTAATATGGTGGGCTCAATACGTAATAAAGTTGATTATGGTAAATGGCAACGAAAAGTACAACAGCAGCAGGGCATCCGCTTGAATATACACATTCGAAGAATTAACGACTTGAAAAAACTGATTTCGGAATATGAAACAAGAAGGCTATCCTATAATTTACTAGTATATAAATGTGCAAACTTGTCTATTAATGAATAAAAAATAGAAATAAAATACAATTTATTTGTTTCTTTTATTTATCCCCTTCAAAGAATCTATACAAATAAACAACGATGGGTGAAAACTCACAATTATAAATATTATTCATATAGGTAAGTACCTATCCTGATTAATAGCCAAGTGTAGTAGACGCTTTGCAGGCGCGCCATTTAGCAGCGGGCCAGCTAATTGCCAGCGAAGACCCAAATATTGTTTTACTAGCAATGGCCCGACTAATTTGACATGTTAAAAAGTCCAACAAACCTAACGAAACATTCAAAAATTATAATAGAAGTTTCCCTTAGGCATTTCTATTGTAAATACTAAAAACAGAAAGTATCTAGACGACTGCTTTGTCCTTATTATAAACATGCTAAATTTAATTGTTTATTTGATTCATTAAAATATGGTCCTTATTTACATTAAAAATATAATAATTTCGATTAAAAAGCTCTAACTAAAAAAAATCTGAAATTTTGCATAGGCCCTTCTGCCCAGTAGTATAGGTACAAATATTATCAAACAAACAAACATGCTGTATGGAAAATAATAAGGTGCGACGGGTGATAAGGTTAACCACAACGGATGTCGCTTCCGCTGCTGCGTGATACTGATAAGAGTGTGTGTTGAAATGCAAAATTTATACTTAAACTTATTTGTTTATATCACACGTTTAGTTTTATTGTTAAAACACAAGTACAATGTCGTCTGATTCAGTAGTTAACAAGGTGTTGCAGGAGATCAATCTTGTCGGTCTTCAAGGGGGCACGCGTGCAGGTAGTGAAAATAGTGACATCATACAAGCCCATACCTTGGATATTAACACCTCATATCAAATTTATAATATTTTTAACGTTAAAACGAAATTTGGTCCTTGTACTGTGGTCCAGTTGGAGGCAGGTCGAGTGTTTCTGCCTAAACGAATGTTAATGTCAGAATCGAAAATCGCTGACATAACTCAGGCTCAATTAGTGCTCCAATACCACGGCAAAAAGAAACTTGGCGGAAGCAGCTTTGCATCCAATCTGTTTGAAATCAAACACGCATAATTTCTACAATAAACAACATATATTCTAAAATAGGTAAGTTGATTTTTTTAATTATTGTTTTATTATGTTTTTTTCATTTCATTTCATTTCATGAAAAATATTTATAGAAGATTTCTCGTTTTATTTTTATTTGTCTTGTGTGACATTATTGAACATACTTTCGGAAACACCCTGTATAAGATTTTTTTTGTTTTAGTTACACAATGGATATAATTCGATTATCGGAAGAGATGCTTTATATAAGCAAAACACCAATGGAACGTTCCACTGTAAAAAAACGAAATTTGCAAAGCATCCGACTAATTTCAAAAAGGCTGCGACAGCCAAATGTGGGTTTAAGTGAAAAAAAACATTTTGAAACTGTTCTGTCACATTTAAAAATCTTAAACTCAACAATTGCAACTATGCAGCGTGAGCAACATGGTGCTGGCACTTCAACATCGCAAGCGGAAGGCCCATCAAAATGTGTTTGGATCGAGATGGCTAACGCCTTTAATGGGCGAATAAGAACTGGTGTGATTGTCAATTTAGGCTATAAATTTCCTAGAGATTTTCTTATGGGTGCTACCGCAACATTACGTCGGAGGCTGGGCAACATTTTAAAACAGCATTATAACATCAAAATAAATCTAACATTATGCTGCAAATTTATCTTGCCCATAAGCGAAGAAGTGGACTATAAATACTTCAACACACCCAACAAGATTATTTTGGACGCTGCCCATATCAACGATGTGCTATTGGCATTATATGACTATATAATAAATAACGTAAGTTTTGTTTTTCTTCTTATTCTTTCTATTTCTAATTTATTAAGTTAATTTACATAACTAATTTTGTGTGTATTTTTCCCTTCTAGATGGATGAATTTTCTGAACGGGGCTCTGGGTGGGCGTATCTACGTACGCAACATTTATTGGTTTCCATAAATAAATTTTCGCCGATGGCAGCTGCAGCCTACAAACCATTGCCTCAGCCCTGGGAAAAATCCAAACATATTTTGAATATTCGAAATATGGACCGCAGATGTTTTGTATGGTGCCTATTAGCTCACTTCTACCCATCCGCCACAAGACCACAAGACACAGCCTCCTATCCCCAGGATCCGTATGCTATTTTTAAATTGCAAGGTATTGAAATGCCGGTTAAAATATCTGATTTACCTAAATTTGAACGTTTAAATCCTACAATTTCTATAAATGTGTTTGGTCTAAATAAAAATAATGTGATTGAGTCCATTTTATACCATAGCAAACGTAAAAAAGACAATCATATTAATTTGCTATGGTATAAAAATCATTATTCCCTAATCAAAAATTTGGCTAAAATAGTTCAAAAACAGACTATTAAAGATAACCGATATAAATGTTTCACTTGCGATAATTGTTTGAATTCTTTTAAATCGAATGCAAAATTCCAACAGCATTCGATTGATTGCAAGAATTTTGATGCTGTTGGAATTAAGTTACCAGAGGCGAATAGTGGCGATGATATACTACAGTTTTACACTCATAAGGCATTAATTAAAAAACCGTTTGTAATTTACGCGGATTTTGAATGTTTAACTAGCAAAATTAGCGGCTGCATTCCAGATAGTACTGGTTCTTTTATAGCCCCCTTTCAAATGCATACACCATTCAGTGTGGCATACACTACAGTATGCTCTTTTAATAATGCATACAATAAATTTAATTTGTATAGGGGAGAGAATCCCGCTAAATGGTTTGTCGATCAAATAGAGTCTGAAATCAATATAATTAAAAATGTCTTGGTCAGTGATGAGGTACTCGATATAAATATGAATATTGAGCAGCTTACTGCTCATGAAGCTGTTACAAAATGCCCGATTTGTGACTGCTTCTTTTCCGAATCAAATCCTAAAGTAAGACATCACGACCACTATACAGGGGAATATATTTCAGCTTTATGTAATGCATGTAATCTTAGAACTCAGTCGGATAAAAGCGTGTCAATTTTTTTCCATAATCTCTCAAAATTTGATTCACATTTAATCATAACTGAATTAGGCTCTCGATATAGAGTGGATGTTTTACCGCTCAACTTTGAAACATACATTTCATTTACTGTACGTATGAATGGGGTAAAAGTAATATTTTTAGATTCTTTACGATTTTTGCCCGCTGCATTGGATACACTGGCTGCTGATTTACCTAGAGATCAATTTCATATTACATCTGCAAATTTCCCTAATTGTCAAAATTTAAGTATGCTTACTAGAAAGGGTATATAGCCTTATGATTATACCGATTCGTGGGAGCGTCTTGACGATTCTCGCCTACCTAAAAAAGAACTGTTTTATAGTAAATTAAAAGCCGAGCATGTATCCAATGAAGATTATGAGCACGCCATACAAGTTTGGAATACCTTCAATTGCAAAAACTTGGGTGAATACAGCGACTTATATTTAAAAACAGATGTTTTAATACTTGCTGACGTTTTTGAAAATTTTCGTTGTCTTTCAATGAAATATTATGGGCTAGATGCGGCCGGTTTTTATACAAGTCCAGGACTATCTTTTGCATCCGCTCTAAAACTATCCAAAGTTAAATTAGAACTGCTAACTGATATGGATCACTTATTATTTTTTGAACGCGGCATAAGGGGCGGTATAGTACAAAGTATTCACCGTTACGCTAAATGTAATAATCCGTTTTATCCTGAAACATTTGACCCCAGCAAACCAGAGAAATTTTTACTTTATTTAGATGCAAACAATTTGTATGGGCTATCGCAATGTCAAAATCTACCTATCGGCGGTTTTAGATGGTTATCTGCAGAGGACATTACCCAATTTATTATTCAAGAGTCGAATGGTGAATTTGGTTATGTTCTAGAGGTGGATATTGACTATCCCGCTACCTTACACATCGAGCACAATGATTTCCCATTTTGTCCGGTGCATGAGGAGCCCCCAAATTCTAAATTTAAAAAACTTTTATGTACGCTGAACAGCAAGAAAAATTATGTGATTCATATAAATAATTTGGTTCAATGTTTAAGTCATGGTCTTGTTCTTAAAAAAATTCATCGTATATTGGAATTTAAACAGTATCCCTGGTTAAAAGACTATATCGAATTAAATACACGTTTGCGTACTGCTGCAAATAGTGAGTTTGAAAAGAATTTTTTCAAGAACATGATAAATTCGAACTTTGGCAAAACTATGGAACAAGACAGAAATAAACGTAATATAGTTTTATGTAATAATTGGAAATCTGCTAGGAAATATATTGCTAGACCTGAATTTCACGCGTGTCGCATATTTAATGACGAGCTAATAGGTATTGAATTGAAAAAGACATCAATTTTAATCAAACGACCAATTTATGCCGGTTTCACCATCTTGGAACATTCCAAATTAATAATGTATAATTTCCATTATAACTATGTGCTAAAAACACTCACACGTGATTTCAAATGTAAATTATTGTATCAAGATACCGACTCGCTCGTGTATGAGTTTACCTCTCTACCCAATAACAATAAAAATATTTATGATATTATTAAACGAGATATACATCTGTATGACACATCTAATTATCCTGTAAATAATCCGTATGGTATAGTGCAAGCAAACAAAAAGGTCCCCGGTTTAATGAAAGACGAGCTAAATGGACAAATTCTGAGCGCCTTTATTTGTCTTCGTGCAAAAATGTATTCGATGCAGGTTGTGGGCGAAGACAAAACGCCAAAAATTAAAGGCATAAGCAAGTCTGCATCAAAAAATATTAATTTTAATGCTTTTTATGAAGCTCTTTTTAATAACACTACCCAGAATGTTTCATTCGCCACTATTCGATCAGAAAACCATATTTTGTATACGACTACAATTAATAAGAAGTGTTTAGACAGTAAGGACGATAAACGAATTATAGCAGGGGATAATATCAATACTTTGGCTATTGGCCATGTAATGGCTTAGATGCCATAGCAAATTAATATGATTGTCTTTTCAACAATTTGTGTGGTATAAAATGGACTCAATTTCTTGTTTTTTATTTAGACATGTGTTTACTCTAATTATATTCATTGTATGTTTTATTTTTTACTATAAGTTGTTTTATTGTATATTAATAATAAGAAATAAATAATAAGAAATTTTTATGCTCCAATTTGTGTTTTATTTAAAAACTCCAACACATATTTTAAATATTCGAAATGTGAAACGCAAATGATTTTGTTGTTGTTCTTCTACCTCATTCGATCTTATTCTTCTTGTTCTTTATATTTGAGGCATATGTAGTTTGGTATGTAATCCTCTTGCGGTAGACCATTAATTCCCATGGAATACAGATGGGCATACAACATTTCTAATGTAATTGCACCAGTTAGATACCTCCCACATAAGACACCAGCTTTTAAATACTTTTCCCGCCATGTTTTATATCCTTCAACTTCTTCTTCTTCTTCTTCTTCTACATTTTCGAATGGATTCTTTTCAGGTTGATGTGCTGGCCATGCCATATCATAAAAAATATCCCTGCTCTCTTGTACTGACTCTCGCAGTAATTTACAATAACACTGCTGCTGCTGTGCTCCACAAGTAATAGTATTAGTAGCCATGTTCAACACACACACTCTCTCGCTGTTTTAATAATTCTAAAATGTAGGATTCAACACAAAACTTTAAATCCAACTTGCAAGATATTATTCATAGATTTACACGCAGGTCCAAGGTGCGCTGCGCATCTCTCACACCATACTATACATAGTTAACTCTGAGTTGTTGTTGCCGCTATTTCAAATTTTAAATTTTAAAAACATATACAAACTTTTAAATTTCCCGCTCTTTATATTAGCCGAGAGAATGATACCTACACCTACATATTACAGAAATCTGTCGCTGGATTTTTAGTTTGTAACCTTTCTAACAGAGAGCGCTAGTGTCAATATAGTGTTTCCCCACAACGCTAGATGGCACCAGTAATTCTAAGCTACAATCTGATACTTGACATTGCATTTTGAACGGCGGGTGATGGCATTTTAAATGGCGCGCCGGTGTGCTGCTTTATTGGCTAAGCAAGCTTGGGGGGCGAGGCCTAGCTTCTTATTGGATAATTACACTCTTATCAGGACGCCATTAAAATGTCAATATCGGAGGGCGGCGGCTAGGTGCTCCCTCTCATTGGATAATTACACTCTTATCAGGACGCCATTAAAATTTCAATATCCAATGAGGGCCTTGGGGGAGGGGGCTTTCAAGATTGCCGCTGGGGGGAGGGGCTTTGAGGTTAGGTTTTCAACCAATTACCTGACTTGGGAGGCGTGGACACGCCTCCGGGCATGCGCGCTCAGGGTCAAAATTTACACCGGATGTACCATGTTAATCAAATGGGTTTAAAACAGGCAATGTGTACCTACCCATCTACTTATCGACCATCAAACTTTTGAACATTTAATGAAATACTGCCTTTTGCAACAACACGAAGTTTTGAGTTATTCGCAACAGTTATGTCCTTAGCATAAAATTCCACACGATTTTGAAGCCAATCCTCTCGCATAGTCATATGAGCTGATGCTCCAGAATCTAAGTACCAATCAGTTTTATTCGTAACTCCAACAGATAATGCGCAAAAACCAGCAGTTTCAACTTTATTTTCATTCAAATTACAATTTTTTGACACATGTCCAAACTTATGACAATTATAACATTTTACTTGATAAAACTTCTTTTTGGTCTGTTTTCCATAAAAAGCTTGATTACTGCTTGAAGAAACTTTAACATCTTGCAAAATTTTCGTTTTAATACTATCTCCAGTAATAGGTAAACCAGAACTCTCAATACCCATGATCATAGGCTTATATTCCTCCGATAACCCGGCAAGCAATAAAGTACCAATCCATTCATCAGAAACATCAAAACCAATTGACGACAACTTGTGAGCTGTACCAACAATTTGGTTGACAAATTCTTCAACCGAATCACAGCTTTCCAACTTGGTAGTTGTAAGAGTTTTTAAGAGACCTACTTTTCTGGTAAGACCCTTGTCTTCAAATGTTGTCTTCAATTTATCCCAAACTTCCTTAGCTGTTGTTGCTGTTTGAATATGAACATAGTTGATAGGATCAATCAACAAAATAATCTTAGATTTTGCTTTAAGGACCTTTTTAGCATCTGCCTCAACTCCAGTGACACAATCCCATAACTCTTCATGTTCCAGAAACGTTCTTACTGCAAATTGCCATGTATTCCAGTTTTCACGACCCAACAATTTTTCTATTGCAGGCAATTGATGACTTGACATAATGACACAAAAAAAAATAAATTTTTTGTCGTTTACTTTCAAATTATTCTTTTAAAAATCTCTTCTTTCTTCTTCAAATTTTCCCTGGGCCCATAACCAGTTGAAAAGATATTATACCAGCGTGTTTTGTAGAAGAAATACTTTATTAAAAGTTAACGTCATACAAATTCTATCGTAAAAACAACTGAACTAAAATAAACATCAAACGATAACTTGATTTAAATATTCTACTCCAACAGTTTCGATGACGAAAAAATCTATTAAACATGCCAAGGCCTCTCCACCCCTCCAAGCTAATTCCACCGCAACAACATGGTAAAACTTTCTCTGAAGCCCTTCCGGGCATTCATCATTCCATAGATCGACAATTTTCCCCAATTCTAAAACACTCAGAAGTGCCGAACTAATCTTAAGTTTTGTTGGACTGCTTTGTAACTTTTTTCTGGTTGCATCTCGTGCATTTCGTGCTTCCTTAAATACAATTCCCAGAAATGGATTAATAACAATTTTAAATTCGTTAAAATATTTTTCTTCTAATAACTTAGCAGACACATTCCAAATCGTTTTTACCGTGCTTTCCTTGAACTCTTTACCATCTTTCTTCTTCATATTTACTGCCCAATCTTTTAGAATTTTTGCTAGTTCTTCAATGGATCGGTTTCCGTTTAGTTCATATTTACGTACTTTACAAAAATCTAGAAACATGTTCCAAATGTATTTTTTGCTTTGGATCGTATTTTTTGGGGTTGTTTCTTCGATTAATTTGTTTATGGACTCATCATTTTCGTTTCCAAATCTAATTTGAGGAGAAGTCGACATTTTTCGTTAATGCGTTTTTTAAATTGTCACTTGACGTCAAAGCATACTTTTGTTACTTAAATATTTATAAACCATAGATTGTTGCCATAGTGATTGATAATGTGCCTAGGACTGTTATCAGTCTAAGTTTGCTGTGATTGGTCAGTTTTGCACACGTGATCACAAATACGCAAATTTGATTGGACTTTGACATATGTCAAAAATTATCGATAGTTTGAAGTCGAGGTTTGGTCGAAAGGAACTTCTGGTAGAATTTTATGTACGAGAGCTTTTGAATTTAGTTTTGACCAATTTAACTAATAAATCAAAACTCAGCAATTTATACGAAAATTGAAGCTCAAATCGTTAGACATTACTACAGAAACTTATTCAGCTATGTTGTACCCATTGATTGAATCCTGTTTGCCTGAAGAAGTTTTACGTGTTTGGCAGCGTTCTGAAACCTTCTCATCTGATTCTACACTAAAAACAAGATTGAATAATTTGATGGCGTTTTTGAAAAAAGAAGTAGAAAATGAAGAAAGAATTATATTAGCTACCAGTTTTGAAACACAACGAAATAGAAGAAGACCTGACGAAAATTTGTTAATTCCATCTGCATCAGCACTTTTTAATTAGAATCATGGAAAATGTATTTTTTGTAAAGAAGACCATAAAAGTGATAACTGTGCTGAAGCTCTAAAAATGACGTTGGTTCAACGACGAAATATGGCATCCAAGACAGGTTGCTGCCATAGATGTTTGAGATTTGGCCATATTTACAAAAAATGCAGAGTTAATGATGGACTTAAGTGTGAAAAATGTGGAGGAAAACATGTTACCGTTATGTGCTTTAAAGATGTTCCAAAACTTAGTCCTCGAGAACGAGAACCAAAAGAAGATGCTGCTGAAAAAGTTGAAAGTCTTGCAAATCAAACCTTTTGCCACGTATTTCTACAAACCTTCACAATAATAATTGAAGGACCACATAAATCACGCAGAATAAGAGCACTAATTGATACTGGATTTCAACGATCTTATATTACTAAAAACGTTGCAATTGAGATGGGATTGGAATCAATAAGAACAGAAGAAATGATTCACTCACTTTTTGGTGGATATAAATCTGAAGTTATTAAGAGCCCGACATCCCACTTCCTCTTATGCAAATTCATGTACAACTTAGGCCCCAGTTTTTAGAGTTATTATTAACGCGATTGTTCTAAAATTTTGACAATATCATATTTACTTCTTTTAAAGTGCCGCTTGTTTGGCACATTTTGTTTTGGATTCGTAGTTTAGCAAAAATAACTGTTTAAAGTAGGGTGTACGATGCTTAAATCAACAACTGTTATTTATCTTAAACTACGAACCCAAAACAAAATGTGCCAAACAAGCGGCACTTTAAAAGAAGTAAATATGATATTGTCAAAATTTTAGAACAATCGCGTTAATAATAACTCTAAAAACTGGGGCCTAAGTTGTACATAAATTTGCATAAGAGCATTGAGTAATATAGTCTGTATTCACTGATAAGAGGAAATGGGATGTCGGGCTCTTAAGCATGATTGTTATATGGTAAAATTAAGTAGCATTAGTAAACGGTACTCATGTTCTATGGAAGTTTTTGAACAGTCGGTGATTTGCTCCGACATCAATCAATAAAGGGCCTTGGATACAAGAGTTACAGTCTTTTCAAGTTTCCATTCATGATGATGTAGATAGTCCAATCGAAATATTGTTTGGTGCGGATGTCGCTGGAAAACTTGTTACTGGAAATCGTTTTATTTTAAAAAATGAATTAGTAGCTGTAGAAACAAAGTTAGGCTGGACTATTATGGGAAAAGCTTACACAAATAATAATAAAACGTATCATTCTTCATCTATGATTGTTACTTCATTGCATTGTAAAGAAGATTCCATTACAAAACATTGGAAACTGGAATTGGCAGTTATGAAGAATTTTTTAAACACTGTTCGACAAGATGACGATGGTCGATTTGAAGTTAGTTTGCCGTGGATGGAAAATCACCCGCCCATATTGAATCATTTTAATGTAGCGAGGAAACGTTTAGATATTCTAATGAAAAAATTGGAGAAGGATGGATATTATAATGACTACAATCAAGTTTTTCAAGAGTAGTTGGCTGAAGGAATCATTAAACGAGTTTCATGCTTCGAATTGAAAATTCCTGATGGACATTATTTACCACACAGACACATTGTTAAGTTAAGCAGTGCAACTACTAAACTGAGACCCGTCTTTGATGCTGCTGCAAGAGTTAACTTGCAAAACCCGTCCTTGAATCAATGCTTAGAAAAAGGTTGTAATTTAATCGAACTGATTCCATCTGTTTTGATTCGATTTCGAAAGAATAAGTTGGGAGTTTCGTGATTCGTCGGACATTAGAAAAGTTTTCCTTCAAATTTCTCTTAATCTGCCTGATAAAGTTCTTTTAGAAAATGATAAACGTTCATCACCTTTTTCAACCAAGACATTGGAGAAGCTGAAGAATAGTTTTTATGTGGACAATTGTTTAACCAGTTTGGATAATGCTGTTGAATTAGAAAATTTCATTGATGAATCGCAAAAAGTTTTGGCGGAGGCTCAATTTGATCTTAGATTATGGGAATCAACAGTTTTGGAAGAAATGCCCGAAACTACTCATTTAAGCCCCATTCTTGGACTAAAATGGAATCGAAATATAGATACGCTGGAACTTAATTTAGAAAATTGTAAACTTACGAAGATTGAAAAAGTCACTAAGAAAATCATATTATCAGCTGCGAATAAAATTTTTGATCCCATTGGATTTGCTGCTCCAGTTCTTCTTTGCCCTAAGATATTGTTACAGAAGACATGCACTTTTAAGCTTAGTTGGAATACAGAGGTACCAGAAGAAATTCGAGATCAGTTTCAACAGTGGTTTAATGACGTTAATATTTTGGCCCAAGCAAGAATACCCAGGTGGTGCAGAAAAGAATTACAGATGGACATTGTGGATTGCAGTTTACATCTCTTTTGTGATGCTAGTAAAGTAGACTATGCAGCTGCAGTATTCTTACGGACTCAGTCAAAAACACAAGTACATGTTCAAGCAAAAAGTCGAGTGGCACCTATCAAAACACTGTCTATACCAAGATTAGAACTTTTAGCAGCCACTATTGGAACTCGACTTCTTACGTTAATGCGCAAATAGTTTCCTGATGATATCAAAACATTTTGTTGGTCTGATTCAACGACGGTTTTATCATGGATAAATCGAAATGATATTTGGAAGCCTTTTGTAAAGAATAGAGTTGATGAAATTAGAAAGCTTACTGAAGTAATACTTGGTGTCATGTTCCTGGTCACTTAAATCCTGCAGATCTTCCATCTAGAGGCTGTTCAGCTGCTCAGTTAGTAGTTTTCAAGTGGTGGGAGGGCCCAGAATGGTTGCTGAAGGAACCTAAAGAATGGCCAGTTCAAAACTTTGATGTTTGTGAAGAACAAATTTTGCTAGAAAAGACAAAAGGAGTGACATCTCTATTAAATCAACCAAATAATTCTTGGTTGTATAATTATTTTTCTTAATATGAAAAATTCACTCATTTAATGGGTTGGATAAGGAGGTTTATTTTTAATTCTAAGAACCCACAAACCAAAAAGAAGAATGATTTATCTGTAGAAGAATGTTTGGATGCCGAATTATGTGTATTAAAATTAGTTCAAGAAGAAGATTTCGGTAAGACAGATATAAAAAAGTTTACCAGTTTGAAGATTTTTGTTGACAAAATGGGTTTATTGAGAGTTGAAATTCGGATTTCTGAGCGAGATGATAGTAAAAATTTTCGATATCCGATATTTTTACCATCAAAACATCCAATTGTAAGAAGATTAATATTTGAAAAACATGTGCGCAATTGTCATGTTGGAACGCAAAGTCTCTTAAGTATATTACGAGAACAGTTTTGGATTATTGGAGGCAGGAAAATTGTGAGGTCAGTTGTTTCAAAATGCATCGTATGTAGAAGACAAGAAGCACGAAATTTGGAAGTTCCTCCAGCTCCATTACCTAAAGATCGTGTACGAGATGCAGCTATTTTTGAAATTACCGGTGTTGACTACGCAGGGCCTTTATATTCTAAAAACAAGCAGAAATTTTGGGTTTGTATTTTCACCTGTGCAGTATATCGAGCTATTCATTTGGAATTGGTCAGTTCCTTATCTACAGAATGTTTTTTGCAAGCATTAAGAAGATTTATAGCACGTAGAGGTCGACCATCAGTAATATATAGTGATAATGGTACTAATTTTGTTGGTGCCAATAATGCCTTTGCGTCATTGGATTGGGACAAAATTTCGATTTATAGCACTGCAGTGAGGATTAAGTGGAACTTTAATCCACCCTCAGCTCCTTGGTGGGGAGGATGGTGGGAGCGGTTGATAAGAATATTAAAGCAACTACTTCGTAAAACTCTTGGAAAAGCTGCATTGAATTATGAAGAATTGTTGGTAATTTTGGTTGAGTGTGAAGCTGTGGTAAATTCAAGACCCATTACATATATTTCAGAAGATGCTTCAGATTTGATACCTCTTACACCAGCTATGTTTCTTCAAGAAATCAGACAAATTGCTGTCTCAAAAATTGATGTTATTGATGAAAGCTCATTACAAAGAAGGTTTAAGTACAGGCAAAGAATTAAAGAAGAGTTAAAACGACGATTTCGCATTGAATATTTGGGGCAATTAGTCTCAAAAGAAAATAAAAGGAACGACAAAATTAAAGAAGGCGATTTAGTATTTATTGAAGGTGATTCTTAAAGACTTGATTGGCCACTAGGCAAAGTTGTTCAGTTGTTTCCTGGAAAAGATGGTGAAGTGAGATTGGTCAAATTAAAAACAGAGTTTGGATATTTAATGAGGCAACTATTATACCATTTGGAGATGGATGAAAATGATTGCCCAATTAATAAATCTGTTGAAATTTCAAAATCTGGACGAAGAATAAAACCTCCAAAGCGACTTGATTTGTAGAGTTGACTCAAAAATAATTTACATGATTTTGAGTCAAGGTGGGAGTGTGTTAGGAATCGAAGATTGCTTTGAAATTATTTCTATGATTTTTAAGTTTTTTGAAATTGTCAATTAGTTAAAAAATAAATATTTTCGAAAGTTGTCATTTCTAATATTATTGAGTATTAGTAAAATACACATTCGACATAAGGCTGCATTCGGTTAGATTTGGTTTATGTAACAGTGAGGTTAAAAAAACAAAAAATTAATGGTTTTAGTAGCAAAAAACTTCTAAGTCCGAATCGTGTCATGATTCGATCAAGAAGGCCATGCAAAAAATATTTCAACCAAAAAAAACAAAAGCAGCTGTCAAATCAAATAACCTCAAATATGTGAAACGTCAAAGCTGAGGTTTATCCTCTTTGTTAACGAAATTCTTCTTGTTTTATGTTAATAGTTTGCACTCTTCGCAGATGAATAAAAAAAATTGTTTTATTTTAAAAACTAATCTTGTAATTGTTTCTTGCGAAGAGTATTCTATAGAATGTGTAGCAATTATATAACAAACTGACTTAGCTTTGATTTAAAAAATATAAAATCGCACTTTCACCGAATCCGAGTTCTACTCGAGCTACTCATTTGCGAAGAGTTACTTCTACGCGTTTTGACTTCTACCCATTCCGACTTCTGCCCATTCTAGTTATTTTGTTACTTTAATAAATTATAAAATCTGCTTGGAAAAGTACATACCTATATCAATGACTTTTTGAGTTTGACTCAATAAAGATATTTTTTTAATTTATTATTATAAAATCTGCTTACGTTGTTTCTAGAGAATTAGAATAATACGGAATACTAAAGAAGCCCTCTTATTTGCGGGCGCACATGAATTCATCCTCCCTAATGAGTTTTACCCCTTGTCACCACCCGCTGTGAAAAAGGTAGCACATTAATTCATCCGGGGACCAAAATAATCCTGTTAAGGGTTAATCCCTTTTAGGAAGGTATCTTGGTAATAATAATAAATAAAATCATACGAAGTAAAATTATAACCAATGGTCAAGACCAAGAGTTATGCGTAGAAGATGTTAGGTTGATCAAAAATACAATTTACCAGACAAGAAAAAAAAAAAAAAGAAAACTGCACAAGAATATCTACTTACAGCTGCAATTAGAATTGTTATGTTTTCATGTGCAACAAATTTAAAATTTCTCATATAAGCTAGTGTTTTTACACTTTTTAGTAGCAAAACTTAACTTAACCTACCTAACCTTGTGTCCCCCAGTGTAAAAGTGTCTCCTAGTGTTTTTTAGAGCGTTCTCATTTTATTTTTGTTTAATATATGGAGTTTATTTTGACAAAATATTATTTTTATTTTATTCTCAGGTAGTTTTACTTATTTTCTCAGGTACCAACCCCCCATGGCCTGCCGGATGAATTCATGTTCTAATTTTCAGGTAGTTTTTAGACGCGGATGAATTCAGGATCGCCCTTATTTGCAGACATCCAATATGCAGACATTCCAAAATACTCTCCAATTTGCATACATAGTCATTAAGTAAGAGTTAATCAATTTAAATGCAGTAAGATAAGGATAATCCTTTAATTTGAGATGTTTAGGTATGTATAGGTACAGTATAATGATATTTTATGCTTTTATTTTGTACAAAGATCAAATAATTATAAACTAGTACAATGCTTTCTGATAACGTGTTGATACATTTTTAACATAAAAACACCGAGGAACAACACCTAGAATATGTCACGCAGTGTAATGCACACAATTTTGGACGCACTGCTACGCACCGACATAGCTAGAGTTTATATTTTCATTTTAGCAGCAAAACTTAACCGAACCTACCTAACCTAATGTCCCCCAGTGGAAAAATGTCCCCCAGGGCTTTCATAGAAGTCAGTCTAAAACCCTGAAATTCAAAAAAAACCCTGCGATGTTCCCTAGGGGGACGATGGCCCAAAGTCTAAGATAATTGATTAATTTCTAGTTTTTCTTGAAAATATCGTGCGATCCACAAAATTTGACGTCGACTCTTGCCATGCATTTGTAAAATTTCAATTTTTTTCATTGTTAAAACATTGTTGATTGTCATATTTTTGACGTTCCACAGCCAGAGTCGACGTCAAATTTTGTGGATCGCACGTTATAAGTGATTTTCAGCGGCTGTGCGCTGCTTAAATACACCCGTTTAAAATGCTTAATACTCTTAATTCAAAGAAAATACACCTTAAAATAATAAATTTAAGTACCTAGATAAAAATAACAATGAAAATCGATCTTCTAATTCCTAAGCTGGTATGCATATTGGACTTTACCTAGGTAAATAAATCTCATTATAGGTATCTATCTATATTTGTACTTACAGGGTGTTCTTGTATTCGAAAATAAGCAATCTTGAACCTCGTACAAAGAAACATGCACTAAAATAAAGTATATTTCTACAATATAAACAAAAGATTCTCTCCAAACAACACTTTAAAAAAATCTGAATACGTATTTCGACAGCTATGCCGTCATTTTCAGCAGAAAATAGAAATACGTATTCAGATTTTTCTAAATAGTGTGGTTTGGAGAAAATCTTTGTTTTATATTATACTAGCGATTACCCGGCATGCGTTGCAATGCCATAAAAAGTTAAAATGTGTTGATATGTTTTTTTCCAACCTTTATCCCGGTAACCCCTTTTCCCGGTGTCTTTTATTCCCGGTCACCTCTTTATCCTGGTGACTATTTTCCCGGTCTCCCCTTTTCCTAATGTCCCTTTTTCCCGATGACCCCTTTTCCCGGTGTCCCCCTTTCCCGGTAACCTCTTTTCTTGGTGACCCTTTTCCCGGTGACCCCCTTTCGCGGTGACCCCTTTTCCCGGTGCCATCTTTTTTCGATGACCTCTTTTCCCCAGGTGAAAACATATGTACTTGGGTTAAATAAATGTTTATCTACCGCAATTAAAAAAATATATCTAACGTAATTAAACGTAGTATATTGTTTCCAACTAAAAATAGTTTTTTACTTGGGGGTTTTTGAGGTCGCTAAATGTAAATATGAGGTTGAAAAAATTCTTAAATGCATCCGTGAGGTCATGGTGTACCAGGTATGACCTGACCCTTAGCAAATTTATGAAAATTTGCACTGACATGGAATAAACCTTTTTTTAGTATTTGCCTCGGAGGCGTGTTTGCAAATACTACTTCGTCTTTGTCTTTCTTACCCGGGTAGTGCTCGGGCAGTATTTCAGAACACCGCTTCGAATTTGGTAAAATCCAAAAGGTGGGTTTATTTTTTTTTAAATTTGGTGTTACACACTAGGTCTTCAAAAGTTATGTTCTTTAAGGGGCATCCTGTTGGTTTCTCAAAAAAAAAAACCCAACCAAGATCTGCTTGTGCAGGTTTGTAGCCACTACTACCAGAAATATTAAAGTGAAAAATTCCCACAAAATGTTAGCCCCCAACTTGTATAGAAGAGAGTTAGTTTTTTTGTTAATACCTCAACTATATGGCATTGCTATCTACTTACAAAACTTAACACTCAGCAGAAAGAGCAGTAACTTCGAAGAGATCATTTTTATAATTTTTCTTCAGAAAAAAAAGGTAACTAACAAATCTAAATAGCTTTTTTTGTAGTATGTATGAAAATTTTCCGCAAACAGCAAAATAACAAATTGCACTAGTTTATTTAAAGTGCTAAATAAAGTAAGCATTTAATCACAATGCTAATAATATTTCTTGATGTGTAATTGAGTTTTAATTTCATTTTTAAATTATTTCTGCCTAATCAGTTTATAAACACGCCAGATTAATTATTAATTTTTTCTATTTTTGCCTATAAAATGACATTTATTGCACAAATTAATTAAACAAACCATTATAGACCTTTTCCGTTGGTCCTATGTTCATTGTTAAATTTGACATAAGTCATTGTGACACTGGTGGTGACCACCTGTATTACAAATGATTTATGTCAAATTTAACAATGAATGTCGGACCAACGGAAAAGGTCTATAGCTACTAGCGGGTAAAACTAAAAATCGCACCTGCGGGGTGATTACGGAACATCGCTTTGTACGAAACCTAATGGTCTTCTTATGTAGGTTTCGTACGAAGCGATATTCCGTTATCACCCCGCTGGTGTTATTTCTTAGAACCTCGTCCTCGTTAGTCATAGAGTAAAGATATTTATTCACCTACAGGGTGTCCGCGATCAATGTGCTTTTTTTTAATGGGAGATATTTAGCTGGAAAAAATCCAAGACATTTGGTAAAAACAGTTTTTTGAAATAGTAAATAATGGCCTAGGTAGACTAAAAACACTTAATCGTAAATATTTACCAAATGATTTGTCTAACCATCATGAAAATTGTACTATCAATAAAGATAATAAAAACGGTCATTCGCTCTGTTACCCACCAACCCCAACCTAGAATTTTTAAATTACAACCCCTATCTTAAGCGATACCTCATTTGAAAGAGAAAAAAATAAGCTTTACGATGGCGGTAAAAAAACTAAAATTGGCTGACCCCTTTTTGAAATAATAAGAGTTCCTTTTTCTGGCGATAACTTTTGATCGGTTTGTAATATTTATTTCTAATTTTTTTTAAATAACTGTGTAAAAAAACACTAATTTTTAGCAGCAAAAACATTTTTTTACTTCTTTACAAGAATTAAAATAATTTTTTTGTTTTTTTCTATTAGTGGGGGGATCATGTGACACTTTATTTTAAAGGTATTTTTATTTCCTATACAAAGGCTATAAAATTTTTTAAAAAAATCAGTTAGTTTCATTTTAAGGACCTGTTATAAAAAAGAAACCACACAGGCATTTTGCAAAAATAATTTACCTAACAACAGGTTTCAAATGGGCACCATTATTGGTCTAACAAAAATAAAGTCAATAAGTTAGCTATTTCTGCAAAATACCCTTCCGTTTTCTTTTATCATAATAAATTCTTGAAAAAAAAAATCCAACAAATCTTTTGTAAATTTTTTATAACCTTCGCATAGGACATAAAAATACCTTTAAAATGAGGTGTCACAGATCCTCCTTTTATTAAAAAACACAAAACATTTTTTTACCCCTTGTGCAAAAGTAAAAAAAAAATAATTTTGTGCTGTTAAAAGTGTTTTCTTTGGGCAATTATTTAAAATTTTTTAGAAATAAATACATATTACAAACCGATCAAAAGTTATTGCCAGTTATTCTTAGTTGGGGTTGGTGGGTGACAGAGGGTTAAAGAAAAAAAATTGATATTATATTTTTTAGATGTCCCCCTCCATAACTAAATTGACTTGTTTTTTTTTTAAATATATTTGCTACATTAAAAAAGTTATAGGGGGTGTCTAATCCTTAATTGAACACACTGTATACCGTGTGTCCCGCAAAAAGCGCACGAGCTCATAACTTTCTACGTATATTTTCTACAGAACTGAAATTTTAGCAGTTATCTAAGAAGACTTTAAGCCTTCTTTTACATGCATTTACAAAAATGTATGACTTTCGGTTTAAGCGGAAATGACATTAATTTTGTATTTTTAAATATTATATATCTTTTGACATTTTTGGGAACATTATTTTGATAAGAATACAATCATTTAAAAAAAATGATGTAATCACCAATATTAACGATTTTATAGCACTTTGAAAATGAGCTAATTTGGTCCTACAGAGAACGCTGCAACCTATGCTTCAGAACTCTATGACGAAGATAGACGATTATGATGAAATTAGGTGATTTTTAAAGAGCTATAGAATCGTTAATATTAGCATTGATCAAGTATATATAGATATACAGCGCAGGGCTTTTATCGCTTTAGCGCTTTTTTTAATCGCAGAAGGCCTTAAAAGTATTAAAAAAAATCTGTGACTTTGATTTTTAAGGTTATAAAGTTTGGTGTTAATTGACACTTGTCAGTACAAATGTGGGTCATAAATGTCTATTTAATTTATAACTAGAGTGAAAAGTCTACTGCCTGCTGTCCTTATGAAACAATTCATGATATTCCCGATCCACACATTGCGTTTCTTCCAAAATGCGGTTGGCGCATTAATTGCATGAAGCAAACCTTTACAATAGGCCGCAACCGCATTGGCGTATTTGAATTTTGTGGAGCCCCCGCACAAACTTTTTTTTGATCGTAAAAATTTTGCCGCGGGTAATTTCTTTAAAATTTTAACACTCAAAACACCATTTTTATATTTATTTTCTTTTATTTCGGGGTCCCCAATTTGCTCCTAAATCTCTGGGGCCCACCTCGGGGTCTGCGGAAGCACTAAATACGTCACTGGAACCGGACAAGTTTAAGGGAATATCTACATTTAAAATAATGAGTTGTTCTTCGCTGGTAAAATCGCAATGTGTAAACCAGGACTTATTTTTAAGTTTGCACCAATAAAAATAGCAATCACAATTACCTAGAGCAATTTCATCTTACAATGCACGCGAATATTGTCCTTAGAAGTTATTTTGCAAAATTCAAACATAATTCAATGTTTTTTATGCCTTCCTCAGCACTAAAATACTGCAATTTTTCAACCATTTTTTTAAGGTGTTTATTCTTAGGAAATTTAAATAGTTTTGGGGTTTTATTTTTTCTGGACTAGCTTCACAACGCCAAAATTGCCACACATTGCCACTTTTTACCATTATGAAATTTTTTTTAATAAAATTTAATAATCTGACATAAATCTCGTCGTCCATCAAACAGTCAAAGCTAGCCGATTTTATAAATCTTGGAAACGCAGGTTTCCTTAGAGATAAGCTCCATAAGCTCCATTTTGCGCACCCAGTTATACATGGGTGCTGGATCTCTAGTAGTTTATTTACCTCCATGATATTATAGTTCATTTTTTTTATAGAGAGAAACTCCGACCACATGATAAATGTGTTTTTTGGGTTGCCTATTAGGGGTTTGTTCAGTAATTTTCCTCTTTTTTGTTGTATTTTCGAACAAAGCTCAAAATCTAACGTTTGTCAAAACTGAAAGATTTAATCAAATCTGTCACAAAAAACTAAAATTCAAAACAAATTTAATGTTTTGGTCGATATACACCTATTTCTTAATGAGTAACAAGTTGTTAAAGTGTCTTGTGTGTTGGGTAAGGGTTGGGGATACCATAGAGGCCATAAAGGGGATTCTCAATCATCTTGGACTTATTAGTTATGTAGAAGCATTAAAGGGGCAACAAATTATATATGAACGTAAAATGAGAAGCCAAAAAGCACCCTTTTAATTCAATGCAATTGTGCCACGCCGATTCATACTGCAGCAGGATATTTTGGCCATTTTGCAGAAACATCAGACAGCAAAATAAACAGCTTTGAGAACAAGCCATTTTGGAAATAAAACAATTTGAGTGTAGCCACAGGTGTAGCGCAAAAAATATTTAACTTGCAGTGAAAGACTTTTTAGAATATTTGAATATTATAATATTAGATTTTCAAAGGTTGTACATAAAATAAATTTTAATGAAATAAAATAAATAATTGTTTAGTGGCACAACTTAGAAGAATCGGTGGATTATTGTAAACTATTCAATCGGCAAACTTATAAAATTGCAGAACAGATGAGCTCCGTTTAAGCACTATTAAAACAGCGTCATCCCCAAAAATCACCACTTATTAAAACCCAGCTTGTGAAGCATAATGTATAGCAGATTTCTCTCACAAATAAATAAAGAACAATTTTTAATTGATATTGAGCAAGCGCAATTTACTAATATATTTCTTTTAAACAATATTGATCAAAAAATAAGCAGATTTAATGAAATAATTTTAAATATTTTTAACAAACATGCACCTCTTAAGAAAAAACATTTAAATAGAAAGCCACGTCCCCCGTGGATAACAGACAACATATGTTTAATGAGGAAGATGAAGCAGAAAGCTCTTACAAAATTCAAGAAAACTGGCCAATCATCTTATTGGGACTATTATAAATCTATAAGGAATTTAACAAACTCAGCATTAAAAAATGAAAAAAGAGTATACCTTAATTATGCTCTCACTCAAAATAATAATAGCACCAAAGTTATGTTCAAGAAATTAAAAGAATTAGATATTTTGCCTAATAAAAAAAACACGGAACTTCCTGATCACTTAAACAATGTTGATGATATAAATAATTATTTTACAAATTCGGGCGCCAACAACTCAATTCCTGACATGGAGATCAAGCAATTTTTAGAAAACAATATAAAAGAAGGAGTCGCAGCATTTAAATTTGCACCAATCAATGAAAGCGAAGTACACTCAGCTCTTTTATCAATAAAATCTAAAGCAATTGGAGTAGACGGGATAAGTCTAGATATGCTTTTATTATGCTGTCCGCATATTATTCCCATTCTTACACACATAATACATTATATTATACAATCTGGCGAATTCCCCAATATTTGGAAATCAGCTTATGTACTTCCTATACCAAAAATTAAAAGTCCAACAGAGTACAAAGACTTGCGACCAGTAAGTATACTTCCAACTTTGTCTAAAGTGTGTGAAAAATTTCTGAACGAACAGCTCCGAGAACATGTTGCTAAAAATGCTATCCTCCCAATAAATCAGTCGGGCTTCAGAAAAATGCACAGCTGTGCTACTGCGTTGCTTTCGGTAACGGATGATATTTTATCTGCCATAGATAGAAACGAATTAACTGTTTTGGTCTTATTGGATTACTCAAAAGCGTTTGATAAAGTCTGTCATCCGTTATTGATCGCAATGCTGCATTATATTGGACTTGGCGAGGAGGCTATCAAACTTATGAATAGTTTTTGTCATAACAGAACCCAAAGGGTTGGATATCAGGGAAAATTGTCCAGCTCAACTACGTTAGCTAATGGAGTAGCACAAGGTGCCATAGTGAGTCCTCTGCTGTATGCTGTTTATACTTCTCTCTTCGAGAAATGTCTTCAGCATTGTAAGAGTCATTTTTATGCCGATGACAGTCAACTACTATACTCCTTCTCTGAGTCTCACATTTTAAGAGCAAGTCAAGAAATCAACTCAGACTTAGAAGCGCTGCGTATTTTGTCCAACAAATACTGCCTAGAGTTAAACCCCACTAAGTCGAAAATCCTCCTATTCGGTCCAAAAATACGTCGTACAAGATCTCAAAATTTACTAAACATCAGACTTAACGGAGTAGCATTAAACGTTTCAGAATCTGAAAGAAACCTTGGATTGATAGTGGATCATGACTTAAGGTTCGATAACCACTTAAACAAAATAATAAGAGGCGCTTACTCAAGTTTAAAACTAATTTACAAAAATAAAGGTGTATTAAATATAAAAACAAAAACCACTTTATGCGAATCACTTGTGCTGTCTCAGCTTAATTTCTGTGATGTTGTATACGGACCATGCTTAACTAAGGCAAATGCAAATAGACTGCAAAAAGTGCAAAACTGGTGCGTACGACTTATCTTTAATTTAAAAAAAAAAGGAATTCACTGAAAGATAGATATAAAGCATTAAAATGGTTAACCTTGATAAAACGTAGACAACTTCACCTCGCTGTTCTCATTTATAAAATTATTAAGTTTAAAACACCTCCATATTTGCTCAATAAGCTTAGTTTTCGCACTAGTGTTCACAATGTGAATGTTCGACGTAAGGACACCTTGTCAATGCCTCGACACACTACGGCTGCCTTCCAAAGATGCTTCTCTTATAACGCCTGCAAATTGTTTAATGATATTCCAGCGGATATAAAGAAACTGTCATTACCAAATTTTAAAAATAAAATAAAAAATATACTTTTAAATGACTAATCAACATCTAAATGATCTCTTAATCTTTTCTTAAGTATATAAAGTAGGGTATATCACCCATTAAACAAGGCTATATGAAAGATCGGTGTTAAGGTCCGCTTACTTAGCGGGCCTTAACATCGAATATAGTCTTTAATTAATGTTTATTTTTATTATACTTTTATGTTGCTATTATTGTTGTTTCTAAGGGTTAAATAAATGCTATTTATTTATTTATTTATTTTAATGTTCCTAAAAATGTCAAAATACATAGGGTGTTCCATTTAAAAATACAGAATTAATGTCATTTCCGCTTTAACCGGAAGTAATACATTTTTTTAAATACATGTAAAAGAAGGCTAAAAGTCTCCTTAGACAATTCCTAAAATTTCAATTCTGTAGAAACTATACATCGGACGTTATGAGCTCGTGCGCTTTTCGCGGGACACACGGTATATATACATTGGCTTTCAAAAGTCTTGCACCCCCCCTTTAAAAACTTTCGCGTTTGCCTGACTGAAATTAAATTTTCTTTAAAATAAACTTTAAAGCCTTGTTAATATAATACACAAGATAGAAAAGCGTTTAATTAATTTTCTTCAATGGTACCAAGCGTTTAAAAAAAAAGTGTAAAATTCCTGAAAATTGAAAAAGTGTAAAAATTAAAAATAAAGCAAACACGGGATTATTAGTGAGTGGTATTAGTACTCCTTGTTCTAAATGATGAATTCAAATGGTTTCGCATATTTCTAACGGCGCTATTAACAACTTCTAGGGGTGCATTCGCCATTTTCTCGCAACGCAACAATTAGCCCCTGTCTGCTTTTTAGCGTTTTTTTTTCGGGTTTTTTTTTGCGGAAAACTTGTTTAGAGATAAAATCCCACTATGTCCAAAAGAATTCAGGTTCGATTAGCTGTCAGGCCAGTCACATCACTCCCTGTGGGAATATTTCGACACGTTTCATACGACGCAGAGTCCCTTTGCCGCCCATAAATGCAAAATTTTAAAACGAAATAACATGAGAAGGATACATTAGGAGACAGACAAAAGTCTCTTTGTAAACTTGACCATCGATATTGCCAGGACTATGAATCACAGCAAACTTTTCGTAAAACATTATACCACTCCAAATCATTTTAGTACCCGTATGATATGGGGCAACTTTAATTTAAGTATTCAATCGATGGTGTCTTTTTGCATCTTGCCAAACTCATTAAAGATAATCATTACTCATTAGGGCAAACCGGGACTTACCAATAAAAATCAATTTTTTTTACCCACGAAGCATCCCGCTTAATTTTTTCTCTGACCAATGAAAACGGGTTTGCATATATTGTTATGTTAACATAATGTCCCTACACTAGAAGTTCATAAAAAAAAATCCGAAATTTTGCTTTTAAGGGCGACAATGGGAATCCGCGTCCTATTAAACGTGTCGAAATATTCCCACAGGGAGTGATGTGACTGGCCTGCCAGCTAATCGAACCTGAATCCTTTTGGACATAGTGGAATTTTATCTCTAAACAAGTTTTCCGCAAAAAAAAACCCGAAAAAAAAACGCTAAAAATCAGCCATGGGCTAATTGTTGCGTTGCGAGAAAATGGCGAATGCACCCCTAGAAGTTGTTAATAGCCCCGTTAGAAGTATGCGAAACCATTTGAATGCATCATTTCGAACAAGGAGTACTAATACCACTCACTAAAAATCCTGTGTTTGCTTTATTTTTAATTTTTACACTTCTTCAATTTTCAGGAATTTTACACTTTTTTTTTAAACGCTTGGTACCATTGAAGAAAATTAATTAAACGCTTTTCTATCTTGTGTATTATATCACCAAGGCTTTAAAGTTTATTTTAAAGAAAATTTTATTTCAGTCAGGCAAACGCGAAAGTTTTTAAAGGGGGGGTGCAAGACTTTTGAAAGCCAGTGTATATTGGGTTTCCGTAAATAAGAGGACCCGCTTAATTTAAATTTAAAGCTATAACCCAGGAAAATAAAACAAATATTAATGCAATCTGCCGAAAAATTATTTGTTAACTTTTTTTTTGTCATTATCTTTATAGTGCCATAATATACAACATATCAAAAGTCCCCTAAGATCCCGTGCCGGCGTCATGCCATTTAAGAGGGTCAAAGGTCGAAGAGGTCAGTTTTTGGTGAATAAGTCTCTTTCTATTGGTCTCACAAAAAAAAATGTGATTGTAAATTTTAAATTGGACAATTATCTACAAAAAAATTTATACACACTTTTCCATCGAGCGACCGTTATCGCGTAGTATTGTCAATTATGCATGACGTTGGTATAATTTTAACACCATTTTAACACAATACACAAACGTGGTAAATTTCTTTAAAAAATTTTTAACCAGGGTTTTAATTTAATCTTTAAGATACATAATCGGCAATAAATAGTCTTGTAAATTATCAACTGCGTGTATACATGTGCTCCAAAAATGAATTTTTAAATGTCTGTAATTCCTCAGGTTAATAAAAAAAATTAAAATTTTTACAAAGAGGTGTTAGCTCTTGTCCTTTCAATAAGTTACATCCCCCTAACAAAGCCCCAAAGTATTTACTAATCTTTAAAAAAAAATATTTTAGAAAAATGTTACAAAATTTTTAATACAAAGCAAACTATGTATTGAAGTCCTTTTCAATAAATTGTATGTATGTTCCATACCTTCATAATTCATGTTTTTATATGAAATAGTGGAATCAAGTTCTGTTAAAAAGTGTAATTTTGTTACCGAGTAGCGAAACCGGTCTCAAAATGTTCGTATTAGCAAGTATAACAACATCCTAAAATTTCTACAAAAAATATTGGGGGGAACCCCCTTTTTTTAGCGAAAAATTGGTTTATTACCCCTTTTTCGGGGTGATTTTTGAGTTTTATTTTTTTTAAGCCCCTTAGAGTATTTGCTACAATTTGGGATTAATATCCTTTTATTGTCGATGTTAAAGGAACCGTATTACCAAATTTCGTGACATTTCGTTTACCCCCCCTCCCAAAATTAAAACAAAGGTGTTTTATCTAAAAAATTAAAACTGCTATATTGATGTGACGAAATCTTATCCAAATTGAATGAAATTTGAAATAAAAGTGGCTTTTAATAGCTACAATCAGATTTTCAAATTTTATCCAAAAAATTTTTATAGTTTCGTCATAAAAAAAGTTCGTCAATTTTTTGAAGTTTTTTAAACTGCTCCCCTATTTGTTCATTAAATTGTAGCAAGGTCTACTGGATGTTATATGAAAGATTTATTTATGTTATTATACATGGTATAATGTAAGTTTGACTTTTTTGAAAATTTATAACATTTTTGACCAGTTAAAGTGTGTATTTTTTAGAAAGTTTTGTAATTCTCCCTTCCCTCCTAACTATTAAAAGAATTTATATTTATTTTTTTTAATTCATAATATGCTTTATTTTTAACAAAATTTAATTTAAACTGTGCAAAAATTTTTTTCGCCCAAAATGAGGTGGAGAAAAACTTACTTTTTAATATTTAATTTTCAGCAGAAAATAGAAATACGTATTCAGATTTTTCTAAATAAAGTGTGGTTTGGAGCGAATCTTTGTTTTATATTATACTAGCGATTACCCGGCATGCGTTGCAATGCCATAAAAAGTTAAAATGTGCTGATATGTTTTTTTCCAACCTTTATCCCGGTAACCCCTTTTCCCGGTGTCTTCTATTCCCGGTCACCTCTTTATCCTGGTGACTATTTTCCAGGTGTCCCCTTTTCCTAATGTCCCTTTTTCCTGATGACCCCTTTTCCTGGTGTACCCTTTTCCCGGTGACCCCTTTTCATGTTGTCCCCTTTTTCCGGTGGCGTCTTTTCCTGGTGACCCTTTTCCCCGGTGAACCCCTTTCGCGGTGACCCCTTTTCCTGGTGCCATCTTTTTTCGATGACCTCTTTTCCCCAGGTAAAAACATATGTACTTGGGTTAAATAAATGTTTATCTACCGCAATTAAAAAAATATATCTAACGTAATTAAACGTAGTATATTGTTTCCAACTAAAAATAGTTTTTTACTTGGGCGTTTTTGAGGTCGCTAAATGAAAATATGAGGTTGAAAAAATTATTAAAGACATCCGTGAGGTCATGGTTTACCAGGTATGACCTGACCCTTAGCAAATTTATGAAAATTTGCACTGAAATGGAATAAACCTTTTTTTAGTATTTGCCTCGAAGGCGTGTTTGCAAATACTACTTTTTATTACTCGGGCACTACCCGGGTAACTTTTATCTCTCTCAGGTATACAAGGACCATATCTATTTGTCTTTGTCTTTCTTACCCGGGTAGTGCTCGGGCAGTATTTCACAACACGGCTTCGAATTTGGTGAAATCCAAAAGGTGGGTTTACATTTTTTTTATATTTGAAGTTACACACTAGGTCTTCAAAAGTTATGTTCTTTAAGGGGAATCCTGTTGGTTTCTCAAAAAAAAAAATCCAACCAAGATCTGCTTGTGCAGGTTTGTAGCCACTACTACCAAAAATATTAAAGTGAAAAATTCCCACAAAATGTTAGCCCCCATCTTGTATAGAAGAGAGTTAGTACTTTTGTTAATACCTCAACTATATGGCATTGCTATATACTTACAAAACTTAACACTCAGCAGAAAGAGGAGTAGCTTCGAAGAGATCATTTTTAAAATTTTTCTTCAGAAAAAAAAGGTAACTAACAAATCTAAATAGTTTTTTTTGTAGTATGTATGAAAATTTTCGCAAACAACAAAATAACAAATTGCACTAGTTTATTTTAAAGTGCTAAATAAAGTAAGCATTTAATCACAATGCTAATAATATTTCTTGATGTGTAATTGAGTTTTAATTTCATTTTTAAATTATTTCTGCCTAATCAGTTTATAAACACGCCAGATTAATTATTAATTTTTTCTATTTTTGCCTATAAAATGACATTTATTGCACAAATTAATTAAACAAACCATTATAGACCTTTTCCGTTGGTCGTATGTTCATTGTTAAATTTGACATAAGTCATTGTGACACTGGTGGTGACCACCTGTATTACAAATGATTTATGTCAAATTTAACAATGAATGTCGGACCAACGGAAAAGGTCTATAGCTACTAGCGGGTAAAACTAAAAATCGCACCTGGTGTTATTTCTTAGAACCTCGTCCTCGTTAGTCATAGAGTAAAGATATTTATTCACCTACAGGGTGTCCGCGATCAATGTGCTTTTTTTTAATGGGAGATATTTAGCTGGAAAAAATCCAAGACATTTGGTAAAAACAGTTTTTTGAAATAGTAAATAATGGCCTAGGTAGACTAAAAACACTTAATCGTAAATATTTACCAAATGATTTGTCTAACCATCATGAAAATTGTACTATCAATAAAGATAATAAAAACGGTCATTCGCTCTGTTACCCACCAACCCCAACCTAGAATTTTTAAATTACAACCCCTATCTTAAGCGATACCTCATTTGAAAGAGAAAAAAATAAGCTTTACGATGGCGGTAAAAAAACTAAAATTGGCTGACCCCTTTTTGAAATAATAAGAGTTCCTTTTTCTGGCGATAACTTTTGATCGGTTTGTAATATTTATTTCTAATTTTTTTTAAATAACTGTGTAAAAAAACACTAATTTTTAGCAGCAAAAACATTTTTTTACTTCTTTACAAGAATTAAAATAATTTTTTTGTTTTTTTCTATTAGTGGGGGGATCATGTGACACTTTATTTTAAAGGTATTTTTATTTCCTATACAAAGGCTATAAAATTTTTTAAAAAAATCAGTTAGTTTCATTTTAAGGACCTGTTATAAAAAAGAAACCACACAGGCATTTTGCAAAAATAATTTACCTAACAACAGGTTTCAAATGGGCACCATTATTGGTCTAACAAAAATAAAGTCAATAAGTTAGCTATTTCTGCAAAATACCCTTCCGTTTTCTTTTATCATAATAAATTCTTGAAAAAAAAAATCCAACAAATCTTTTGTAAATTTTTTATAACCTTCGCATAGGACATAAAAATACCTTTAAAATGAGGTGTCACAGATCCTCCTTTTATTAAAAAACACAAAACATTTTTTTACCCCTTGTGCAAAAGTAAAAAAAAAATAATTTTGTGCTGTTAAAAGTGTTTTCTTTGGGCAATTATTTAAAATTTTTTAGAAATAAATACATATTACAAACCGATCAAAAGTTATTGCCAGTTATTCTTAGTTGGGGTTGGTGGGTGACAGAGGGTTAAAGAAAAAAAATTGATATTATATTTTTTAGATGTCCCCCTCCATAACTAAATTGACTTGTTTTTTTTTTAAATATATTTGCTACATTAAAAAAGTTATAGGGGGTGTCTAATCCTTAATTGAACACACTGTATACCGTGTGTCCCGCAAAAAGCGCACGAGCTCATAACTTTCTACGTATATTTTCTACAGAACTGAAATTTTAGCAGTTATCTAAGAAGACTTTAAGCCTTCTTTTACATGCATTTACAAAAATGTATGACTTTCGGTTTAAGCGGAAATGACATTAATTTTGTATTTTTAAATATTATATATCTTTTGACATTTTTGGGAACATTATTTTGATAAGAATACAATCATTTAAAAAAAATGATGTAATCACCAATATTAACGATTTTATAGCACTTTGAAAATGAGCTAATTTGGTCCTACAGAGAACGCTGCAACCTATGCTTCAGAACTCTATGACGAAGATAGACGATTATGATGAAATTAGGTGATTTTTAAAGAGCTATAGAATCGTTAATATTAGCATTGATCAAGTATATATAGATATACAGCGCAGGGCTTTTATCGCTTTAGCGCTTTTTTTAATCGCAGAAGGCCTTAAAAGTATTAAAAAAAATCTGTGACTTTGATTTTTAAGGTTATAAAGTTTGGTGTTAATTGACACTTGTCAGTACAAATGTGGGTCATAAATGTCTATTTAATTTATAACTAGAGTGAAAAGTCTACTGCCTGCTGTCCTCATGAAACAATTCATGATATTCCCGATCCACACATTGCGTTTCTTCCAAAATGCGGTTGGCGCATTAATTGCATGAAGCAAACCTTTACAATAGGCCGCAACCGCATTGGCGTATTTGAATTTTGTGGAGCCCCCGCACAAACTTTTTTTTGATCGTAAAAATTTTGCCGCGGGTAATTTCTTTAAAATTTTAACACTCAAAACACCATTTTTATATTTATTTTCTTTTATTTCGGGGTCCCCAATTTGCTCCTAAATCTCTAGGGCCCACCTCGGGGTCTGCGGAAGCACTAAATACGTCACTGGAACCGGACAAGTTTAAGGGAATATCTACATTTAAAATAATGAGTTGTTCTTCGCTGGTAAAATCGCAATGTGTAAACCAGGACTTATTTTTAAGTTTGCACCAATAAAAATAGCATTCACAATTACCTAGAGCAATTTCATCTTACAATGCACGCGAATATTGTCCTTAGAAGTTATTTTGCAAAATTCAAACATAATTCAATGTTTTTTATGCCTTCCTCAGCACTAAAATACTGCAATTTTTCAACCATTTTTTTAAGGTGTTTATTCTTAGGAAATTTAAATAGTTTTGGGGTTTTATTTTTTCTGGACTAGCTTCACAACGCCAAAATTGCCACACATTGCCACTTTTTACCATTATGAAATTTTTTTTAATAAAATTTAATAATCTGACATAAATCTCGTCGTCCATCAAACAGTCAAAGCTAGCCGATTTTATAAATCTTGGAAACGCAGGTTTCCTTAGAGATAAGCTCCATAAGCTCCATTTTGCGCACCCAGTTATACATGGGTGCTGGATCTCTAGTAGTTTATTTACCTCCATGATATTAGTAATACATTATTTTTTTAAAAGCGATTGTATTCTTATTAAAAGAACCTGCCTTCATTTCATCCATTAAGCCTCCTGAACCTCGTACAGAATCATATAGCAGATTTCTCTCACAAATAAATAAAGAACAATTTTTAATTGATATTGAGCAAGCGCAATTTACTAATATATTTCTTTTAAACAATATTGATCAAAAAATAAGCAGATTTAATGAAATAATTTTAAATATTTTTAACAAACATGCACCTCTTAAGAAAAAACATTTAAATAGAAAGCCACGTCCCCCGTGGATAACAGACAACATATGTTTAATGAGGAAGATGAAGCAGAAAGCTCTTACAAAATTCAAGAAAACTGGCCAATCATCTCATTGGGACTATTATAAATCTATAAGGAATTTAACAAACTCAGCATTAAAAAATGAAAAAAGAGTATACCTTAATTATGCTCTCACTCAAAATAATAATAGCACCAAAGTTATGTTCAAGAAATTAAAAGAATTAGATATTTTGCCTAATAAAAAAAACACGGAAGTTCCTGATCACTTAAACAGTGTTGATGGTATAAATAATTATTTTACAAATTCGGGCGCCAACAACTCAATTCCTGACATGGAGATCAAGCAATTTTTAGAAAACAATATAATATAATTTCTGAACGAACAGCTCCGAGAACATGTTGAACAAAATGCTATCCTCCCAATAAATCAGTCGGGCTTCAGAAAAATGCACAGCTGTGCTACTGCGTTGCTTTCGGTAACGGATGATATTTTATCTGCCATAGATAGAAACGAATTAACTGTTTTGGTCTTATTGGATTACTCAAAAGCGTTTGATAAAGTCTGTCATCCGTTATTGATCGCAATGCTGCATTATATTGGACTTGGCGAGGAGGCTATCAAACTTATGAATAGTTTCTGTCATAACAGAACCCAAAGGGTTGGATATCAGGGAAAATTGTCCAGCTCAACTACGTTAGCTAATGGAGTAGCACAAGGTGCCATAGTGAGTCCTCTGCTGTATGCTGTTTATACTTCTCTCTTCGAGAAATGTCTTCAGCATTGTAAGAGTCATTTTTATGCCGATGACAGTCAACTACTATACTCCTTCTCTGAGTCTCACATTTTAAGAGCAAGTCAAGAAATCAACTCAGACTTAGAAGCGCTGCGTATTTTGTCCAACAAATACTGCCTAGAGTTAAACCCCACTAAGTCAAAAATCCTCCTATTCGGTCCAAAAATACGTCGTACAAGATCTCAAAATTTACTAAACATCAGACTTAACGGAGTAGCATTAAACGTTTCAGAATCTGAAAGAAACCTTGGATTGATAGTGGATCATGACTTAAGGTTCGATAACCACTTAAACAAAATAATAAGAGGCGCTTACTCAAGTTTAAAACTAATCTACAAAAATAAAGGTGTATTAAATATAAAAACAAAAACCACTTTATGCGAATCACTTGTGCTGTCTCAGCTTAATTTCTGTGATGTTGTATACGGACCATGCTTAACTAAGGCAAATGCAAATAGACTGCAAAAAGTGCAAAACTGGTGCGTACGACTTATCTTTAATTAAAAAAAAAAGGAATTCACTGAAAGTAAGTAAGTAAGTAAGTAAGTAAGTAAGTAAGTAAGTAAAACTTTATTAGTTCATTGTGAAAATTACAAAAGTAAAACACAAATACCCCTAGGCGTTGAACGTATCAATTATAAATAATATAAATGTAATAACAATAAAGAAAACAAACATAGTATTTAGTTAACTTAAAAAGTTAAAGCTACGATAAGTATATAATGGTAAAATAATATATTTTTGGATTGTTGATATTTATATATTTAAATTTCACTACTATCTTTAAAGTTTTGTTTTTCAGAGATTGAATATTTGGATGAAATATGCTTATTTGTTCTGGTATTGCTTGTTAGTTGCTTATTTTGTTAGATAGGTATCACTTTCTTCTCGTCTGTTGCGAAAAAATGTATACTTTTTTACAAGTATATTTCTAGGCCAGACTTCCGATTTTTTGACATCGTCTAAAATCGAAAAGTTGAATCCAATTTTGTATGCTTTGTTAGAACTTGTATTGAGTTTGTGTTTCTCAATTTCATTGATAGAGAAGTCTTCATTTGGAAAATGTCGTTTGAGATGGTTTAAGAGTTTTTCCTGTGTTGATGTTGGTTTTGCTCTTCCAATAAAAAGCCAAGCTTTTTTCTCGGCTCCTCCAAAATCATCATCGTTGAGATCCGCGTTTCCTTTGACTATGTCCTTATTTTTCCAACGGGACACCCTGGAGTTTGGTGCTTGTGGAAACTGCGCGTAAGCTTGTCGTTTTGTAAAAGGACCATTCGATCCTTGCGGTGGCCTAGGTGGTTCCGTTGTTACGCCACTGGATGTGAAAGATTGTCCGCTGGATAGTGCAGGAGCATTGGAGACTCCGGTGCTGCTAGGTACAGCTGGAGGCGCGCGGTTGTTGTTATTAGCACCGTACTTGTTTAGCGCGTCATCTATTGTTTTAAATTTTTTGTTATTGTCTATATTATTGTTGGCAATTTCTGTTTCCAAAACATTTATTTTTGTTATGAGTTGTGAAACGTTTGAAAGTAGGTCATCGTTTTTTGTTGAGAGTGCATTAATTTGGTTAATAAGTGGAGCACATTGATTTTTTACAGATTCGTTAACTATTTTATCAAGAGATACACTAATTGCGTTGCTTATGGTCTCTAACAAACGATTGTCAGAAAGAACCTCACTAATTAACATTTTTATTTCACTGGATCGGAATTTTACCGTTGTCATTTTATCGGATATTGGTATAGTATGAAACTATACGGAGTAATTAAATGCACGTCCGCGTTGCTCGGCGGTTACTTGATAGATATAAAGCATTAAAATGGTTAACCTTGATAAAACGTAGACAACTTCACCTCGCTGTTCTCATTTATAAAATTATTAAGTTTAAAACACCTCCATATTTGCTCAATAAGCTTAGTTTTTGCACTAGTGTTCACAATGTGAATGTTCGACGTAAGGACACCTTGTCAATGCCTCGACACACTACGGCTGCCTTCCAAAGATGCTTCTCTTATAACGCCTGCAAATTGTTTAATGATATTCCAGCGGATATAAAGAAACTGTCATTACCAAATTTTAAAAATAAAATAAAAAATATACTTTTAAATGACTAATCAACATCTAAATGATCTTTTAATCTTTTCTTAAGTATATAAAGTAGGGTATATCACCTGTTGGGGCGCGAATAAAACTACCCGTCGTATTCACGGATCCCTTGTTCGAGAAATTAAACACCAGTTAGACTTTAAAATATTTAATTGAATACGTAACGAAATAAAAAGACATTTACAAGAAAACAAAACCTATCGTTATAACGGCCATTGATAAACTCTACTTACTGCGCATACTGCACACACATTCCGCTAAAACTGACAGATAGCCATAGAACTAACAAAAGTATAGAACTCAGGTTCATAGACATAGACATAGTACAAAATGTAGAATGAGTTTATGTAATCATTAAAACTAGATATTTTAACAAACTTACATTGAATATTCAACATCCTCCCACCCGAGTAACTTCTTGTTCTAACAAAAGATACTCGCAAAACAAAACATACTAAATAAATCTACTAGGGATTTTTACATTACGGCCACAACGAGTGGACTTTATGACACTAACGGGTGCTCTGCTTTTAACGCCAAGGGCGTTTTTCACTCCCGCACAATCACTATCGTTGACTTCTGAGCTGTCTGGTTCCACGATGTTTGAAGACTCGTCCTCGTCGACGTCCATTTCTTCATCAGGTAACAGCTGGCTGGTGTCTCCTACTATTTCTAATGGATATAATCGCTGAATGGGCCTTAGAAGTTGTCCGTGGGTCGTTTGGAGGCGAACAAGACGTGTTTTACCTTCTTTCCCAGGAATCACTTCGATGACCCTTCCCAAAGGCCAATCAGCTCTCTTGGAGTTGTCGTTTCCGATTAGCACGATTTCGTTTAAACTTATAGGTTTAGAAGGTGTCTTGGTCTTAATTAACCGTAATTCTCCAAGATATTCAGTACGAAAACGCGCTCTAAGATTTTCACGTAATCTTTGTCTATACGCAACACGTCTGGACAGGTAATTTTTGTCAACTTCATCGCAATCTGGTATACCGCACTCGCGTATTTCTTGTAGAAACATATTTTGGGTTAGCGGCGATAAGTCATTTACATCGTTTGATACGTAAGTTAGCGGCCGCGAATTTATTACCGCTTCACAGTCACACACAATGGTCATTAGTTCCTCATACGAGAGGCATGCTCGTTGTAGAACTTTGCGCAAAAGGGGTTTTAGTACTCCAATCAGTCTTTCCCAAAAACCTCCCCACCACGACGCCGTCGGGGGATTAAACAACCACTGGATACGTTGCGCGACACTAAACTCTTTTATCGACTCCCAATCTAATTTGGCAAAACAATTTTCTGTACCGACGAAATTCGTACCGTTATCACTATAAAATGTTTTGGGTCGTCCACGACGCGCGACGAATCGACGAAGAACTTGGATGAACGCGGCGGTTGACAGGGAAGTGGTGATTTCAAGATGAACAGCGCGATACACAGCGCATGTAAACAAGCAAACCCATGCCTTTTCACCGGTCTTTAAGAAGAGAGGTCCAGCGAAATCAACTCCAGTCACTTCAAATACAGCAGCATCTCGAACTCGATTCAAGGGTAAGGTTGTCGGATGTACTTCTGTTCGTTTGGCATTGTAACGCTTACAAATTGAACACTTGCTCAACGCAGATCTCACAGCACGTCTCCCTCCTAAGATCCAATATTTTTCTCTAAGAATACACAAAAGTGTTTGTATTCCTGCATGGCAAGCATGTTCGTGCACGTCCAAAATCAACTTGGTCACCATGGGATGTTTCGACGGCAATAAAACAGGATGTCGAAAATGATCCTCTTCTTTTCTTTGAGATATTGGAGACTTTAAACGTATTACTCCGTTATCGTCGACAAAAGTATTTAAACTACTGATTTTCTCATTCGTAGTTTCACAAAACGCTTCGCTTTGAACTTCTTTAAAAATAAATATCTCAGCTTCTTCGATTTCTGTAATGGTTAGGGTTTCCCGACGTTTTTGTTGTGGCTTTCTTGTGTTGTGAATGAATCTCAAAATCCATGCGACCATTCTAACCAATTTTTGATACTTGTAAAAATAATCAAGATGCCAATTCATTTTCTCGCTATTCACCATAGTAGATACAACTTTTCCTTTTTTCTCTTGATTAATTTCATGTTCGTCGCATTCCAGGGATTTTGATGGCCAATTTTCAATTTTATCATACAGCCACTTTGGCCCGTCCCACCATTTTGATTCAATCAATTGCTTGACAGAGCATCCACGGGATGGAAGGTCGGCGGGATTCAAGGAACCAGGAATATGTCTCCAAGATTCAACCGGAGTAAGTAACCGGATTTCGTTGACTCGGTTTCGGATAAACACAGACCATTCTTCTTTCCTTTTTATCCAGGCCAGTGCCGTAGAAGAATCACTCCAAAAATAACAGTCTATCACCCAGTCCAAATCATTTTTTAGGCTGTTGTACAGTCTCGCTTCTATGGTAGCTGCTAACAACTCCAATCGTGGTATGGATATTTTCTTAAGTGGAGTAACTCGAGTTTTCGCAGCCAATAAATGAACAGTGACGCGTTCATTTTCCTTCACTCTTAAATAGATTACCGCAGCATAAGCATCTTTACTTGCGTCACAAAAAATGTGAAGGCTGTACTTCCTGCTGCCTTCAGTTCCGCCATTAACCCATCTTGGTATTTTTACTGTAGGCAGTAAGTGCAGTTCCTTTCGCCAATCAAAAAATTCCTTCTTTATTTCTTCGTCTACAGTCTCGTCCCATCCCAGCTTCTTTTCCCACGTTTTCTGAATAATTAGCTTAGGATACAAGGTAGCAGGGCAAGTAAAGCCAATCGGGTCAAATACCTTTTGCACAATGGACAGGATCTCTCTTTTTGTGATAGGGTCTTCTGGATTCATTGTGGGAAAGCATCCATTTATCGACAAAACATCTTCGCTTGGGTCCCAATTTAAACCAAGAACTGGCAAACTAGATGTTTGATTTCTGCCGTCCGCACCGGAATGCTCCCACCCTCGTAGGTCAAAACCACTCTCACTCATCATGACACTTGATTCCTTTATAAAACGAAGAAGCAACGATTCGTTTTCGACGCTGGTGACACAGTTGTCGACGTAAAAGCTTTTTGATAGTTTTTGCACAGTGTCTAATGAATATGGAGCTCCAGGAAGTGTAGTCTTTTGTTTGCATATGTCCAGATGGTAATCAATCGTAGCGCCGAGTAAAAAGGGGCTACTGCTGACGCCGAAAACAACTCGCTTGTGTCGAAAAATTCTTTCTTTATCTTCACTTGTAATCCACAAAAAACGGAGAAAATTTCGGTCTGGTTTTTGAAGACTAATTTGTAAAAAGGCCTTTTTTATATCGGACGTAACACCATGTCTCCACTTTCGAAAGCGCAGAGGAATAAGTGGAATGGATTCAATTAAATTTGGTCCAACTTCAAGGCAGGTATTTAAAGAAGGTTTTCCCTTTTCACAAGCAGAGGCGTCGAAGACTGGTCGAATTTTGGTGGTACTATTTTCTTTAACTACGGCTCGATGAGGTAAATAATGCTTAACTAACGCATTCTCGCCGTCCAAAACCTCCTCGATGATTCCCTCCTGTAGCCAATCGTGAAAAATCTGATCATAGGCCTCCAACAGACCTTCTTTTCGAAGTTTTTCGACAGTGGATTTTAATCTTCGTTTGGCAACATGATAATTGTCACCTAAAGGCGGGTGCCCTTCCAACCACGGTAGACAAACTTCATAACGGTCCTCGTCGTTCTTAAATACGGTTTTCTGAAACATTTCTCTAGCAGACGAAGCCATTTCTTGACGATTTTTAGTCTCTGTTGGATCCATAATTCCCAACACATCAAGTTTCCAAAGGTCGGCAATTTGAGCGTCTTTGATTAACATCGAAACATTGACGTGACTAGAAGGTCTTTTTGGATAATCGACTTTTCCCATTAGGGTCCATCCAAGAAGCGTTTCCATGGCTACCAAGCCTCCTTTAAGTTGTTTACGTCTTCCGGTATACAATTCGCCAAGGACATCCGCTCCAATAAGCAACTCGATCGGTCCTTGTACATTTAGGTCAGTCAAATTTATTCCTACTTCGTTAGGTTCGTTAATCCAATCCCCGTTAGTCACTGGTGCAATTTCTGTGCAAATTTGTGATTGATTTAGTACTTCAAAGGAACAGGAATAATTTTCCTTGCTTAAACTGAACTTAAAACAGTTGTGTATCATTTGTGTAGTGTTTTGTCCGCCAAACAACGCGTGCGCTAATTTAACAGTTTTAATTGGATTGTAACCTAGTTCATCGGCCGTTTTACTCAAAATATAAGAACGTTGCGAACCTGTATCGAGAAGTACTCGAACGTTCTTCGAAATTTTGCCGTTATGAAGTGTTACTCGTAAGGTCTGTAAAAATACATGCGTGCTGTTTTGACAAAACAAGGCTTGATTCGTTGGCTTAGCCGATACGTCACCGTTCGTGGTTTTACTCTCTACATCGTCTTTTCGAGATTGCAAATCAGGGCACATCAGGGCAATATGAGATTTTGAGCAAATTACACACTTTACAACGCTACGACACTTTCTAGACAAGTGACCCTTCTTAAGGCATCGGAAGCATGCACCTTTTTGTGTAAGAGTGTTTTTCTTCTCATCGTAAGAATATTTTTGCGCCTTAAAGCAATTTTCAGATGTATGGTTACCTTACCGCAAAATATACACTTAGCGTCGCAGATGACAAGTCCCGCAGCAGTCGGTGGACTTCGAGGCTTAAAGTTAGTCGTCGGTTTATTCTTTCTTACGCTTGTGTTCTTGCTGTTAAGCCCAAAATTATCACTAGCAAGCGCAATTCTTTGTTCAGTTTCGACTTCACCTTTTAAAAACAGCATTAAACCATTTAGGCGTCGTTCCAGGGGCGTTTCGTCGTCAGAAACCTTTTTGTCTTCCCCCTCAAAGTAGGAAGACCGTTGCCATGTTCGTAGCAAATTTTCCGGCAAGCAGGATTCGATTAAGGGAAACAACATTGCCGCACAGTTGTTTTTTGTGATTCCCAAAATTTCTAGGGCTCTTACGTGGCTAGAGATCTTATCATAGAGAGTGCAAATATCCGTGTCTTTGTTAGAATTATTTAAAATAAGTTTTAACAATTCTCTAACGTAAACTTCGACTTGTAAGTCTTCACGGCCAAATCTTGCCTTAAGACTGTCAATAATATCTTGATAATTATTTGACATAGCAGGAAAACTCTCCACCAATTGCCTGGCCTTACTGCCCGGTACTGTCGCTTGTATAAGATAAGATATCTTATCGTGTGAATCGATATCAGGATCGTCATGAATTTTGCTGAATTGAGCCCAAAAACTAAGCCAGTCAAGGATATTTCCATCAAATTTTTGGAATTCTATGGTAGGTAACTTAAATTTACGCCTACCTTGTGGATTGTTGGCTTGAGAAAATCCAGCAGATCTTGACGACCTCACTGACCGCTGCGAATCTCGATCGTGGAAGTCATCCTGGTAAGTAGCAGCTCTAAATGCATTCATCTTGAATCTTACATCAATGAACGTTTAAAATAACTGTCCCGCACGTTCATCTCGTCTTCTAAAACTGCTTCTTCAACGTTTGCATCCAAAAGAGCTTCGTAAATTTTGATGTCCCATAACTGAAGATCCGCCTGTTTTTGCTGCACCAGTTCCCATGCAATATCAATAGCGTGTAGATCCTTTTCTGGTGCCGAAAGTCGTAAATCAAGTTCGTTTGCAGCCTTGGTAAATGCTGAACGAAACACCGTTCTTGATTTCTTGCTAACATCCATTTTGTACTCAAGCAAAAATCACAACCGGGTCGGGGTTTTTGTCCTGTCACGGTCGCCAGTATGTTGGGGCGCGAATAAAACTACCCGTCGTATTCACGGATCCCTTGTTCGAGAAATTAAACACCGGTTAGACTTTAAAATATTTAATTGAATACGTAACGAAATAAAAAGACATTTACAAGAAAACAAAACCTATCGTTATAACGGCCATTGATAAACTCTACTTACTGCGCATACTGCACACACATTCCGCTAAAACTGACAGATAGCCATAGAACTAACAAAAGTATAGAACTCAGGTTCATAGACATAGACATAGTACAAAATGTAGAATGAGTTTATAGTCCGAGAAAATCTTACAAAAAATTCTTATTTTTCAGAAATTTTTCGGGCAGCACAATTTTTGTGGAAAAGTGTAGTATTTTATATCTAGAAGCATAATTACCATGTGCGCACTCATGCGCATATTAGCATTTTGTGCTAGAGCCCCCCAAAGAGCCCCCTTTCATTCGTAATTCTACATCATGGTGGATCTGCACCAAATTTTGCAAATAGACATCAAATAAGGTTCTTTTTTTTTTTTTTATTGAATAAAACTACAAATCAACTTCGTGAGTTGTTACAGTAGAGTAAAAAAGGGTTACATAAATAAGAACAATATAATAGGTAGGTCATTTTAAATAGTCTTTAAGTAGATGTACAAATTTTGGAAGTTCCACATCAGCGTTGATTATTGAGTTTGGTACATTATTATAAGCGGTTATGCAGGCATAACTAGGTAACTTTCGTCATTTTTCGCTTTTTATTTTAGAGTTCACAACAATGTTATTACCGCTTCGAGTATAATGCGTGTGTTTACTCGACACTTTCGACAACTTTAAATTAGTTTTTAATTTATTATTTTTAATTTTAAAAATCGTTTTGCACTTTTCCAGGATTACAAGTTTATTTATAGGTAGAATAGGATAATTTTTATAAAGAAATTCAGTTCTTGTGTCATAGGGATAGTTTAAAACACTTTTAACAGCCCTATTTTGAAGTCTTTGCACTCTGGATAAATTAAATACTGATGTATTTGACCAAAGTGGCAGCAGATACATAAAAATAGAGTTTACGTGGGCATTGTAAAACATCAGTCTGGTTTTTTTATTAAAATATGAATTAAAAAGTTTAGCAGCACCAATTAAACCCGAAAGTTTGCGGAATACATCGTCTATATGCTCGTTCCAACTGAGATTTTCGTCAATAATAAGACCAAGATATTTATAGGAGGACACTTGTTTAATAGTTTTATTATTTATTTTTATTTCCATGTTATGAATTGTTTTTTTGTTATTAAATTTTATAAAAACTGTTTTATCTTCGTTTAAAATAAGTTTATTAAAACACAGCCAATCATTGAAAAGATTTAAGTCATCATTTACAGAATTAACTAAGTCATTCTCATTTTTATTGGAATATACCAAAACGGTGTCATCCGCGAACATAAAACACTTAGCCTGAAGGTTGACTTCTGAGAGGCTTTCAACATAAAGAAGGTACAGAAGTGGTCCAAGAACCGAACCTTGCGGCACTCCTGAATTGCATACTTCATTAGTACTCCTCGCTGAGTTAAGTTCAACAAACTGTCTGCGATTGCATAAGAAGGTTTCTAGTAGAGAGTAAGCTGGACCTTGAATTCCAAGACGAAAAAGTTTGTTAAGAAGTTTTTGGTGGTGAACAGTGTCGAACGCTTTTTGTAGATCGACAAAGACCGCCACAACGTTTAATTTTTCTTCTTGAAATTTTATAATTTCTTCAATTAAATCAAAAGCGGCACCACAGGTAGAACTGCCCTTTTGAAAACCATACTGGATGGAAGAGATTTCAAAAAATTCAATGAGCCTGAATTTAATAACTTTTTCTATAATTTTGGCAAAGATTGAAGTAAGAGCAATGGGCCGGTAATTGCTAATAAATTCTTTTTTACCTTTTTTAAATAAGGGTACCACTTTAGAAACTTTACAAGGATTAGGAAATATGCCATCCTTCAAAACCTCATTAACGAGCTGTAGAAGTTTGTCTTTTATCGCAAAATAAATTTTCTTGAGGTCAATAGACGAAATGTTATCTTCTCCAGTCGAAGATGATAGTTTAAATGACATTAATATTTTCCTAAGTTCTTCCTCAGTGCATTTTTTAAGGTAAATTGACTTATCACTTGTGAGTTCTTTAAAGTTTCTTCGATGATTGGGTTGATTATTTTGCAGTTCCTCAGCTATAGTTGAAAAATATTTATTGAATGAGTCGGCTTTATCTTTGTCTTCAATTACTTCAATATTGTTTTCCAGCACAAGTTTCGGAATGATATTTGACTTTTTTTTTGGGTTGTTTAGAGTATTGTTAAGGAGCTGCCATACTTTTTTAACATTATTTTGTGATCGACTTATTTGTAAACTAAAATATTCTGTTTTTATTTTTCTAATCAAATAATTAGTTTCTTTTTTTAGTTTTTCAAATTTAACTTTAAGTAGAATGTTATTTGGGTGTTTCTTCATTTTTTTATATGCTTTGTCTCTTTCATTCATTTTTTTTTTATTTTAAAGTTATACCAGTCGTTTCCATTTTTTATATTTATATATTTATTTTCGGTACTTAATTCTTTTCCTTTATTGACGATATTGATAAATGTGTTAAAATCAGTGGCGTTCGTAATGTTTTCATTCAGGTAGGATTTAAATTTAGTATAATTGGTGAATTTTAACTCTTTTTTTGTTGTCGTTTTTACTTTATCTTGCTTTTTAGGTTTAAAAACAATTTCTGAGTAAATAAGCTTATGATCCGAGATTGAAGTGTCCGCATCTTTCATACTACATTTAATATTCTTTGGTGTTATCAGGTGATCAATTATGGAGCCTTTTTTCTTACTTCGTCTGGTGATTAAAAATCTTTTTTTTATATTTTGAATGACATATTGATTCTCCAATACGATATCCTTGTAATATCCAACTTTGTTATTGACTTTGGAAACGTTTAAATTCATATCTCCAATAATAATTGAGTGGTCATTTTTTTCCAGAAGATCTTGCATAAATTCAAAAAACAAGTTGACGTTATTATTAGGAGCCCTGTATACCACGTAAATAAAATGGTTTATATTTTGTAAAAGTATCCCTGTTACATTGCATTTGTCAGGTGATTGTATAACAATTTCTTCGTATTTTAAATCATTTCTTATAAACAAAGCTACTCCACCACCTTTAGATGAACGGCAATCATGTATAGAAGAGTAGTTCGGAAAACCGTGGAATTTTGTTTCTTCATCTTTTAACCATGTTTCAGAAAAGGCAATTAAATGTGGATTATTGTATTTATTTATGTAATTAGATATATTGTCTATTTTATACTTCTTTTTTAAGGATCTAGTATTAAAGTAAAGGATTTTTAGTTTTTGAGTAGTTTTGGAATTTAATTTTTTTGAATGGATGATATTTATAAAAAAATTCTTCAAAAAAATTCCTTCGCCCCCTAAATGGCCCCAAAATAAGTAATATTTACCACGTTCAATTTACACCAAATTTTACAAACAGATGCAAAATTAGATCTTAAAAACAAAAAAATTGTTGCCCCTTCTGGGGACTATTTTTCATGGGGGGGTGAAGAACATCTTTTACAGTTTTTATTTTTTTTAAATGTTTTTTAGAACCTTATTATGAACCTATTTTCAAAATTTGGTTTAAATCCTCCATGATCTAGTATTACCAATTAAAGGGGGCTCTTTGGGGGGCTCTAGCACAAAATGCTAATATGCGCATGAGTGCGCACATGCTTATTATGTTTCTAGATATCAAATACTCCAATTTCCCATAAAAATTGTGCTGCCCGGAAAATTTCTTGACCAAATGTAAGATTTTCTCGGACTATTATGTAATCATTAAAACTAGATATTTTAACAAACTTACATTGAATATTCAACATCACCAATTAAACAATAACAAAGATGGCCGACAAGACAAGTAGTGATTTAACAAGTCTTTGCAAAATTTGCAAAAACAAAGCTGCTAGTGGCCCAAAATGTACGAATTGTGGCGCTGTTTTTCACCCTTTTTCCCATTAGGGTCCATCCAAGAAGCGTTTCCATGGCTACCAAGCCTCCTTTAAGTTGTTTACGTCTTCCGGTATACAATTCGCCAAGGACATCCGCTCCAATAAGCAACTCGATCGGTCCTTGTACATTTAGTACCCTTCTTAAGGCATCGGAAGCATGCACCTTTTTGTGTAAGAGTGTTTTTCTTCTCATCGTAAGAATATTTTTGCGCCTTAAAGCAATTTTCAGATGTATGGTTACCTTACCGCAAAATATACACTTAGCGTCGCAGATGACAAGTCCCGCAGCAGTCGGTGGACTTCGAGGCTTAAAGTTAGTCGTCGGTTTATTCTTTCTTACGCTTGTGTTCTTGCTGTTAAGCCCAAAATTATCACTAGCAAGCGCAATTCTTTGTTCAGTTTCGACTTCACCTTTTAAAAACAGCATTAAACCATTTAGGCGTCGTTCCAGGGGCGTTTCGTCGTCAGAAACCTTTTTGTCTTCCCCCTCAAAGTAGGAAGACCGTTGCCATGTTCGTAGCAAATTTTCCGGCAAGCAGGATTCGATTAAGGGAAACAACATTGCCGCACAGTTGTTTTTTGTGATTCCCAAAATTTCTAGGGCTCTTACGTGGCTAGAGATCTTATCATAGAGAGTGCAAATATCCGTGTCTTTGTTAGAATTATTTAAAATAAGTTTTAACAATTCTCTAACGTAAACTTCGACTTGTAAGTCTTCACGGCCAAATCTTGCCTTAAGACTGTCAATAATATCTTGATAATTATTTGACATAGCAGGAAAACTCTCCACCAATTGCCTGGCCTTACTGCCCGGTACTGTCGCTTGTATAAGATAAGATATCTTATCGTGTGAATCGATATCAGGATCGTCATGAATTTTGCTGAATTGAGCCCAAAAACTAAGCCAGTCAAGGATATTTCCATCAAATTTTTGGAATTCTATGGTAGGTAACTTAAATTTACGCCTACCTTGTGGATTGTTGGCTTGAGAAAATCCAGCAGATCTTGACGACCTCACTGACCGCTGCGAATCTCGATCGTGGAAGTCATCCTGGTAAGTAGCAGCTCTAAATGCATTCATCTTGAATCTTACATCAATGAACGTTTAAAATAACTGTCCCGCACGTTCATCTCGTCTTCTAAAACTGCTTCTTCAACGTTTGCATCCAAAAGAGCTTCGTAAATTTTGATGTCCCATAACTGAAGATCCGCCTGTTTTTGCTGCACCAGTTCCCATGCAATATCAATAGCGTGTAGATCCTTTTCTGGTGCCGAAAGTCGTAAATCAAGTTCGTTTGCAGCCTTGGTAAATGCTGAACGAAACACCGTTCTTGATTTCTTGCTAACATCCATTTTGTACTCAAGCAAAAATCACAACCGGGTCGGGGTTTTTGTCCTGTCACGGTCGCCAGTATGTTGGGGCGCGAATAAAACTACCCGTCGTATTCACGGATCCCTTGTTCGAGAAATTAAACACCGGTTAGACTTTAAAATATTTAATTGAATACGTAACGAAATAAAAAGACATTTACAAGAAAACAAAACCTATCGTTATAACGGCCATTGATAAACTCTACTTACTGCGCATACTGCACACACATTCCGCTAAAACTGACAGATAGCCATAGAACTAACAAAAGTATAGAACTCAGGTTCATAGACATAGACATAGTACAAAATGTAGAATGAGTTTATAGTCCGAGAAAATCTTACAAAAAATCCTTATTTTTCAGAAATTTTTCGGGCAGCACAATTTTTGTGGAAAAGTGTAGTATTTTATAACTAGAAGCATAATTACCATGTGCGCACTCATGCGCATATTAGCATTTTGTGCTAGAGCCCCCCAAAGAGCCCCCTTTCGTTCGTAATTCTACATCATGGTGGATCTGCACCAAATTTTGCAAATAGACATTAAATAAGGTTCTTTTTTTTTTTTTTTTTTTTATTGAATAAAACTACAAATCAACTTCGTGAGTTGTTACAGTAGAGTAAAAAAGGGTTACATAAATAAGAACAATATAATAGGTAGGTCATTTTAAATAGTCTTTAAGTAGATGTACAAATTTTGGAAGTTCCACATCAGCGTTGATTATTGAGTTTGGTAGATTATTATAAGCGGTTATGCAGGCATAACTAGGTAACTTTCGTCCTTTTTCGCTTTTTATTTTAGAGTTCACAACAATGTTATTACCGCTTCGAGTATAATGCGTGTGTTTACTCGACACTTTCGACAACTTTAAATTAGTTTTTAATTTATTATTTTTAATTTTAAAAATCGTTTTGCACTTTTCCAGGATTACAAGTTTATTTATAGGTAGAATAGGATAATTTTTATAAAGAAATTCAGTTCTTGTGTCATAGGGATAGTTTAAAACACTTTTAACAGCCCTATTTTGAAGTCTTTGCACTCTGGATAAATTAAATACTGATGTATTTGACCAAAGTGGCAGCAGATACATAAAAATAGAGTTTACGTGGGCATTGTAAAACATCAGTCTGGTTTTTTTATTAAAATATGAATTAAAAAGTTTAGCAGCACCAATTAAACCCGAAAGTTTGCGGAATACATCGTCTATATGCTCGTTCCAACTGAGATTTTCGTCAATAATAAGACCAAGATATTTATAGGAGGACACTTGTTTAATAGTTTTATTATTTATTTTTATTTCCATGTTATGAATTGTTTTTTTGTTATTAAATTTTATAAAAACTGTTTTATCTTCGTTTAAAATAAGTTTATTAAAACACAGCCAATCATTGAAAAGATTTAAGTCATCATTTACAGAATTAACTAAGTCATTCTCATTTTTATTGGAATATACCAAAACGGTGTCATCCGCGAACATAAAACACTTAGCCTGAAGGTTGACTTCTGAGAGGCTTTCAACATAAAGAAGGTACAGAAGTGGTCCAAGAACCGAACCTTGCGGCACTCCTGAATTGCATACTTCATTAGTACTCCTCGCTGAGTTAAGTTCAACAAACTGTCTGCGATTGCATAAGAAGGTTTCTAGTAGAGAGTAAGCTGGACCTTGAATTCCAAGACGAAAAAGTTTGTTAAGAAGTTTTTGGTGGTGAACAGTGTCGAACGCTTTTTGTAGATCGACAAAGACCGCCACAACGTTTAATTTTTCTTCTTGAAATTTTATAATTTCTTCAATTAAATCAAAAGCGGCACCACAGGTAGAACTGCCCTTTTGAAAACCATACTGGATGGAAGAGATTTCAAAAAATTCAATGAGCCTGAATTTAATAACTTTTTCTATAATTTTGGCAAAGATTGAAGTAAGAGCAATGGGCCGGTAATTGCTAATAAATTCTTTTTTACCTTTTTTAAATAAGGGTACCACTTTAGAAACTTTACAAGGATTAGGAAATATGCCATCCTTCAAAACCTCATTAACGAGCTGTAGAAGTTTGTCTTTTATCGCAAAATAAATTTTCTTGAGGTCAATAGACGAAATGTTATCTTCTCCAGTCGAAGATGATAGTTTAAATGACATTAATATTTTCCTAAGTTCTTCCTCAGTGCATTTTTTAAGGTAAATTGACTTATCACTTGTGAGTTCTTTAAAGTTTCTTCGATGATTGGGTTGATTATTTTGCAGTTCCTCAGCTATAGTTGAAAAATATTTATTGAATGAGTCGGCTTTATCTTTGTCTTCAATTACTTCAATATTGTTTTCCAGCACAAGTTTCGGAATGATATTTGACTTTTTTTTTGGGTTGTTTAGAGTATTGTTAAGGAGCTGCCATACTTTTTTAACATTATTTTGTGATCGACTTATTTGTAAACTAAAATATTCTGTTTTTATTTTTCTAATCAAATAATTAGTTTCTTTTTTTAGTTTTTCAAATTTAACTTTAAGTAGAATGTTATTTGGGTGTTTCTTCATTTTTTTATATGCTTTGTCTCTTTCATTCATTTTTTTTTTATTTTAAAGTTATACCAGTCGTTTCCATTTTTTATATTTATATATTTATTTTCGGTACTTAATTCTTTTCCTTTATTGACGATATTGATAAATGTGTTAAAATCAGTGGCGTTCGTAATGTTTTCATTCAGGTAGGATTTAAATTTAGTATAATTGGTAAATTTTAACTCTTTTTTTGTTGTCGTTTTTACTTTATCTTGCTTTTTAGGTTTAAAAACAATTTCTGAGTAAATAAGCTTATGATCCGAGATTGAAGTGTCCGCATCTTTCATACTACATTTAATATTCTTTGGTGTTATCAGGTGATCAATTATGGAGCCTTTTTTCTTACTTCGTCTGGTGATTAAAAATCTTTTTTTTATATTTTGAATGACATATTGATTCTCCAATACGATATCCTTGTAATATCCAACTTTGTTATTGACTTTGGAAACGTTTAAATTCATATCTCCAATAATAATTGAGTGGTCATTTTTTTCCAGAAGATCTTGCATAAATTCAAAAAACAAGTTGACGTTATTATTAGGAGCCCTGTATACCACGTAAATAAAATGGTTTATATTTTGTAAAAGTATCCCTGTTACATTGCATTTGTCAGGTGATTGTATAACAATTTCTTCGTATTTTAAATCATTTCTTATAAACAAAGCTACTCCACCACCTTTAGATGAACGGCAATCATGTATAGAAGAGTAGTTCGGAAAACCGTGGAATTTTGTTTCTTCATCTTTTAACCATGTTTCAGAAAAGGCAATTAAATGTGGATTATTGTATTTATTTATGTAATTAGATATATTGTCTATTTTATACTTCTTTTTTAAGGATCTAGTATTAAAGTAAAGGATTTTTAGTTTTTGAGTAGTTTTGGAATTTAATTTTTTTGAATGGATGATATTTATAAAAAAATTCTTCAAAAAAATTCCTTCGCCCCCTAAATGGCCCCAAAATAAGTAATATTTACCACGTTCAATTTACACCAAATTTTACAAACAGATGCAAAATTAGATCTTAAAAACAAAAAAATTGTTGCCCCTTCTGGGGACTATTTTTCATGGGGGGGTGAAGAACATCTTTTACAGTTTTTATTTTTTTTAAATGTTTTTTAGAACCTTATTATGAACCTATTTTCAAAATTTGGTTTAAATCCTCCATGATCTAGTATTACCAATTAAAGGGGGCTCTTTGGGGGGCTCTAGCACAAAATGCTAATATGCGCATGAGTGCGCACATGCTTATTATGTTTCTAGATATCAAATACTCCAATTTCCCATAAAAATTGTGCTGCCCGGAAAATTTCTTGACCAAATGTAAGATTTTCTCGGACTATTATGTAATCATTAAAACTAGATATTTTAACAAACTTACATTGAATATTCAACATCACCAATTAAACAATAACAAAGATGGCCGACAAGACAAGTAGTGATTTAACAAGTCTTTGCAAAATTTGCAAAAACAAAGCTGCTAGTGGCCCAAAATGTACGAATTGTGGCGCTGTTTTTCACCCTAGTTGTGCGAAACGTTCCAAACATGTATTTGCGGTAGACAGTGACATTGTAACTTGCTGTAACCCCACAAAAGTCTCGGAAGATGAACTTAACCTAGATTTGGAAGAGCTCGACGGAGAGGAATTCTTTGACGTAGAAGAGGAAAACCCAATAAAGCTGCAAAACTGGTACCTGAAATCAATCATTAAACACAAAAATCTTCTCATTAAACAACTACAAGAGAATATTTCTTTGTTAAAGAAAAATCAACATCAAGTACCGGTGGCGCCGCCTATGAATAACTGTGTTAACCCTAACCACAAGCTGCAGAAATCTGTTCGCGAGCAAAACACGTCAGCTGACAAAAATGCGCTGGCCACAAATGGAGCAGAACGGAAGAAAAAAGAAAAAGAGGAACTCCAAGGTCACTCAAATCGTAAACAAAATAAACATAACCCTACACAAAACAAAAATTCCTTGGAATTGGAGGCGAAACAAAGGGAAATAATGCAAAGTGTGCTTGATTTGAATAATTCCAGCCCTCACTCTAGTCATAAAGAGGATCCACCTAAGCACTTGAACAAAGGAGCGTACGTACCTAATGGAAAATATAATCCAAAAGGTAAAGGTAAACCTAAACGCACTTTTTTAGTCGGCACCAATGCAGAAACGGAAGCAGACGCTGCGGCTCCTATAGCTGTGCCCAGGAAAATGTGGTACTTCGCAAGCAGATTCAGCAAACACTTCACAGCAGAGCGCCTTCGATGCATGTTGCTTAAAAAGTGCCCGAACAGCGCTATTGTTGTCGAAAAAGAGGACTACAGTACTGACTATAATTCCTTCAAAGTGGGTCTGGATGCTACACTTCAGGATACGATTAACCAAGCTTCGTTCTGGCCTGCCGGCATCGAAGTTCGGAAATACTTTTTTCGTAAACAATCACAGAGAAAATAAAACTTTAAATGTAATGTCACTAAATGCTCGTAGTATTCGTAAAAAGTGTAATGAAATGGATGTTATTTTATCGCAAAATGAACCTGATGTCCTGTGTATGTCCGAGTCATGGCTTTACGAAGAAGAAGCTATGTCTTTTAAATTACTTAACTATGAAACGGTCACTTATTCCTGTCGTTAAAATATGAGAGGTGGTGGCACGATAATATGCTGTAATAGTAATAGTTCCTTTAAATGGAAAAAAGAATGCTTTAATATTCCCGCAATAGAGCAGGTTTTTGAATACTGCACTGCGTCGCTTGTTGTTCAAAATACCAGGTATGTGTTAATATCAGTTTACCACGCCCCCAGGTCGGACGATCTTAGTTTTCTCAATGAATTAGAACATCTGTTGGAAGCAGTTGGTAAGAAATACAATTACATTATACTTGCAGGTGATTTTAATATTAATCTTGCAGTTAAAAGTAAAATATCGCAGAACTTTCTTGAAGTACTTCAAATGTATAATTTGACTATGTCAATACAAACTTTTACACGCAGCACGGGTGGCAGCTCGTCCATGATTGATAACATATTTACAAACATCCCTATTAAAGACACCTCTCTTGTCGAGGTAAGCATATCTGATCATAATGCCTGTATTGCAGCCTTGCAGCTCCCTAACACTGTCCCTGAGTCGCCGGGATACATGATGAAAAGGTTTTTCTCGTCTTCAAACAAAGAAAAATTTGCCTACTTGTTACAAACTGAATCGTGGCGCACCATTTTAGGCTGCCACGAGGCTGATGAGTCCTTTAATTTATTTTTTGACATTTTTGGTGATTATTTTGAAAAATCGTTTCCCGAAGAAACACTAAAATGTAAAAAGTACAATAACAAAAAACCTTGGATAACTCGTGAAATAATTGAACAATCTGAAGCTTTAAAAAATCTTAATTGGTTAAAAAAGACAACTGGATCGGCCGAAGTTACCCATAAATATAATCGCCTACGTTCAGAACATAAAAAATTGATACAAAATTCAAAAAGAGTACATAACTCTAGAACAATACAAAATTCTACAAATCCTACTCGTTCTGTGTGGAAACTAATCAATTCTAAGACGAGCCAGGGAAAACTAGCTCTAAATATCGATGATGTGACAATATCTGAGACGGGACAAGTTTGTAACATTTTTAGCAGCGTCTTTGACAAAAAAATCACGGATACAACTTCCACGTTTGATAAAGGCGATACTGTCTCGGGCAATGCCTCTTTTTTTATGTATCCTGTCGACGAGGAGGAAGTCTTAGCGACGATATTTAAGGTAACTAAAAAAAAATCAGCTGGAGAGGACCAAATTCCTTGCAACATTGTTAGGGAAGTTGCATTACTTATAGTAAAACCCCTGACCCACATACTTAACACTTTATATGTTGCTGGTATTTTTCCCTCGAGACTAAAACTAGCCAAAATAACTCCGATTTTAAAAAAAGGTAATGCTTCTGATCCCGCGAATTATAGACCAGTAGCAACCCTATCTGTATTTTACAAAATAGCCGAAAAAATCATGTATGATAGACTAGTGAGCTTTTTAGGAAAATCAAACTATTTTAGCGATTCTCAACATGGCTTTAGAACTGAAAGAGACACATCAACAGCCATTTACCAGTCGTGGGAAAAAGTAATGACCGCCTTAGATAAAGGGCAGGAGGTGGCTACGATTTATTTTGACTTATCGGATGCTTTTAGCAGGGTGTGTCACCGAGGCTTGGCTTGCAGGCTGGAGTCAGCAGGAGTACGGGGAAAACCTTTAGAGTGGATTAAATCTTTCCTCCACGACCGAAAACAATTGGTGGAGATAAAGGGGCAGAATGACCAAATTTTAAACTTTAAGTTTAGGTCTGAGTCGGTGGGGGTTCGCTGCGGCACGCCACAGGGATCGACAATTTCACCACTTCTTTTCCTAATATTTGCCAATGACTTATCAAAAAATCTCACAATTTCTGACCAAGTCCAGATCACACAGTTTGCGGATGATACGACGGTAACTTTAAGCGCACCAAATCGAGAATTGTTAACGCAACTAGCGAACGAAGTGGTGGAATTGATGGCCAGCTGGTGCGACCGCAGTGGACTCTTGCTAAATCATGGCAAAACTTGTATGATCTACCATTATTTAAAATTTACTAGACAACCATCCAGCCTGTGGGTCAGGCTTCGTGGACAATCTATTAAACAAGCTCAAACGACCAAATTCTTGGGTGTCACGATTTCTGAAAGCTGCTCGTGGTCGCCACATATTGACCTCATAGGTAAAAAATTGTGTTCAGCAAAATATGCCATATATCGGGTCAGGGATTCAATAAGTACTGAAGCAGGGATTCTTTTTTACTATGCTCACGTACAGAGTCACCTTCAATATGGAATTTTGTTTTGGGGGTCGTCGGGTGATACCGAGAGGCTCCTCGTGCTGCAGAAAAAGTTTGTCAGAACATTATGTTTTGCAAAATTTAATGCCCACTGCAAAGAATTGTTTAAAAGGACTGGCATTATGACCGTCTTTGCGCTATATCTTTATAGACTTATAGTTTTTGTAAAACAAAATATGCACAAGTATCGTACAAATCAACATTTTTCAAGTCGTGGTTGCAACAGATTTTCTAATAATTTAGCAATTCCTATGCATAGAACAACCTCTTATGAATCTGGGCCGTGGTACACTGGTGTCATCGCATATAATAAGTTACCTGAAGATTTAAAACTAATTAAAGATGTTAGGCCCTTTAAAAAAGCGGTTAAGCAATTTTTTTTAGAGCGCCCTCTGTATTCGTTGCGGGAGTACTACGACGCAACTTAAATTTGAAAATTGCTGCCCTGCCTCTCATTGTTTTAATTGTTATTTATTGTAAAAATGGTTTATACTTTTTAATAATTTAGATTAAGATTTTAATATTCATTTTCATATTTTTGACGTGTCCATTGAATGTGTATGTGTTCTAATACGGACTAATAAAGAATTATTATTATTATTATTATTAAACAAGGCTATATGGAAGATCGGTGTTAAGGTCCGCTTACTTAGCGGGCCTTAACATCGAATATAGTCTTTTTTAACCCTTAGGGCACAGGTGCTTTTTTTTTTTTATTAATCTTTAATTTATGTTTATTTTTATTATACTTTTATGTTGTTATTATTGTTGTTTCTAAGGGTTAAATAAATGCTATTTATTTATATTAATGTTCCTAAAAATGTCAAAATACATAGGGTGTTCCATTTAAAAATACAGAATTAATGTCATTTCCGCTTTAACCGGAAGTAATACATTTTTTTAAATACATGTAAAAGAAGGCTAAAAGTCTCCTTAGACAATTCCTAAAATTTCAATTCTGTAGAAACTATACATCGGACGTTATGAGCTCGTGCGCTTTTCGCGGGACACACGGTATATATATATTGGGTTTCCGTAAATAAGAGGACCCGCTTAATTTAAATTTAAAGCTATAACCCAGGAAAATAAAACAAATATTAATGCAATCTGCCGAAAAATTATTTGTTAACTTTTTTTTTGTCATTATCTTTATAGTGCCATAATATACAACATATCAAAAGTCCCCTAAGATCCCGTGCCGGCGTCATGCCATTTAAGAGGGTCAAAGGTCGAAGAGGTCAGTTTTTGGTGAATAAGTCTCTTTCTATTGGTCTCACAAAAAAAAATGTGATTGTAAATTTTAAATTGGACAATTATCTACAAAAAAATTTATACACACTTTTCCATCGAGCGACCGTTATCGCGTAGTATTGTCAATTATGCATGACGTTGGTATAATTTTAACACCGGCTAAAATACACAAACGTGGTAAATTTCTTTAAAAAATTTTTAACCAGGGTTTTAATTTAATCTTTAAGATACATAATCGGCAATAAAAAGTCTTGTAAATTATCAACTGCGTGTATGCAGGTGCTCTAAAAATGAATTTTTAAATGTCTGTAATTCCTCAGGTTAATAAAAAAAATTAAAATTTTTACAAAGAGGTGTTAGCTCTTGTCCTTTCAATAAGTTACATCCCCTAACAAAGCCCCAAAGTATTTACTAATCTTTAAAAAAAAATATTTCAGAAAAATGTTACAAAATTTTTAATACAAAGCAAACTATGTATTGAAGTCCTTTTCAATAAATTGTATGTATGTTCCATACCTTCATAATTCATGTTTTTATATGAAATAGTGGAATCAAGTTCTGTTAAAAAGTGTAATTTTGTTACCGAGTAGCGAAACCGGTCTCAAAATGTTCGTATTAGCAAGTATAACAACATCCTAAAATTTCTACAAAAAATATTGGGGGGAACCCCCTTTTTTTAGCGAAAAACTGGTTTATTACCCCTTTTTTGGGGTGATTTTTGAGTTTTATTTTTTTTAAGCCCCTTAGAGTATTTGCTACAATTTGGGATTAATATCCTTTTATTGTCGATGTTAAAGGAACCGTATTACCAAATTTCGTGACATTTCGTTTACCCCCCCTCCCAAAATTAAAACAAAGGTGTTTTATCTAAAAAATTAAAACTGCTATATTGATGTGACGAAATCTTATCCAAATTGAATGAAATTTGAAATAAAAGTGGCTTTTAATAGCTACAATCAGATTTTCAAATTTTATCCAAAAAAATTTTATAGTTTCGTCATAAAAAAAGTTCGTCAATTTTTTGAAGTTTTTTAAACTGCTCCCCTATTTGTTCATTAAATTGTAGCAAGGTCTACTGGATGTTATATGAAAGATTTATTTATGTTATTATACATGGTATAATGTAAGTTTGACTTTTTTGAAAATTTATAACATTTTTGACCAGTTAAAGTGTGTATATTTTAGAAAGTTTTGTAATTCTCCCTTCCCTCCTAACTATTAAAAGAATTTATATTTATTTTTTTTAATTCATAATATGCTTTATTTTTAACAAAATTTAATTTAAACTGTGAAAAAATTTTTTTCGCCCAAAATGAGGTGGAGAAAAACTTACTTTTTAATATTTAATTTTCAGCAGAAAATAGAAATACGTATTCAGATTTTTCTAAATAAAGTGTGGTTTGGAGAAAATCTTTGTTTTATATTATACTAGCGATTACCCGGCATGCGTTGCAATGCCATAAAAAGTTAAAATGTGCTGATATGTTTTTTTCCAACCTTTATCCCGGTAACCCCTTTTCCCGGTGTCTTCTATTCCCGGTCACCTCTTTATCCTGGTGACTATTTTCCAGGTGTCCCCTTTTCCTAATGTCCCTTTTTCCTGATGACCCCTTTTCCTGGTGTACCCTTTTCCCGGTGACCCGTTTTCATGTTGTCCCCTTTTTCCGGTGGCGTCTTTTCCTGGTGACCCTTTTCCCCGGTGACCCCCTTTCGCGGTGACCCCTTTTCCTGGTGCCATCTTTTTTCGATGACCTCTTTTCCCCAGGTAAAAACATATGTACTTGGGTTAAATAAATGTTTATCTACCGCAATTAAAAAAATATATCTAACGTAATTAAACGTAGTATATTGTTTCCAACTAAAAATAGTTTTTTACTTGGGGGTTTTTAAGGTCGCTAAATGAAAATATGAGGTTGAAAAAATTATTAAAGACATCCGTGAGGTCATGGTTTACCAGGTATGACCTGACCCTTAGCAAATTTATGAAAATTTGCACTGAAATGGAATAAACCTTTTTTTAGTATTTGCCTCGAAGGCGTGTTTGCAAATACTACTTTTTATTACTCGGGCACTACCCGGGTAACTTTTATCTCCCTCAGGTATACAAGGACCATATCTATTTGTCTTTGTCTTTCTTACCCGGGTAGTGCTCGGGCAGTATTTCACAACACGGCTTCGAATTTGGTAAAATCCAAAAGGTGGGTTTACATTTTTTGTATATTTGATGTTACACACTAGGTCTTCAAAAGTTATGTTCTTTAAGGGGAATCCTGTTGGTTTCTCAAAAAAAAATCCAACCAAGATCTGCTTGTGCAGGTTTGTAGCCACTACTACCAAAAATATTAAAGTGAAAAATTCCCACAAAATGTTAGCCCCCATCTTGTATAGAAGAGAGTTAGTACTTTTGTTAATACCTCAACTATATGGCATTGCTATATACTTACAAAACTTAACACTCAGCAGAAAGAGGAGTAGCTTCGAAGAGATCATTTTTAAAATTTTTCTTCAGAAAAAAAAGGTAACTAACAAATCTAAATAGTTTTTTTTGTAGTATGTATGAAAATTTTCGCAAACAACAAAATAACAAATTGCACTAGTTTATTTTAAAGTGCTAAATAAAGTAAGCATTTAATCACAATGCTAATAATATTTCTTGATGTGTAATTGAGTTTTAATTTCATTTTTAAATTATTTCTGCCTAATCAGTTTATAAACACGCCAGATTAATTATTAATTTTTTCTATTTTTGCCTATAAAATGACATTTATTGCACAAATTAATTAAACCATTATAGACCTTTTCCGTTGGTCGTATGTTCATTGTTAAATTTGACATAAGTCATTGTGACACTGGTGGTGACCACCTGTATTACAAATGATTTATGTCAAATTTAACAATGAATGTCGGACCAACGGAAAAGGTCTATAGCTACTAGCGGGTAAAACTAAAAATCGCACCTGGTGTTATTTCTTAGAACCTCGTCCTCGTTAGTCATAGAGTAAAGATATTTATTCACCTACAGGGTGTCCGCGATCAATGTGCTTTTTTTTAATGGGAGATATTTAGCTGGAAAAAATCCAAGACATTTGGTAAAAACAGTTTTTTGAAATAGTAAATAATGGCCTAGGTAGACTAAAAACACTTAATCGTAAATATTTACCAAATGATTTGTCTAACCATCATGAAAATTGTACTATCAATAAAGATAATAAAAACGGTCATTCGCTCTGTTACCCACCAACCCCAACCTAGAATTTTTAAATTACAACCCCTATCTTGCGATACCTCATTTGAAAGAGAAAAAAATAAATCTTTACGATGGCGGTAAAAAAACTAAAATTGGCTGACCCCTTTTTGAAATAATAAGAGTTCCTTTTTCTGGCGATAACTTTTGATCGGTTTGTAATATTTATTTCTAATTTTTTTTAAATAACTGTGTAAAAAAACACTAATTTTTAGCAGCAAAAACATTTTTTTACTTCTTTACAAGAATTAAAATAATTTTTTTGTTTTTTTCTATTAGTGGGGGGATCATGTGACACTTTATTTTAAAGGTATTTTTATTTCCTATACAAAGGTTATAAAAAATTTTAAAAAAATCAGTTAGTTTCATTTTAAGGACCTGTTATAAAAAAGAAACCACACAGGCATTTTGCAAAAATAATTTACCTAACAACAGGTTCCAAATGGTCACCATTATTGGTCTAACAAAAATAAAGTCAATAAGTTAGCTATTTCTACAAAATACCATTCCGTTCTCTTTTTTCATAATAAATTCTTGAAAAAAAAAATCCAACAAATCTTTTGTAAATTTTTTATAACCTTCGCATAGGACATAAAAATACCTTAAAAATGAGGTGTCACAGATCCTCCTTTTATTAAAAAACACAAAACATTTTTTACCCCTTGTGCAAAAGTAAAAAAAAAATAATTTTGTGCTGTTAAAAGTGTTTTCTTTGGGCAATTATTTAAAATTTTTTAGAAATAAATACATATTACAAACCGATCAAAAGTTATTGCCAGTTATTCTTAGTTGGGGTTGGTGGGTGACAGAGGGTTAAAGAAAAAAAATTGATATTATATTTTTTAGATGTCCCCCTCCATAACTAAATTGACTTGTTTTTTTTTTAAATATATTTGCTACATTAAAAAAGTTATAGGGGGTGTCTAATCCTCAATTGAACACACTGTATACCGTGTGTCCCGCAAAAAGCGCATGAGCTCATAATTTTCTACGTATATTTTCTACAGAACTGAAATTTTAGCAGTTATCTAAGAAGACTTTAAGCCTTCTTTTACATGCATTTACAAAAATGTATGACTTTCGGTTTAAGCGGAAATGACATTAATTTTGTATTTTTAAATGGGACACCCTATATCTTTTGACATTTTTGGGAACATTATTTTGATAAGAATACAATCATTTAAAAAAAATGATGTAATCACCAATATTAACGATTTTATAGCACTTTGAAAATGAGCTAATTTGGTCCTACAGAGAACGCTGCAACCTATGCTTCAGAACTCTATGACGAAGATAGACGATTATGATGAAATTAGGTGATTTTTAAAGAGCTATAGAATCGTTAATATTAGCATTGATCAAGTATATATAGATATACAGCGCAGGGCTTTTATCGCTTTAGCGCTTTTTTTAATCGCAGAAGGCCTTAAAAGTATTAAAAAAAATCTGTGACTTTGATTTTTAAGGTTATAAAGTTTGGTGTTAATTGACACTTGTCAGTACAAATGTGGGTCATAAATGTCTATTTAATTTATAACTAGAGTGAAAAGTCTACTGCCTGCTGTCCTCATGAAACAATTCATGATATTCCCGATCCACACATTGCGTTTCTTCCAAAATGCGGTTGGCGCATTAATTGCATGAAGCAAACCTTTACAATAGGCCGCAACCGCATTGGCGTATTTGAATTTTGTGGAGCCCCCGCACAAACTTTTTTTTGATCGTAAAAATTTTGCCGCGGGTAATTTCTTTAAAATTTTAACACTCAAAACACCATTTTTATATTTATTTTCTTTTATTTCGGGGTCCCCAATTTGCTCCTAAATCTCTGGGGCCCACCTCGGGGTCTGCGGAAGCACTAAATACGTCACTGGAACCGGACAAGTTTAAGGGAATATCTACATTTAAAATAATGAGTTGTTCTTCGCTGGTAAAATCGCAATGTGTAAACCAGGACTTATTTTTAAGTTTGCACCAATAAAAATAGCATTCACAATTACCTAGAGCAATTTCATCTTACAATGCACGCGAATATTGTCCTTAGAAGTTATTTTGCAAAATTCAAACATAATTCAATGTTTTTTATGCCTTCCTCAGCACTAAAATACTGCAATTTTTCAACCATTTTTTTAAGGTGTTTATTCTTAGGAAATTTAAATAGTTTTGGGGTTTTATTTTTTCTGGACTAGCTTCACAACGCCAAAATTGCCACACATTGCCACTTTTTACCATTATGAAATTTTTTTTAATAAAATTTAATAATCTGACATAAATCTCGTCGTCCATCAAACAGTCAAAGCTAGCCGATTTTATAAATCTTGGAAACGCAGGTTTCCTTAGAGATAAGCTCCATAAGCTCCATTTTGCGCACCCAGTTATACATGGGTGCTGGATCTCTAGTAGTTTATTTACCTCCATGATATTAGTAATACATTATTTTTTTAAAAGCGATTGTATTCTTATTAAAAGAACCTGCCTTCATTTCATCCATTAAGCCTCCTGAACCTCGTACAGAATCATATAGCAGATTTCTCTCACAAATAAATAAAGAACAATTTTTAATTGATATTGAGCAAGCGCAATTTACTAATATATTTCTTTTAAACAATATTGATCAAAAAATAAGCAGATTTAATGAAATAATTTTAAATATTTTTAACAAACATGCACCTCTTAAGAAAAAACATTTAAATAGAAAGCCACGTCCCCCGTGGATAACAGACAACATATGTTTAATGAGGAAGATGAAGCAGAAAGCTCTTACAAAATTCAAGAAAACTGGCAAATCATCTCATTGGGACTTAAACCGAATCTAACCGAATGCAGCCTTATGTCGAATGTGTATTTTACTAATACTCAATAATATTAGAAATGACAACTTTCAAATATATTTATTTTTCAACTAACTGACAATTTCAAAAAACTTAAAAATCATAGAAATAATTTTAAAGCAATCTTCGATTCCTAACACACTCCCACCTTGACTCAAAATCATGTAAATTATTTTGAGTCAACTCTACAAATCAAGTCGCTTTGGAGGTTTTATTCTTCGTCCAGATTTTGAAATTTTAACAGATTTATTAATTGGGCAATCATTTTCATCCATCTCCAAATGGTATAATCGTTGTACAGGCCTCATTAAATATCCAAACTCTGTTTTTAATTTGACCAATCTCACTTCACCATCTTTTCCAGGAAACAACTGAACAACTTTGCCTAGTGGCCAATCAAGTCTTTTAGAATCACCTTCAATAAATACTAAATCGCCTTCTTTAATTTTGTCGTTCCTTTTATTTTCTTTTGAGACTAATTGCCCCAAATATTCAATGCGAAATCGTCGTTTTAACTCTTCTTTAATTCTTTGCCTGTACTTTAAACCTTCTTTGTAATGAGCTTTCATCAATAACATCAATTTCTGGAACAGCAGTTTGTCTGATTTCTTGAAGAAACATAGCAGGTGTAAGAGGTATCAAATCTGAAGCATCTTCTGAAATGTATGTAATGGGTCTTGAATTTACCACAGCTTCACACTCAACCAAAATTACCAACAATTCTTCATAATTCAATGCAGCTTTTCCAAGAGTTTTACGAAGTAGTTGCTTTAATATTCTTATCAACCGCTCCCACCATCCTCCCCACCAAGGAGCTGAGGGTGGATTAAAGTTCCACTTAATCCTCATCCTCAATCCTCCTCAGTGCTATAAGTCGAAATTTTGTCCCAATCCAATGACGCAAAGGCATTATTGGCACCAACAAAATTAGTACCATTATCACTATATATTACTGATGGTCGACCTCTACGTGCTATAAATCTTCTTAATGCTTGCAAAAAACATTCTGTAGATAAGGAACTGACCAATTCCAAATGAATAGCTCGATATACTGCACAGGTGAAAATACAAACCCAAAATTTCTGCTTGTTTTTAGAATATAAAGGCCCTGCGTAGTCAACACCGGTAATTTCAAAAATAGCTGCATCTCGTACACGATTTTTAGGTAATGGAGCTGGAGGAACTTCTAAATTTCGTGCTTCTTGTCTTCTACATACGATGCATTTTGAAACAACTGACCTCACAATTTTTCTGCCTCCAATAATCCAAAACTGTTCTCGTAATATACTTAAGAGACTTTGCGTTCCAACATGACAATTGCGCACATGTTTTTCAAATATTAATCTTCTTACAATTGGATGTTTTGATGGTAAAAGTATCGGATATCGAAAATTTTCACTATCATCTCGCTCAGAAATCCGAGTTTCAACTCTCAATAAACCCATTTTGTCAACAAAAATCTTCAAACTGGTAAACTTTTTTATATCTGTCTTACCGAAATCTTCTTCTTGAACTAATTTTAATACACACAATTCGGCATCCAAACATTCTTCTACAGATAAATCATTCTTTTTTTTGGTTTGTGGGTTCTTAGAATTAAAAATAAACCTCCTTATCCAACCCATTAAATGAGTGAATTTTTCATATTAAGAAAAATAATTATACAACCAAGAATTATTTGATTTAATAGAGATGTCACTCCTTTTGTCTTTTCTAGCAAAATTTGTTCTTCACAAACATCAAAGTTTTGAACTGGCCATTCTTTAGGTTCCTTCAGCAACCATTCTGGGCCCTCCCACCACTTGAGAACTACTAACTGTGCAGCTGAACAGCCTCTAGATGGAAGATCTGCAGGATTTAAGTGACCAGGAACATGACACCAAGTATTACTTCAGTAAGCTTTCTAATTTCATCAACTCTATTCTTTACAAAAGGCTTCCAAATATCATTTCGATTTATCCATGATAAAACCGTCGTTGAATCAGACCAACAAAATGTTTTGATATCATCAGGAAACTATTTGCGCATTAACGTAAGAAGTCGAGTTCCAATAGTGGCTGCTAAAAGTTCTAATCTTGGTATAGACAGTGTTTTGATAGGTGCCACTCGACTTTTTGCTTGAACATGTACTTGTGTTTTTGACTGAGTCCGTAAGAATACTGCAGCTGCATAGTCTACTTTACTAGCATCACAAAAGAGATGTAAACTGCAATCCACAATGTCCATCTGTAATTCTTTTCTGCACCACCTGGGTATTCTTGCTTGGGCCAAAATATTAACGTCATTAAACCAATGTTGAAACTGATCTCGAATTTCTTCTGGTACCTCTGTATTCCAACCAAGCTTAAAAGTACATGTCTTCTGTAACAATATCTTAGGGCAAAGAAGAACTGGAGCAGCAAATCCAATGGGATCAAAAATTTTATTCGCAGCTGATAATATGATTTTCTTAGTGACTTTTTCAATCTTCGTAAGTTTACAATTTTCTAAATTAAGTTCCAGCGTGTCTATATTTCGATTCCATTTTAGTCCAAGAATGGGGCTTAAATGAGTAGTTTCGGGCATTTCTTCCAAAACTGTTGATTCCCATAATCTAAGATCAAATTGAGCCTCCGCCAAAACTTTTTGCGATTCATCAATGAAATTTTCTAATTCAACAGCATTATCCAAACTGGTTAAACAATTGTCCACATAAAAATTATTCTTCAGCTTCTCCAATGTCTTGGTTGAAAAAGGTGATGAACGTTTATCATTTTCTAAAAGAACTTTTTCAATATGGTGGACAATTACAGCTCCCAACAAAAAAGGACTACATGTTAACCCAAAAACAACTCTCGCATGTCGATAACAAATAAGATTGTTCTTTTCATCGTACCACAGAAATCGCAAATAGTTTCTATCAGACAGATTAAGAGAAATTTGAAGGAAAGCTTTTCTAATGTCCGACGAAACTCCCAACTTATTCATCCGAAATCGAATCAAAACAGATGGAATCAGTTCGATTAAATTACAACCCTTTTCTAGGCATTGATTGAAGGACGGGTTTTGCGAGTTAACTCTTGCAGCAGCATCAAAGACGGGTCTCAGTTTAGTAGTTGCACTGCTTAACTTAGTGACTTTTTCAATCTTCGTAAGTTTACAATTTTCTAAATTAAGTTCCAGCGTGTCTATATTTCGATTCCATTTTAGTCCAAGAATGGGGCTTAAATGAGTAGTTTCGGGCATTTCTTCCAAAACTGTTGATTCCCATAATCTAAGATCAAATTGAGCCTCCGCCAAAACTTTTTGCGATTCATCAATGAAATTTTCTAATTCAACAGCATTATCCAAACTGGTTAAACAATTGTCCACATAAAAATTATTCTTCAGCTTCTCCAATGTCTTGGTTGAAAAAGGTGATGAACGTTTATCATTTTCTAAAAGAACTTTTTCAATATGGTGGACAATTACAGCTCCCAACAAAAAAGGACTACATGTTAACCCAAAAACAACTCTCGCATGTCGATAACAAATAAGATTGTTCTTTTCATCGTACCACAGAAATCGCAAATAGTTTCTATCAGACAGATTAAGAGAAATTTGAAGGAAAGCTTTTCTAATGTCCGACGAAACTCCCAACTTATTCATCCGAAATCGAATCAAAACAGATGGAATCAGTTCGATTAAATTACAACCCTTTTCTAGGCATTGATTGAAGGACGGGTTTTGCGAGTTAACTCTTGCAGCAGCATCAAAGACGGGTCTCAGTTTAGTAGTTGCACTGCTTAACTTAACAATGTGTCTGTGTGGTAAATAATGTCCATCAGGAATTTTCAATTCGGAGCATGAAACTCGTTCAATGATTCCTTCAGCCAACCACTCTTGAAAAACTTGATTGTAGTCATTATAATATCCATCCTTCTTCAATTTTATCATTAGAATATCTAAACGTTTCTTCGCTACATTAAAATGATTTAATATGGGCGGGTGATTTTCTATCCACGGCAAACTAACTTCAAATCGACCATCGTCATCTTGTCGAACAGTGTTTAAAAAATTCTTCATAACTGCCAATTCAATTTCTTCTCGACTTTTATTAGTTACAGGATCAGTTATGCCAATAACATCCAGTTCCCAAAGTAATATGTAATGGAATCTTCTTTACAATGCAATGAAGTAACAATCATAGATGAAGAATGATACGTTTTATTATTATTTGTGTAAGCTTTTCCCATTATAGTCCAGCCTAACTTTGTTTCTACAGCTACTAATTCATTCTTCAAAATAAAACGATTTCCAGTAACAAGTTTTCCAGCGACATCCGCACCAAACAAAATTTCGATTGGACTATCTACATCATCATGAATGGAAACTTGAAAATACTGTAACTCTTGTATCCAAGGCCCTTTATTGATTGATGCCATGTCTGAGCGAATCACCGACTGTTCGAAAACTTCCATAGAACATGAGTACTGTTTACTAATGCTACTTAATTTTACCATATAACAATCATGCTTAATAACTTCAGATTTATATCCACCAAAAAGTGAGTGAACCATTTCTTCTGTTCTTATTGATTCCAATCCCATCTCAATTGCAACGTTTTTAGTAATATAAGATCGTTGAGATCCAGTATCAATTAATGCTCTTATTCTGCGTGATTTATGTGGTCCTTCAATTATTATTGTGAAGGTTTGTAGAAATACGTGGCAAAAGGTTTGATTTGCAAGACTTTCAACTTTTCCAGCAGCATCTTCTTTTGGTTCTCGTTCTCGAGGATTAAGTTTTGGAACATCTTTAAAACACATAACAGTAACATGTTTTCCTCCACATTTTTCACACTTAAGTCCATCATTAACTCTGCATTTTTTGTAAATATGGCCAAATCTCAAACATCTATGACAGCAACCTCTCTTGGATGCCATATTTCGTCGTTGAACCAACGTCATTTTTAGAGCTTCAGCACAGTTATCACTTTTATGATCTTCTTTACAAAAAATACATTTTTCATGATTTTGATTAAAAAGTGCTGATGCAGATGGAATTAATAAATTTTCGTCAGGTCTTCTTCTATTTCGTTGTGTTTCAAAACTGGTAGCTAATATAATTCTTTCTTCATTTTCTACTTCTTTTTTCAAAAACGCCATCAAATTATTCAATCTTGTTTTTAGTGTAGAATCAGATGAGAAGGTTTCAGAACGCTGCCAAACACGTAAAACTTCTTCAGGCAAACAGGATTCAATCAATGGGTACAACATAGCTGAATAAGTTTCTGTAGTAATGTCTAACGATTCAAGTGCCCTCAATTGAGCTTCAATTTTATCGTATAAATTGCTGAGTTTTGATTTATTAGTTAAATTAGTCAAAACTAAATTCAAAAGCTCTCGTACATAAAATTCTACCAAAAGTTCCTTTCGACCAAACCTCGACTTCAAACTATCGATAACTTTATTATAATTTTCGGCCGTTGGAGGATAACTTTCAACAAGTTGTCTGGCACGGGATTTCGGAGTTAAATACTGAAGCAAATATTGGAATTTATCTTCACTCTCCATGCTTTCATCATCATTAATTCTTTTAAACTGGCTCCAAAATGGCAACCAATCCCTCAAATCTCCTCCAAATTTCTTTAAATCTATGGTAGGTAGTTTAAATTTTCGTTTAAAACTTTCCATCGAACTTGTAGAAGCTTGGACTTGAAGAGAAGGAACAGAAGAAGTTGACTGTTTTTTAAATGTTTCGATCACTTCTATTACTTCAATCTTTATTTGATTAAATTTTAATGTAATCTCATCACTTTTCTTAAATTCTTCGTCAACTTTGTCCGAAAGAACATCATCGTCTAACATTTGGTCGATTAAATTTCAACTTTTTTCCATGAAATTCTCATGCTTCTTTTCTAAAACGACCATATTTGCTTGTAATTTTTTTACATCAGGCGTTTGAGAATTTAATTCTTCAGTTATAGTTTCATACAGCTTGAAAAAAGACGCTTTCTGCATGTCTAACACTCTTAAGGTCTTCTCCATGTTAACTTCTACCTTAGTTTACAAATATTCAAAAATTGTCTTCTAAATCTTAGTAAAATCACGTCGGGGTCACCAAAATGTTACATAAACCGAATCTAACCGAATGCAGCCTTATGTCGAATGTGTATTTTACTAATACTCAATAATATTAGAAATGACAACTTTCAAATATATTTATTTTTCAACTAACTGACAATTTCAAAAAACTTAAAAATCATAGAAATAATTTCAAAGCAATCTTCGATTCCTAGCAGGACTATTATAAATCTATAAGGAATTTAACAAACTCAGCATTAAAAAATGAAAAAAGAGTAGGGGAAAACGAGGTTAAGTGGGCCTCCAGGTTATGTGGGCCAGTATTTAAAAAAAAAAAACGCGGCAATTTTTCACATATGTCTTAGTTGCTTATAAACTCTATTACTAGAGGGAGTAGGCGTCACCTAATTTAGATGGCGTCAGTTCAGTGTTCACAACGCGTTGAGCTAAAATATATTTGATATACAGGTAAGTAAATTGGAATGACTAAATGTAATTACTTTTTTCTCATTATTTATATACTTTTTTGTAATTTTCAAATTATTGATGCAAAAACCAAAGTTTAAATATTATTTAAATAGCATGAAATCAACAAAATAAAATAAGTTAGGTTATGTTTCAAATTTTTATTTCCATCACATGCGAATCAGGTTAAGTGGACCATCTGAAATAGTGGTTAAGTGGGCCATGGCTCACTTAATCCCAACTATTTTAAGATAAAATAAATACACATAAAAATGTTAAATTCTACCTATATTATATTTTTACAGATCAATTTCTTGGAATGCCAATATCCTACATTGTTTTTAAACAAATATTATATTCTTACAGATCATTTTGAAAAATGCCACGTATCAGAGCGAGGACAACCGATCATCGTTCCTACCCTACTGAAGATTTAGAGCAAGCTGTAAGAAATGTCATTGATAATGGAATGAAAATGCGAACCGCTGCAAGACAGTACAATGTCCCAAGGAACACCTTGGTAAGATTTGTCAAAAAAGCTCAACAGCAACCTTTAAATGAAATAAATTTTCAACCAAAAAATGAACATTTGACGGTTTTTAACAAGGACGAAGAAATCCAATTGTCTGATTATATTAAACGCGCCTGTGAGATTCATCACGGTTTAACTATGTTTGAGGCTCGTAAATTGGGATTCGAATTTGCACTTGCGAAAGGAAAAAAAATGCGACCCAATTGGTTAAAAACCAATTCTGCGGGAAAGGAATGGCTTTTGTCATTTATGAAAAGACATAATTTGTCATTGCGCACTGATGAACAGACCAGCCTTGGTCGGGCTACGAGCTTTAACAAACACAATGTTTCACTATTTTTTAAAAATTTAGAGACTGTCTTACAAAAATATCATTTTGGGGTAGAAGACATTTACAATTTAGATGAAACTGGTTTTACTACTGTGCACAAACCTCCTAAAGTCCTCACTCTAAAAGGAAAAAAACAAGTAGGGCAAGTAACATCGGCGGAACGTGGGGTTTTAGTCACCGTCACAGCAATAATTGGCAGTACTGGTAAAGCTCTTCCGCCCGCAATAATTTTTCCCAGGGTTAATTTCAAGCCTCATATGCTTATTAATGCACCAGTAGGAAATTTAGGGTTAGCTAACCAATCGGGATGGATGAAATCAGAATTATTTATAGATATTTTAAAGCATTTCGCTAAACATGAACGACCAAATACCGATAAACCGAAACTAATATTGCTGGATAATCATGAGAGCCATTTAAGCATCGAAGGCCTAAACTTTGCCAAAGAAAACGGCATTATTTTGCTTACATTTCCTCAGTCATAAATTGCAGCCATTGGACGTATCTGTATTTGGTCCTTTCAAAAGATATTACAACGATGCGTGTAATCGATGAATGTTGAATAATCCAGGCAAACCCATATCAATCTACGACATAGCTGGGTTAATCGGCGAAAGTTTTCCAATGGCTTTTACTGTCAAAAACATAACTTCTGGTTTTAAGGCTACCGGAATTGTTCCGTTCAATGATAATATCTTTGATGATTCTGAATATTTATCATCCTTTGTAACTGATCGTCTAAGCCTCCAATTAAATGACAATAACGGTAATGATGAAAATTTAAAAGAAATAGAAGAACCGACACCGTCTACTGAACCCATTCACATAACTCCTCCAAGAGACCAACCTATTGCTATTCCAGGACCATCCTCTGTTACTTCTTTAGAAGACCATCCTATTTTAAAGGCAGGGCCTTCCATTATGACTTCTTCCAAGGACCCATCTATACCAAAAGCATTGCCTTCCATTGTGACGCCAGAAGATGTAAGACCTTTTGTCAAAGCTAATCCACGCAAAACCAATAAAAGATTGCGTCAAAAAGGCCGCTCCCTCATATTGACTGATACTCCAGTAAAAGAGGAAATTGAAGCGAAGAAGAAAAAACTGTCTGCAGCAAAAGTATCGCAAAAAAGAAAAATTAAGAAAAAAGTGTTTACACCTTCCTCGTCCTCATCAGAAGAAAAAGAAAACACTCCCCCTTGCTCAGATTTAAGTGATTTCGATGAAGCTTATTCTGATGATGATTCTGAGAAAGATTTTCAAGACCTACAGAAAGGAACTTTTATAATCGTCAAAATTAAAGGAAAAACTGCAAAAAGTAATCGAAACTTTGCCAGCCAAATTAAAAAATGTTATTCAAATGGTTATGAAGTTGTCTTCTTAAAGAAACAGATGCCATCAAACCGATTTATTTTTTCCGATGAAGACCCTGCTTTAATAGATTTTATCTACTTCCGTTAGGTAACAGCTACTTTATCTTACTCATTTAAGTTAGCTAATGACTTACTTTATTTCACGGAAATAAAATGAGTTAGGTAATGATCTCATTACCTAACGGAAATTAAATAAGTTAGGAAATGAGATCATTTTTTCGGGTCTAGGAGAATTCACCACCCACAATTCACCGCCGACAATTCATCGCCCACAATTCACCGATCCACAGTTCATCGATAAGACAATTCATCGACAAGTCAATTCACCGCCACACAATTGTTCGATGGGAGAATTCATCGCCTAGTATGAATATTAAATGAAATGAGTTTAAACTACAATATGCTTTCTGATAATGTGTTGATACATTTTTAGCATAACAACACCGAGAACAACACCTAGTAATAATATGTCCCTCAGTGTAATGCACACAATTTTGGACGCACTGTTAGGCACCGACATAGCTAGAGTTTCTATTTTAATTTTAGCAGCAAAACTTAACCTAACCTACCTAACCTAATGTCCCCCAGTGGAAAGTGTCCCCTAGTGCTTTCATATAAGTCAGTCTAAAATCCTGAAATTCAAAAAAAAGTATTCATATTGGACTATACCCAGCTAAAAAAATTCCATTACGTCTATCCTTTCCGTTTTTGACCATTTAAGTCGGCAAATTGGGTATGTCTGCAAATTGGGTGTCTGCAAATAAGAGGACACGGGCAATATTCTAGGTAAATAAATATCCAAGAAATTTCAATAAAATCATTAGGTAAGTTTATCTATAATTATTTTGGTGGCAGGCAATATTCTAGGTAAATAAATTACTGTTATTTATTTTGTTCATTAAATAAACTAATATTCATACTAGGCGATGAATTCGCCCATCGAACAATTGTGTGGCGATGAATTGACTTGTCGATGAACTGTCTTATCGATGAACTGTGGATCGGTGAATTGTGGGCGATGAATTGTCGGCGGTGAATTGTGGGCGGTGAATTCTCCGGATACCCATTTTTTCACTCAAATTTGACATGTTGTCATGATGACAATTAGGTGTACAGGATGTACCACAACAATTTTTTTAAAATTTTTATTATTTTTTTTAATTTTTTAAGTTATTAAGCGGTCGTAGATAAAATATTGTATGCAACACGTTAGGAAACAGTCATTATTTCACTTATGCTCTTACAAAACTCGGCTAAAGCCTCGTTTTGCAAACTTCGCATTCGTGAAATAATGACCATCGTTTCCTTACTTGTTGTATAAATAGATATTAATGACATCGTAACAGTTCTTCCTAATCCCTTAGAGGAAACCAGGGCAGGTACAAAAATATGTTATACTTTAATGTGGATTTGGCAGGATTCAGTTTATATCAGTAGTACTTAGTAAAAGTTCAACTATATTTCTTATTAGTTATAATAGGTATTTTGTAACCTTAGTTTTATAATAAACGTTCTTTTTTCGATATTTATTTAATTTTCTAGCATGGCCCAGTTAATCCAATACCAAGACCCACTTAACCTACCTGATGGGATTAAGTGGGCCACAGGTCATTTAAAGAAAAAAAAATCACATTTCATACTATATTTAAAAATTTTATCCAAGCTCGTATGATTTAAGTACTTAAAAGAATAAAGTTTATTTTGCGTTTAGAATTTTTAAAATTAGGCTTTATATGTCCACGCAGTACCTTTTTAAAAAAATCCGGCCCACTTAACCTCGTTTTCCCCTATACCTTAATTATGCTCTCACTCAAAATAATAATAGCATCAAAGTTATGTTCAAGAAATTAAAAGAATTAGATATTTTGCCTAATAAAAAAAACACGGAACTTCCTGATCACTTAAACAATGTTGATGATATAAATAATTATTTTACAAATTCGGGCGCCAACAACTCAATTCCTGACATGGAGATCAAGCAATTTTTAGAAAACAATATAAAAGAAAGAGTCGCAGCATTTAAATTTGCACCAATCAATGAAAACGAAGTACACTCAGCTCTTTTATCAATAAAATCTAAAGCAATTGGAGTAGACGGGATAAGTCTAGATATGCTTTTATTATGCTGTCCGCATATTATTCCCATTCTTACACACATAATACATTATATTATACAATCTGGCGAATTCCCCAATATTTGGAAATCAGCCTATGTACTTCCTATACCAAAAATTAAAAATCCAACAGAGTACAAAGACTTGCGACCAGTAAGTATACTTCCAACTTTGTCTAAAGTGTGTGAAAAATTTCTGAACGAACAGCTCCGAGAACATGTTGAACAAAATGCTATCCTCCCAATAAATCAGTCGGGCTTCAGAAAAATGCACAGCTGTGCTACTGCGTTGCTTTCGGTAACGGATGATATTTTATCTGCCATAGATAGAAACGAATTAACTGTTTTGGTCTTATTGGATTACTCAAAAGCGTTTGATAAAGTCTGTCATCCGTTATTGATCGCAATGCTGCATTATATTGGACTTGGCGAGGAGGCTATCAAACTTATGAATAGTTTCCGTCATAACAGAACCCAAAGGGTTGGATATCAGGGAAAATTGTCCAGCTCAACTACGTTAGCTAATGGAGTAGCACAAGGTGCCATAGTGAGTCCTCTGCTGTATGCTGTTTATACTTCTCTCTTCGAGAAATGTCTTCAGCATTGTAAGAGTCATTTTTATGCCGATGACAGTCAACTACTATACTCCTTCTCTGAGTCTCACATTTTAAGAGCAAGTCAAGAAATCAACTCAGACTTAGAAGCGCTGCGTATTTTGTCCAACAAATACTACCTAGAGTTAAACCCCACTAAGTCAAAAATCCTCCTATTCGGTCCAAAAATACGTCGTACAAGATCTCAAAATTTACTAAACATCAGACTTAACGGAGTAGCATTAAACGTTTCAGAATCTGAAAGAAACCTTGGATTGATAGTGGATCATGACTTAAGGTTCGATAACCACTTAAACAAAATAATAAGAGGCGCTTACTCAAGTTTAAAACTAATCTACAAAAATAAAGGTGTATTTAATATAAAAACAAAAACCACTTTATGCGAATCACTTGTGCTGTCTCAGCTTAATTTCTGTGATGTTGTATACGGACCATGCTTAACTAAGGCAAATGCAAATAGACTGCAAAAAGTGCAAAACTGGTGCGTACGACTTATCTTTAATTTAAAAAAAAAGGAATTCACTGAAAGATAGATATAAAGCATTAAAATGGTTAACCTTGATAAAACGTAGACAACTTCACCTCGCTGTTCTCATTTATAAAATTATTAAGTTTAAAACACCTCCATATTTGCTCAATAAGCTTAGTTTTCGCACTAGTGTTCACAATGTGAATGTTCGACGTAAGGACACCTTGTCAATGCCTCGACACACTACGGCTGCCTTCCAAAGATGCTTCTCTTATAACGCCTGCAAATTGTTTAATGATATTCCAGCGGATATAAAGAAACTGTCATTACCAAATTTTAAAAATAAAATAAAAAATATACTTTTAAATGACTAATCAACATCTAAATGATCTCTTAATCTTTTCTTAAGTATATAAAGTAGGGTATATCACCCATTAAACAAGGCTATATGAAAGATCGGTGTTAAGGTCCGCTTACTTAGCGGGCCTTAACATCGAATATAGTCTTTAATTAATGTTTATTTTTATTATACTTTTATGTTGTTATTATGGTTGTTTCTAAGGGTTAAATAAATGCTATTTATTTATTTATTTATTTTAATGTTCCTAAAAATGTCAAAATACATAGGGTGTTCCATTTAAAAATACAGAATTAATGTCATTTCCGCTTTAACCGGAAGTAATACATTTTTTTAAATACATGTAAAAGAAGGCTAAAAGTCTCCTTAGACAATTCCTAAAATTTCAATTCTGTAGAAACTATACATCGGACGTTATGAGCTCGTGCGCTTTTCGCGGGACACACGGTATATATAAATTGGGTTTCCGTAAATAAGAGGACACGCTTAATTTAAATTTAAAGCTATAACCCAGGAAAATAAAACAAATATTAATGCAATCTGCCGAAAAATTATTTGTTAACTTTTTTTTTGTCATTATCTTTATAGTGCCATAATATACAACATATCAAAAGTCCCCTAAGATCCCGTGCCGGCGTCATGCCATTTAAGAGGGTCAAAGGTCGAAGAGGTCAGTTTTTGGTAAATAAGTCTCTTTCTATTGGTCTCACAAAAAAAAATGTGATTGTAAATTTTAAATTGGACAATTATCTACAAAAAAATTTATACACACTTTTCCATCGAGCGACCGTTATCGCGTAGTATTGTCAATTATGCATGACGTTGGTATAATTTTAACACCATTTTAACACAATACACAAACGTGGTAAATTTCTTTAAAAATTTTTTAACCAGGGTTTTAATTTAATCTTTAAGATACATAATCGGCAATAAATAGTCTTGTAAATTATCAACTGCGTGTATACATGTGCTCCAAAAATGAATTTTTAAATGTCTGTAATTCCTCAGGTTAATAAAAAAAATTAAAATTTTTACAAAGAGGTGTTAGCTCTTGTCCTTTCAATAAGTTACATCCCCCTAACAAAGCCCCAAAGTATTTACTAATCATTAAAAAAAAATATTTTAGAAAAATGTTACAAAATTTTTAATACAAAGCAAACTATGTATTGAAGTCCTTTTCAATAAATTGTATGTATGTTCCATACCTTCATAATTCATGTTTTTATATGAAATAGTGGAATCAAGTTCTGTTAAAAAGTGTAATTTTGTTACCGAGTAGCGAAACCGGTCTCAAAATGTTCGTATTAGCAAGTATAACAACATCCTAAAATTTCTACAAAAAATATTGGGGGGAACCCCCTTTTTTTAGCGAAAAATTGGTTTATTACCCCTTTTTCGGGGTGATTTTTGAGTTTTATTTTTTTTAAGCCCCTTAGAGTATTTGCTACAATTTGGGATTAATATCCTTTTATTGTCGATGTTAAAGGAACCGTATTACCAAATTTCGTGACATTTCGTTTACCCCCCCTCCCAAAATTAAAACAAAGGTGTTTTATCTAAAAAATTAAAACTGCTATATTGATGTGACGAAATCTTATCCAAATTGAATGAAATTTGAAATAAAAGTGGCTTTTAATAGCTACAATCAGATTTTCAAATTTTATCCAAAAAATTTTTATAGTTTCGTCATAAAAAAAGTTCGTCAATTTTTTGAAGTTTTTTAAACTGCTCCCCTATTTGTTCATTAAATTGTAGCAAGGTCTACTGGATGTTATATGAAAGATTTATTTATGTTATTATACATGGTATAATGTAAGTTTGACTTTTTTGAAAATTTATAACATTTTTGACCAGTTAAAGTGTGTATATTTTAGAAAGTTTTGTAATTCTCCCTTCCCTCCTAACTATTAAAAGAATTTATATTTATTTTTTTTAATTCATAATATGCTTTATTTTTAACAAAATTTAATTTAAACTGTGAAAAAATTTTTTTCGCCCAAAATGAGGTGGAGAAAAACTTACTTTTTAATATTTAATTTTCAGCAGAAAATAGAAATACGTATTCAGATTTTTCTAAATAAAGTGTGGTTTGGATAAAATCTTTGTTTTATATTATACTAGCGATTACCCGGCATGCGTTGCAATGCCATAAAAAGTTAAAATGTGCTGATATGTTTTTTTCCAACCTTTATCCCGGTAACCCCTTTTCCCGGTGTCTTCTATTCCCGGTCACCTCTTTATCCTGGTGACTATTTTCCAGGTGTCCCCTTTTCCTAATGTCCCTTTTTCCTGATGACCCCTTTTCCTGGTGTACCCTTTTCCCGGTGACCCCTTTTCATGTTGTCCCCTTTTTCCGGTGGCGTCTTTTCCTGGTGACCCTTTTCCCCGGTGACCCCCTTTCGCGGTGACCCCTTTTCCTGGTGCCATCTTTTTTCGATGACCTCTTTTCCCCAGGTAAAAACATATGTACTTGGGTTAAATAAATGTTTATCTACCGCAATTAAAAAAATATATCTAACGTAATTAAACGTAGTATATTGTTTCCAACTAAAAATAGTTTTTTACTTGGGCGTTTTTGAGGTCGCTAAATGGAAATATGAGGTTGAAAAAATTATTAAAGACATCCGTGAGGTCATGGTTTACCAGGTATGACCTGACCCTTAGCAAATTTATGAAAATTTGCACTGAAATGGAATAAACCTTTTTTTAGTATTTGCCTCGAAGGCGTGTTTGCAAATACTACTTTTTATTACTCGGGCACTACCCGGGTAACTTTTATCTCTCTCAGGTATACAAGGACCATATCTATTTGTCTTTGTCTTTCTTACCCGGGTAGTGCTCGGGCAGTATTTCACAACACGGCTTCGAATTTGGTAAAATCCAAAAGGTGGGTTTACATTTTTTTTATATTTGAAGTTACACACTAGGTCTTCAAAAGTTATGTTCTTTAAGGGGAATCCTGTTGGTTTCTCAAAAAAAAAATCCAACCAAGATCTGCTTGTGCAGGTTTGTAGCCACTACTACCAAAAATATTAAAGTGAAAAATTCCCACAAAATGTTAGCCCCCATCTTGTATAGAAGAGAGTTAGTACTTTTGTTAATACCTCAACTATATGGCATTGCTATATACTTACAAAACTTAACACTCAGCAGAAAGAGCAGTAGCTTCGAAGAGATCATTTTTAAAATTTTTCTTCAGAAAAAAAAGGTAACTAACAAATCTAAATAGTTTTTTTTGTAGTATGTATGAAAAATTTTCGCAAACAACAAAATAACAAATTGCACTAGTTTATTTAAAGTGCTAAATAAAGTAAGCATTTAATCACAATGCTAATAATATTTTTTGATGTGTAATTGAGTTTTAATTTCATTTTTAAATTATTTCTGCCTAATCAGTTTATAAACACGCCAGATTAATTATTAATTTTTTCTATTTTTGCCTATAAAATGACATTTATTGCACAAATTAATTAAACAAACCATTATAGACCTTTTCCGTTGGTCGTATGTTCATTGTTAAATTTGACATAAGTCATTGTGACACTGGTGGTGACCACCTGTATTACAAATGATTTATGTCAAATTTAACAATGAATGTCGGACCAACGGAAAAGGTCTATAGCTACTAGCGGGTAAAACTAAAAATCGCACCTGGTGTTATTTCTTAGAACCTCGTTCTCGTTAGTCATAGAGTAAAGATATTTATTCACCTACAGGGTGTCCGCGATCAATGTGCTTTTTTTTAATGGGAGATATTTAGCTGGAAAAAATCCAAGACATTTGGTAAAAACAGTTTTTTGAAATAGTAAATAATGGCCTAGGTAGACTAAAAACACTTAATCGTAAATATTTACCAAATGATTTGTCTAACCATCATGAAAATTGTACTATCAATAAAGATAATAAAAACGGTCATTCGCTCTGTTACCCACCAACCCCAACCTAGAATTTTTAAATTACAACCCCTATCTTGCGATACCTCATTTGAAAGAGAAAAAAATAAGCTTTACGATGGCGGTAAAAAAACTAAAATTGGCTGACCCCTTTTTGAAATAATAAGAGTTCCTTTTTCTGGCGATAACTTTTGATCGGTTTGTAATATTTATTTCTAATTTTTTTTAAATAACTGTGTAAAAAAACACTAATTTTTAGCAGCAAAAACATTTTTTTACTTCTTTACAAGAATTAAGCTTCATTCACAATGAAAATTAGCTTGCATGCGGTAAGAATTAAGGTATCTTGTAAGAGCTTGAAATATGTATTTTGGAAATACCATTCACAATGAATTAGCTTGCATGAGCTCTTACACGCTAATTCATTGTGAATGGTATATCCAAAATACATATTTCAAGCTCTTACAAGCTACCTTAATTCTTACCGCATGCAAGCTAATTTTCATTGTGAATCCCACTTTAAAATAATTTTTTTGTTTTTTTCTATTAGTGGGGGGATCATGTGACACTTTATTTTAAAGGTATTTTTATTTCCTATACAAAGGTTATAAAAATTTTTAAAAAAATCAGTTAGTTTCATTTTAAGGACCTGTTATAAAAAAGAAACCACACAGGCATTTTTCAAAAATAATTTACCTAACAACAGGTTTCAAATGGGCACCATTATTGGTCTAACAAAAATAAAGTCAATAAGTTAGCTATTTCTGCAAAATACCCTTCCGTTTTCTTTTTTCATAATAAATTCTTAAAAAAAAAATCCAACAAATCTTTTGTAAATTTTTTATAACCTTCGCATAGGACATAAAAATACCTTAAAAATGAGGTGTCACAGATCCTCCTTTTATTAAAAAACACAAAACATTTTTTTACCCCTTGTGCAAAAGTAAAAAAAAAGTAATTTTGTGCTGTTAAAAGTGTTTTCTTTGGGCAATTATTTAAATTTTTTTAGAAATAAATACATATTACAAACCGATCAAAAGTTATTGCCAGTTATTCTTAGTTGGGGTTGGTGGGTGACAGAGGGTTAAAGAAAAAAAATTGATATTATATTTTTTAGATGTCCCCCTCCATAACTAAATTGATTTGTTTTTTTTTTAAATATATTTGCTACATTAAAAAAGTTATAGGGGGTGTCTAATCCTCAATTGAACACACTGTATACCGTGTGTCCCGCAAAAAGCGCACGAGCTCATAACTTTCTACGTATATTTTCTACAGAACTGAAATTTTAGCAGTTATCTAAGAAGACTTTAAGCCTTCTTTTACATGCATTTACAAAAATGTATGACTTTCGGTTTAACCGGAAATGACATTAATTTTGTATTTTTAAATGGGACACCCTATATCTTTTGACATTTTTGGGAACATTATTTTGATAAGAATACAATCATTTAAAAAAAATGATGTAATCACCAATATTAACGATTTTATAGCACTTTGAAAATGAGCTAATTTGGTCCTACAGAGAACGCTGCAACCTATGCTTCAGAACTCTATGACGAAGATAGACGATTATGATGAAATTAGGTGATTTTTAAAGAGCTATAGAATCGTTAATATTAGCATTGATCAAGTATATATAGATATACAGCGCAGGGCTTTTATCGCTTTAGCGCTTTTTTTAATCGCAGAAGGCCTTAGAAGTATTAAAAAAAATTTGTGACTTTGATTTTTAAGGTTATAAAGTTTGGTGTTAATTGACACTTGTCAGTACAAATGTGGGTCATAAATGTCTATTTAATTTATAACTAGAGTGAAAAGTCTACTGCCTGCTGTCCTCATGAAACAATTCATGATATTCCCGATCCACACATTGCGTTTCTTCCAAAATGCGGTTGGCGCATTAATTGCATGAAGCAAACCTTTACAATAGGCCGCAACCGCATTGGCGTATTTGAATTTTGTGGAGCCCCCGCACAAACTTTTTTTTGATCGTAAAAATTTTGCCGCGGGTAATTTCTTTAAAATTTTAACACTCAAAACACCATTTTTATATTTATTTTCTTTTATTTCGGGGTCCCCAATTTGCTCCTAAATCTCTGGGGCCCACCTCGGGGTCTGCGGAAGCACTAAATACGTCACCGGAACCGGACAAGTTTAAGGGAATATCTACATTTAAAATAATGAGTTGTTTTTCGCTGGTAAAATCGCAATGTGTAAACCAGGACTTATTTTTAAGTTTGCACCAATAAAAATAGCAATCACAATTACCTAGAACAATTTCATCTTACAATGCACGCGAATATTGTCCTTAGAAGTTATTTTGCAAAATTCAAACATAATTCAATGTTTTTTATGCCTTCCTCAGCACTAAAATACTGCAATTTTTCAACCATTTTTTTAAGGTGTTTATTCTTAGGAAATTTAAATAGTTTTGGGGTTTTATTTTTTCTGGACTAGCTTCACAACGCCAAAATTGCCACACATTGCCACTTTTTACCATTATGAAATTTTTTTTAATAAAATTTAATAATCTGACATAAATCTCGTCGTCCATCAAACAGTCAAAGCTAGCCGATTTTATAAATCTTGGAAACGCAGGTTTCCTTAGAGATAAGCTCCATAAGCTCCATTTTGCGCACCCAGTTATACATGGGTGCTGGATCTCTAGTAGTTTATTTACCTCCATGATATTAGTAATACATTATTTTTTTAAAAGCGATTGTATTCTTATTAAAAGAACCTGCCTTCATTTCATCCATTAAGCCTCCTGAACCTCGTACAGAATCATATAGCAGATTTCTCTCACAAATAAATAAAGAACAATTTTTAATTGATATTGAGCAAGCGCAATTTACTAATATATTTCTTTTAAACAATATTGATCAAAAAATAAGCAGATTTAATGAAATAATTTTAAATATTTTTAACAAACATGCACCTCTTAAGAAAAAACATTTAAATAGAAAGCCACGTCCCCCGTGGATAACAGACAACATATGTTTAATGAGGAAGATGAAGCAGAAAGCTCTTACAAAATTCAAGAAAACTGGCCAATCATCTCATTGGGACTATTATAAATCTATAAGGAATTTAACAAACTCAGCATTAAAAAATGAAAAAAGAGTATACCTTAATTATGCTCTCACTCAAAATAATAATAGCACCAAAGTTATGTTCAAGAAATTAAAAGAATTAGATATTTTGCCTAATAAAAAAAACACGGAAGTTCCTGATCACTTAAACAATGTTGATGGTATAAATAATTATTTTACAAATTCGGGCGCCAACAACTCAATTCCTGACATGGAGATCAAGCAATTTTTAGAAAACAATATAAAAGAAGGAGTCGCAGCATTTAAATTTACACCAATCAATGAAAACGAAGTATACTCAGCTCTTTTATCAATAAAATCTAAAGCAATTGGAGTAGACGGGATAAGTCTAGATATGCTTTTATTATGCTGTCCGCATATTATTCCCATTCTTACACACATAATACATTATATTATACAATCTGGCGAATTCCCCAATATTTGGAAATCAGCTTATGTACTTCCTATACCAAAAATTAAAAATCCCACAGAGTACAAAGACTTGCGACCAGTAAGTATACTTCCAACTTTGTCTAAAGTGTGTGAAAAATTTCTGAACGAACAGCTCCGAGAACATGTTGAACAAAATGCTATCCTCCCAATAAATCAGTCGGGCTTCAGAAAAATGCACAGCTGTGCTACTGCGTTGCTTTCGGTAACGGATGATATTTTATCTGCCATAGATAGAAACGAATTAACTGTTTTGGCCTTATTGGATTACTCAAAAGCGTTTGATAAAGTCTGTCATCCGTTATTGATCGCAATGCTGCATTATATTGGACTTGGCGAGGAGGCTATCAAACTTATGAATAGTTTCTGTCATAACAGAACCCAAAGGGTTGGATATCAGGGAAAATTGTCCAGCTCAACTACGTTAGCTAATGGAGTAGCACAAGGTGCCATAGTGAGTCCTCTGCTGTATGCTGTTTATACTTCTCTCTTCGAGAAATGTCTTCAGCATTGTAAGAGTCATTTTTATGCCGATGACAGTCAACTACTATACTCCTTCTCTGAGTCTCACATTTTAAGAGCAAGTCAAGAAATCAACTCAGACTTAGAAGCGGCTGCGTATTTTGTCCAACAAATACTGCCTAGAGTTAAACCCCACTAAGTCGAAAATCCTCCTATTCGGTCCAAAAATACGTCGTACAAGATCTCAAAATTTACTAAACATCAGACTTAACGGAGTAGCATTAAACGTTTCAGAATCTGAAAGAAACCTTGGATTGATAGTGGATCATGACTTAAGGTTCGATAACCACTTAAACAAAATAATAAGAGGCGCTTACTCAAGTTTAAAACTAATCTACAAAAATAAAGGTGTATTAAATATAAAAACAAAAACCACTTTATGCGAATCACTTGTGCTGTCTCAGCTTAATTTCTGTGATGTTGTATACGGACCATGCTTAACTAAGGCAAATGCAAATAGACTGCAAAAAGTGCAAAACTGGTGCGTACGACTTATCTTTAATTTAAAAAAAAAGGAATTCACTGAAAGATAGATATAAAGCATTAAAATGGTTAACCTTGATAAAACCTAGACAACTTCACCTCGCTGTTCTCATTTATAAAATTATTAAGTTTAAAACACCTCCATATTTGCTCAATAAGCTTAGTTTTCGCACTAGTGTTCACAATGTGAATGTTCGACGTAAGGACACCTTGTCAATGCCTCGACACACTACGGCTGCCTTCCAAAGATGCTTCTCTTATAACGCCTGCAAATTGTTTAATGATATTCCAGCGGATATAAAGAAACTGTCATTACCAAATTTTAAAAATAAAATAAAAAATATACTTTTAAATGACTAATCAACATCTAAATGATCTTTTAATCTTTTCTTAAGTATATAAAGTAGGGTATATCACCCATTAAACAAGGCTATATGAAAGATCGGTGTTAAGGTCCGCTTACTTAGCGGGCCTTAACATCGAATATAGTCTTTAATTAATGTTTATTTTTATTATACTTTTATGTTGTTATTATTGTTGTTTCTAAGGGTTAAATAAATGCTATTTATTTATTTATTTATTTTAATGTTCCTAAAAATGTCAAAATACATAGGGTGTTCCATTTAAAAATACAGAATTAATGTCATTTCCGCTTTAACCGAAAGTAATACATTTTTTTAAATACATGTAAAAGAAGGCTAAAAGTCTCCTTAGACAATTCCTAAAATTTCAATTCTGTAGAAACTATACATCGGACGTTATGAGCTCGTGCGCTTTTCGCGAGACACACGGTATATATATATTGGGTTTCCGTAAATAAGAGGACCCGCTTAATTTAAATTTAAAGCTATAACCCAGGAAAATAAAACAAATATTAATGCAATCTGCCGAAATATTATTTGTTAACTTTTTTTTTTGTCATTATCTTTATAGTGCCATAATATACAACATATCAAAAGTCCCCTAAGATCCCGTGCCGGCGTCATGCCATTTAAGAGGGTCAAAGGTCGAAGAGGTCAGTTTTTGGTGAATAAGTCTCTTTCTATTGGTCTCACAAAAAAAAATGTGATTGTAAATTTTAAATTGGACAATTATCTACAAAAAATTTATACACACTTTTCCATCGAGCGACCGTTATCGCGTAGTATTGTCAATTATGCATGACGTTGGTATAATTTTAACACCGGCTAAAATACACAAACGTGGTAAATTTCTTTAAAAAATTTTTAACCAGGGTTTTAATTTAATCTTTAAGATACATAATCGGCAATAAAAAGTCTTGTAAATTATCAACTGCGTGTATACATGTGCTCCAAAAATGAATTTTTAAATGTCTGTAATTCCTCAGGTTAATAAAAAAAATTAAAATTTTTACAAAGAGGTGTTAGCTCTTGTCCTTTCAATAAGTTACATCCCCCTAACAAAGCCCCGAAGTATTTACTAATCTTTAAAAAAAAATATTTTAGAAAAATGTTACAAAATTTTTAATACAAAGCAAACTATGTATTGATGTCCTTTTCAATAAATTGTATGTATGTTCCATACCTTCATAATTCATGTTTTTATATGAAATAGTGGAATCAAGTTCTGTTAAAAAGTGTAATTTTGTTACCGAGTAGCGAAACCGGTCTCAAAATGTTCGTATTAGCAAGTATAACAACATCCTTAAATTTCTACAAAAAATATTGGGGGGAACCCCCTTTTTTTAGCGAAAAACTGGTTTATTACCCCTTTTTTGGGGTGATTTTTGAGTTTTATTTTTTTTAAGCCACTTAGAGTATTTGCTACAATTTGGGATTAATATCCTTTTATTGTCGATGTTAAAGGAACCGTATTACCAAATTTCGTGACATTTCGTTTACCCCCCCTCCCAAAATTAAAACAAAGGTGTTTTATCTAAAAAATTAAAACTGCTATATTGATGTGACGAAATCTTATCCAAATTGAATGAAATTTGAAATAAAAGTGGCTTTTAATAGCTACAATCAGATTTTCAAATTTTATCCAAAAAAATTTTATAGTTTCGTCATAAAAAAAGTTCGTCAATTTTTTGAAGTTTTTTAAACTGCTCCCCTATTTGTTCATTAAATTGTAGCAAGGTCTACTGGATGTTATATGAAAGATTTATTTATGTTATTATACATGGTATAATGTAAGTTTGACTTTTTTGAAAATTTATAACATTTTTGACCAGTTAAAGTGTGTATATTTTAGAAAGTTTTGTAATTCTCCCTTCCCTCCTAACTATTGAAAGAATTTATATTTATTTTTTTTAATTCATAATATGCTTTATTTTTAACAAAATTTAATTTAAACTGTGAAAAAATGTTTTTCGCCCAAAATGAGGTGGGGAAAAACTTACTTTTTAATATTTAATTTTCAGCAGAAAATAGAAATACGTATTCAGATTTATCTAAATAAAGTGTGGTTTGGAGCGAATCTTTGTTTTATATTATACTAGCGATTACCCAGCATGCGTTGCAATGCCATAAAAAGTTAAAATGTGCTGATAATTTTTTTTCCAACCTTTATCCCGGTAACCCCTTTTCCCGGTGTCTTTTATTCCCGGTCACCTCTTTATCCGGTGACTATTTTCCCGGTGTCCCCTTTTCTAATGTCCCTTTTTCCCGATGACCCCTTTTCCTGGTGTCCCCCTTTCGCGGTAACCCCTTTTCCTGGTGTCCCCTTTTCCCGGTGACCCCTTTTCATGTTGTCCCCTTTTTCCGGTGGCCTCTTTTCCTGGTGACCCTTTTCCCCGGTGACCCCCTTTCGCGGTGACCCCTTTTCCTGGTGCCATCTTTTTTCGATGACCTCTTTTCCCCAGGTAAAAACATATGTACTTGGGTTAAATAAATGTTTATCTACCGCAATTAAAAAAATATATCTAACGTAATTAAACGTAGTATATTGTTTCCAACTAAAAATAGTTTTTTACTTGGGGGTTATTGAGGTCGCTAAATGTAAATATGAGGTTGAAAAAATTCTTAAAGGCATCCGTGAGGTCATAGTTTACCAGGTATGACCTGACCCTTAGCAAATTTATGAAAATTTGCACTGAAATGGAATAAACCTTTTTTTTAGTATTTGCCTCGGAGGCGTGTTTGCAAATACTACTTTTTATTACTCGGGCACTACCCGGGTAACTTTTATCTCTCTCAGGTATACAAGGACCATATCTCTTTGTCTTTGTCTTTCTTACCCGGGTAGTGCTCGGGCAGTATTTCAGAACACGGCTTCGAATTTGGTAAAATCCAAAAGGTGGGTTTACATTTTTTGATGTTACACACTAGGTCTTCAAAAGTTATGTTCTTTAAGGGGCATCAGGTAGGCGATTCTGATTTCACGATTCGATAGTTCTATCTTCTTCCCTCTAACTATTTTGTACATAAGTCTGTCTTTATATTTGTGTCGAATCGAGAAATCAGAATAGCACTGCAGTAGATAGATAATGGCACATTGCCTGTTTTAGTCCCATATGATTAACATGGTACATCCGGTGTAAATTTTGACCCTGAGCGCGCATGCCCGGAGGCGTGTCCACGCCTCCCAAGTCAGGTAATTGGTTGAAAACCTAACCTCAAAGCCCCTCCCCCCAGCGGCAATCTTGAAAGCCCCCTCCCCCAAGGCTCTCATTGGATATTGAAATTTTAATGGCGTCCTGATAAGAGTGTAATTATCCAATGAGAGGGAGCACCTAGCCGCCGCCCTCCGATATTGACATTTTAATGGCGTCCTGATAAGAGTGTAATTATCCAATAAGAAGCTAGGCCTCGCCCCCCAAGCTTGCTTAGCCAATAAAGCAGCACACCGGCGAGCCATTTAAAATGCCATCACCCGCCGTTCAAAATGCAATGTCAAGTATCAGATTGTAGCTTAGAATTACTGGTGCCATCTAGCGTTGTGGGAAAACACTATATTGACACTAGCGCTCTCTGTTAGAAAGGTTACAAACTAAAAATCCAGCGACAGATTTCTGTAATATGTAGGTGTAGGTATCATTCTCTCGGCTAATATAAAGAGCGGGAAATTTAAAAGTTTGTATATGTTTTTAAAATTTGAAATTAGAAATAGCGGCAACAACAACTCAGAGTTAACTATGTAGTATGGTGTGAGAGATGCGCAGCGCACCTTGGACCTGCGTGTAAATCTATGAATAATATCTTGCAAGTTGGATTTAAAGTTTTGTGTTGAATCCTACATTTTAGAATTATTAAAACAGCGAGAGAGTGTGTGTGTTGAACATGGCTACTAATACTATTACTTGTGGAGCACAGCAGCAGCAGTGTTATTGTAAATTACTGCGAGAGTCAGTACAAGAGAGCAGGGATATTTTTTATGATATGGCATGGCCAGCACATCAACCTGAAGAGAATCCATTAAAATAAAAAAAAAAAAATAAATAAATTTGTTTATTCAAAAATTTTAAAATTAAATACATGGCATTAACACATTCGAAGATGTAGAAGAAGAAGTTGAAGGATATAAAACATGACGGGAAAAGTATTTAAAAGCTGGTGACTTATGTGGGAGGTATCTAACTGGTGCAATTACATTAGAAATGTTGTATGCCCATCTGTATTCCATGGGAATTAATGGTCTACCGCAAGAGGATTACATACCAAACTACATATGCCTCAAATATAAAGAACAAGAAGAATAAGATCGAATGAGGTAGAAGAACAACAACAAAAACATTTGCGTTCCATATTTCAAATATTCAAAATATGTGTTGGAGTTTTTAAATAAAACACAAATTGGAGCATAAAAATTTGTTATTATTTATTTCTTATTATTAATATACAATAAAACAACTTATAGTAAAAAATAAAACATACAATGAATATAATTAGAGTAAACACATGTCTAAATAAAAAACAAGAAATTGAGTCCATTTTATACCACACAAATTGTCTTTTTTTACATTTGCTATGATATAAAATGGACTCAATTACATTATTTTTATTTAGACCAAACACATTTATAGAAATTGTAGGATTTAAACGTTCAAATTTAGGTAAATCAGATATTTTAACCGGCATTTCAATACCTTGCAATTTAAAAATAGCATACGGATCCTGGGGATAGGAGGCTGTGTCTTGTGGTCTTGTGGCGAATGGGTAGAAGTGAGCTAATAGGCAGCATACAAAACATCTGCGATCCATATTTCGAATATTCAAAATATGTTTGGATTTTTCTCAGGGCTGAGGCAATGGTTTGTAGGCTGCAGCTGCCATCGGCGAAAATTTATTTATGGAAACCAATAAATGTTGCGTACGTAGATACGCCCACCCAGAGCCCCGTTCAGAAAATTCATCCATCTAGAATGGAAAAATACACACAAAATTAGTTATGTAAATTAACTTAATAAATTAGAAATAGAAAGAATAAGAAGAAAAACAAAACTTACGTTATTTATTATATAGTCATATAATGCCAATAGCACATCGTTGATATGGGCAGAGTCCAAAATAATCTTGTTGGGTGTGTTGAAGTATTTATAGTCCACTTCTTCGCTTATGGGCAGGATAAATTTGCAGCATAATGTTAGATTTATTTTGATGTTATAATGCTGTTTTAAAATGTTGCCCAGCCTCCGACGTAATGTTGCGTTAGCACCCATAAGAAAATCTTTAGGAAATTTATAGCCCAAATTGACAATCACACCAGTTCTTATTCGCCCATTAAAGGCGTTAGCCATCTCGATCCAAACACATTTTGATGGGTCTTCCGCTTGCGATGTTGAAGTGCCAGCACCATGTTGCTGTTCTTGCTGCTGTTGTTGTGTACGTTGCAGTGTTGCAATTGTTGAGTTTAAGATTTTTAAATGTGACAGAACAGTTTCAAAATGTTTTTTTTCACTTAAACCCACATTTGGCTGTCGCAGCCGTTTGGAGATGAGTCGGATACTCTGTAAATTTCGTTTTTTTACAGTGGAACGTTCCATTGGTGTTTTGCTTAGATAAAGCATCTCCTCAGTTAATCGAATTATATCCATTATGTAACTAAAACAAAAAAAAATCTTATACAGGGTGTTTCCGAAAGTATGTTCAATAATGTCACACAAGACAAATAAAAATAAAACGAGAAATCTTCTATAAATATTTTTCATGAAATGAAATGAAATAAAAAAAACATAATAAAACAATAATTAAAAAAATCAACTTACCTATTTTAGAATATATGTTGTTTATTGTAGAAATTATGCGTGTTTGATTTCAAACAGATTGGAAGCAAAGCTGCTTCCGCCAAGTTTCTTTTTGCCGTGGTATTGGCGCACTAATTGAGCCTGAGTTATGTCAGCGATTTTCGATTCTGACATTAACATTCGTTTAGGCAGAAACACTCTACCTGCCTCCAACTGGACCACAGTACAAGGACCAAATTTGGTTTTAACGTTAAAAATATTATAAATTTGATATGAGGTGTTAATATCCAAGGTATGGGCTTGTATGATGTCACTATTTTCACCACCTGCACGCCTGCCCCCTTGAAGACCGGCAAGATTGATCTCCTGCAACACTGTGTTAACTAATGAATTGGACGACATTGTACTTGCGATTTATTGTAAAACTTCAATAACAATATTGAAACGCGATCAAATTTATTATTATGAGTGCAAATCTTGACGTTGCAATGCAGACTGTAGTGTGCTAAAAAATAAGTTATAAATTGTGTATTTCACCATACTGTTATCAGTGTACATGTAGCTGTGGTAAGCGACATCCGTTGTGGTTAACCTTATCACCCGTCGCACCTTATTATTTACCATACAGCATGTTTGTTTGTTTGATAATAATTGTACCTATACTGGATTTGGTAGGAGCAGAAGGGAGAGTGCAAAATATTGAAGATGCAGCCATTTATTTAAAGAGATTTGGATATTTTCCCGAACTACTACTAAATCAATCGAATGAATTGATAAACCTTGAGTTGAAAAATGAAAGCATACGGATAGCCATAGCTTCTTTTTAAGAAAAACATGATTTGCTTCCTTCAAGTGGAATATTAAATGAAAAAACATTGGCAAAAATGAATGAGAAAAGATGCGGAAATTTGGATTATTATGCTTTTAATTATGTCAAATGGGCATCAACGAATTTAACATGGTCATTTCTATCAAATAACCAAAATATTTTAGATGATGTGAGGTCTGCTTTTAATGTATGGTCATCAGTAAGCAATTTAAATTTTACCCAAGTCTACTACAATTCAAATATTTCAATATCATTTAAAAAACGATCGCATGCAAATTGTCAATCTTTTGATGGTCCGGGACACGTATTAGCCCATTCCGAATTCCCAATGAAAAATACATTTCAAATAACTGTGCACATGGATGAAGAAGAGAATTGGCATTATGGACACACGAAAAATGATATGCATCCATCTCAAGTTAATTTTTTCACGGTACTAGTACATGAGATTGGACATGCCTTGGGGTTTATGCATAGCTCTGAGTCGAACGCTATAATGGGCCCATTCTACAGAACTCCAGACCTAACAAATTTCTCCTTGAGTGATGATGATAAATATGCAGTATGGCGTCTTTATGGTAAAAGGGGTGAGCAGCCGCCCCCTACTGAAACACCTCCAATTGCTGAACCAAACTATCCAGTACAAACAGCTTTGATTACGACATCAACAACAACAACAACAAGCACAATTAGGCCTATACTTCGGACTCCGCCGCCGCCGCCGCCACCGCATTCTGTTGGGGAAAAACCCATTGATTTATGCTTAATAAATAGACCTGATGTGGTGCTTGTAATAAAAAATACATTGTACATTTTATATGGAAAATGGGTATACAAGGTGGATCTTCAAAAGAAGCCTCTCAAATATAAATATTTAATTATTACCGATTGGCTTCCATTTTTACCTGTAGATTTCAGAAGAGTATCCCATGCATATCAACGGCCTAATAATGATATTGTTTTATTTGTGCAAAAAAGAGTATACATTCTAAATTATCCAGGATTCACATTAAAATCTAATAAACCCCAATTTGACATTGGAATTACACATAATAAACATATAAGAGCCATATTCAATTCATACACCGGAAAGACATACATCTTTCATGGTAATAATATATTTAGCAATTTTGATGAATGCATGTTTAAAACTACATCCGTCAGTGTAATGAATTATGAATTTCCTGGAATACCTGCAATCGGACTTCGAACAGCTTTTCGCTTTATCAATGGGAAATTATATTTCATAGATACTAGAGATCATTACTATGAATTCAATGAGTTTACAAATACGCTGGAACGAACAAACGTATTCAATATGACAGTGCTTGGAATCGAATGTGTCAGTGAAAATATGTATAGCCAACTTCGGGGACTTTTATCTAAAATCATTAATATGCAAACGCAAATGGATAGCTTGCAATGTCAAGAATTGACAATGGAGGAGGATGGGGATGGGGATCAGTATGAATGGGATAAATAAAAGAAACAAATAAATTGTATTTTATTTTTGTTTTTATTAAAATATATTATTGATCAATAAAAACATTTTATTTCTATTTTTTATTCATTAATAGACAAGTTTGCACATTTATATACTAGTAAATTATAGGACAGCCTTCTTGTTTCATATTCCGAAATCAGTTTTTTCAATTCGTTAATTCTTCGAATGTGTATATTCAAGCGGCTGCCCTGCTGCTCTTGTACTTTTCGTTGCCATTTACCATAATCAACTTTATTACGTATTAAGCCCATATTAAATGAGTGGCGTAACAATTCCACTTAGGGGAGTAAATTCAAAAATGCTGTCGTGTACAATTAAACAGTAAGCTTTTGTGTTGTCGGGGAATATTTCAGAACTTTCAAACTCAATTTTTACATCGACCGTTGACGATTTAATAGCTTCGTTTTGCCGTGGGCAATCAATCACAAAAACACAGCGGGTCTTGAAGGCGTCATAATCCAGTAATGGGGCGCTATGTGTTTCACCAAAAAAGCTTTTTCGGAATGTAGTGTACATGTGGTAGGCCTCTGTGTATTTATTATTATTAAAGTCCAAACGTAATGACTGGTAGGGATAGCAAATACTGTTTAGATACACCTTCAAATCAATTATATTCAAATTGTCAAAATATGACACATCTTTTGTAGCAATATCTTTGCGATCAGTTTGAAAAGCAATAATAACATAGCGGGGCCGTTCTAAATTAGTCGAAGTTTTAACATTCCATACTTCTTTGCTTGTTTTACGTACGCTGGGCAGTTCTAGCAGTTGCCATTGTCTAAACGGCATCAAAACAGTTCGATTTTGATTTATTCCATCCAAAAGACGTAGTTTCCATTCATCATTAGGCTGGACATGCTTTACTTTTAATTCAATATTTGTTAGATTTATTGAAGCTGTTTTTGTACCAGTCGATGTATAACAATTGGCATCTGTACGGGCACGTACCAATCTTAATTTATGTTTCCCGCTAATAATCTTTGTATAGTCATTGAAGAAGCCCAATAAATAACTTAGTGGGATACGTAGAGAAAAATATTTCTTATTTGATGATAGAGTGGGCGGTGTAGGTACATTACTTTTATAATTCCAACCGGCAATTTGCAAAGCTCGGCTCTCTTCATCGTTGAGTAGTAAAAATGATTTTAGGGTCAGTGTCGTACCCGGATCTCGAACTCTGTCAATTTCCTTGCCATTCAATTCATAGCTGATTGATTCGAATAGGTAGGCGCCAAAATTTGATGATAAAGTACACTCGCCAGTGCTGCCCTCCACATTGTTTACATTGAATTCACCTTCGATTAATAGAGCGCTATCGTGGAAGGAGATCCACACATCTTGTTGATTCAGTACAATTTCAATTTCATCCGAGAGATTATAAGACTTTGTATATGTGTAGTATGAATGAAGTTCTTCGTTGACGATGGAATCATCAAAGCGGGGGCTTTGAAATAATTCTAACTTGTCCGACACTGTATCCCAAAGACTTTAAAAATTGTATATTTAACTTTGATAAAGCCGGTATTGTGAATGTTTGCTTTTTGATCGCTTTGTTATTATTATTATTATAATAATTAGTGTGGTGTAGATGATGTCCACGATGACTGACCATTTCCGATTAGTAGCGGCATATTTATAAGGGTTTCAGTTCCAAACGTACAATAATCTCTTCACCTCGAAAATTTATAGGTTTTGCGTTCTGATCGAGAATATTCACAGAGATTTTATCAATTAGAAAGGTGTTTATAGGTAAAAATATCAGATTTTTCGATTCAAGAATGATGAGATAACCTGGATCGGCTACTGGTGTGAATTCTCTCAGCGTATGCGAATGATGGTCACCATAATATGCTCCACTAATAATATTCGATTCAATTCGTATACTTAGCACTTTTACAATGTCCACTGGCATGTCTGATTGATGCAGTGTATTCGATTTATATATACTTGGAGAGAATCCAAAAAGACGACCAATTGTGCCCGTCTTTGAAAAGTCCACATTATAGATGCATTTTAATTCAGATTGAAGCGTGTTATTATTTGAACGCAATGTAATTGCATTTGCATGTTGTTGCTGTGATGACGCATCTTTATTATTTGGTTTTAATGCGGTTTGTAGGTACCTTTCAATATCTTCAATGTCATAGCTACCCACGGGTATTTCTATGAGCATTTCTTTCCCGTCGCTAGACTGATAGTAAAATTTATTGTTGTCTTTTTCGATATTTGTAATGCTATTGTATACGGTGAAACCGGTCAATGCTAGCCCATATTGTTTACTCTTGTCCAGTTCAATAGGAGGGTAAAAGTTTGATTCTAATGTGCTAGTGCGTCCTTTCAATGTAAAAGTTAGAGACATGTTTTTTTTTCACTTAAAAATTTCAAACATAAATGTCCACAAATCACTGTATTGAATTCTTGTTCCCGATCGTGGTTGTATCGAATGTCTTGATAGCTTTTCATGAAATAAGCTAAAAGTTCTGGAGGCGGCTTTAAATAGCCAAATGAATCATAATAGTGCACAATTTTATTTGTACACTTCCATGCGACCCAATGGGTGCCCGGCCCAGAACTTGTGTCCAAATTACAAATAGCTCTCTCATTCTGTAATGGGCCTCTTGCAGGCAAACGGTCAAGCATAAATACACCTCGAAAATGTGGAATCTTTAATTTTCTAGCATATTTTAGCAACTCAGTGTTGGACAATGCGTGATTTGGTATTAAAACGAATTTTTTTTTTCTGCAGCCTCCCCCTTGTACTTGTCTACCTTTCAGATAAAGCCCAAATCCTTTTTTATATGGTTTTATGTACATTCCATTGCCTACAGATTTGGCTTCCATTGCTTGATTGTGACGTTGTAGTTCACGCATTTCATCCTGCTTGGCCCTAATGTCTTTGGCTGTTTTAATAGCGGTAAACGCAGTGCCTGCAAGCGATCCCAATGCGGCAATTATAGGTATTAGTGGAAGAAATCCACCTGTTTTGGGTAGAGCTATAACTCTTGGCATGCGAATCTTATTTTTTCCACCGGCTTCTTTTACAGCCACTTTGGCAGCGTTTAACAAGTTATCCATATTAGTTTTCAAATCTACATTTTTATTAAGATGCTTTTTAACTTTTTTCAATACAGCACCATTAAATGATGAGCGCTTTTGTGCCTTTCTGCTGCTCATGCCCATGCCTAATTTTCGTTTGGCTTTCATTGTGTTGGTTATGAACCAAGCTGAGGCTTTTTCACCGAATTTAGCGTCTTTTGATTTAACGCGATCCCAAGCGGCGTATTCTAGTTGTTTATCGGCTTTGTGGCGCTCGTTTAAGTCTGATGTGGTTGCGTATGCGATATCGTGCTCTTTACAAGCGCTATCCAAAGGATTAATGCCGGGATCTCCACGCTGCAATCTCTTGTGTAGCTTTGTACCAGGACTACCTATGTGTAAATTATTTTATTAATACTTGTGGCAATGTGTCGGCGTATTTTTTTTTTTTACTTACAATACTGATAAGAAGGCAAATGTAGCTCGATTGGAAGCTTATCAATTATTTTGTTTAATACACCTTCACCTTTAAAGTGCAACATTTAACTAAATTTCCATAATGCGATGCTTTTGTATTTATAGCATATAGGGACTATAGGAATATGGGAAAAAATACACAAATTTTTCATTTTAATTCTTTATTAAAAGCTGAAATTCAAAGTACATAATAAGAATAATAAAATGCTTATAGGTAAATTAATTATTGATGCAGAATTGCCCGTATAAAAGTATTCAGTATCATAGGTTGAACGATTATTGAAAATAAATTTCACTTTAAACATATCCCATTTGGAGACGTTCCCAATTTGCCATACAGCCAAGTTTCCAGTGTTCACTACATTATACGTGAGCCGTTGCCAGGTTGAGGGCCAAGAACAATTTTCTTGTGGACATACAAATGCTTCAGTAGTGCCGGAAGGATAGTTTACATATAAAGTATCATTATAGACATGTGATAGAACTATAAGGCTGGATACGCTGCTTAGTAGTAGTTTAATCATATTCTTTGGATGATGCAACCAGGACACTTTTCGATTGTGGGGGCTGGACCGTCTATGTGATCACAATGTGTAGGTAAATTATGATGTTTATAGCACGGTAGTTTGACTTGTAATTGCTCATTTTTTCGATAACTGTCTGGTAAATACTCCCATACTTTTAACAAATCGAATCGATTAGCGCGCATGATTAAATATTGTAGCGGGAAATATTTCAAATCATCCACATGAAATTCGCTGAGCGGTTGATGTAAACAGCCATGTAAATAAATTAACAAGTTTATTTTGTCCATGTCAGAGGCTGACGCTGTCGACTGCATGCTGCGTGGGCGGGCTTCTGCACAATACTGATTTTTTTTTTCCTATTCATTTACCCGTAAATTTGCTTCATAATCTCAAAGTCAGTTTGAATTTTTAATTCATTGAATAGCATCAACTCCTTCAAGCACAAAATTTTATTGGAAAACTTTATGGTGCAGATCATGCTATTTAAATTTTCAATAATGTCATAATGTGAATTGACCAGCGCACCAGAGAGCATGTTATTGTAAAAGTGCTTGAATGACATGTTTTCAAGCATTTCCGCTCGATAATTGATGACATCCTTCAAGCGAAACAGTGTCATCATAGACTCTTCATCCAGAATTATGTCTTTTCCATCTTTGTCATTCACCATAGCAGGATTATAACTAATTTGAATTAATTTGATGTTTCTAAAGTTGAAACTTTGAATGATACATTCTTGACTCATGTTTGGTGTTATGTCATCGCGCTCACTGCTGCCCTTAAAGTAGTCCTCCACTTCATTTTGTCTATGCACAATATTATACCATTCATCTAGGCTAATGGATATGCACTCATTTTCATCGTGAATAATTATGCTGGTATCAAAATTTCGTGCAATGCTCAGACCAATCGAAATTTGTTTTGTAGCACCTTTATTTAGAGCATATGTGGTAGATGTAAGTAAATACTTTTACTTAACCAAACTTTTGTGATATTTATCAAGCCAATCGTCGATACCACTCATGTTTGTATTCTGTAGCGTTGCTTCTTTCAAACTAATTAGAGGGGCCGGGGGAATCAATAATATATATTGCGCTTAAACTGACAGACTACGACGACGACACTGCGCATGTCTCACACTATATCAGATTTTTTAATCCACGAATTTTTCGAATTATCAAATCCTAGCCATTTAACAAGTAATTTACTGCCTTTTTTCCTGACTACTTTTTCAATGAGATAGACATCTGGTTGCTTAGTCGGTTGGATTTCCTCCTCGTAAAAGCCCCCTTGAATGGGTTGCTTACTGCGATCCTCTAAATAGTACATTACAGGCGTAGAGTGTTTAATTCGCACAATTTTAAATAGTTCTGTAGTCCAATTAGGAGTGTATCCTTTAGCAAAAATATGTTTCATTTTGCTTATACGAACCCATTGACCGGCTTTATACTTGCCCTCAGTGTAAATTTTCATATTTGAATAAACCGCTGTTAGAATGGATGCCTCATTTTCCTCACTAACATTAATAGGTTTCATATGAATTGTTCTATGTACTGTATTATTATAGTCAGTCACAATACCATCAATTAAATCGATCCATTTAGGTGTACCCACAAAATTCATTTGTTTATAAAGACGTCCCTTAATAGTGCGAATTACTCTTTCAACAATTGCAGCCTTTTTTGTGCCAAATGTACAGTAATGGTTTATACCATATTTTTTCATTAGAGTTGAAAACTTTGCATTGAAAAATTCCTTTCCTTGATCAGACTGTATATTTGCAGGTGCATGTTGTGGTGTACTTGATAAGATATTTCCCATTGCTTCCGTCACACTGTCACCGGTTTTATTTTTAAGTGGTCTTGTCCAAACGTATTTTGAAAAACAATTTATTACTACAAGCAAATATTTATAATTTTTATTTTGCGCTGCAAGATCTTGAAATTCTGCTAGATCAATTTGCCACAGATCGTGCAAGCCTTTTATGACTGTTCTACGATGTTTATAGTTTTTTCTAGCCGGTTTATGTATTTCATTCACAACTTGTAGCTTAATGGACATAATGCTGTTGCTGTTGCTGTTCTTGCTTGTTAGTTGTTGTTGCTGATCCAGGTGTTTTATAGTTATATTTTATATATGATGCATCTTCTGGAGATTTTTGAGACTTGGTTGGTTGTTGTGGTACAGGCTTGGTCGATGCTGGTGATGTAGCTTTCAATAAAGTTTGTTCCCAAGGGCCGTATTGAGCATTCTGGTCAATGACAGTGCTTTTATTTTTATTATTATTTTCAATAACATCAATACGTTTTGTAAGACGTGCTAATCTGGCTTTAAAAGTTTCATCTAGTAGTTCTAAACGATTATTGATAGCCATTTGATCAAATTTCAATATGTGATTGCCAATATTTCTTTGAAGCTCGCTAATTTTTGCAGACATCTCATTAGCTTTGGCATTTTGCTCATTCATTGATTGAATTATTTGCTTTGTTGAATTGTTTTGAATGCCGGCTGATTGATTGAGTATTTCGTAAATGCGGTCAATGTAGGCTTTTGTTGCAGCATCGTCCGGTAGAGTGGGTTCCTTAACATTGCTCAACTTTAAGTTTTCAAAATCATGACTACCGTCTGCAGTGTGGGGCCGTATTAGTTTATAATTGGAAGCACTAGTTTGTGCTACAATAGTATTATTTATGGCCTGACCAAATTTGTTAATGCTCATGTTGACTTCTTGCCAATGCAAAGACACTCAATATACTAATAAAAATCACACAAGTTCAATCTATTATATTGGCTTCATGTAACTCTTCCAAAATTGATATTATTTCGTTTTGATGAGAATTTCCAGCGGCGGTGCCCCCTGATGTGGCCTCCTGAGATGCAATCAATAATCTTAATCGATCCACTAGCTCATTATACTCATTAAAATAGACATATTCTACAGGCCTATCATTGTAGATATTTTCCATGTTCAGAGGCTGCGGCGGCGGCGGCAGCATACCTTTTCCTGAAAAAGTGGATGATCTAGGCCGTTGCTGGGGATTCAGTGGTGTGCTTTGCTGTCGACGACGATTTCCTACAGGAGTATAATAGACTTGAGATGCTGATGGAGATAAAATTGATCTATAGTGTGTTCTCATAATAGGTCTTATTGGTGTTATAGGTGTTTCCTCGTCATCATAATCATCGTCCTCATCCTTCTCGCTCGTCTCGCTCGATTTAAGTAATGGTTTTACATACTTTTTATATTTTTTAGATTTTAAACCTTGAATTTGTAGTTTTGGGTTGTACTGTCGGTGGGCTGCATTGCTTAGCTTTAAAATTTCCCTATAATTTTTAAGGTCTTCAAATGAAATCATCTCATTGTTGGGATTTTTCATAAATATCAATTCAAAGAGGCCGTTGGACGCTTTAAATGGCTTATTTTTTACAAATATGATATTATTCTCATTTTGTAAATTTACTTCTGCATTGCCAATGTAGAATGTGTTATCTTCAATGCGAATGCCTAATTTTGATTTATCTATTTCATTTTCGTTTTCAAAGAATTGTGATAGATAATATTTTGGTATAGCTGGGAATTGCGTTAGATAATCATCTACAGCTTTTGGATCCATCGAGCGATATTCTTCACGCATTTTATCGATTTGACTCTTTTCCATAGTTTCATCCCCATCTATTTCGACATCCCCATCATCATCGACACCAAAGTCCTTTTCCCCCCTATTTTGATTGTCATCTTCAGTAGGCGAATATTGAGCTATGATATTTGTATGCAGAAATTCAGGTCCAAATATTTTATGTTTCCTTCTCTTTTGCGGTGATCCCTGCATTTCGCTTTTTATCTGTGCTGGACTACTGCGTCTTTTCTCTATTTTAACAGGTGTCCATGATGATGCTGATGATGGCTGCTCCGGCTTGACATTTACAGTATTGGCGGCAATAGCAGCCGTTCGTTGTTCAATATTCTTCAAAGGTAACATTATAGGATCGAATATTTTACGTATTGTTTCATCATTGTCGGACATTCTTAATTTAAGAGCCTGATACTTTTTTCTAATGTTTCTCGATGCATTTATAATTTTTCGTTTTATGTTGGGCTGCTGTGTGGCCATAATGATTATGTGCGCTGAATCCTAAACCTTATTTCAGGCTTATTTTAAATTTCAAAAAATAAGCAAAGCTTATTTCAAGCTTATTTCAAAAATATGAAAGCTTATTTCAAGCTTATTTTTAAATAGGCAAGCTTATTTCAAGCTTATTTTTAAATAGGCAAGCTTATTTCGAGCTTATTTTAAAAATAGGTATGCTTATTTTAATAAGAGCTTATAGGCCTTTCTAGTGTTATATGTGAATGAGAATTTATTCAGATGCACTTATATTTATATATTTATCAAATCCCATGCGATATCTCCCCTTGTCCAGATCGCAGTCTTTTACAATTACTAGAAACCCAAATTTATTATTATTCCAACAGTGTGAACAAATTTCTTTGAATTTTTTAAAGTCCATGTCAGTGTTGACATGGTCATTGTAGACATGATGTAAATTTAAGTCGTCCTGTTTAAATAACACTAACATTGAACAGTTATCACGTATTAATTGCTTTGGTACTCTGCTATAAGTCTGTATGAGATAGAAACAGTCAATTTGCTTATGCCGGCCCATACAAAAGTATGCTCTTATTTTATCCTGCTTGTCACATGATACATCATCGAAAATAAATATAGAATTGGGTAGAGCACAATTTGGATCTTGAATCTCGTTGCTTTCTTCAAAAGTGTATAAGTTTATCTCGGGCACGCGTTTGATTACCTCATCTAAAAACTTGTATTTTTGCTGGTAATATGACTTTGAATACACGTAAATATTTTGAAATTTTAAACCGTTTGGTGAAATAAGCAGACTAAGTATTACATTCGTTTTTCCCGAGCCAGATGGGCCACAAATAATTGCCCTAATATCATTTGGTAGTAGCTGACCATGTTTACTATCGGTGTGTTTTATATTAAAATCTAAATTCTCGATGGGCAGAGCACAACTTTGTTCTTTAACCTCCATGGTGAAACAGAGTATTGGAATATACAATTTGTTTTTAAATACTATATAAGACCGATCACGGTCCAAGGTGCGCTGCGCATCTCTCATACCATAGTACATAGTTAACTCTGAGTTGTTGTTGCCGCTATTTCAAATTTTAAATTTTAAAAACATATACAAACTTTTAAATTTCCCGCTCTTTATATTAGCCGAGAGAATGATACCTACACCTACATATTACAGAAATCTGTCGCTGGATTTTTAGTTTGTAACCTTTCTAACAGAGAGCGCTAGTGTCAATATAGTGTTTCCCCACAACGCTAGATGGCACCAGTAATTCTAAGCTACAATCTGATACTTGACATTGCATTTTGAACGGCGGGTGATGGCATTTTAAATGGCGCGCCGGTGTGCTGCTTTATTGGCTAAGCAAGCTTGGGGGGCGAGGCCTAGCTTCTTATTGGATAATTACACTCTTATCAGGACGCCATTAAAATGTCAATATCGGAGGGCGGCGGCTAGATGCTCCCTCTCATTGGATAATTACACTCTTATCAGGACGCCATTAAAATTTCAATATCCAATGAGAGCCTTGGGGGAGGGGGCTTTCAAGATTGCCGCTGGGGGGAGGGGCTTTGAGGTTAGGTTTTCAACCAATTACCTGACTTGGGAGGCGTGGACACGCCTCCGGGCATGCGCGCTCAGGGTCAAAATTTACACCGGATGTACCATGTTAATCATATGGGACTAAAACAGGCAATGTGCCATTATCTATCTACTGGCATCCTGTTGGTTTCTCAAAAAAAAAATCCAACCAAGATCTGCTTGTGCAGGTTTGTAGCCACTACTACCAGAAATATTAAAGTGAGAAATTCCCACAAAATGTTAGCCCCCATCTTGTATAGAAGAGACTTAGTACTTTTGTTAATACCTCAACTATATGGCATTGCTATCTACTTACAAAACTTAACACTCAGCAGAAAGAGCAGTAGCTTCGAAGAGATCATTTTTAAAATTTTTCTTCAGAAAAAAAAGGTAACTAACAAATCTAAATAGTTTTTTTTGTAGTATGTATGAAAAATTTTCGCAAACAACAAAATAACAAATTGCACTAGTTTATTTAAAGTGCTAAATAAAGTAAGCATTTAATCACAATGCTAATAATATTTCTTGATGTCTAATTGAGTTTTAATTTCATTTTTAAATTATTTCTGCCTAATCAGTTCATAAACACGCCAGATTAATTATTAATTTTTTCTATTTTTGCCTATAAAATGACATTTATTGCACAAATTAATTAAACAAACCATTAGCTACTAGCGGGTAAAACTAAAAATCGCACCTGGTGTTATTTCTTAGAACCTCGTCCTCGTTAGTCATAGAGTAAAGATATTTATTCACCTACAGGGTGTCCGCGATCAATGTGCTTTTTTTTAATGGGAGATATTTAGCTGGAAAAAATTCAAGACATTTGGTAAAAACAGTTTTTTGAAATAGTAAATAATGGCCTAGGTAGACTAAAAACACTTAATCGTAAATATTTACCAAATGATTTGTCTAACCATCATGAAAATTGTACTATCAATAAAGATAATAAAAACGGTCATTCGCTCTGTTACCCACCAACCCCAACCTAGAATTTTTAAATTACAACCCCTATCTTCACTTGCGATACCTCATTTGAAAGAGAAAAAAATAAGCTTTACGATGGCGGTAAAAAAACTAAAATTGGCTGACCCCTTTTTGAAATAATAAGAGTCCCTTTTTCTGGCGATAACTTTTGATCGGTTTGTAATATTTATTTCTAATTTTTTTAATAACTGTGTAAAAAGACAATAATTTTGTTTTGACTTCTTTACAAGAATTAAAATAGTTTTTTTGTTTTTTTCTATTAGTGGGGGGATCATGTGTTAGTTAGTTTCATTTTAAGGACCTGTTATAAAAAAGAAACCACACAGGCATATTGCAAAAATAATTTACCTAACAACAGGTTTCAAATGGGCACCATTATTGGTCTAACAAAAATAAAGTCAATAAGTTAGCTATTTCTGCAAAATACTCTTCCGTTTTCTTTTTTCATAATAAATACTTTTAAAAAAAAATCCAACAAATCTTTTGTAAATTTTTTTAACCTTCGCATAGGACATAAAAATACCTTTAAAATGAGGTGTCACAGACCCTCCTTTTATTAAAAAACACAAAACATTTTTTTACCCCTTGTGCAAAAGTAAAAAAAAAAAATCTTGTGCTGTTTAAAGTGATTTCTTTAAGCAATTATTTAAAATTTTTTAGAAATACGTTAGCCGGCAAAATTATCACGTGGCGGATCCTGCATGACATCAGTAAAGCTTCTACCATCCTGAACTAATCTTCATGAATGGATAACTGTCTTCTAATGTCGTCCTAACATCTGTGATACCCCAAATTGGGCCACACCAACCATTTTTGAGAAATATCGTTGACTTGTGTTACAAATTTTTCTCAGATAGAGACGGTCTAACTTGATCACTGAGCTTAGTTTTTTTAATTTTTACCATAATTTTTTTCATTAAAGCCGCTAAAGACAAAGTTAAGTCTCATCTGAAAACTCAATAAAACCATCCAAGCTTTTAATTTTTTATATCAAAAGAAATAACTGAGATATTAATTTTAAATTTATGTTAATGTAACAAGCATTCTTGCAGTTTATAAAAAAAATGTTTTAGGTATGCGCGCGCACAGGAAGCTAAAAGAAATCAAACCGTGCTTGATTTATTTTAACTTCTTCTGCACGCGCATACTTAAAACATTTAAATCCTCCAATAGCAGCGAAGAAGCTAGCTTCTAGAAGCTAGCAAGAAGCTGCGTGAAAAGCAACCATTACTCGGAGAAACCACCAATGAACGCAACTCTTTTTTGATTGCTCTGCCAACGCGCATGTGCATGAACCCTTTCGTGTCATCTTCAATTTAGCACGCTTTCGCGCATCCTATAGCATTAATATTCTATATATGTAGGTATTTCTATGATTAGGACTCTGGGAAAAGTATTTATTTACAACTGCATATGAAATGATAACATTTCTGACTTTTTAAAAGTTAGAAAATGTCATTTTATTAGCTTTATTAAGCTGTCACTTTCCACCCGGGCGGAAAGTAACTACTTTCCGCCTGGGTAATGAAAACAAGTCGGATTTAACTCTTTTGTGGGGGCAAATCCTCTTCGGCCTTTTGCGCACACTCTTTTAATTCTGTACATTCGTCATCACTATCCGACATTATGTTTTTTTTAATATTAGTTGGTTTAATACTTTAAAATAATGCGAGAAATGACGTTTTTTGAAAATTAAAAATAACTATTTTTTTACTTCGATGTCAAGCAATTGTAATGTAACCATGGTAATAAATTAAAAAAAAATAATCATGTTAACTAGGATGTTAACAATGAATAATATTAATTTGCAAAATTAAAGCTTTTTAAAATTAAACATAAACGTAAGCAGTTGTAAATAAAATAGTATACTAACCTCGGTGGAAATTTCCTTTCTGTCTCGGGAAATGGTTTACCGCGGCGCTACGCGCCTTGGTAAACCATCTTTTTCTCTCGACAGAAATGAACCCCTTTCCACCCACGGTAGTAATATACTATTTTTTTGTCTCCCTAGGGAGACAAAATCCTATGTCAAAACATATGTCAAATTTTTTTCGCAAATAGAACGGTACTTACAGCAGTTTTTGTAAATTTATACGAAGATTTTTTTATTTTAAAAACAAAACTACTTTAAAATAATTAGAAACATTTTATTGCACAAATATTTTAACGAAAAAAAAAAAATTGTTCAGCTATAAACATTTCGCACTTTTTTCTGTAGCTGTGTCAGTGTTCTATAATTATCATTATATTTACAAATTCCTTATCAGTGACCATCATATTATTTAAACCATTTACGCCATTTACGTGCAAATTATGAGTTGTTTTGGAAAAAACACCCATTTAACCCTTTGAGCGGTACTGTCCTATATATAGGACGGCACTTTGATGATCCCTGAGCGGTACTGTCCTATATATAGGACAGTAAAAAAACAATTTTTATCTCCCAGATCTGAGTCTTTTTTCGAAAATCTTATAAATGCTACTTAAAGTTTAAGAATCTGGCTTTCATTCAATATTTTTTTTATTTATGGGAAACTATGGGAAGGTATTTAAAAAAGGCCCCAAACTTGGTCTAATTCTTTAAATACCCTGTAATAGTGCAAAATTATAAAAGTATCAAATTTATTGGGAATCCCCGAAAATAAATGTCAAAGGCATTGGTGCGCCACATTTTTTGTATATCAAATGGGTTTGTGAAGTTGCCGATAAAATATATGATAGATTATAATATCATTTTAGCCTTTTGTGTGGGGAATGGAAGTTTTTATAGTATTTATTTCAAAAATGTAAGTAAACTAAAGGTGTATTTATGTATCAAAATGCAATAGAAAACAAATTATGGGATTTTCAATTCTTTATAAAATGCTTCTCCATTAAATATTTCTCTATGATTTCAGTGAAGTATGATCAAAATAATATAACCTAAAAAAATTGCATAAGTCATAAAACAGCTGTACAGTTGAATTCACATAAAAGTGGTACAGTGTCAAAGTTGTGTCAAATTTATTTAATTAAATTTAGCATTAATTTCTTAATTTCTGGATATTTATTTACAGTGTTCATAAAATATGGCAAATTAACAAAACAACCATCGGGAATATAATTAAATTATGGCAAAATTAAGGCCAAATTTAATTAAACAAATTTGACACAACTTTGAAAGTGTACCACTTTTATGTGAATTTAACTGTACATCAGTGAGGTAGTGAAGAACAAATTGCAATAATTTTTATTTTGCGTTTTTTTTTTCAAACTTATTTTTAAGTTATGTCTATAGACAGAGCATTTTATATTTAAGCTAATAGTGTTAGGGTTCAGGCAACAAGATTGTGATTGTCGTGAACTATAGCAGAGTAAATATAGGAATAAAAACAATAGGTAAGCCTTTTTGTAGTTCGTAGTTCGTACCCGCAACTGCCGGCACAGACAGCAAATTGCCCACAAGACTTATTAGGGGTTTTCCATTGCTCACGGATCACAATCATGATTCGAACTGGACCAATCATAATGACTCCATGAGCCACGGGGTCTTTGTGATTGGTCAAGTTCGGATCATGATCCTGTGATCCGTGAGCAATGGAAAACCACTATAGTATGCTATGGCTCATAATCATAAGTAACACGGGCCTTCGAATCTCGCGCTAGTATGGTATTTTTTTTTATTTCTCATTATCGCGCATCCCAAGTCATTTACACGGCTGCAAAGCAGGCCAGAAGAATCGAATATGTAATTTGTATGGCGAGGAAACGAAGAATTCCACCTCTATTTTTTTTTTGCCAAAGTGGATTGAGATGCGGATTTTTGCATTTGGTTGTGAAAGACCCCTAGAAAAAATGTTTCCATTTTTTATTTTGTGGTCTTGCCCCGTTGCCCCCAAATAGCCCCTATTTATAAAAAAAATTGATTTGCACCAAATTTTGTAAATAGGTACAAAATAAGGTCCCAAAAAGATTTTCCAAAAAAGAAATTGTTTAAAAATTTTTCTTAACCCCCTAAATGGCCCCTTCTAATGGGTATAAAATGCAGTTTTGTTGGATTTGCACCAAAATTTTTTGATGTATGCAAAATTATATGTTTAACAACTTTTCAAAATATTTTTTTGCCTAAAAAATATTCTTGGCCCCCTTCTATTCGGAATGAGTAATATTCAGATTTGTTGGATTGGTACAAAAATTTGAAGATGTATGCAAAATGATATGTTTGAAAACAATTTGTAGTAAATTTTTGTTTAAAAAAATTTCTTAGCCCCCAAGTGGCCCCCAATCATTCCGAATATATTATCCAGTAAAAGGGGGTCATTTGGGGGGCTAAGGAATTTTTTTAAACAAAAATTTACTACAAATAATTGTCAAACATATCATTTTGCATCTTCAAATTTTTGTGCAAATCCAACAAATCTGAATATTACTCATTCCGAATAGAAGGGGGCCAAGAATATTTTTTAGGCAAAAAAATATTTTGAAAAGTTGTTAAACATATAATTTTGCATACATCAACAAATTTTGGTGCAAATCCAACAAAACTGAATTTTATACCCAATAGAAGGGGCCATTTAGGGGGTAAAGGAAATTTTTTAAACAATTCCTTTTTTGGAAAATCTTTTTGGGACCTTATTTTGTACCTATTTACAAAATTTGGTGCAAATCAATTTTTTTTATAAATAGGGGCTATTTGGGGGGCAACGGGGCAAGACCAGAAAATAAAAAATGGAAATTTTTTTTCTAGGGGTCTTTCAGAACCAAATGCAAAAATGCGCATCTCAATCCACTTTGGCCAAAAAAAATTCGAGCTTTATAGGATTTTTGTGCTTAGTTTCCTCCCCAAATACATAAAATACAAAATGTATTTTTTATTCGTTATGTACATGTACTACATTTTGAAAATATCCCATAAATATGTACCTTTACACAAATTGTTATTTTTATATTTCATGTGAATATTTCTGGAAATATTTCCGAAAAAGGGATTTATTTTGGAATAAATTCCCGCGAGTTTTTACAAATTGTTGGGAATATTCTCATTTGAAAATATATTGTAAAATAAGTTTCCGGAAACATTCCTAGGAAATATTATCATTTTTTGGGAATATTTTCAGGCCCCATTGAACGCGAAGTCTTGTAGACACCTGCCGGACGTAGCCAAGAGCTAGAAAAATATTCCACCTAGCGCAACTTTAGAGAAATATCCGGAAATATTTCTGGAAATATTCCTCGGAACATAAAAAAATATATCTGCGTGAGGACAAGGAAATAATTTCCAAAAATGTTCTAGGGAAACATAAAATATATTTCCGCGCCCATCTCAAGACTATTTAAAATTTTCAAATAGTTATTTGGAAATTTCCAGATATCTATTCGGAAATTTCCAAATTAAAAAATTGTACATGACCCTTCAGAGCTTACACGTAACACCGCGATTTGTCCGCCTAAGCTAATTTTATTTTACAGGCACTGGTGCCTAGGTACTTTCCCTTTCTACCTACTACTGACGTACCACTACTTCTTGAAAATGTAAACTGGCATATTCAACACTTTTTTTTTGTGTAATCTTATGACTGTAAAAGTAGTCACCACTACTAAATTTACTAATGCAGACTAATCGAAATCGCGGAATAATTGGTGATTTAGTAGGTTAAAGCTTCCCCTTTTGGGTAGAGAAAAATGCGACGAAAAATGCATTTGGGAATTTATTCATCTGGTAACGGCGACTGGGACTGTAATGTAATTTGTTGTTGAAATCACGATGGATCTACACCAAAATTAGCAGATTGACACCAAATAACGTTTAAAAAAGATTTTCGTAATAATTTCTTTTCCCCCTAAATGGCTCTAAAATGAGGAATTTTCAAACACGTTGGATTTACACCAAATTTCACAATTTCAATCTGCAAAATTTTTTGTAGATCCATCGTGATCCTAATCCAGAATTACAAATTGAATGTGACATCTTTAGAGAGGGGTAGGGACCAGTTTGAGAATGAATCATGATTGTTTGGAAAGCAGCAATACAAATAAAAACCTTGATTTCCGACTAAGATGGAATTAGGTATAAATTTTTGATGGAGCTAATAATATTCGTTTTGTGTGCAAGCCACTGATGCATAGTAGTTCAAATGTTAACAGCTTTGATGACTTGTGTGTCATGTTTATGATCAAGTTTGACAAAAATCCATCGAGATCAATTTCCAAGAGTTATAATTTATAAAATAATTATTATTCTTTTATACAAGAAAAACAATACCGTACTTCTGGAACCTAGTAAAAGCTTTAATTTTTAATAAGACCCCAGGTGGTTATGGCGACTAACACCCCCTAGCTCCCTTTAAAGGATCACGATGGATCTACAGCAAATTTTGCAGATAGATTTTCGTAAAAAAAGAATTTCTTTACCCCCAAATGATCTCAAAAGACCCCAAAATGAGAAATTTTTAATCACGTTGGATATTTACAAAATTTTACAAATAGATGCAAAATAAGGTTTAAAAAAAAAAATTATACTTTTTCCCCAAAAAAATTTCCCCCCTTTCCCCCTTTTTTCCCCTTTTTTAAGAAGGTTCCTTTACGGGGCCAAAACATTTTTTTACAGAAAAAAAGTTTCCAAAACCTTATTCTGCATCTATTTATTTGTAAAATTTGGTGTAAATCCAACGTGATTGAAAATTTCCCATTATGTCGGTAATTTATGTTTTGGTAATATTACGGTGTTTTTAGAAAAATGTGACAAGTCCCAATATTACCAGTAATATTACCCAAAAACATCGAGTAATATTACCAAATTGCAGGTAATATTATTGCGGTAATATTACGCTCACATCACTCACACAATACTTGTGTAATAGTAAAAATTTGGGTTTTCCGAACTTTTTCGCAAGTGTAATTTTGTAAACATGTACAAGGTCTAGCTCAACCGTAGCCGTCCGTAAGGGGGTGGTTCATTTTGCAACATTTCCAAGGACGTGGTAATGCCCCTTTGGGTCATGTTTCACCGTTCGTAAAGAATGGTTAATTTTATAACAAACTCAAAGGTGCGCTTAAACATTTTGGGCCGAGCACCGCCGCTTTTAATTTATTTTAATCCATTGCTCATGGATCACAAGATCATGATCCGAACTTGACCAATCATAAAGACTCCGTGGCTTCACGGAGTCATAATGATTGGTCCAGTTCGGATCATAATTCAATGGATTCTGATGTGATCCGTGAGCAATGGAAAACCCCTATTATATCAAAAAGAGAACTATCTTGGGAGCGAGGCGGCAGCCCCCGAATTTCTTGAACTTTAAATTTAATCTATATTCTCCCTTGGCATTTCCCTTGTCCGAGCAATAATGCAGCTACAAACTAATGACGGCGCAAACTCATCTATTCGAAGAATTGTTTTATCTAGAACTATACCCAATTATTGATACAGACCTACTGTCATCTTCAAACTCCAATTTTTTGGGAAGATGCTCATGTAATCGCTACCAGTATGTAAATCCACATTTTGTGCAAAATATGTAAAAAAAAAATTAATTAATATTTTGCTTTTATACTAAAAGTATTCATTTAGCTGGTTTTATCATATTTATAGCGGTGGTATATTTCTAATTTTTAACTTTTCTAGTTTACTAACTATTTGTTTACTTCCAAATTAGTCTTGCACTTTATTTGTTAAATAAATTAAAAATCAAATTTAGATTTTCAATATTATTGAAAAAAAAAACTACAACCTTCACAAACCTAACTATTATTTTTTGCAGAAAAAAATTAGATGCAAGCCACTGTAATGACATAAAAAAATTGTAGGTTAAATTGTCACTTTGACAACTTTGACGTACAAAACATAAAAACAGGGTGGACGAAATTGTGATTTTTTAAATTTTTTGTCCCATTTATAGCCCCTCCAGGGGGTTTATATTACATTTTTTAACCAAATTATAACATTTTATAATAGGCTTTACCATTCTAAGAGTAAATCCAGTGAATATAAGAAGTAAATTTATCAAAAAAAAACCCACTCCACAGGCGGCAGCTGGATAGTAATAACGGAGTATCACACGAAGCGATATGGGAAGCGCTGTGGGAAGTTTGACATTTGTTGGGAACTCGAATCTATTAAAACTAAAATACGTATTACCGAGAACTCATGCGATTGCCTCCATATTTTATAATTTAGCAATTAAAACAAGGAATTGATGGTCGTTTGGTCTTGCGCACTTGATTGTATGTCACTGATGGGCAATTTTATTGTTAAAAATCGGCAATTTTCTCTTATTCATACAAATTATAATTTATATTTCTGTTATTTTGATGTATCTTGAGTAAAATTATTATTTTTCTGTTAGTTTAAAAACAGGGTGTTACCAAATAACTAGGAAAAAATTCAGGTGGTAATTCCTGAACTTATTTTAAGAAAAAAAGTTCATATAAACATGTCCGAGAATCCTTCATTTCTGAGATACAGGGTGTCGAAGTTTCTCAAAAAATTTTTTTATCTTAAGATTACTAAGACACTAAACCATATATTTATTTGAAATAATAATATATATATATTCGAGTATATATTCGTATGATTATTAATAATCATTACAAGTCATAGTACGTATAAGGGTTGGTATGTGACAAATATGAACATTCAAGAATATAATAAAGTTGTAAATAATATAAAAAAGTACAAATAATGTTCTTTTTGGGATGCCCATGGACAATGTTCATATACTGATAAAGCATCTGCTTCGGGGGGAGGGGCCAGAGGAAAAACCATGGGAAAAATAACTCCAGCATACCAGGGTCACATTCCAGTTAAATTACAAGGTACAATAAATTGCCAAAAATTACAGAGGTTTCAAGGTTGATATCCAATTTAATGCATTTGGAGTCAGATTATGTAATTCATAAAAACCGCCTTCAAAATTGGTGTTTGGACAGTCCTCTACAATATGTTTAATAGTTTCTGGAGATTCACCACATTCACATAATGGACTAGGTAGTGCATTCCACTTATATAACATATCATTGCAACGTCCGTGACACGTTCTTAGACGAAATAATAATAAAAAAAAAGAAATAAATTAACCCTTCATTGTTAACTATGTTTTATATTCATTAAAATAAAAAAGCCAAACTTAAAAGAGAAATTTTGTTGCCTTTGGGCAACTTTTTTCTCAAAAACGGTTGGTTTTATGAAAAAAGAACAAGACATTAATTTTAAACATCATACTCTAAGGCTTCCAATTATTTTATGAAAATATCAAAAAAGTAACACACAAAAAAGTTGGGGGTGAACAACTCTCATGGTACCCCCAAATGTGCCACTATTTTTTTCTACCGCACTTTATGCCTTAGGGCAAGAAAATTACCCGTGATAGGTTTCAAATAAATATCTGGTCTAGTTTTTAGATAATCTTTAAAAAAAAATTTTTTTTAGAAACTTTGGCACCCTGTATCTCAGAAAAGAAGGATTTTCGGACATATGTTTATATAAACTTTTTTTCTTAAAATGGGTTCATTACCCCCTACATTTTTTCCTAGTTATTTAGTAACACCCCGTATAATGCTTTTTTACTTTATAAAATTTTTATTTTTACTTATTTACCATCTACCTCTCAAGTGTTTTTATTTGTTTTAAAATTACGATAGGAGTGGGTTAAATCGATTAATTAAAGGGGCGCCGACTTAAAGGGGCTTAAGGGTCTGGGTTAACCTAGAAATTTTTTCAGAAGGCGCAGCCCCATTGACAATTTGTGGTAATTTTTTACTTAACTTTATAATTTTTTATTTAACTTTTCTTTAAAACTTATACTACAGTCAATCTGTCCTAAATAATGAGGGTACATCAACAAAATTCCTGGTAGGGCCGCCTTTTTTATATGATGTAACTGGATGTCCAAAGAGTAAAACCCCAAATTGGCGTATATCTACCTATTGCAGAAACGGAGTTATGGCCCCCCAAAGGGCCCCCTTTAATTCATCACGGTGGAACTGCACCAAATTTTGCAAATAAATTTCAAATGAGGTTTTAAAAAGATTTTTATAAAAAATAAATCTCTAAAAAAATTCCTTCACCCCCTAAATGGCCCCCAAAGAGTAATAACCAATCACGTTGGATTTACACCAAATTTTGCAGATAACGAGCGAGCATTTAAATTCTACCTCGACTCTTGCCATGGAAAACAAAAGCTGCTTTTCCGTATGTCTTTGATAGTTTGTTTAAACGTCAAAAAAAGATGACAACATCAAAAATGACATTAGTAGAAACTATCAAAGACCTACGGAAAAGCAGCTTTTGTTTTCCATGGCAAGAGTCGAGGTAGAATTTAAATGCTCGCTCGTTAGATGCATAATAAGATGCTTAAAAATATTTCCTCATAACTTTTTTTCAAAAAATATTTCCTTCGCCATAAACGAAGGGGGCTTCTATTTTATGCCCCTCTTGGACATAGATTTTTTTTTTCAAAAAAAGTTACTAATAAATATTTTTTAGCATCCCATTTTACATCTATTTGCAAAATTTGGTGTAAATCCAACGTGATTGGTTATTACTCTTTGGGGGCTATTTAGGGGGTGAAGGAATTTTTTTAGAGATTTATTTTTTATAAAAATCTTTTTAAAACCTCATTTGACATCTATTTGCAAAATTTGGTGCAGTTCCACCGTAATGAATTAAAGGGGGCCCTTTGGGGGGCCATAACTCCGTTTCTGCAATAGGTAGATATACGCCAATTTGGGGTTTTACTCTTTGGGCATCCACTTACATTATATAAAAAAGGCGGCCTTACCAGGAATTTTGTCGATGTCCACATACGGATTGACTGTACTATTAAGCAAAGAGGAAACTCACGAACCCAAATAGTTTACAGTTTGTTATGTTTTTAATGAGTATTGGCTCATTAAAAACATGGGTTACACCTATTTTTTGTTTTTTTGATTGATGAAAACCGCATTTCGATGTCTTTTTCATATAAACCAATTTTCACTTTTCTCAGATTATGAGGGGTCGCCATAGTAAAAAAATGTAGGGGTAGACGGACCAGTGAGTGACCGGGCACCAGTGAGTGACCGCTTCGCTATAAAAATTAAAATAACTAAAAACTAGGAAATATTTTGGCCAAATTTGGTGTTCCTTTGGTTGTAAAATATATTTTTTTATTAAATGCATAAACAATTTATGGTCAATATGCTTTGAAATCTTAGAAATTATTAAAACTAAAAATTGTTCTCGTGGTCGTGACAAAAATAAGCAAACAAAAAGTCGCGCTGAAAAAAGTCAACTTCACAAAAAATATTCGTTATTTGTAAAGCCAGTGGGTGAAAAACATATTTGATGGATGTAAATAATTGATTAATCTTATTTTTAATCGTAAAGCATTAACAAATATCATTTTAATTTATTTTTATCGAAAAATAAGCCGCTCAACTACTGGTACCCTCGATTTGAAAATTCACCAGTGAGTGACCGCTTTGGTTGTCAAAGTATTTGTTGTCAAAAAAAATTTAATTTTCATTAAATTATTGGAAAAAAGAACTATTTCCAGCAATAAATCACAGTCACAGTTCTTCGTTCTATTTTAGCTGATGATGGGAAGGTTTAATATCCTCTAATTGTGTATCCTTATAAAAAAATCCACTTATAAATCATTTGAAGAATGAGCGTTTGCTCGCGAATTTTTTAGTAAGGTAGGTAAATTTTAAAAATATTATAATAGGAATAGGTTGTTTTAATGAACAATTAGGTAATTAAAGAATACGTACCATTATGGTTTTAATTCTTTTCGGATATATCAGATAAGTTAGAGATGAATACATTTTTTGCAATTTTTTTTTACTGTTTTGCCTATTTTTTTGTTACTTACATTTACCATGCATGTAAAGTAGCTAAAAACTTGTTAATAATTTTCGTGATAATTAATAAATAACATAAATACCCGAACTTATCCAAAAATTTAAAGCGGTCACTCACTGGGGCAAATGCCGGTCACTCACTGGTGAAAGCGGTCACTTACTGGGGCATTTGGTTGTTTTCAATAAAATTGTGTTTAAAATAATTTCTTATTGTATATTTTGCATAAAAATCATTTTTAACTGTTCTTTAATTCCCCTTTATACAAACTATTAAGTTAATTGTAAAAAATATTCGCTCAAACATACTTTTTTCTCCATTATAAAATGACAACTTCCGAATTCGGTCACTCACTGGTCCGTTTACCCCTAATAATACATTTTTTTAACGAGAATTTAAATGTGGTCGTTGACAGTTTTTTCTGCAGCGCTAAGAAGAAAATAAGAAGTTTAAAATTATTTGTTTGTGTAAAATTTAATTTCATATGCCTATCATTGTTTGAAATTTTGTTAATTTGTTTATTTAAATGCAAGATATGATCTCGGATCTGATGTATAATTTTCAAAATCCTTATTTTTGAAAAAACATACACAAACATTAAAGTAAAAATATATTTCATGTTTCCGCATCTATGGGTTAATAGTCTTGCATAATGCGCATGATATTTGCATCATATTCACATCACACGATAGCTTCGCTTGGTCCAAAGCAGTGGAACAGCGTTTTTAGACGATGCGATGACTCGAAAATAAGGTCTTCCCTCGTTCACATGAAAACTACACGAAGCGAGTGCGAAGCGGATCTCGGATATCGAGCTCCTGCTCGAAAAAAACTCACCGCTCACTGTGAAAAATGTGTATGTGTAAACGCAATTTTGTAATTTGTAAAAAAAAATGTGTAAAAAAATCACACGTATTTGAGTTTTTTTTACACAATAGTGTCAAATTACTATTGTGTAAAAATTACAAACAACCGTGTTACTTATTTATTTCTGTGTTAAAATTACAAGTTTATGTGTATCATAAAAGTAGATGTGTAAATTTTAAAATATTTTTACATATACTGTGTTATACTTGACTTTATATTAGGTCAAAAATATTACATACAAGCGTGTTTGCAATTAATGTATGAGTTAAAATAACAAATGTATGTGTACTACAAAAGTAAAATGTATATTTTAAAATATATTTACACATACTTTGTTTAATTTAACTATATGTTAAGTCAAAATTACCAAAAAATGACTATCAACCGTGTTACTTATTTATTTCTGTGTTAAAATTACAAGTATATGTGTATCATAGAAGTAGATGTGTAAATTTTAAAATATGTTTACACATGCTGTGTTATACTTGACTTTATATTAGGTCAAAAATACAAAAAGATTACATACAAGCGTGTTTTCAATTTATTTATGTGTTAAAATAACAAATGTATGTGTACTACAAAAGTAAAATGTATAGTTTAAAATATATTTACACATACTTTGTTTAATTTAACTATATGTTAAGTCAAAATTACCAAAAAATGACAAACAATCGTGTTACTTATTTATTTCTGTGTTAAAATTACAGGTATATGTGTTTTATAGAAGTAAATGTGTAAATTTTAAAATATGTTTACACATACTGTGTTATACTATATTGGGTCAAAATTACAAACAAATTACAAACAAGCGTGTTTAGAATTAATTTATGTGTAAAAATTAAAAGTATGAATGTTATAAATTGACATAATCTTGTATTATTGTACAAAATTTTGTCATCTTAACATTTACAATGTAAATTTATCAGATAAAATAATGTAATAATACTCCCTCCACATACTTATTTGACCGGCGCGGTATTTTAAAGTAACAGTTGCAGATAAATATGCACACTGAAAGGAGGCTAAGTGACTAGTGCTCAGTAAGTATAAATAATAATTATTTTAATTTAAATGAATCTGGATTTATTAACGTATTTTAAACATTTTTATGACATGTGTAAACATCATACATTACTTACAATAATATTTAAACCATTGGATTTGATTTAAAATAAGAAATATTCGAGTATGTTCACTAAGTTTACGTAATCGATTAATTTTTTATCTTAAAATTTAATAAATATTTTTGTAACTATACCAATCACAGCAAAATATCTTTAATTTAAATTTAAATAAATTATAGTATTTACCCATGGTGTAACTCGCATATCAGTCTAAGAATGAACACACATTTATGTTGACTGTAAAGAATTTACTATTTAATGTGTTTAACCAACAAACATTTTTTTTGTTTTTACACAATGGATGTAAAAATTAAACTAGTGATGGGTTAGGTCAGTGAATAGGTTAGATTAGTGAGCCTGTTAGAGTTTTTTTATAAAATGCCGACATTTAATAGGATACTCCTCGCAGTAATCAGAAAACAATAAAGTTAAAATAAACAATAATTTTTTAAAGTTACAAAAAAAAATCTGCGAAGAGATTATACTATTAACTTTTCTATAAGATTTATTAGCGAAAAGCATAAATGTGTATTAATTCTGACACTGATGTTTAGGATTTAATTTGGCTTTAGAAAGATGCACTTGTTTTTTTTGCAAAGCCACCTTGATTGAACCTATACTTACGTGACTTAGCTTTTTTATCACTGAAAACCTATTTTTTTGACCTTTTTGTCTTAAAAACTTCACAAAAAAAAACAAAAAATATATTTTAATACAGAATTTAATTTTCTTTGATTTTTATGACTTAAGTTTTTTTTTGTAAATTAAAAAATAACGAAGATACGGCTTTTTTTTAAATTGGGGGGCTTACGTGGGGTCGGACAAAAAAAACTTAAATATACTTTTAGTGGAGAATTAAAAGGGCTTTAAAGTTACCAGAAAAAAAATTCTGTAATTTTTATGATAACTGAAATATGAATTTTTTCTCACTTGGGGGGTGCGGCAGCCCCCCTTATTATTTTCCGATTTCTTTCAAAAACAATAGGGATCTAGATTTTAATGAGAACGATTTTTCCTGAAAATTTGAACTTGATGGGAACTTTGGTTCTCAAGTTAGAGTGTCTACAAAAAACGTGACAGACGGACGGACGGATTTTTTGAAAGTTGTTTAAAATTCGATGAAACGCACGAATCTGCAAGAATTTTTGCTCTACGACGATTTTTGACGATTTTAGAATTTTCAAAACAATCACAATATACTCCTCGTTTTTGACTTTGTCTGCGAGGAGTATAATAAAAATGGTACATTTTTACGCTAAAATAATTAATGTAGATTTTACTTATCTTTGTAGATTGATCAAGATTTTGCATTTTTATACTCGAATGCAGGAAACCAAACGTTTGAAGACCAACATGATGACAGAATTCAGAAAATCCTAGACGAAATTGGTAAGTAAAGAAATAATTTTGTTATATTATTTTTTAATCCTGATACCTTTTGGGGTAACCCAAGAATCATTGCAACATGTTTAAAAAAAAATGTACCCATATGTGGGTTGTTTTCAATTACCCAATTTTAGCGTATTTTTCTAAATGATCGTAAAAGTTGAATTATTTTACATTTTCTCAGGGGGTTTATAAACATATCACCACAACTTACGTCGTTTTGCGTTTTTGAACATCTTAATAAACACAGTTAATACAAAAATGTTATCAAAACTTTATGACTAATTTTATGCTGTTTTCTAGTCTTGGATGCTACGACAAGTTGGACAAGATCGCTTACCATCTAGCAAGCTGCCATTAGAACTATTGAAGTATTTACGAAGAAAGAAATTTCATACAAATTGCATACTTTACTGTGTGTAGGTATACTTTTTTTTAATATTACTTAACGAATTAACATATAGGTTAACGATATCGGTGCATATGCAGACATACTTTATTGTTTTTTTTTTCTATTTACAGTAGTAGGTAATACTTAAGTTATAATATGTAAAACTGCTTATTCATTATAAAAATGATATGTTTGTTTACTAACATTTATGTTTTCATTTTAAAATGTTTTATTTTTGAAGATGTTATTCATTCTTTGCAATACTAACTTAGAGACTAGTTCACCTACATTTGTAATTTCGAAAATAAAGTTTTTCTTTTAAAAAGGACTACTCAATTTCGATAATCGTTACTGGCGCAGTCGGTAGGATTTGCACAGTTCGACGATTGGTAATCAATTGACTTCGATTCGTGAGTTTCAACTCTTAAGTGCAATCCGAAAAGAACAAAGAGTGACTAGTGGACTCTTAATAGTGTGCTCAGTTGTATCTACTGTAGACTCATACTAGTGGAGGACCTTTTTACTTGGAGTTCCAAAGAACTGTTTCCAGTTAGAAACGTTGGATAGAGAGACTGCATATCTTCCTGCCAACATATTGCATTGGGTCATCGCAACTAGGGGCTGTGGTAAGCGCCAAGTTTATTCCTAGAATAAATTCCCTTTTTGCACTCTCCCTTGTTCCGGGTTATAGGAAAACCATTTCTTTGGTCTAGTTAAGATTTAATTTTACGCGATTTAGCTTTCAAGTCTGCGTTGCCTGTATAGCAGAGACGAAAAAGTTAAAATCAATAATTTTAAGAAAATAATTTTGAAAAATATAATACCTAAATAAAAGGTAATAATTTAATGTTGACGTTGTTCTGCATAAATAGCAGCCTCGATCAAATAATTTAAGAAAAATAAATAGTAATTTAATTTTGACATTGGTCTGCATGAATAGCAGCATTGATCAAATTGAAATTAATAATTTAATTAATTCATTAGATAGTATAGTAAGTTTTGAAAATAAAGAAAAATTCATAAAAATGACTGAATCTTCTCAAAGACAACAGCTTCCAGGACATGTTCCTCAAGCTCAAGCACCTAATTATCAAATGCTAAAATTATATGTTGACATTATACCTAATTTTGACGGAAATTCCCTAACTTTGACTAATTTTATTCAATCATGCGACTTTTTGTTTGAGACTTATCAAAATGTAAATGATGAATTGTTTACTAAATATTTGATAAGAGTAATTCAATCCAAATTAATTGATAGAGCTCAACTTCTCGTAGGCTCAAGAATTGAACTAAATACATGGCCACTTATAAAAGATGCACTTCATCAGTGCTTTGCTGACAAAAGAAATATTGAATGTCTAGAACAAGACCTTTTCATAGCAAAACCTTTTAAAAACGAAAATATTCTCGATTTTGCTAAACGTTTACAAGTTTTACGAAGTAACTTAACACAAAAATTAAATGCATCCAACATGGATCCGATTACAAAAAATATTTATGTAAGACAATACGATGAAATTTGTCTTAGAACATTCATTCGTGGTTTAAACGGTCCATTACAAAGTCTAATCCGTTTGAAAGAACCTGACAGTATAGAAACTGCCATGACTTACATTGTGGAAGAACAAAACTTCCAATACAGCCAAAATATATTCAAAACACCAACTCTTCCATTACCAAATAATAAATTTACCCAGAATCAATTTCCCAGATTTAACCAAAATCAATCAACTAATCAATTTAACCAATCAAGAAATCAATATTCTCAACCTTGGAATAATAGATTTGGATTTACAAATCAAAACTTCCAACAACCTAATTTTTATCGACCAGGACAACAATTTCCTAGCCAACCAATAAACATTCAATCCAGACCTATAAAACAAAATTTCCCAACTAATGAACAAGTTTTTGGTAAACCAAAAAATGTTTTTAAACCCACAGGTCAAGTTCCTACTAATAAACCTGAACCAATGTCTACCATGACTAGAAGTACATACCAACAACCAAGTACAAGTACTAATAACAGACCTAATAATCAATATGTCCCTCAAAATTTTAGACGCGACTTCTCTAAGCCGGTTTTTGAAAATAGAAATCCAAACTTTACTCATCAAGAATTATATCAAATTATTGATCCAAATGAAGAGCAAAATTTTGAATACTATGACCAACAAAATGATTATTATGACCAACAAAATAATTATTATGTCCAACAAAATGAATATGGACAAAATATTAATTATAAAGATTCAAACAATCCTTATTATGACTATTTACAACAATATGATAATGAAAACCAATCTATGTTTTCTGAAAATCAAATCGTTTCTAAACAAGAATCATTTGATGAACCAATTCCTATTAATGAGACAAAAAATTCTGAAAAAGAACAGGATTTTTGGCAAACGAGCCTCAAGACGTGTGTAACATAATGCATACGGAATCTAGCAATACCTTACCTTTCATTAATATTTTATTTCCACCAATAAAACTACTAATAGATACTGGTAGCTCTAAATCCATTTTAAAACCTTCCATTGCAGAAAAATATTATCCAGAAACAATTTATCAAAACCCAACAGTAATAAAAACAGCGGTCAGCGAAAAATTAGTAAGATTTAAAGCTGACATACCAGCTTTTCCTGGGTTAAATTCTCAACATATTATACCTTTCGTTTTATTTGACTTTCATCCATATTTTGACGGTATTTTAGGTTTGAAAGAACTTAAAAACTTTAATATTGATCTTGATAATAATATATTATATAACAATAACACCCAAATTCCAATACATTTTCGAAATCCAGAAAATAATTTAGAAATGTGTACTTTAAATATAAATGCGAACGAAGTAGCTTCAGTTCAAGTACCTGTCTCACAATATGACGGAGATATTATATTTCCTGAAACTACCTTGAATAATTTGTTTATACCAGACACTTTAACAACTGCGAAAAAAGGGTTTGCAAAAATAAATATATTTAATTACACTGACAAAAACATTTCTTTAGAAATAAATAATCCTTTAAACGTATATGCTTTTCCAGATAGTTCTAAAGAAAATTTTGACTTTTATTATATGGAAAATTTATTGCAAAATAATTTAAAATCCAAAACAACTCTCGATATTGACAAATCAATTCGTTGTGATCATTTAAATTTTAAATTCTGAAGAAAAACGATTATTATTAAATCTTTGTCACGAGTTCTCAGAATTATTTTACAATGAAAAAGATATCTTAAGTTTCACAAACACGGTAAAACACGAGATTAGAACAACCGACGAAGTACCTATACATACAAAGTCATATCGGTACCCCTTTATACACAAAGAGGAAGTTCAAAAGCAAATAGAGAAAATGTTAAATGACGGAATAATAAGACCTAGTAAAAGCCCATGGTGCAGCCCTATTTGGGTAGTTCCTAAAAAATTAGATGCAAGCGGCAAACAAAAATGGCGTATAGTCATTGATTATCGCAAGGTCAATGAAAAAACCATTGATGATCGTTATCCTCTTCCAAATATTGCAGATATACTTGATAAGCTAGGACGCTGTCAATATTTTACTATATTAGATTTAGCATCCGGTTTTCATCAAATAGAGATGCATCCAAATTCTATCGAAAAAACAGCTTTTAATGTAGAACAAGGACATTTTGAATACGTCAGAATGCCTTTTGCATTAAAAAATGCGCCTGCGACGTTTCAGCGTGTTATGGATAATGTATTAAGAGATCTGCTTATGTTAAATAAAGTTTGCTTAGTGTATATGGATGACATAATCATTTTTTCTACTAGCCTTACTGAACATATAAGTAATCTTAGACTTGTATTTTCAAAGCTTCTTAATGCTAAATTAAAAATTCAGTTAGATAAGTCTGAGTTTTTAAGAAAAGAAGTAGAATTCTTAGGGCACATAATTACATCAGACGGAATAAAACCTAATCCAAAAAAAATTGAAGCCATTCAAAAATTTCCTATACCTAAAACAGCTAAAGAAATTAAGTCATTTCTTGGTTTGTTAGGCTATTATAGACGCTTTATTAAGAATTTTGCAAAATTAACAAAACCGTTTACTCAATGTCTTAAGAAAAATGAAAAGATCGTACATACACCAGAATTTATTGAGACTTTTGAAATCTGTAAAAGAATTTTATGTAATGATCCCATTTTACAGAGACCTGACTTTGAAAAACCTTTTATTTTAACAACAGACGCCTCAAACTTTGCGGTTGGAGCAGTTTTAAGTCAAGATCCCAATGACTTACCTATTAGTTATGCTTCTCGAACATTAAACCCAGCCGAAATTAATTATAGTACAATAGAAAAGGAATTGCTTGCCATAGTATGGGCAACAAAGTTTTTTAGACCTTATTTATTCGAACGCCATTTTACAATCAGAACTGATCATAAACCACTCGTTTGGCTATTTAATCTTAAAGAACCAAATTCGCGTTTAGTTCGCTGGAGACTAAGACTCGAAGAGTACAATTATTCAATTGAATATAAAAAAGGTCGTAGCAATACAAATGCAGATGCGTTATCTCGCATTGAAATTAATGTTTTTGAATCAAAAAACAAATCAGATTCACTTATAGGTAATCCAGGTGATATTGATTCCGAAATTGACAAATATCTTAATGATGAAAACATATCAGCCGATGTAACACTAAAAGACTTAGAAGAGCTTGGTCAAATTTTTAATCCCAGTAAACAAATAAACGTAATGTCTGATATACAAATAAATCCCCCTGAAAATAATGATAATATTTTACTACCAACACAAATAAATAGTGATGACGATGAAACCGTTCACTCTTCAGTTGAAAACCCAATTTTAGAAATACCAATAACTGAAAATTCATTAAATCATTATGCTAATCAAATTATTTTCATACAAAAGAAAACTCATGTATATCATGTTATAAATTATAGACCTTTTGATCAAAAACAAAGAAAACTTGTTTATTTGTCACAAAATTATGAACCAGAAATTATTAGATTCTTTAAAGAACAAATCAATCCTAAACTTTTATATTGTTTTTATATAAAAGAATCTGAAATCGAATTAGCTCCAAAAATATGCAATATTTTAAGAGAAACTTTTAAGAATAATGCATTTCGTTTAATAAGGAGTAATATTTTCCTAACAGATATAAAAGACATAAACAGACAAAAAGAATTAATACAATATCATCATGAGACAAAAACATGTCATCGTGGAATCAGCGAAACTTCCATGTCTCTTAGAAAAATATATTATTGGCCTAAAATAAAAGATCAAATTACTGAATATATAAATAATTGTGAGGTATGTCAACAAGCTAAATACGACAGAAACCCTCCACAAATAAAATATAATTTAACACCAACACCTACTCAACCTTTTGAAAAAATTCACATTGATACTTTTCAAATTGCCAATACTAAGTTCTTAACTATTTTAGATGTATTTTCTAGATATGGACAAGCCTATATTTTACAACCTGCTTGCACTGCAGAAATAGTTTTTGAAAATCTTTTAATGTTTACAACTCATTTTGGACTCCCATTATCAATCACATGTGGTAACGGAACAGAGTTTAAAACTTCACTTTTAATTGATTTTTGTAAACTTCATAATATTAATTTGCATTTTATTACTGCAGGAAATTCAAATAGTAATAGCCCAGTTGAAAGGCTTCATTCAACTTTAATTGACAGTATTCGAGTTTTAAGACTAAAAGACTCAAAGTCTAGCATTAAACAATTAATGCAGTACGCAATTTTAGGCTATAATTCTTCGGTACATAGTGTCACTAAACAAAGACCTTTTGATATCATAAATGGACGAATTAATGCTATTGATCCTTTTGATCTAACCGACGAATTAATATTAAATCAATATATTATTGATAGACGCGAAAGATTAAAAATTTTATTTAATCAAATTCATGAAACATCTTTGAAAGAAAAAACTCGCGTAATTGAGAAAATAAACAAAAATCGTGAAGAATCAGCAAGTTATGAACCTAACACAAAAGGATTCGTAAAAAATAAGCTTGCAACTCGAAATAAGACAAAACCCAAACAAACAAAAGTGTTAATTACACAAGACCTCGGAAATAAGATAGAAACAAGTCAGAATAGACTTATTCATAAATCACAATTAAGTAAACCAAGAGTAAAAATGAAATCTTGTTTACAGGAAAATGATTCAACTGACCAAGATATGCCTACTTGTAGCCGTACTGACAAGAGTACAGTTACTGCCGACTCAACTTGACAATCCTATAAATGTTATCCCTCTAAAAGCTCCTTTACTTCCTTTCTTTATGGGAAATGGTAGAGTTATTGAGAGTCATACATTTATTCATTATGTGGAATTATTACCACTATTTAATCAAATAAAAAATATTGAATATTTTTATAATGTTGTAAACAACACTATTATTAAGACACATTCAGATCATGTATCATTTTCTCATTATAATGTTATCTCTAACATTTTAAAACATGTAAGTTATTTAATATCAGAAGTAAAAATGAAATTAAGTAACATTACACCTCTTAATCGCTCTAAGCGTGGCCTTATAAATGGAATCGGTAAACTACACAAGTGGCTTTATGGTACTTTAGATTCCGATGATGGAGAACGGTATGATAACGCTATTTTAGAACTTCAAAATAATCAAAATGAGCTTAATACGCAACTTTCTTTACAAATCTCATTAAGCAAAAAATTAATTTCAAACTATAATACAACAATAACGCTTTTAGATTCAAATCAAAAGCTTATTAAAAACAGACTTCAATATTTTGAATTTAATATGAACCAAACAATAAATGATATAGCAGCATATTTACGTGCACAAAATACTTTAGATCAAATAATTTTGAACTGTCAAAATCTAATTACATTTTTAGATAATTTGGAAAATGCATTGATGTTTTCAAAGTTAAATACTTTGCATACTTCAGTTATTTCTGCGGAACAATTAAAACATATTTTTGAATATTTAGCAAAACTTTACGATCCAATGAAGATTATTGATTTTAAAAATATTATGTCTTATTATCAGCTAGCTGGCTTGCAAGTTACTTATTTGCCAAATAAAATTGTGTTCGCAATACACGTTCCAATTTTTGAAAAACAAAATTTTAAATGTTTTCACCTATACCCAATTCCTTTAAAACAAACCATAATAATTCCGACACACCCTTATCTTATTCTTGGTGCGGAAACATTACAATTTGATGATATGGAATGCCCAATTATTGAAGACATCTACGTATGTCCAAACAATTTACAACCAATGTTCAACAGCTGTGTTGTATCGCTAGTAAAAGAAGCGGAAGACCTGAATTGCAAACCAATGAAAATCAATGTTCAAACTCCAGTAATTCAAGCCATCAATGACGAATATGTCATTACAGTTCCGACTGAAAAGCCAATCAAACTTCACCAAAATTGTGGTAATGACAAATATATGCTTATAACCACACCCAGTTTGGTGCAAATTCCAAAAAATTGCAAAGTCCAAATAAATGAAGCACAGTTTACAAACACCCAGCTTTAATTAAATGGTAATCCAATACATTTACCAGAGATTCAATTTCAAGAAACTGAGCACACGCTAAACGAAAATAAAATTCAACTTGAAACAATCGATTTGGAAAAAATCCATGGTCTACAAGAACATGTTCAACTACTCCATGTTCCAAATAAAGTCACTAAACTTCATGTCTTTGGTTGGAGTTCATTGAGCACATGCACAATCCTATTAACCATTTGCTTAATACTTACTGCGTTATGGTTCCTTCGCCGAAGATGTTTATCAAGAAAAGTTGTCGTCCCAAACTTCATCCCTTTGGCAAAAAATGAAAATACTTCGCCAATATTTTCATCTTAAGGAGGAAAGAGTTATAATATGTAAAACTGCTTATTCATTATAAAAATGATCTGTTTGTTTACTAACATTTATGTTTTCATTTTAAAATGTTTTATTTTTGAAGATGTTATTCATTCTTTGCAATACTAACTTAGAGACTAGTTCACCTACATTTGTAATTTCGAAAATAAAGTTTTTCTTTTAAAAAGGACTACTCAATTTCGATAATCGTTACTCTTATTAAGTTAAAATACTATAGTAACATGATTGATATTTATGACTAATGAGTTTTTATCAATAAATTTTAAGAGCCTCGAATTTGCTTTGCTTGTACAGCGAATACGAGGCTCTTACAAGGTTTTAATTTCTGTCTTTTTTTTATAGTGTAAATGTACAACACATTTCCGAGTTCTGACTGGACTCGAAAATGTGTAATATTTTTACAAAAAAATGTAAAAAAATAAAATGACACATTTCTGTGTCAAAACAAGTCTACTTATGAATGTGTAATATTTCTACAAATAAGTATGTAAAAAAATAACACATTTCTGTGTCCTAAAAAATTCACTTAAAAATGGGTAATATTTTTACCAATTAGAACGTTAAAACAAAATAACACATTTCTGTGTCCTAACAGGTTAACACATATGTGTGCGTAATTTTAAACACATTTCTCTGTAAATATTTTAACACATTTCGCTGTGTACCTATTGGAACAGCGAAATGTGTTATTTTTGTGTAAAAGTAAATCTTTTTATTTGTGTGATATTTTTACAAAAAATTGTGTTAATATAAAAAAACACATTTTTGTGTAAATATTTTAACACAATAAATGTGTACGCTTTTGACAAATATTAACAACATTTACATTTAACACATTTCGCTGCGGACCTGTTGGAACAGCGAAATGTGTTATTTTTGTGTTAAAATTTACACATTTTTTTTACAGTGCAAAGGGTTAAATAAATAAATAAATAAATAAAGTTTATTCATGTATTACTTTCGTTTACATAAGTCAAGTAGTAAGTTAAATATTTGCATTAATTTGAATTAAAAAAAGAATTCAAGGCAAAATTTTAAGTATATCAGTTTGAATACATTAACACATAACACAAGACAAGTACAATAAAAATCTGAAATTAAAAGACATGTAGGAGAAACTCGTCCACTGAGTAAAAAGCCTTATGTACTAGGAGCTCGGATATATTTTTTTCAAGATATTTGTTTCCAAATCTCTCCAGGATGTGGGAAGCCTGTTGTAAAAGACTGGACCCCAGTAGTTGAGAGAGTTGCGGCATTTGTAAATACGTCCGTATTCTGGGACCAAATCATTTCTGAATCTGGTGTTATGCGAGTGTGAATCTTTCCCGGTGGAGTATGTTACCAAATTATTCTTTACGTATAAAATACATCTGAATACATTTGAAGTAAAGACACTAGAATAAAAGACTAGCCAGTTTGATGTTATTCTATGGTATCATCAAAATTCATGGAACTGCCGCCCATTCCATAGGAGGATCCAAAAGACTTTTTAAATTTTTATTTGTGGTCAAACATAGATTTTATTTATTTAGCAAGTAAGCATGCTTTAATTTTTTTATACTTATTAATAATAAAATGAAAAAATAAATTAACCGTTTCGTTCAAACACAAAATTTTTAGATTTGAAGCAAGCTTCAATAAATACCCAAAAAATTAATAGTAAGAAAAAGAAAAAGCACAAATAAATACTGCTATCAGGAAATTATCGTTCGGTTTGCCTTTGATTTTAGTTTCATAAATTCTCTAATTAATAGTTTTATTAATTTCTGCTACGCCTGGCTTCTAAAAATTATAGATAATTTACCTTTATGATAAATAAAAGTTAAAGAAACTACTTTATAATTTTTAAATCTTTTACATTTTTCTTTTTGCCTGTTTAAATTTTGCTATTTGACTGTTTTTTCCATTCACAAGTTTCTTTCTGAATAATTCTTTGGAATGAAGAACATTTTAAAATCCTTTGCCGCCCGGTTTTTCCATTTAGCACTTCCGCAACCAAACATTTCAAAAATTAGTTTGTAAAATTCCAATACACTAATAATTATAATATTAATTTGTGCAATTGGAAGCCTGAAATTGTATAATATAATGAAGAAAAATCACAATACTTTACGCTTTAAAATATTTTTGCCAGTAAAATTATATTTTTAATTTTTTTGACAAATTCATTGACAAATTTAAAAAATTATGTCATTATAATATGAAAGTATCTAGCCGCCTCAGGAATGGGCGACCAATCAAAAGCGGTAGCGTATTGTCCAGTCTTTTATTCTAGTGTCTTTAATTTGAAGAACTTTTTATTGTTTTGATTGATGTAACGTCATTGTCATTTCCATGGAAATTTCGACTAATCTTTTGTAAAAATCATATACTTGATAAAAATTGAAAATATTTTTAAATTAACATTTTTCAGGAAAATGCAGGTAGTGAAAAAAAAAAATATATCAACCACGGTAGAGAAGATCATTATTGACCTCGCGCAATTGTTCAATCTTTGCGCTAGGTCAATAATGAACCTCTACCTAGGATGATAATATACTATTTTTCACTACTAGGAGCAAAAAGTGTCATTATTGACTTTTTAAGAACCCTTCAAAACCATTTTTTACTACCTAGGTAAACAATTTTTATTTGTCTCCCTAGGGAGACAAAATCCTGTGTCAAAACACATGTCAAATTTGTTTCGCAAATAGAACGGTACTTACAGAAGTTTTTGTAAGTTTATACGAAGATTTTTTTATTTTGAAAACATATAACTACTTTAAAATACTTAAAAACATTTTATTGCACAAATATTTTAACGAAAAAAAAATTCTTCAGTTTTAAAAATTTCGGACTTTTTTCTGTAGCTGTGTCAGTGTTCTATAATTATCATTATACAGGGTGTCCCAGAATTGGCGCACCACCTGTATGGTACGCTGTTAGGGCATGCCTGGGGATTCCAGAAAAATTGTTAAAAAAAATCTATCTGTTATATTCATTGAGGAAAATGCGAACAAAGTTGCATAAATTTGGCAACACAGTCTAGGAAAATACTACACAGTCTAGGTAAATAAATCTAAAAATTCCATCTATGAGTCTTAATTATACACTTTTGCCTAAAATTTTATTGACATTAATTGTTGTCAGCTTATTTCAAGACAATTTTGTAAAATTAAATTGATTATAAAAATGTTATTTGACCATTTAAAAGAAGAAAAATTGGTGAAATGGTTTAAGATAGATTGCAGCTTTGTATTAAACCATATTTTTCGTTAATACGAGCTGTTGTTTTTAAGGTATATGCGTTTAAAGTTTTGCACTTTGGGACCTCATATCTTCGAGGGTGTATGAGATGGATTTTTTTTTGACAATTTTCTGGGGATCCCTGGGCATGCCCCAACAACGTACCATACAGGTGGTGCGCCAATTCTGGGACACCCTGTATTTACAAATTCCTTATCAGTGACCATCATATTATTTAAACCATTTACGCCATTTACGTGCAAATTATGAGTTGTTTGGGAAAAAACACCCATTTGAAAAACTTTTTATTGTTTTGATTGATGTAACGTCATTGTCATTTCCATGGAAATTTCGATTAATTTTTTGTAAAAATCATATACAGGGTCTTGATAAAAATTGAAAATATTTTTAAATTAACGTTTTTCAGGAAAATGCAAGTAGTGAAAAAAATAATATATCAACCAAGGTAGAGAAGGTCATTATTGACCTCGCGCAATTGTATCCCTCGCCGCTGCGCGGCTCGGGATACAATCTTTGCGCTATCATATTATTTCTACTCTTCTCTACCTAGGATGATAATATACTATTAATCAAGTTTTCTTAATCCTTTCTACCTGGGTCTTTTTAGCTCCTGGTATAACAATAGACCTTTTATACACAATAGCGGCGCAATAAAAACTATTTCGGTATGATCAAATCGGCGCAACAGCAAGTGTTTTCTTAATCACCGGCGCAATGCAAATACAACCTTACAATTACAATTGATGACAGAGATGGAATGATGCACGACACCCATAGAAATATATTATTATTATTTCATCTTCAGCAGAAGATATCTTCTGCTGAAGATGACAGCTTAGCTATCAAAATACGTATTCACCTCGGTATTCACATTTTTCTAAATAAAGTGTGGTTTGGAGAGAATCTTTGTTTTACCATTCTATCTTCTGCTGAAGATGACAGCTTAACTGTCGAAATACGTATTCAGATTTTTCTAAATAAAATGTGGTTTAAAGAGAAACTTAGTTTTATATTCTTTATAAGCAATACATTTTTTATTATTATAAATGTCTATGCAATGGGTCGTATTCGTACAAAAATTAGTTGGGGTAACCTAGGAGATCTGTCATACCACCCGTCGTTTCAGATGCTAAGTTGTAAAACACTCCGTAAATGTTATACAAACCTTTAAGCTGGTACGTAGAATGTTTTAAACCGGCCGTTTGTTGTTTTAAGGTATATTAGCTTTATATTTGATAAAAATATAAAATTCAAAGTAATGTCAGTTAGCATCTGAGACGACGGGTGGTATGACAGATCTCCTAAGTTACCCCAACCAATTTTTATACGAATACTCTCCCTGTAAACAATAAATCAATTAATTAAACATAAAACTTGGCATTTGTCAGTTATAATTGTTTGATCATCGAAATCAGTAAAGAAAAGACAATAATTTTGTTTTGGAAGAACCTAAAAAATCAAGTGAGTCATTATGGGTTAAAGGACATCGCCCTTTTTATAGGGAAAATGGCTCTACGGGTAATTTGCTGCAATTTTTATATTTTATAATTTGGGAAATTTGCTTTAAGCTCCCAAAATTTTGAAGACTTTGTATTATAGGTTTTTCTTCTAGAACCAAATTAAAACTCGGGTTGACTTAAAAATTAAATCCTTTTCTGTGTTTGACATTTTTATTTAAAATTGCCGTCTGTGGCATCCAGGCACTCTATTAGAAATTAGAGTGCCTGGAAGAATTGACAGTTATTGTAGCCTTATAGAGTGGCGCCATGCATCATTCCTTCTCTGTCATACAGATTATGTCATCAACGTTATAGACCTTTTCCGTTGGTCCGACATTCATTGTTAAATTTGACATAACTCATTTGTAATACAGGTGATCACCACCAGTGTCACAATGACTCATGTCAAATTTAACAATAAATGTCGGACCAACGGAAAAGGTCTATAGCCAAAGTGACAACAATTACAACTTACAATCACAATTGATGACATAATCTGTATGACAGAGAAGGAATGATGCATGGCGCCACTCTATAAGGCGACAATAACTGTCAATTCTTCCAGGCACTCTAATTTCTAATAGAGTGCCTGGAAGAATTGACAGTTGTTGTGCATGGCGCCACTCTATAAGGCGATAATAACTGTCAATTCTTTCAGGCACTCTATTAGAAATGTTGCACAAAAATCAAAAATAAAATGTTATCGTTGACAGATTAAATACATTTGGTAGAAAATAAGAAAGTCGTAGAAAAATAAAACACCAAAGTATACTTTAATGGAAATTCAAACATGTTGCGAACCCACACTTTTTTTAATAATAGAAGTTATTTTGAACCCATTTGACAATCCGAATGAGTACAATCACTTTTCGAGTTAAAACTTTTTAAGCAGCACAACCTCATGAGAAAGAAGTGTAAACAATTCTTGTTTAGTTCACATTTGGAGCTAATTAATACCACTGAAGACAAACTGTACCACAAGATTTTAAAAAGGATTTACTTACATATAACAACGATAATTTTTAAAAAATTACACTTCTTTCTGTTATCTTAAATGGGATTTTTCACATAAAATATGTAACGAATAAGCTGCGATGCATTTTACATGAATTTAAATTATTAGCGGAATTTTTAAAACAAAGAATTAAAAATAATCTACGATTCATTAGTAGAATCACATATTAGATACGCAATCATTGCTTGGGGAGGAGCTCTTAAAATACACACCTATAATTTAAATATTGTACAAAAAAAGTTTCTTAAAATATTACTTAAAAAGGACCGCTTATACTCAACAGACGCATTATTTAAAGAAAGCAAAGTTTTTGATCAACGCCAATTATTCTTTTATACCATAGTTATTAAAATTAATAAAATAAAAAAACATTTGTATGCCAATAAAAACATAAATTTAAGAATAACTAAACAAAAACCTTTAACTGTTCCTTTTAAGTACACGGTAACCGGCCAACGGTGTTGGACATATATTGCACCTAGATGTTTTAATAACTTGCCTGAAGTACTAAAAACCCATAATGCAAAAATATTTGAATTTAAATTAAAAACCCATATTTATAATGGAAGAAAGATTAAAAATTAATAAAATGATCGACTATAAAAACAATTAAAAAATATCAATAAATAAATAAATAAACAAAAATAATAATAATAATGAAAAAATGGTAAAAAATTGCTGAACGATAAGCTGCTACATGTTTTTATATTTGTTTTTTTTTAAGGCAACTACATTTGCTAGAAACTACGTTTCTATAGGTATGGCGGACACGGGTAATGAAACAAATGTCTAACTTATGCGTCTCCAAGCATTTGCTGGTCAATTTGTGGAAAAAGTCAAATTTGAAAGTAAAACTTTTAAAACTTCACTTTTAGTAAAAATGTCAAAAATGGTTCTAAAAAATGTGTTATACTTGTCAGGTAAAATGGTCCTTTAAACTAAGATTAATCATCTTAGTTTAAAGGACCATTTTACTCTAAACACCCTTTGGTATACAGGGTGTTGCAAATCTATGGGTCTATTAGAAGTATCTGGAGAACCGCATTACCTAGCGCTCTGATTTTTTTTTTATTAATTCTTAGGACATAAAATCTATAGCTCTAAAATATTTTGAAATTTGGGCGACTTCCGGTTATACCGGAAACTGACACCCACTTCCTTATTTTAAATGGAATACCCTATTTTTTATTACGGATTTGGATTCCTTTTTAAATTTAATGATAACTTTGTTAATATGACCATACCCCAAATTTGGGCCGTTTTCCTGGAAAAAATTATTTTCTCCAAGATTTGATTTTCGCAACTGTTTTGAAAACAATTTATTTTCAAAACATGAATTAATTTTTCGTAATAAAATTTAAACCACAAAGCCCAAAGGAATGTTTAACAAAAAAAAAATTAGCATTTTTACTAACCGGAAGTGGAAATTTTTTTGGTTAAACTTAAGAAAATTAAAAGTGATTTTTCTCAAAAAAATCAAATGCAACTAGTATCTTTTTGGAGATTGCTTTTTTTATTTGCTTTCCATTGGTACTATGGTTCCCTATACCGATTCTTAACCGTTTTGGGGATACGCGCAAAATAAGGAAATTCCCAAGTAAAGCTCGTGCTCTTACATTACCAGGTACTGTTATAAGTGGTATTTCCATTACGATTTAGCATATTTTTATTTTTTAAGTTTTACAGCCCATAGAAATCTAAAACGCACCCAAAAGATGTTTTGGGGGCTTGGGGATTGAGGGAAAGTTAGATACAATTTAAAGTGGTTGCGCTTTTTAATTGTGCATACGTGCGTTTTTTTCTTTGTTATTATGGTAAAAACATGAACATTTTATTTTTTGGAAATGTTTTGGGGGTCTTGGGGACTGGAGAAAGTTAGCCAAAATCTAAAATGGTTCCTTTTTGTTTGTGCATAAGTCCATTTTTTGTTCTTTTAATTATGTTAAAAAATTTCAAATTTAAATATTTTTTTTTGGAGATGTTTTGGAGGTCTAGGGGGCGGAGGAAAGTTACCCAAAATCTGAAATAGTTCGTTTTTCTGTGCAAGTGTGCATAAAAATAAGGTAAATCGTAATAGAAATACCACTTATAACAGTACCTGGTAATGTAAGAGCACGAGCTTTACTTGGGAATTTCCTTATTTTGCGCGTATCCCCAAAACGGTTAAGAATCGGTATAGGGAACCATAGTACCAATGGAAAGCAAATAAAAAAAGCAATCTCTTGGGCTAATAAAAAGATACTAGTTGCATTTGATTTTTTTGAGAAAAATCACTTTTAATTTTCTTAAGTTTAACCAAAAAAATTTCCACTTCCGGTTGGTAAAAATGCTAATTTTTTTTTTGTTAAACATTCCTTTGGGCTTTGTGGTTTAAATTTTATTACGAAAAATTAATTCATGTTTTGAAAATAAATTGTTTTCAAAACAGTTGCGAAAATCAAATCTTGGAGAAAATAATTTTTTCCAGGAAAACGGCCCAAATTTGGGGTATGGTCATATTAACAAAGTTATCATTAAATTTAAAAAGGAATCCAAATCCGTAATAAAAAATAGGGTATTCCATTTAAAATAAGGAAGTGGGTGTCAGTTTCCGGTATAACCGGAAGTCGCCCAAATTTCAAAATATTTTAGAGCTATGGATTTTATGTCCTAAGAATTAATAAAAAAAAAATCAGAGCGCTAGGTAAAGCGGTTCTCCAGATACTTCTAATAGACCCATAGATTTGCAACACCCTGTATATTTTATCATCAATCGCATGTAGACATTGATGACAAAAGAACGTCTTGATTCAAAGTTGGTAGATAGATAGGTTGTGCCGATCTACTTTTGGAAGCTCGCCCAATAAGAGTGACCCCCTTAAATTGCAATCGTGACGTCACGATGTTAACTATTTAAAAATCTTTGTCAACCTTCTATGTTTAGTCTTCATTCTCATAAACATGACATTTTTTAATGGATAAGTCAATGGAATGCAATAGACAATAAAAAAATTAATGGAAATAATTTATTTCTGTTTTAAATAAAAGTATAATTTATTCTTTAGTTTTCTTACTAACCAATAAAAATATCAATGTTTTAATTTCTTCCTTTAGTTCCTTAACAAATAATAATTTTCTGGGCAAACGTTCTTGAGGTATGTTTACTGATGTATGTAATCCTGAAATCCTACTAGTGTATGCCGATTGCATAAACGCATCCAAACATTGTAGTCGTATAGAAGGATATCTTGGGCCTAACTGCGGTAGCCCCTTTTAAAGATGATATTTTAGTGACATTTTCACATTTAAATACAATCAATTGTCAAAAACTGTAGACTTCCAGTTTTGGGCGAAAAAAAGGCTGTTTTCAGAGGAAAATAGTGAATTCTTTTAACATTATTTAATATGTACTAAAAACGTACTACCAACTAAAGGGATACATTATATAAAAATGCTTCTTATTTTTACCAAACAATGAATTATAGAGCAAATGTGAAGATCTATATTTAATTACAGTGAAAAAAGATGAAAACAAATGTTAATCCCAAGATTTTAGCTTACAATATGTATTCGTGATAAAAAAAACACGAAAAAACTAAAAAGTCGGCCTTACTACAAAAAAGTAATCATAACTCAAGCGTAACTATCTGTTTTTTATATTTTGCAGATTTTAGAACTAATATTGGGTGGCAGAAAGTTTTTGTGCTACTTTTGCAAAGGTATTTAGATGCCTCTTTAAATACTGTCAAAAAGAATCACTATTTTTCTCTGTAACTGCCTTTTTTTCGCCCCAAAATTGGAAGACGTCAGTTATGACAATTAATTTCGATTGCAAATTTTGTTAGCCCCACTGGGCCAATTTGGACGGTAAAAATATCATTTAAAAGATAAAAGTAATCCTAACAATCCCCATTTACACAGAGTTCCCCTTATGCCTGTATAAATGTCACTAACGTATCATCTTTAAAAGGGGCTACCGCAGTTAGACCCATGATTTGGCTAGGGACACCAAGTTTTTTCGGTAGTAAAAAAAGCTCTTTTGATTGAGCTTGGTGTGCCAGTGGGTCCAAAAAAAAAAGCCGATTTCCTTCTATACGGCGAGTAGACTATTGCGCAAAGCATCATCCTGAGGAAAAGTAAAAAACGAAATTTTATCGTCGGTTTTCTTGGATCGGTAATTGGTAGCACTACATGTTGCAACACTGCAGCTGTAACCCCCATTTTTCGGCATTTTTATATTTAAAAAAAATAAAGCTTTGACACAAAACTGTTATTTTGACTTAGCATAAATTTTTTTGACAAAGCATCGAATAGGTCTTTATCTAGACTTAAAACTAGTTAACACGATGACGTCACACTTTAGAACCTCCCCTCTCGATCCCCTCCCTTAATTTTTTTTACGTCGTTGCTATAGGGAACGGAATAACCTATACATCTAGAAACCTTGGTCTTGATTGGAATTTTTGTCCCATTTTGCAGTATTTTAATATTTATATAAAATACAATATTTTTAAAGAAGATAATGATTTGGATTATTGGAAATAAAAGCAAGATATAATACTGAAATATAAAAATTTTTTAAATTACATTTTTATTTCACCTACACCGTACCAAAACTCAATTCTAAATATTTTATTACATTTTAGTCGGAAAAACTTCGGTCGTATGTTATTTGTATCATTTTCTTCATCAATACGAGGGCTCCAACGATTACTCTTCTAACTCAAAATGACCACTTTTCAGGAGAGCGAAAAAACAAATTTAATGAGAATTATTTGTAAATATTTTAAAAACTATTACATTTTTTTGCGCAATTTTTTGAATAAAGTATCTTAGGACTATAACCAATTGTTTTTTAACAAAAAAAGTTATTAAGATCCCTTAATTGTTTACATAATTAACTTATGTTACTTAACGGCCAAGTTTTTTTATTGTAACATAAATTATAATGTTATAAGTCCTAAGTAAAATATTATAACTCAACATAAATTTATATATTTAAGATGTACAGTAGTATATCTACAGTTGTTTTGTATATTACTGTCGTAAAGTAGTATAACTAACGAATTAGAACAATACATATCCAGACGTAAATTATTCTAACTAAACTTACAATACCATAGGGCTGAATTAATTTTTTTGTTAGGAGGCAGCAACATTAGTGTAACTTTAAGTTATTTTTTTTATTTGAGTCGTAAAATATTATAACTTGAGATACAATATAATATAAAATATTTATATTAGCTATTTAGAATAGTTTACCACCCAAGTTTATCAATTATCTTAAGTTATAATTAATATCGCTTAAAAGTTTGCTTCTAACTTAACATAGCATTGTTTTCTTGTGAATTTTTGGAAAGTTATTTTAAAATACGTTTAGTTCTTACGTGTTTATTATTGGTCAGAATAATTTCATATTAGGAGAGGTGATGCAGGGGAGCAAGGGGAATCTTTTGTACTATAAGACGTAAAGTAGTGTAACTCGAGTTACAATAGTAATCGTTGGAGCCCTCGAATAAATAATTAATTATTCTATTATTATTTGCATATTACATTTTATAAGGTAAATTTTAATATAATTTGCTATAGTTTTAAAAATTTGACGCACTTTATAAAGTTTTTAGACTACTACTACTAAAGTTGGCCATACCTGAGTATACTCAGGTATGGCCAACTTTGACACTTATGATGACACTTAGATTAAATTGCAGGGCTTACTAGATTAAAAAGACAATGAAAAAGCATTGTCTTTTTAATCTAGTAAACTATGCAATTTTATTTAACTGTCATAAGTGTCAAAGTTGGCCATACCTGACTATATTCCAGAGACCTTATATACCCAGACTATACCCTAAATATCACAGTCTCAGACGGCAAGATTCAATAAAAATGTCAAGCACAGAAATTGATTGAATTTTTAAGTCAACAGGTGATTTAATTTGGTTCTAAAAGAAAAGTCTATCATACAAAGTCGACAAAATTTTGCAAGCTTAAAGCAAATTTCCCGAATTACAACATATAAAAATTGCAGCAAATTACTCGTAGAGCCATTTTCCCTATAAAAAGGGCGATGTCCCTTTTAAATCTTACAGTTCCAATAAGATCCAGGCTATTGTTATATTTTGCAAAATATATATAGTCATTATTATTTGAACGTCCGACAGGGACGGCATTAGAAGGCAATTTATCTGCAGATGTATCTTTCCATTTAAAAATGTTTTCTGGTTCTTTGTTTATCTATGGTTATAATAGATTTAAATAGTAGATTACTATATTAGGCGAAAAAGTTATACTTTTTTCGCCTAGCAATTAGATGTAGCTGCGAGGCGGAGCGAAGCGTAGCCGAGCGGATACAAATTGCGAGGCGAAAAAAGTTACTTTTTCTCCGAATATTGTATACTATTTTTTTTTCAAACGACATATTTTAATAATTTTAAAGATATAAAATTAATTAAATATTTTTGTACTTTTAATGATCTAGGCTTCTGGTAACTTAATTTCAGAAATTTCCATGGTTACCAGTTACTATCTTTTTTTTTTGTTTACTTTGAATGTCAGATTAATCGTCGCAAAAAATGTCAGAAGATATTCCGAAAGATATTCCGAAAGAAATTCTAGATATTTCAAAGGCAGCAACTCTTAATTTGTTACCGGACAAGTCACGGAAAGTATATGAAATTGCCTATGCAAAATATTTTAATTGGTGTTCAGAAAAAAATGTACACGTCCACACTGAAGATGTGCTGCTGGCATATTTTGCCACTCTTTCTGAAAAAAGCAAGTGTTCTACGCTATGGAGTCACTATTCCATGATCAAATCAATGCTTAAAATCAAGAACAATATTGATATCGAAAAATATTCAAAATTGCGGGCTTTTTTAAAGAAGCAGAACACTGGATATACACCAAAAAAATCCAAAGTTCTTACAAAAGAACAGGTCGATAAGTTTCTAGATGAAGCACCAGACGTGGATTATTTATTAACAAAAGTATGTTATTAAAATAACTTTGTATGATACATCACATTACAAATTAGGACATTTTAGGTTGCTTTAATATTTGGGATATCAGGAGCCTTGCGCTGCGATGAATTGGTAAAACTAAAAAGAGAAGATATTGAAGACCTAACAACCGCTCTTATTGTCAAAATACCAAATACTAAAACAAACATATCTAGAACATTTACGATTCTAGGAGAAAAATATTTACAACTATACAGAACCTACGTAAGCCTCCGCCCTAAAGATTTCAAAGAGTCAAGATTGTTTGTAAAATATCAAAAAGGAAAATGCGCAAAAATGGTTGTGGGAATTCATAAATTAGGTCAAGTTGCCCAAGATGTGGCAAAATATTTAAATTTACCCAATGCCAATCAATATACAGGGCACAGTTTACGCCGCACATCCGCTACCTTACTTGTTGATTCGGGGGGCGATCTAATGTCATTAAAACGACATGGTGGATGGCGGTCTAGCTCAGTGGCAGAAGGATATATTGAAGATTCATTGGAAAACAAAAAAAGTATTGCCGAAAAAATACTGGGGGTAACAAGTTCTGTTCCAATCAGCCCCATAGATGTTTTTGAAGCCGGTCCTAGTACCAGTAGCTGTAATTCCGGTCCGATGGAAATAAACACTGAATTCGTTAACTCTAATACTAACACAATCGAAAAAAGTGGATCTATAAATTTTAATCAATCATGTAATTATTGCACTTTTAATATTACCGTTAACAAATAAAAAAATTAAGTAATATTGCTTTTGCTTTTGTAAACAAAAAATGTAATGTTATTAATAAAATGTTCTTAAACTTAACTAAACTCAGTAATTTTTTAAAAATGAATATTGCCTAGGCGTTAAAATGCAGTTTTAACGCTTAGGCAGTAAAAGTGTTGCCTAGCAACCGGCTCATTTTTTACCTGTAAAAAAAACGTCAACTTTTATGACGCAAATTTGTCAAAAAATGTACTACTTTATTGACGTTTGAAAAAAAAAAGATTTTTGGTGGTTTTAATTTGAGTATATCGCTCCTGCAGTGACCTGAGGTGTCATTTTTCCGCAGAAAAACTCCGTTGTCAACGGCAAAAATTTTTTCACGACAATATTTGCTAACTAAGTAAAATTGAAATTTTATTTTATGTCACATTTGACAAATATACATGTCTAAATAGGTACCTATATGGATTGTTTCAAAAATTTTGGACTTAAGTTTATTCAGGGTGTCCCAGAATTGGCGCACCATCTGTATGGTACGCTGTTGGAACAAATATGTCTAGGGATCCTTAGATAATTGTCAAAACAAATGCATCTCTTCTCAGTTTAGTCCTAGTGGCGACCGTAAGCTACCAGCGGGCTGATTACGGAATATCGCTTCATACGAAACCTACATAAGAAGACCATTAGGTTTCGTACGAAGCGATATTCGGTAATCACCCCGCTGGTCTCAGCGCCTACCCGAACGAAATATGCATGTTTACGTACCTTATTATTGGGAAAACACGAAATTGTTTGGCAGCCATTTCAAAACTTGAAAAAAACTACAAAAAAGTATTATTTTCAATAAAATTGACAGACTTAAAAATTAAATACATTCTGACATTAATCAGTTTCAATTTTATTTATTAAAACTGTCAAATAACAATAAAATTCAAGAAAATTAAGCATTTAGTGCTTTCGTAAACTGAACTTACCTAACTACTTGCAGCATTCTAAATCAGATAAGTAGTTATCTACAATCGAAATGGATTCTAACAAGTAGTAGGTAAGTTCAGTTTAGGAAAGCACTAAATGCTTAATTTTCTTGAATTTTATTGTTATTTGACAGTTTTAATAAATATATATATATATATTCGTATGATTATTAATAAACATTACAAGTCATAGTAGGTATAAGGGTTGGTATGTGACAAATATGAACATTCAAGAATATAATAAAGTTGTAAATAATATAAAAAAGTACAAATAATGTTCTTTTTGGGATGCCCATGGACAATGTTCATATACTGATAAAGCATCTGCTTCGGGGGGAGGGAATGTATTTAATTTTAAAGTCTGTCAATTTTATTGAAAATGATACTTTTTTGTCGTTTTTTTCAAGTTTTGAAATGGCTGCCAAACCATTTCGTGTTTTCCCAATAATAAATAAGGTACGTAAACATGCATATTTCGTTCGGGTAGGCGTTGAGACCTGGTGGCTTACGGTCGCCGCTAGGACTATATAATTCTTAATCTTAATCATACCTTTTTGCATAAGATTTTATTGACATTGTTGTCAGCTTCATTTCATGAAAATTTTGTGAAATTAAATTGATTATAAAAATATGATTTGACCATTTTTAAAATAAACAAATATAGTAAGATAGTTAAAGATAGACTGTGCCCTTGTATTATGTCATATTTTTCGTTAATATGTTCCGTTGTTTTAGAGGTACTGTAACATCTGTAGTTCACTCTTTCCAATAATTAAAGTAAAGTAATTTATTTCATTGTAAATATGTATAGTTACAAAAACGTCACATTTAAAAATTCCAGAAAATAACAATAACAATTTAAAAACAATAATTAAATAAACAGGTAAGTTATTAAACATTATGAAATAAAATTGTACTTCATAAATTCCCCCATGGAATAAAACGCCGATGTGGTAAGTATATTTTTAATTTTCCGTTCAAACTCTTTCTGATTTAAATTTTTGTAGGTACATGGAAGAGCATTATGTATAATTTCACGCCTTGAAAACCAACACCTTGCTGAGTTTTGTTTAAGCGATGCAGTGGAATTGAAAAGTCTTCTTTTTGCCTGGTGTTATATGAATGAAAATGTGAGTTCCTCGTGAACTCATTATAGTCCGGTGTCTAATGATTAAAATTATATTCCCGTAGGATTTTTGAAAGAAATTAACCCCTCCCAGTGCAGTTTTATATGCAGTTAAGCTTTTTTCAAGTTATTGTAAAAAAAATGTACAATTTTGTTAAAAAATGAAATTACTTAAAAATCACTGTCCTATAATATTCGATAAATGTAATTATTTTTTAATCAAGTTTAAAACCAAAAACATTTGGACGATTTTGACTGTATAACAAACTAGAACAGGTTTGGTTACTGTTTGCCTTGAATTTATACTCTTCCCAAATATTTGTGTAGTATAATACTTTTTTTTTATAACATGTAAACATTTTATTAAATACTCTTCGCAGTGGTTTGTTTTTCCAAAAAAAATAAAAAAAAAAATAAATAAAAAAGTGAAGTATCAATGCAGCGACACGGGGATTAGAACCGACGCCCTTACGGTTTCGATTCGAACGATCTCAACACAGTACTAAAGCATCGTGTTGTGATAATTTTACAAAACTATTTTTTTTGTCTAAATAAATAGATTTAAAAATAAAATTACAGTGCATTAAGGTAGATAACAAATAATTTTTACTTTTATTAAATAAATTTTTTTTATTTAAAAATAATCCAGGTACGATTTTTTTTGTGGTTAGGGGTGCTCTCAACCCCACAGTTATTACCCGATTTTTTTCAAAAACAATAGGGTTCTTCCTCTTACCGCAACCGATTTTTCCTGAAAATTTTAATTTGATTGGAATTTTGGTTATTGAGATATCGTGTTAACAAAAATCGTGACATTCACCAGACGGACGGACGGACAAAATATGAAAACCTTAAAAAATCACGAAACGCTCGAATCTGCAAATTTTTGCTCTACTCTACTCTACTCTACTCTACTCTACTCTACTCTACTCTACTCTACGAAAATTGACGATTTTAGGATTTTGTGATCGAATTATTAATACTCTTCGACTTTGTCTGCGAAGAGTATAATAATTGAAGCTATAAAATATACGATCACTTGAATTTTTTTGTAAAATATTAAAATTTGAAATGACATTCTTTTCATTGACACTTTCACTGACATTCATGTTTGCAATAGAAAATTTAGGAATTTGTTTTACCAACTCAGCGGCAAAAAATTACCAATCTAGTAATACCCTCAGAAAATGGCCAGACTTTATAATAACCATACATAAATCCAAAGTTTTTGAAACAATCCATACTTTTTTACACCTTAGCTTACTGCAGATGCTCTAGGGGTATTAGGTAAGTGTGAAAAAATTCGTACTTACTGTCAGGATTTCGCAAAGAGAATTATAATTTGATAAATATAAACTGTTGCGTTCTTCTTGATATCGAAAAGTCTGATAATTGGTAATTTTTTCTGAAAACTATCAACAATTATTGTAGTTTAATAGTAAAACAAAAACAAACTTACTCTTCCAGGATATATTTTTTCCTTCTCATACATTCTTGAAAACATATATGTATTTGGTGGTTCGCCAATAATGTAGGGCTTAAATTTTTTATTTTTGTCTCTATTCCCCCATTCAACCCATAACATAGAACTGTAGGAATTATCGAACTAAAAGGGTGTAAAAATTTGTCATTTACCAAATACAACGTAAGTATACATTAAGTTTCAAAAGTCTTGCACCTCCCCTTTAAAAACTTTAAAAAAAATTTAATTATTATCTTTAAAATAAACTTTGAAACCTTGTGATATAATACATAGGATAGAAAAGCATTTCATTACTTTTTTTCAAAGTTTTTTAATTGGTTGGTAATTAAAAAAAAAGTGTAAAAATTAAAAATAAAGTAAATGGGGGATTATTAGTGAGTGGTATTATTAGGACTTCTTGGTCTAAATGATGCATTTAGATGCATAACTTATACTTTTAACGGGGCTATCAATAACTACTAGGAGTGTATTTAGCATTTTTTTGCACCCTGTACAAAGTAGTATTCGAATACGACTACAGAATACCTTAAAATGTTGTCCTAACTCAAAGCCATTTAAATAACGTAGTATCGACAGTTTTTTATAATCCGGTCAATAATGACTCTCTTTTCTACCTGGTTAATAATATACTATTAATTCTTTTAATAATATTTTTAATGGAGTCGATGAAGTGTCCAGTCGATGTATTGTCCGGGCGATGTAGTGTCCAGTCGGTGTACTGTCCGGCCGATGTAGTGTCCAGTCGGTGTACTGTCCGGGCGATGTAGTGTCCGTTCGATGTAGTGTAGTCGGTCAAGTGTCTGTCGAAGTACTGCAGTCGATGTAGTGTCCTAAAACCATTATTGCACCTATGCTCGATGGTAATAATTAAAAAAAAAAAGTGCAAGACTGTGTATGTTCCAAAGTAATTGTGCAATGCACAGTGTATGCATAGACATATATTTATTGATATACGTACAAAGGCACTTAAACAGCTCACAATATAAAATTTAAAACATAACAATATAAAACTTAATCTAATAAATTTGCATTAAAAAACTCTTCAACACTATAAAAAGCATGAGAGAGTAACAAAGTTTGGACAGTACGTTTAAAGGGTTTTTGACCCAAGTTCCTTAAATTTTCTGGCAGTTTGTTAAAAAGTCGATAACCTTGACTTCCATGACCTTTGAGTGTTTTGGTTAGCCTGCAGTATTTTGGTCTAATGTTAGATTTTTTCGAGTGTCATGACTGTGGACATCTTTGTTTCTGATTGCAAAACCTTGATGCTTATGAGCAAACATTAGACATTGCAAAATGTACATGCAAGGAAAAGTCATGACCTTTAAGTTAATAAAGACATGCCTGCAATCAACCCTATACTTGACCCCCCCGATAATACGGATAACTCGTCTCTGCAATCTGAAGATTCGATCATTTCCCACTAAATTACCCCATGCCAAAATTGAATAATTCATTAGTGACGCGCACAAGCCGTAGTAGGCAGAAAGTAGAACGCTTTGACTAGTATTATCGGACAGATTGCGAATGAGATAAATGTTTTTAGCCAGTCTTCTGGCTAAGGCGTCAGTATGGGGATGCCAGGTTAAATGTAAATCGATTAAAACCCCGAGAAATTTTACACTTTCTTTGTTTACAAAATCTGAGTTTTTTAGTAAAAAAACCATTTTTTGTGTTTTTTCTTGGTTCATAGCAAGTTTATTGCAACAGAACCAATCAAAAGCCTTCGATTGCATTTCCTCACCTTTCGCTACAGTTGTTAGATAGTTTTGATTTTGGGTCAGTAAAGTTGAATCGTCCGCAAACAGTATGCATGTTTTAGTGGCAGAATTTATGTACTTAGCAAAATCATTGGTGTACACAAGGAACAAAAGCGGCCCTAGGACGGAGCCTTGTGGTACACCAACTGCTACTGCGCTAGGAGTAGAACGGGTGTTATTCACACACACTATTTGCGTGCGATTAGAAAGATATGACGATATCAACTTAAGGCTTAGGTTATCAAAATTGTATTTTTCTAACTTTTTTAGTAGCAAAAAGTGAGGAACGCAATCAAAGGCCTTACATAGATCAAGAAATGTTGTTAATAAAAAATTACTATTTTCAAAACACGTAATTGTTTCCTCTACAAGTCGTAAGATTGCATCCGCAGTGCAACGACCCTTTCTAAAACCGAACTGCTCTCCAACAAAAAGATTGTTCCGCTCAAAAAACGTGGAAATCCTGACATTTATTGCCTTCTCAACTATTTTTGAGAAGGTAGGTAGTAGCGAAATAGGCCTATAATTTGAAATAATCTCAGGATCACCACCCTTAAAGAGCGGAACAACCAATGCCGTCTTTAAACAGTCCGGAAACCCCCCTACCATAAAGCATTTGTTTATCAAGTGTGTCAAAGGTGACACCAGACAATCTACATTTCGTTTGATAAGATTCGAGCTGAGACCAAAGATATCTTTAGCATTGCTATTTTTTAATGACAATATAATTTCACGAACTTCAATGTAGCTTACACTATTTAAGGTAAAATGAACCGTATCAGGAAGTACAATTGCTTGCGAGAGAATATCTATAGCGTCGATTTGAGTAGAAGGTATATTACTTGATACTTTAGAAACGATTGATACGAAGAAAGTATTAAAATTTTCGGCTGAAAATAATGGCAACTTCTGATCCACATTCGATTTTCTATCTCGGTTTATAATTTTCCACATGGCTTTAGTTGGATTATTTGCATTTTTTATAAGAGCATCATTTGCTTTGGACTTCGCGTTTTTTATGGCTAGACGATACCTCAGTCTGTAAGTATTACGAATTGACTTTAATTAAAGCATCAGTTTGAAAATAGTTAAACATATCACAAAGCAGTTGCAGATGTTCGCGCATAAGCCTCAGGTCGTTAGTAAACCATTTTATACCGTTGTCACTTTGTTTGCTTTTTATATTTACTTCAGGAAAGGATATAGAAGCAGCATCCGATATGTTTTCCTGAAATATTTGAAACAAAGAATTACAGTCATTACTCTTTTTTAGAAAATCAAAATTTAGATTATTTAGGATGTTATGAAACGAGTTTAGACCTTTTTGAGTTATTGGCCTACACTTTTTTGTAACCGATGGATTGTTAATTAGCACTGGCAGATTCACCGATAATAGCTGGGCCTCATGATCAGACAGTGAGAAGTCCAGAACTTCGCTCAAAAATCCCTCATTAGAAAAATTTATGAATATATTGTCCAAACAATTTACCCCTCTTGTTGGGTCAAATATAGTTCGCTCGAGGCCATATTCCGAGAATATGTCTAGAAGTAGACTACATTTAGGGTCAGGTGCATTAAAATTGACATTAAACCACAAACAATGAGACGAACAGTTACCTTAAAAACATTGAGTGCCTTTTCTATAGTATTAATAAAAACATTAAAATCTTCATTTGGAGAGCGGTAAGTACATAAAATATAAAGATTAATGTCTTCACAGTAAATTGCGCAAAGCTCACAGTCAATAAAAGTCTCATAAACGTCAATTCCAATAATAATTATGACTTTTCTCGCCTTCTGTCGTATAAACACCCAGATGTGTGCATTATATCTTTTGGTATTTGTATTATTCAATTACAAAGAATACCTTGATTTGAAGCCATTCTTTTTTTGTCCTTTAATTACTGTAAAATTTGAATTATGTCCCAAGTTCAAATCAAACGAGTTCCTGCGTTTTCTGAATCGTAAAGCGATTTGTACCAGTATCATATTTTTTAATACCTATACCTAAATTGGAACACATACTGTTAAAATGTCAAACGTCCCAGACTTCCAGGTATTACAATCAATATGAAGTTGATTTAGCGTAGGATTTACCTATAAAAAAACCATTATTTTATAATTTTAAATATACAGGGTGTTACCAAATAACAAGGAAAAAATTTAGGGGGTAATTCCTGAATGCATTTTGAGAAAAAAAGTGCATAACATGTGTCTGAAAATCCTTCGTTTCTGTGATACAGGGTGTCGAAGTTTCTCAAAAAAAATTTTAATCTTAAGATTACTAAGAAACTGAACCAGATATTTATTTGAAATAATAATAAAAAAAAAGAAATAAATTGACCCTTCACTGTTAACTATGTTTTATTTTCATTAAAATAAAAAAAAAAAAAATGTTGTTGCCTTTGGGCAATTAATTTTTTTCTCGAAAACGGTTAGTTTTATGAAAAAAAAACAACACATTAATTTTAAAGATCATACTCTAGGGCTTCTAATTATTTTATGAAAATACCAAAAAAGTAACACACAAAAAAGTTGTGGGTGAACAACCCCCATGGTACCCCCAAATGTGCCCCTCCCAATTATAATTTTTATTTTTTTTCTACTGCAATTTATGCCTTAAGGCAAGAAAATTACTCGTGCTAAGTTTTAAATAAATATTTGGTTTAGTTTCTTGGTAATTAAAAAAAAGTTTTTTTTTAGAAAATTCGGCACCCTGTATCTCAGAAACGAATGATTTTCGGACACATATTTAGATGAACTTTTTTTCTTATAATGGGTTCAGGAATTATCCCCTGAATTTTTTCCTAGTTATTTGGTAACACCCTGTATGCGTGCAATTTACGAGTATATTCGTATTTCAACAAACTGATAAAGTTGTTACATGCTTTATTACTTACCAGTCCAAATAAAAAATCGTCTTTTATTTTAACTCTTCCTAAATATGGATACGATCCTGTCTTTTTGGAGTCTAATAAAAACGCATTTTTTGGAACGGTTCTTGATGAGCCCCATTTAAAAAGTTTTAGCCCTTCCAACGTCAATAAAATCTAAAAAAAAATCATTGTCTTAAGAGGTGAGTAAAAAGAACCATATTTTTTTTATATCCCATATCGGAATTTCTTCCAGCAAGCTGAATTTTTGCATACACTTTCATTGTAGCATTCTAAAAGTTGCCTTAAAAGTCACTGTGCTGAGCACGTCGGCGTCACGAGATATTTGGGCTCAAAGGTCGCAAAAAACCGTTTTTTGGTAAATAAGTTTTTTTCTGTGCGTCTAATGCTAGTATAACAAAATTATAGGGCTTAAAATTCGCCACAAAGCTGGACTTTGGTTAAAACTTGTACGATAAACCATTACCGAGTTAGAGAGCGTAGACTAATGCAGCGGCCGGTGCCCCATTTTTTGGCATGGCCCTAAAATGATGGCATTTATAGTGATGGGAAAATTTTCTTTAAAAAGTTTAAAAACTCTTTGGGACCCATTCCACGATTTAAGAAGGACAAAATTTTGTTTCATCCCTATAGGGAGTTAAAAAGAGTCCCCCTCTTTTTGTATTAACGGGGTTATATATGAAGCTCTTTTGAGTTAAATAAAGAAATGATCTGCCGTTTTCTACTAAATAATTATATTTACATTATTATTTTTAACAACAACAACAACAACTTTATTTGACCAATATTTTAGCCAGAAAAAAATATTTGAATTCAATCGTTTTAGCTGAAATTAGTCTATAGCGTGGTTGACAATAAAGACATTAGACTATTTTTATATTGCGCGCCAAAATATTTGAAGTTTGACGATGCCTTGAGCGAGGCTGTATCCGGTATCCTGAGGCGAGACTACTACGCGAGAGGGTCTGCCGGCCATATTGACGAGAGAGAGCTTTTGTACCGCAGCGTCATGCAACTTGTTTTCTTCAATTGTTCATTAATATTATGTTTTTAAAGTAAAATTATTACAAAATCAAACGTGCTTAAGTGTACCAACGCAAAATACAGTCCATTACTAACAATGGTTTTTGCAGTTTTTGGGGCAGATTAAGGTTCCTTCGTCATTAATATGACATAATTAAATATAAATATAATGTCAAATTAAAGACAAAGGTACTTAATTTGCCCCAAACACCGCAAAATCCGTGCTATAGACTAATGACTAATTTCTGCTATAATGTTTAAATTCAGTGCAACTTTTTTTTTAAATATTTTTTCTGGCTATAATATTGGTCAAATAGGGTTGTTGTTGTTAAAAATGAGTGTAAATATAATCATTTTGTAGGAACGACACACCCTTTCTTTATTTTACTCAAAAGAGCTTTCTAAAAAACCCCCTTATTTAAAAAAAGAGGGGGGTTCTTTTTAGCTTCTGACTGATGAAACAAAATTTTGTCCTTCTTAAATTGTGTAAGAATACATTTTTTAATGAAAATCTTTCCATCATTAAATGCCATCATTTTAGGGCCATTCCCAAAAATGGGTCACCGGTTTTAGTCTACGCCCTCTAACTCAATAATGATTTATCGTACGTAAGTTTCAACCAAAGTCCAGATGGCGGCGAATTTTAAGCCCTTTTATTATTGGTAATAACTCCAAATGGCATTAAACGCACAGAAAAAAAGTTATTGGCCAAAAACGGTTTTTTGCGACCTTTGAGCCCAAATATATAGTAAGTAAGTCTAGGTTCGGTCAAGGTGGCTTTGCAAAAAAAAATTAAAACTAAAGCCAAATTAAATCCTAAACGTCAGTGTCTAGTCCTTCATCTGGCTCTATTATTGCGCCCTAATATGTATACTGAATTTGACTTTAGAATATTATTAGGCATTATTTTGGGATGCCTCCACCGTGCGGTGGACATCTGGCATCATGTAACTTTGGCCGCCATATTGGATTTTATGTTAAATTGACATAATTTTTTTTCTCGGTAACGGCTGGTTCGATTTATATAATTTTTTTTTGTTGGATTTCTTATTTTATAAGGAACAAGATACTCTCTTAAGATATTTTTGATTTTAATGTAACAACTGATATAAACGCCCAAAACTTGATTCGAAAATATGCGATACTACAAAATGGCCTATTCTTTTTTAATAGGTATATTTAAAAAATAAACTTTGTATAAAAGTTGTTGTGCTATTCAATAGCCATAATCCACTTTTTGAATTTTTACAATATCTTTAATAATAAAGGTTGCATGGCCCACTTTTTCCAAAAAAACACGGAAATTTTGAAATGTTAAAAACGGCTAGAATGTCGAAATTAAAAAATGTTTGCATTCATAAGATACATTAATTAGTTGTCAACATTTTTAATATTTTTTTTTATTTTTCAATAAAAAATAAAGAAAATTTTTGATGAAATTCAATTTGATAATTTTTAACAATTTTTGTTTCCTGGTTTTTGGTGTCCACTTTTTTGTCAGGTACTTTTTTTAAAAAAACATTTGATGAAAATTGTTGCTCTATTCGATAACCATAATCCACTTTTAAAATTTTTCAGGGTTGTACACGAATACAAGTATTCGTATTCGAACCTGTATTCGAATACTTTAACAGTATTCGTTATTCGTATTCGAATACATTTTTTTCAAATGATTTTGTATTTGTATTTTTATTCGTAAAAATTCAAGTGATAGTATTCGTATTCGTAAATTCACGAATACTTTTTACGAATACATTTTAATAGTCGAACACAAACGAGTAAGTTCGTTTTGCAATAATTTTAAATTTTGCGCCAAAAATCGTGGGAATTGTATTCGCAATATTGTATTCGTAGTCTGACGAATACGAATACTTTGTATTCGTATTCGTACCCGAATACATGTTGTTTCAAATGTATTTGTATTCGTATTAGTGCTTAACATGTAGCTAAGTATTCGTATTCGTATTCGAATACAAAAAAAAAGTATTCGTGTACAACCCTGAAATTTTTACAATACCTTCATTAATAAAAAAAATACGGCCCACTTCTTATTAAAAAACACGAAAATTAATCAATTAAAAAAAGTATAGGCCATTTTGTAGTATCGCATATTTTTGAATCAAGTTTTGGGCGTTTATATCAGTTGTAACATTAAAATCAAAAATTCTTAAGAGAGTATCTTGTTCCTCATAAAATAAGAAATCCAACAAAAAAAAAATTATTTAAATAGGACCAGCCGTTACCGAGAAAAAAAATTATGTCAATTTAACATAAAATCCAATATGGCGGCCAAAGTCTAACCTATTCACTGGCCTAACCCACCCACTGATCTAACCCATTTAGTTTAGTGCTTTCTGTTGCTCATCATCTGATTCAATGGATCATGTTACCTATCCAGGAGCAATAGAAAGCCCTTATTACCTCAAAATCGAAAGTCCTTAAGCTGTTATCACGTCCACAGTGAGCAACTTTATTAATAATATCTACTTTTGCCATAACAAACAGGCCTGTGATATCATTTTTTACTCTTCCAATGTAATACCCCGTTAAGTCATTTTTTTCAGTTATTTCAACTGGATGGATGCGTTCATCATCATCCGTAAAAGTATTAATGTGAGTCCAGTTCCAACCTAAAATTTACATTGTTACTAAGATCAAAACGATAACATTTTACCTACTAGAGAGTGTTCCATACATGCATAACTGTTCCATAATGAGACATATTCCACAACAACGACAATTGCGTTTGTTTAACATTTAGCCGGTAAAAACAAATTTTCGGAATACAGTATCAAGGTACCCTAATTTCCTTTAGTTAAGCAAAGGTTTTTTGATAATTAAATGTAATTTAAGTTTATTACACGAATATAGTTGTTATAACGTAAGCAAACTTTTTACGTGGGATCAATATTTTAAGATGTGTTTCTCTGTCTGCATTTTTACAAAAAATCAAGCAGGGAGGGTTATTTAAGGAAAATTTGGCCTACTTCTTATGTACTACAAGATTGTTGTCGTAAAATCATAGCAAATCTGGAAAAAAATATATAAAAGCCAGATTTTTTATATGTGTTAGAACATGCATTAGGGAACTTAAATCCACATTTTGCACACTCCTAAGGGGTGAGCTTTCCCCCCTATCAATTAAAAAGGGGGGGATTTTTGCAGTGTAAATTTTTCCGTTCCTATTGGTCGTAGATTTTTTCTTTTTTTGTATTGTGTAGCAAAAATTAATGACTACAACTTTTATAGAAATAATTTTTTTGTAACTGTTACAAAAAAAAATATGATTGCCAAAAACCTGGTCAAAATATGGGTATTATATTTGTTTTTTACAAATAACTCGGTTTTTGTTTTTATAGTCAAAAATGACTTCCAATATTTTCTAAAGATCTGTTTGTCTTTTACAACGATCAAAAAATATTTTTATGGTAAGTCCAATCCAACCGTAGAAATGGGGCCCAAAGTCTGAAAAGTTGCGTTTTTATGAGTGCGCTGGGTCAACAAATTTTGTGTATACATTGTGATTAAAGCCAAAAAATTTAAAACAAATGCTTCTTATTACCCATTTAAGCTATAAAAACATAGTGCCCACCCAAAAATTAAATAGGTGGCCCCCCTGGGACCCCATTTTGCAAAAACATACATTTTTTGATTTTCTAGTAAAATATGCATTGTGTATTTATGTGTAGTGCTCGGTGTAGTGCTAATCTGAAAAAATACTGACAGCCCCCTTGGGCCTCCTTTAGTCAAATTTTGTTAAAGTCACTCAGGCTTGTTTTACCTATCGTGATTTCTACAACTGTCTTCTCCATACCGTTTAAAGTTGTGTTAGAACATTCAAGTGATAAAAACATAGTGCCCACCTAAAAATTAACTAGGAGACCTCCAAGGACCCCCTTTTGCACAGAAATTTTTTGTTCGGGTTTTTGTTTTTCTCATAAAATATGCTTTGTGTATTTATGTGTAGTGCTAATTTAAAAAATACCGACAGCCCCCTTGGGCTCCCTTTAGCCAAATTTTTTAAAAACGAGCCTTAATGCTTTAAAAAAAATTGATAAAGGGGGCCCAAGGGGGCTGTCGGTACTTTTTAAATTAATTGTAAATACACAAAGCATATTTTATGAGAAAAACGAAAACCTGAACAAAAAATTTCTGTGCAAAAGGGTGTCCTTGGGGGTCTCCTAGTTAATTTTTAGGTGGGCACTATGTTTTTATCACTTGAATGTTCTAACACAACTTTAAACGGTATGGAGAAGACAGTTGTAGAAATCACGATAGGTAAAACAAGCCTGAGTGACTTTAACAAAATTTGACTAAAGGGGGCCCAAGGGGACTGTCAGTATTTTTTCAGATTAGCACTACACCGAGCACTACACATAAATACACATTGCATATTTTACTAGAAAAACGAAAAACCGAACAAAAAATGTAAGTTTTTGCAAAAGGGGGTCCCAGGGGGGCCTCCTAGTTAATTTTTGGGTGGGCACTATGTTTTTATCGCTTAAATGGGTAATAAGAAGCATTTGTTTTAAATTTTTTGGATTTAATCACAATGTATACACAAAATTTGTTGACCCAGCGCACTCATAAAAACGCAACTTTTCAGACTTTGGGCCCCATTTCTACGGTTGGATTGGACTTACCATAAAAATATTTTTTGATCGTTGTAAAAGACAAACAGATCTTTAGAAAATATTGGAAGTCATTTTTGACTATAAAAACAAAAACCGAGTTATTTGTAAAAAACAAATATAATACCCATATTTTGACCAGGTTTTTGGCAATCATATTTTTTTTGTAACAGTTACAAAAAAATTATTCCTATAAAAGTTGTAGTCATTAATCTACGACCAATAGGAACGGAGAAATTTACACTGCAAAAATCCCCCCCTTTTTAATTGATAGGGGGGAAAGCTCACCCCTTAGGAGTGTGCAAAATGTGGATTTAAGTTTCCTTATGCATGTTTTAACACATATAAAAAATCTGGCTTTTATATATTTTTTTCAAGCTCAAACGACAACAATCTTGTAGTATTAAGGAAGCACGAAATGCACGAGATGCAACCAGAAAAAAGTTACAAAGCAGTCCAACAAAACGTAAGATTAGTGCGGCACCTCTGAGTGTTTTAGAATTGGGGAAAATTGTCGATCTATGGAATGATGAATGCCCGGAAGGGCTTCAGAGAAAGTTTTACCATGTTGTTGCGGTGGAATTAGCTTGGAGGGGTGGAGAGGCCTTGGCATGTTTAATAGATTTTTTCGTCATCGAAAGAAATAATGATGGAACCCCTACTAATCGAATTGAGTACAACCCCATTTTTACTAAGACGTGCCAAGGTGGATCTAAAAGTTGCGCTTGTAGCAAATAGCTCATCCTAAACACTACAAATATTAATGCCTGCCCGGTTAGATTATTTCACAAATTGTTATTAAAACGGGGCAAAAACATTACTAGTCGTAGGCTATTCTTGCGCCCAAATCGTTTTTGGAAAGTTGAAGGGGACAGGTGGTACGATGACATGCCTTTGGGAAGAAACACCATTCTAAATTGGACAAAAACGTCGGCTGAAGCCATTGGTTTAGACACCAAATCAAAAAAAATTACCAATCATTCCAATAGATCATCAGCAGTTAGCAATTTGGCTAAAAGTGGGATAGAAGAACAGCAGCTTCTAAAAATAACGGGACATAAAAATCCCAACTCTATAAAACCATACTTGGTACTTGATGAAGAACATCACAATAAAATTATCAACAATATGCGTGCAAACACTAGTTCCACTAATTCCTCTGTTTCCTTTAATTTTGATAATTGTAGCTTTAACAATTGTGTTTTCAATAAATAAAATGTTTCATTGTTTTCTTTATAATTTCAAATATTATTCGACCGAATATCCCTCGAACATTGATTAATTCTTATAATGATCACAGATTCCTCACGCGCGTATCCAAAGGTAACCACCCTCCGCCTTCGGCGTCGAGTGGTTACCAGGCAACGCGCGTTCGAATATCTGTGACCATTATTGCGAATTATCAATGTCCTTGGCACATTATAGCCGATAAGTCTCTCGTGAGACAGATTACTTCTAAATAACTATAATAATAATTTCTAATTTTTTATGGTCTCAAGAAATGTCTCGAGGAATGCTTTTTTTACATTTTCAGAGATTTCAGAAATAAATAAACGAGGCAATTTTAATATAATTAATTGAATCTTTGAATTGGAGATCATCCCTAAAGACTAATTTTTATTACACAATTTTTTTTGTTCTAAAAAGATTTTGAATTTGATAGATCGACCGACGAAAGGCACGTACTATGTAGAATAATTGCAAAATGTTGTTTTGCCTCAATGAAAAAGCATTGTCTTTTTAATCTAGGAAGCCATGCAATTTGATCTAACTGTCATAAGTGTCAAAGTTGGCCATACCTGAGTATATTCCAGGGATCTTAGGCCCGCATAAGGTCGCTTAAAGATGTATGTATACATAGGTATGGCTCTTTAGGTATGGCCATCCGCTTATTTTTTCGCAGTAGGCGGTGCAATTTGATCTAACTGTCAAACAAGACATCTATCAAGTTTGATGGCACTGTCATATACAAAATTTCAATCAAAAACTAAAGTTTACCAAAAAAAAGACACAAAACTAACATTAAATTGTTTAGTCGTACCCATTACCTGTGCTAGCAGCCCCTAATTGCAGATTTACAAAAAATACTATCAAAACTTCATTTGATCCCAGGCCAGCAAGTGCTTTTCGTTGAAAAAAAATAGTTTTTTTTTTATCCTGTGCCGAAACAGTTAATAAATATTTAGTGGATGTGTTTTATCCTTCTTTTACATTAAATAAGTGTGACTCTGTGAACATACTTACCCTAATTTAAGGGAAAATCTAAATCAATAATAAAAATGCATAATAAGCAAGTTACGTCAACTTTCGGTTAAACCGGAAGTTGTAAAATTATAAGATGTATCATTTTTTCAAACTTATGCAAACCAAATTTTAAAGGACATGGCACATTTAACGTTGCGAAACCGGTCCCGTTAGATTTTGATGAAATTTTACACAGAGGTGCAGAATGTCATTGTGAACAACTTTTAAATTCCCCTTTTTGCTGTAAAAATTCGCGTTTCGGCGCTACACTCCCTTTTACCCCCTCCAAAATGTTATTTTTTGTATAATAAGATAAAAGCTGGTGATCCACAAATATAATACAGGTGTTGATTGGTAGGGATAGGATCCAAAGGGCAACGAAAACCAAAATTAACAGGATGCCGACGTTTCGATTTATTTAAAATCTTTTTCCAGGCGGAACTCTAAAATTAATTTACAAAAATCAGTCTTATTGCACTAAACATTTAACATATGAAGATAAAAGCAAAATAAAATGGTGATGGTGGTTGTTACGGAAAATTTTTGCAGAACTATCTGATAAGAGCAGTTACTTATTATTGTTTGTTTTTTTTTTTTTTGTAATTTAGACGAAAAGTTTTACTTACTTAAAATTAGGTTTCCTTTGTTAATGAAAAACATAAATTGTAAAGATAAAAACCATAGACGACATACATTAATAAATATTTTCTACAAAAATAATTATAACAAAACAAAAAACACTCAAATAAGAAAACTTAACAACCTCAAGTGTAACCAAAGACCAACCACTCCTACCTACAATGTTAACAAAAAATGGTTAATCAACGTATCAAATAAAAATATTCCAAAAAATGTTGAATACGTTCTTAGTCTGGGTCCTAAATTCAATCAACCGTACAAAAAATCAAATGTTCCTTTAAAACAACTAATTATTGACTCTGAAGTAATAATCCAAAAATTACCTGAAGAGGAAAAAATAAAAAAACGCAACATAATAGTCAACACTATTACGAATTACTTAAAAATCAACGACAAACCTTCTAACTTGCAAAATTTGATGTTCAAAGATATTAAAGACACACATGAATTTTTAAAAAATAACCAAGAAATATTAACTACAACAGCAGATAAGGGAAATACAACCGTAATCATGAACAAAGAGGAGTACCACCAAAAAGCATTAACGATTCTAAATGATACTACAACTTACGTCAAATTAAACAAGGATCCTACCATTACCAATCAAAATAAAAATAACAAATTAATAGACAGCTTAACCAATAAAATGTACATTTGCAAGGAACGCAGAAAAAAATTACAATCAAAAAATGGAATTTTTCCGAAAATGTATTTTTTACCCAAAATACATAAAGATAACTATCCATTAAGACCAATTGTGAGCTTCGTAGGCAGTCCAACTTATGATTTGTCCAAATTTTTAGCTGATCTATTGAAAAACGCCTTTATCAGAGACGAACATTTTGTACAAAACTCCTTCGAGTTAATTGACCAATTAAGAGACGTAAAAATACCAGAAAACTATATTTTAGTATCTTTGGATGTAGTGTCTCTTTTTACCAATATACCAGTTGATTTAACCTTAGAATTGGTAAAAGAAAGATGGGACCTTATAGAAAAAGTATCCCCTATTCCAAAGGATGAATTTCTTAACATTTTAAATTTTTGCTTCAATAATAACTATTTTAATTACAACAACGAATTTTACAAACAAATATACGGTCTGGGAATGGGAAATTGCATGTCTCCGATTTGCTCAGATATTGTTATGTCTGAGCTACAAACTAAATGCATTTCACAACTCAATTTTCCTCTCCCCTTCTTCAAGAGATACGTGGATGATATTTTAACTGCAATTCCAATTAATACAGAAAATCAAATTCTCGAAACTTTTAACAAATATCACCCACGATTACAATTCACAATAGAAAAAGAAGACCAGAAGAAAATACCCTTTTTGGACGTTTTGATTATTAGAGAGACTGATGGACAACTCTTGTTTTTGATTGGTACCAAAAACCCACCTTTTCTGAAAGATATATTAACTTTAACTCTAACCATTCATTTCAACAAAAAATTAACATAATTAAAAACTTAACATATAGAGCTGTAAACTTATCAAGCCCCCAATTTTGGCAAAAGAATGTGGACAAAATAACAACATTTTTAAAATTAAATAATTACCCATTAAGTTTAATTAAAAAAATTATGCATTCAACCAAATATAGTTCTGAAGAAAACAAAAGTACACAAATTTATAACAAGATACCGTACATTCCCAGTTTGTCTGAAAAAATAGGTAAGACCTTATCAACAGAAAAATTAAAAGTTGCTTTCAAGAACGAAAATACAAACAAAAAATTATTTTTCTCAGAACTAAAAACAAAAACATCAACTTGCTATGAATCGAATGTTATTTACAAAATACCATGCCAAAATTGCGAAAAATGTTATATTGGCCAAACCGGAAGATATATAACTGACAGAAAAAAAGAACACGTGAGGAATTGCCAAAAACGAAAAAATAATTGTACGGCTTTAGCAGACCACCACTTCAATGAGTCTCATGATTTTGACTTTGAAAACATAAAAATAATTGGCAAACAAAAATACTTAAACAAAAGACTTTTAAATGAGATGATTGAAATAAAATCAGACTCTTCCACCGTCAATAAGCGCGCCGATTTAGATAACCTGAACTCTGCGTACTACAATATAATTGAGAAGCTAAAACCGCCAACGTGAAGCGAAATCATAACAAGACACTGTGCCGTACCTTATACATATCGTTTTTAAAGTAAAACTTTTCGTCAAAATTACAAAAAAAAAAAAAAAAAAAACAAACAATAATAAGTAACTGCCCTTATCAGATAGTTCTGCACAAATTTTCCGTAACAACCACCATCACCATTTTATTTTGCTTTTATCTTCATATGTTAAATGTTTAGTGCAATAAGACTGATTTTTGTAAATTAATTTTAGAGTTCCGCCTGGAAAAAGATTTTAAATAAATCGAAACGTCGGCATCCTTTTAATTTTGGTTTTCGTTGCCCTTTGGATCCTATCCCTATCAATCAACACCTGTGTTATTTTTTGTTTTGTTTCAAATTTTACAGATGTTTAAAAAAAAATATTTAAAACAACTTTTTTATGACACATTTTTGCCTAAAATATATTTTTGGCCCCCCACTAGGGTGGCTAGTAAAAAATTGATTTCTTGGGTTAATTGTGTACCCCTCAGAAAAAATTACATTTTTAAAAAAATATTTCACCGGGCCCCAAGGCCAAAAATGTTGTAATTAATAAAAAATTGCTAAAAATTTTATTTTTTACAATTCACTTTGAAGTAATGCAAATAAATTTTCTTATAGTAACAGCATATTGTATAAAAAAAAAACGAAATTATTTTGACCAAATTTGACCGTGCCCCCAAAGGACAAAAAACTGTAAATTTTGGTTTTTTTGTTTTTATGCGAGAAAAGATGTTTTTTAATAAAAGCTCCCTTTAAAGGATCACGATGGATCTACAGCAAATTTTGCAGATAGATTTTCGTAAAAAAAGAATTTCTAAAAGAATTTCTTTACCCCCAAATGATCTCAAAAGACCCCAAAATGAGAAATTTTTAATCACGTTGGATATTTACAAAATTTTACAAATAGATGCAAAATAAGGTTTTAAAAAAAAAATTATACTTTTTCCCCCAAAAAAATGTCCCTTCCCCCTTTTTTCCCCTTTTTTTAAGAAGGTTCCTTTACGGGGCCAAAACATTTTTTTACAGAAAAAAAAAAGTTTTCAAAAACCTTATTCTGCATCTATTTATTTGTAAAATTTGGTGTAAATCCAACGTGATTGAAAATTTCCCATTATGTCGGTAATTTATGTTTTGGTAATATTACGGTGTTTTTAGAAAAATGTGACGATGTGAAGTCCCAATATTACCAGTAATATTACCCAACATCGGGTAATATTACCAAATTGCAGGTAATATTATTGCGGTAATATTACGCTCACATTACCCACACAATACTTGTATAATAGTAAAAATTTGGGTTTTCCGAACTTTTTCGCAAGTGTAATTTTGTAAACATGTACAAGGTCTAGCTCAACCGTAGCCATCCGTAAGGGGGTGGTTCATTTTGAAACATTTCCAAGGACGTGGTAATGCCCTTTTTGGTCATGTTTCACCGTTCGTAAAGAATGGTTAATTTTATAACAAACTCAAAGGTGCGCTTAAACATTTTGGGCCGAGCACCGCCGCTTTTAATTTATTTTAATCCATTGCTCATGGATCACAAGATCATGATCCGAACTTGACCAATCATAAAGACTCCGTGGCTTCACGGAGTCATAATGATTGGTCCAGTTCGGATCATGATTCAATGGATCCTGATGTGATCCGTGAGCAATGGAAAACTTCTATTATATCAAAATGACAACTATCTTGGGAGCGAGGCGGCAGCCCCCGAATTTCTTGAACTTTAAATTTAATCTATATTCTCCCTTGTCATTTCCCTTGTCCGAGCAATAATGCAGCTACAAACTAATGACGGCGCAAACTCATCTATTCAAAGAATTGTTTTATCTAGAACTATACCCAATTATTGATACAGACCTACTGTCATCTTCAGACTCCAATTTTTTGGGAATATATATATATTCGTATGATAATATAAATACATGTCAAAAATAGGTACAAATGAACATTATAAAATGGAAGATGTTTAATTTCCAAATTAAATTAATTTTTTGGGAAGATGTTCATGTATCGCTACCAGTATGTAAATCCACATTTTGTGCAAAATATGTAAAAAAAAATTTAATTAATTTTTTGTTTTTATACTAAAAATATTCATTTAGCTGGTTTTATCATATTTATAGCGGTGGTATATTTCTAATTTTTAACTTTTCTAGTTTACTAACTATTTGTTTACTTCCAAATTAGTCTTGCACTTTATTTGTTAAAAAAATTAAAAATCAAATTTAGATTTTCAATATTATTGGAAAAAAAACTACAACCTTCACAAACCTAACTATTATTTTTTGCAGAAAAAAATTAGATGCAAGCCACTGTAATGACATAAAAAAATTGTAGGTTAAATTGTCACTTTGACAACTTTGACGTACAAAACATAAAAACAGGGTGAACGAAATTGTGATTTTTTAAATTTTTTGTCTCATTTATAGCCCCTCCAGGGGGTTTATATTACATTTTTTAACCAAATTATAACATTTTATAATAGGCTTTACCATTCTAAGAGTAAATCCAGTGAATATAACAAGTAAATTTATCAAAAAAAAACCCACTCCACAGGCGGCAGCTGCTCGAAAAAAACTCACCGCTCAAAGGGTTAATTTTAAACTGCGCATGCCCGCGTATTTGAAAAATAATTTTTCGTAATTAATTTATTATTCGACCTAGAAATTTTTTAAAAAATTGAGAGTTTGAAATTACTACTCCCAAAACCCCAAGGAATTAGAATAAAAATTATCAACTTTTTACCTAGTCCAGGACTCTATTACCCCCCAGCACAAAAAAATCTCCTATCTCCGTTATTATTCAATCTACAAAAAAAATATTCTTTACAAAATTAATGAAAATTTAATTTTCTATTAAAAATGTTTCTACGTTTTTTTGTAAATGTAGACAGTGAGTGTTAGGAATCGAAGATTGCTTTGAAATTATTTCTATGATTTTTAAGTTTTTTGAAATTGTCAATTAGTTAAAAAATAAATATTTTTGAAAGTTGTCATTTCTAATATTATTGAGTATTAGTAAAATACACACTCGACATAAGGCTGCATTCGGTTAGATTCGGTTTATGTAACATTTTGGTGACCCCGACGTGATTTTACTAAGATTTAGAAGACAATTTTTGGATATTTGTAAACTAAGATAGAAGTTAACATGGAGAAGACCTTAAGAGTGTTAGACTTGCAGAAAGCGTCCTTTTTCAAGCTGTATGAAACTATAACTGAAGAATTAAATTCTCAAACGCCTGATGTAAAAAAATTACAAGCAAATATGGTCGTTTTAGAAAAGAAGCATGAGAATTTCATGGTAAAGAGCGGAAATTTAATCGACCAAATGTTAGACGATGATGTTCTTTCGGACAAAATTGACGAAGAATTTGAGAAAAGTGATGAGATTACATTAAAATTTAATCAAATAAAGATTGATTTAATAGAAGTGATCGAAACATTTAAAAAACAGTCAACTTCTTCTGTTCCTTCTCTTCAAGTCCAAGCTTCTACAAGTTTGATGGAAAGTTTTAAACGAAAACTTAAACTACCTACCATAGATTTAAAGAAATTTGGAGGAGATTTGAGGGATTGGTTGCCATTTTGGAGCCAGTTTAAAAGAATTAATGATGATGAAAGCATGGAGAGTAAGATAAATTCCAATATTTGCTTCAGTATTTAACTCCGAAATCCCGTGCCAGACAACTTGTTGAAAGTTATCCTCCAACGGCCGAAGATTATAATAAAGTTATCGGCTATAATGTGCCAAGGACATTGATAATTCGCAATAATGGTCACAGATATTCGAACGCGCGTTGCCTGGTAACCACTCGACGCCGAAGGCGGAGGATGGTTACCTTTGGAAACGCGCGTGAGGAATCTGTGATCATTATAAGAATTAATCAATGTTCGAGGGATATTCGGTCGAATAATATTTGAAATTATAAAGAAAACAATGAAACATTTTATTTATTGAAAACACAATTGTTAAAGCTACAATTATCAAAATTAAAGGAAACAGAGGAATTAGTGGAACTAGTGTTTGCACGCATATTGTTGATAATTTTATTGTGATGTTCTTCATCAAGTACCAAGTATGGTTTTATAGAGTTGGGATTTTTATGTCCCGTTATTTTTAGAAGCTGCTGTTCTTCTATCCCAGTTTTAGCCAAATTGCTAACTGCTGACGATCTATTGGAATGATTGGTAATTTTTTTGATTTGGTGTCCAAACCAATGGCTTCAGCCGACGTTTTTGTCCAATTTAGAATGGTGTTTCTTCCCAAAGGCATGTCATCGTACCACCTGTCCCCTTCAACTTTCCAAAAACGATTTGGGCGCAAGAATAGCCTACGACTAGTAATGTTTTTGCCCCGTTTTAATAACAATTTGTGAAACAATCTAACCGGGCAGGCATTAATATTTGTAGTGTTTTGGATGAGCTATTTGCTACAAGCGCAACTTTTAGATCCACCTTGGCACGTCTTAGTAAAAATGGGGTTGTACTCAATTCGATTAGTAGGGGTTCCATCATTATTTGTTTCAGTTTAAAAGATATTATACCAGCGTGTTTTGTAGAAGAAATACTTTATTAAAAGTTAACGTCATACAAATTCTATCGTAAAAACAACTGAACTAAAATAAACATCAAACGATAACTTGATTTAAATATTCTACTCCAACATCCCCACTAGAATATTAATCAAGAGTAAGCCCCATATTTCCAATGCAATGATTTTGTTTTGAACAGTTCAAGGCTTTAGTGTGTATATCTGCAATCATATCTTCAGTCCCCACATGCTGCACTTTAATCATTTTGTCCATAATTTTCTGCCTGATAAAATGATGGCGCACATCAATATGTTTGGTTCTTGCATGATATGCATTTGTAATGGCCAAACAAATAGCACTTTGATTATCACAATTAATCAATATAGGAACTGGAGACTTAAGACAAAATTCATCTTGAAATGCCTTTAACCATAATGCTTCTTGAGTAGCCGCTGATAATGACATATACTCTGCCTCGGTTGTAGAAAGTGCCACAGTTTGTTGTCTTTTACTATTCCAAGAAACAGCTCCCCCTTGTAAAATAAAAACATAACCTGTGCACGATCTTCTTTCGTCAACATCACTAGCCCAATCAGCATCACAGAAGCCAGTAAGATCAGAATTACCAGACTTATGAAATTCCAATTTTTTACTTAACGTGCCTTTTAAATACCGAAAAATACGTTTAACAGCAGTCCAATGCGCTTTCCCAGGGTTAATATTAAATCTGCTTAATGCATTTACAGCATAACAAATGTCTGGCCTTGTACCATTAGCCAAATACAGCAAAGAACCAATGGCTTCCTGATATGGAACGTTCTTCATTTCATCACTTTCTTCAGAGGTTTTTGGACACATTTCTTTTGTTAACTTTTGGTTGGGATCGATAATTAGTTTGGATGGTTTGCAGTCAGCCATGTTAAATTTCTTAAGCATTTCCAAAATGTAAGATTTTTGATCCAAGCTGATTGTTCCTTTTTCCAAATTTCTTGAAATTTTCAAACCAATACAATGATTTGCCTCTCCTAAATCTTTCATTTTGAATCGTTCGGTTATTTTCTTTATTAAGGAATCTTTTTCATTTGCATCATTGTAAAAAATTAAAACATCATCCACATAAACAGACAGAAATAGAATTGTTTCCGAAATTTTGAAGTAAACACAAGGATCAAGATTAGATTGTTGCAGACCTATATCTCTCAATGCAGAATCAAATTTTTTGTTCCATTGCCTGCTTGCCTGCTTAAGTCCATAAAGAGACTTTTTAAGATAGCACACTTTTGATCCTTCGCGGAAAAAATCTGGTTGAACCATGTAAACCTCTTCATCCAAGTCCCCTTGTAAAAATGCTGTTACTGCGTCAATTTGGTGAATTTTTAAGTCGTATTTTGCTGCCATTGCCATTAATAAGCGAAGAGAATTATAACGAATAACAGGTGAAAAAGTCTCGTCGTAATCGATGCCTTTCCTCTGAGCACAACCTTTAATTACCAAACGCGCTTTATATCGGGATTATCAAAATCGTCCATGGGCGTCCCAAAATGAACATCACATGTTAAAAATATCAACAACTTTTATTTAATGTTCATGAATCACATATAGTCATCTTGTATATTATATTTCTTTTTATCATACGAATATATATATATCGGGAAATATTTCCATCTGCATCATATTTAATTTTGAAAACCCATTTTGAATTAATTGCTTTTCTATTTGATGGCAAATCCACTAATTCCCAAGTACCATTTTCCAACAAAGAATTATACTCCTCTAACATAGCAGCCTCCCACAAAGCCTTATCTGGTCGCGATAAAGCTTCTTCAACTGTTTCTGGATCACTTAAAACATCTGAAGTTTCTGCTTTATATAGAATAAAATCGTCAAATTTCTTTGGTAAAATAGTTCTTCGAGTTCTTGTCTCTTGAATTTCTTCATCACTTGAACTTGAATTCGAAGACATGCCTACATGTTCATCAATATTAGCAGAAGCAGAATTAATGATAGGTTCATCAATATGTTCAGCAGAAACAGAATTAATGACAGGTTCTTCCACATCACTATTTTCCAGTGCATTTAACTGATCAACGACAATTGTAGAAGTTTCACTGGGAAAAACCACTTCCAATATAGGAACTTTCGGGCTTTCTGCTAATGTAGGCCTAAACGAATCAATATTTTTGACTTCTAGAAAATCAGCATCTCTGCTTTTCACAACTTTATTTGTGCCTGGTTTAATGAAGCGATAACCCTTGGAATCTTCACAGTAACCAACAAAAGTCATTTTTTCTGCTTTTGGATCCCACTTGCTTCGACTTCGCTTTGGTATATGCACCATGGCTTCACAACCAAATATCTTAATGTGACTAATATTAGGTTTCTTATGAGACCAAACTTCTTCAGGAGTAATATTATTTAAACTTTTTGTTGGAGATCTATTTAAAATATACGCACTAGTGTTCACTGCTTCAGCCCAAAACTGTTTAGATAAATTACTATCAAAAAGCATACATCTTGCCTTTTCCACTAACTTTCTATTGAACCGCTCAGCAACCCCATTCTGTTCTGGTGTGTCTGGAACTGTCGTTTGATGTTGAATACCACACGAAGATAAAAAATATTTAAAATTATTGTTGCAATATTCTGTACCATTATCAGTTCTGAAGATTTTTATTTTTCGATTGGTTTGATTTTCAACTAAGTTCTTAAATTCCTTGAATACTGATAAAACTTCCGTTTTCGACGTTAGGAAATAAACAAAAACTTTTCGGGAGAAATCATCAATTAAAGAAAAAATATATCTTGCACCCCCAAACGACACACTTTCCATCGGACCACATAAATCTGAGTGCACAAGTTCCAGAATTTCCGTTGCTCTTGTACCTATATTTTTGAAGGGTTTTCTTGTTTGTTTTCCCTGCAAACACGGTATACAGGAACATTCATTTATTGGATTCTTCAAATGGATGCCAGTGACTAAATTTTCCAGTTTTTTTAAATCGTGAAAATTTATATGTCCCATTCTTCTATGCCACAGCAAAAAATCTGATTTTGAAGATGAATCAGCATAAAAAGTGGATACACAGGGATTAGGTATCTTAAACATGTTGTTTTCAGCAAAAAATTCTGTAATCACCTTGTTTTTCTTGGATATTTGACAAACATTATCAAACTTTACACAATAACCATCTTTTACAATTTGACTGACAGATATTAAATTTGCACATAAACCAGGAACTAACAATACATCTTCGAGCAAAATTTGTTCATATCGACCATCAAACTTTTGAACATTTAATGAAATACTGCCTTTTGCAACAACACGAAGTTTTGAGTTATTCGCAACAGTTATGTCCTTAGCATAAAATTCCACACGATTTTGAAGCCAATCCTCTCGCATAGTCATATGAGCTGATGCTCCAGAATCTAAGTACCAATCAGTTTTATTCGTAACTCCAACAGATAATGCGCAAAAACCAGCAGTTTCAACTTTATTTTCATTCAAATTACAATTTTTTGACACATGTCCAAACTTATGACAATTATAACATTTTACTTGATAAAACTTCTTTTTGGTCTGTTTTCCATAAAAAGCTTGATTACTGCTTGAAGAAACTTTAACATCTTGCAAAATTTTCGTTTTAATACTATCTCCAGTAATAGGTAAACCAGAACTCTCAATACCCATGATCATAGGCTTATATTCCTCCGATAACCCGGCAAGCAATAAAGTACCAATCCATTCATCAGAAACATCAAAACCAATTGACGACAACTTGTGAGCTGTACCAACAATTTGGTTGACAAATTCTTCAACCGAATCACAGCTTTCCAACTTGGTAGTTGTAAGAGTTTTTAAGAGACCTACTTTTCTGGTAAGACCCTTGTCTTCAAATGTTGTCTTCAATTTATCCCAAACTTCCTTAGCTGTTGTTGCTGTTTGAATATGAACATAGTTGATAGGATCAATCAACAAAATAATCTTAGATTTTGCTTTAAGGACCTTTTTAGCATCTGCCTCAACTCCAGTGACACAATCCCATAACTCTTCATGTTCCAGAAACGTTCTTACTGCAAATTGCCATGTATTCCAGTTTTCACGACCCAACAATTTTTCTATTGCAGGCAATTGATGACTTGACATAATGACACAAAAAAAAATAAATTTTTTGTCGTTTACTTTCAAATTATTCTTTTAAAAATTTCTTCTTTCTTCTTCAAATTTTCCCTGGGCCCATAACCAGTTGAAAAGATATTATACCAGCGTGTTTTGTAGAAGAAATACTTTATTAAAAGTTAACGTCATACAAATTCTATCGTAAAAACAACTGAACTAAAATAAACATCAAACGATAACTTGATTTAAATATTCTACTCCAACAGTTTCGATGACGAAAAAATCTATTAAACATGCCAAGACCTCTCCACCCCTCCAAGCTAATTCCACCGCAACAACATGGTAAAACTTTCTCTGAAGCCCTTCCGGGCATTCATCATTCCATAGATCGACAATTTTCCCCAATTCTAAAACACTCAGAAGTGCCGAACTAATCTTAAGTTTTGTTGGACTGCTTTGTAACTTTTTTCTGGTTGCATCTCGTGCATTTCGTGCTTCCTTAAATACAATTCCCAGAAATGGATTAATAACAATTTTAAATTCGTTAAAATATTTTTCTTCTAATAACTTAGCAGACACATTCCAAATCGTTTTTACCGTGCTTTCCTTGAACTCTTTACCATCTTTCTTCTTCATATTTACTGCCCAATCTTTTAGAATTTTTGCTAGTTCTTCAATGGATCGGTTTCCGTTTAGTTCATATTTACGTACTTTACAAAAATCTAGAAACATGTTCCAAATGTATTTTTTGCTTTGGATCGTATTTTTTGGGGTTGTTTCTTCGATTAATTTGTTTATGGACTCATCATTTTCGTTTCCAAATCTAATTTGAGGAGAAGTCGACATTTTTCGTTAATGCGTTTTTTAAATTGTCACTTGACGTCAAAGCATACTTTTGTTACTTAAATATTTATAAACCATAGATTGTTGCCATAGTGATTGATAATGTGCCTAGGACTGTTATCAGTCTAAGTTTGCTGTGATTGGTCAGTTTTGCACACGTGATCACAAATACGCAAATTTGATTGGACTTTGACATATGTCAAAAATTATCGATAGTTTGAAGTCGAGGTTTGGTCGAAAGGAACTTCTGGTAGAATTTTATGTACGAGAGCTTTTGAATTTAGTTTTGACCAATTTAACTAATAAATCAAAACTCAGCAATTTATACGAAAATTGAAGCTCAAATCGTTAGACATTACTACAGAAACTTATTCAGCTATGTTGTACCCATTGATTGAATCCTGTTTGCCTGAAGAAGTTTTACGTGTTTGGCAGCGTTCTGAAACCTTCTCATCTGATTCTACACTAAAAACAAGATTGAATAATTTGATGGCGTTTTTGAAAAAAGAAGTAGAAAATGAAGAAAGAATTATATTAGCTACCAGTTTTGAAACACAACGAAATAGAAGAAGACCTGACGAAAATTTGTTAATTCCATCTGCATCAGCACTTTTTAATTAGAATCATGGAAAATGTATTTTTTGTAAAGAAGACCATAAAAGTGATAACTGTGCTGAAGCTCTAAAAATGACGTTGGTTCAACGACGAAATATGGCATCCAAGACAGGTTGCTGCCATAGATGTTTGAGATTTGGCCATATTTACAAAAAATGCAGAGTTAATGATGGACTTAAGTGTGAAAAATGTGGAGGAAAACATGTTACCGTTATGTGCTTTAAAGATGTTCCAAAACTTAGTCCTCGAGAACGAGAACCAAAAGAAGATGCTGCTGAAAAAGTTGAAAGTCTTGCAAATCAAACCTTTTGCCACGTATTTCTACAAACCTTCACAATAATAATTGAAGGACCACATAAATCACGCAGAATAAGAGCACTAATTGATACTGGATTTCAACGATCTTATATTACTAAAAACGTTGCAATTGAGATGGGATTGGAATCAATAAGAACAGAAGAAATGATTCACTCACTTTTTGGTGGATATAAATCTGAAGTTATTAAGAGCCCGACATCCCACTTCCTCTTATGCAAATTCATGTACAACTTAGGCCCCAGTTTTTAGAGTTATTATTAACGCGATTGTTCTAAAATTTTGACAATATCATATTTACTTCTTTTAAAGTGCCGCTTGTTTGGCACATTTTGTTTTGGATTCGTAGTTTAGCAAAAATAACTGTTTAAAGTAGGGTGTACGATGCTTAAATCAACAACTGTTATTTATCTTAAACTACGAACCCAAAACAAAATGTGCCAAACAAGCGGCACTTTAAAAGAAGTAAATATGATATTGTCAAAATTTGAGAACAATCGCGTTAATAATAACTCTAAAAACTGGGGCCTAAGTTGTACATAAATTTGCATAAGAGCATTGAGTAATATAGTCTGTATTCACTGATAAGAGGAAATGGGATGTCGGGCTCTTAAGCATGATTGTTATATGGTAAAATTAAGTAGCATTAGTAAACGGTACTCATGTTCTATGGAAGTTTTTGAACAGTCGGTGATTTGCTCCGACATCAATCAATAAAGGGCCTTGGATACAAGAGTTACAGTCTTTTCAAGTTTCCATTCATGATGATGTAGATAGTCCAATCGAAATATTGTTTGGTGCGGATGTCGCTGGAAAACTTGTTACTGGAAATCGTTTTATTTTGAAAAATGAATTAGTAGCTGTAGAAACAAAGTTAGGCTGGACTATTATGGGAAAAGCTTACACAAATAATAATAAAACGTATCATTCTTCATCTATGATTGTTACTTCATTGCATTGTAAAGAAGATTCCATTACAAAACATTGGAAACTGGAATTGGCAGTTATGAAGAATTTTTTAAACACTGTTCGACAAGATGACGATGGTCGATTTGAAGTTAGTTTGCCGTGGATGGAAAATCACCCGCCCATATTGAATCATTTTAATGTAGCGAGGAAACGTTTAGATATTCTAATGAAAAAATTGGAGAAGGATGGATATTATAATGACTACAATCAAGTTTTTCAAGAGTAGTTGGCTGAAGGAATCATTAAACGAGTTTCATGCTTCGAATTGAAAATTCCTGATGGACATTATTTACCACACAGACACATTGTTAAGTTAAGCAGTGCAACTACTAAACTGAGACCCGTCTTTGATGCTGCTGCAAGAGTTAACTTGCAAAACCCGTCCTTGAATCAATGCTTAGAAAAAGGTTGTAATTTAATCGAACTGATTCCATCTGTTTTGATTCGATTTCGGATGAATAAGTTGGGAGTTTCGTGATTCGTCGGACATTAGAAAAGTTTTCCTTCAAATTTCTCTTAATCTGCCTGATAAAGTTCTTTTAGAAAATGATAAACGTTCATCACCTTTTTCAACCAAGACATTGGAGAAGCTGAAGAATAGTTTTTATGTGGACAATTGTTTAACCAGTTTGGATAATGCTGTTGAATTAGAAAATTTCATTGATGAATCGCAAAAAGTTTTGGCGGAGGCTCAATTTGATCTTAGATTATGGGAATCAACAGTTTTGGAAGAAATGCCCGAAACTACTCATTTAAGCCCCATTCTTGGACTAAAATGGAATCGAAATATAGATACGCTGGAACTTAATTTAGAAAATTGTAAACTTACGAAGATTGAAAAAGTCACTAAGAAAATCATATTATCAGCTGCGAATAAAATTTTTGATCCCATTGGATTTGCTGCTCCAGTTCTTCTTTGCCCTAAGATATTGTTACAGAAGACATGCACTTTTAAGCTTAGTTGGAATACAGAGGTACCAGAAGAAATTCGAGATCAGTTTCAACAGTGGTTTAATGACGTTAATATTTTGGCCCAAGCAAGAATACCCAGGTGGTGCAGAAAAGAATTACAGATGGACATTGTGGATTGCAGTTTACATCTCTTTTGTGATGCTAGTAAAGTAGACTATGCAGCTGCAGTATTCTTACGGACTCAGTCAAAAACACAAGTACATGTTCAAGCAAAAAGTCGAGTGGCACCTATCAAAACACTGTCTATACCAAGATTAGAACTTTTAGCAGCCACTATTGGAACTCGACTTCTTACGTTAATGCGCAAATAGTTTCCTGATGATATCAAAACATTTTGTTGGTCTGATTCAACGACGGTTTTATCATGGATAAATCGAAATGATATTTGGAAGCCTTTTGTAAAGAATAGAGTTGATGAAATTAGAAAGCTTACTGAAGTAATACTTGGTGTCATGTTCCTGGTCACTTAAATCCTGCAGATCTTCCATCTAGAGGCTGTTCAGCTGCACAGTTAGTAGTTCTCAAGTGGTGGGAGGGCCCAGAATGGTTGCTGAAGGAACCTAAAGAATGGCCAGTTCAAAACTTTGATGTTTGTGAAGAACAAATTTTGCTAGAAAAGACAAAAGGAGTGACATCTCTATTAAATCAACCAAATAATTCTTGGTTGTATAATTATTTTTCTTAATATGAAAAATTCACTCATTTAATGGGTTGGATAAGGAGGTTTATTTTTAATTCTAAGAACCCACAAACCAAAAAGAAGAATGATTTATCTGTAGAAGAATGTTTGGATGCCGAATTATGTGTATTAAAATTAGTTCAAGAAGAAGATTTCGGTAAGACAGATATAAAAAAGTTTACCAGTTTGAAGATTTTTGTTGACAAAATGGGTTTATTGAGAGTTGAAATTCGGATTTCTGAGCGAGATGATAGTAAAAATTTTCGATATCCGATATTTTTACCATCAAAACATCCAATTGTAAGAAGATTAATATTTGAAAAACATGTGCGCAATTGTCATGTTGGAACGCAAAGTCTCTTAAGTATATTACGAGAACAGTTTTGGATTATTGAAGGCAGGAAAATTGTGAGGTCAGTTGTTTCAAAATGCATCGTATGTAGAAGACAAGAAGCACGAAATTTGGAAGTTCCTCCAGCTCCATTACCTAAAGATCGTGTACGAGATGCAGCTATTTTTGAAATTACCGGTGTTGACTACGCAGGGCCTTTATATTCTAAAAACAAGCAGAAATTTTGGGTTTGTATTTTCACCTGTGCAGTATATCGAGCTATTCATTTGGAATTGGTCAGTTCCTTATCTACAGAATGTTTTTTGCAAGCATTAAGAAGATTTATAGCACGTAGAGGTCGACCATCAGTAATATATAGTGATAATGGTACTAATTTTGTTGGTGCCAATAATGCCTTTGCGTCATTGGATTGGGACAAAATTTCGATTTATAGCACTGCAGTGAGGATTAAGTGGAACTTTAATCCACCCTCAGCTCCTTGGTGGGGAGGATGGTAGGAGCGGTTGATAAGAATATTAAAGCAACTACTTCGTAAAACTCTTGGAAAAGCTGCATTGAATTATGAAGAATTGTTGGTAATTTTGGTTGAGTGTGAAGCTGTGGTAAATTCAAGACCCATTACATATATTTCAGAAGATGCTTCAGATTTGATACCTCTTACACCAGCTATGTTTCTTCAAGAAATCAGACAAATTGCTGTCTCAAAAATTGATGTTATTGATGAAAGCTCATTACAAAGAAGGTTTAAGTACAGGCAAAGAATTAAAGAAGAGTTAAAACGACGATTTCGCATTGAATATTTGGGGCAATTAGTCTCAAAAGAAAATAAAAGGAACGACAAAATTAAAGAAGGCGATTTAGTATTTATTGAAGGTGATTCTTAAAGACTTGATTGGCCACTAGGCAAAGTTGTTCAGTTGTTTCCTGGAAAAGATGGTGAAGTGAGATTGGTCAAATTAAAAACAGAGTTTGGATATTTAATGAGGCAACTATTATACCATTTGGAGATGGATGAAAATGATTGCCCAATTAATAAATCTGTTGAAATTTCAAAATCTGGACGAAGAATAAAACCTCCAAAGCGACTTGATTTGTAGAGTTGACTCAAAAATAATTTACATGATTTTGAGTCAAGGTGGGAGTGTGTTAGGAATCGAAGATTGCTTTGAAATTATTTCTATGATTTTTAAGTTTTTTGAAATTGTCAATTAGTTAAAAAATAAATATTTTCGAAAGTTGTCATTTCTAATATTATTGAGTATTAGTAAAATACACATTCGACATAAGGCTGCATTCGGTTAGATTTGGTTTATGTAACAGTGAGGTTAAAAAAACAAAAAATTAATGGTTTTAGTAGCAAAAAACTTCTAAGTCCGAATCGTGTCATGATTCGATCAAGAAGGCCATGCAAAAAATATTTCAACCAAAAAAAACAAAAGCAGCTGTCAAATCAAATAACCTCAAATATGTGAAACGTCAAAGCTGAGGTTTATCCTCTTTGTTAACGAAATTCTTCTTGTTTTATGTTAATAGTTTGCACTCTTCGCAGATGAATAAAAAAAATTGTTTTATTTTAAAAACTAATCTTGTAATTGTTTCTTGCGAAGAGTATTCTATAGAATGTGTAGCAATTATATAACAAACTGACTTAGCTTTGATTTAAAAAATATAAAATCGCACTTTCACCGAATCCGAGTTCTACTCGAGCTACTCATTTGCGAAGAGTTACTTCTACGCGTTTTGACTTCTACCCATTCCGACTTCTGCCCATTCTAGTTATTTTGTTACTTTAATAAATTATAAAATCTGCTTGGAAAAGTACATACCTATATCAATGACTTTTTGAGTTTGACTCAATAAAGATATTTTTTTAATTTATTATTATAAAATCTGCTTACGTTGTTTCTAGAGAATTAGAATAATACGGAATACTAAAGAAGCCCTCTTATTTGCGGGCGCACATGAATTCATCCTCCCTAATGAGTTTTACCCCTTGTCACCACCCGCTGTGAAAAAGGTAGCACATTAATTCATCCGGGGACCAAAATAATCCTGTTAAGGGTTAATCCCTTTTAGGAAGGTATCTTGGTAATAATAATAAATAAAATCATACGAAGTAAAATTATAACCAATGGTCAAGACCAAGAGTTATGCGTAGAAGATGTTAGGTTGATCAAAAATACAATTTACCAGACAAGAAAAAAAAAAAAAAGAAAACTGCACAAGAATATCTACTTACAGCTGCAATTAGAATTGTTATGTTTTCATGTGCAACAAATTTAAAATTTCTTATATAAGCTAGTGTTTTTACACTTTTTAGTAGCAAAACTTAACTTAACCTACCTAACCTTGTGTCCCCCAGTGTAAAAGTGTCTCCTAGTGTTTTTTAGAGCGTTCTCATTTTATTTTTGTTTAATATATGGAGTTTATTTTGACAAAATATTATTTTTATTTTATTCTCAGGTAGTTTTACTTATTTTCTCAGGTACCAACCCCCCATGGCCTGCCGGATGAATTCATGTTCTAATTTTCAGGTAGTTTTTAGACGCGGATGAATTCAGGATCGCCCTTATTTGCAGACATCCAATATGCAGACATTCCAAAATACTCTCCAATTTGCATACATAGTCATTAAGTAAGAGTTAATCAATTTAAATGCAGTAAGAAAAGGATAATCCTTTAATTTGAGATGTTTAGGTATGTATAGGTACAGTATAATGATATTTTATGCTTTTATTTTGTACAAAGATCAAATAATTGTAAACTAGTACAATGCTTTCTGATAACGTGTTGATACATTTTTAACATAAAAACACCGAGGAACAACACCTAGAATATGTCACGCAGTGTAATGCACACAATTTTGGACGCACTGCTACGCACCGACATAGCTAGAGTTTATATTTTCATTTTAGCAGCAAAACTTAACCGAACCTACCTAACCTAATGTCCCCCAGTGGAAAAATGTCCCCCAGGGCTTTCATAGAAGTCAGTCTAAAACCCTGAAATTCAAAAAAAACCCTGCGATGTTCCCTAGGGGGACGATGGCCCAAAGTCTAAGATAATTGATTAATTTCTAGTTTTTCTTGAAAATATCGTGCGATCCACAAAATTTGACGTCGACTCTTGCCATGCATTTGTAAAATTTCAATTTTTTTCATTGTTAAAACATTGTTGATTGTCATATTTTTGACGTTCCACAGCCAGAGTCGACGTCAAATTTTGTGGATCGCACGTTATAAGTGATTTTCAGCGGCTGTGCGCTGCTTAAATACACCCGTTTAAAATGCTTAATACTCTTAATTCAAAGAAATACACCTTAAAATAATAAATTTAAGTACCTAGATAAAAATAACAATGAAAATCGATCTTCTAATTCCTAAGATGGTATGCATATTGGACTTTACCTAGGTAAATAAATCTCATTATAGGTATCTATCCTTTTCGTTTTTGACTATTTATGTCTGCAAAATGGGTGTCTGCGAATAAGAGGACACGATACTAAATACCAAACAATTATTACTCTTATTTTGCGATATTTTTGTCGTTTTATAGTTGTACAGGGCTTGTCAAATCAATGGTGGTGTTTGTTTGTATCATTTCTTCTTTTCTAGCCATACTACTAACAGTGGTTTTGTTCTTAACAACAAATAAATAACAATGTCAATGTCAAGAAAAGAATGAATCCAAGCAATCAAACAGTCTCAATGTTTTAAAAAAATAATTAAACTTTAATAAAAAGTTTAATAATTTTTTTAAACTCCTATTTAACTTTTTTTTAAGAGCATAATTAGTACATTTATTTGAAATTTGTTTTGTGTTTGATAAGTTTGTAAAGATATATATATTTTTTCTCAGTTTGGAACACTTTTCACCACTTTTTATTTCAATAAAAATATTTGTACTTACAGGGTCGTCCTGTATTCGAAAATAAGCAATCTTGAATCTCGTACAAAGATACATGCACTAAAATAAAGTATATTTCTAAAATATAAACAAAGGTTCTCCCCAAACAACACTTTAAAAAAATCTGAATACGTATTTCGACAGCTATGCCGTCATTTTTAGCAGAAAATAGAAATACGTATTCAGATTTTTCTAAATAAAGTGTGGTTTGGAGAGAATCTTTGTTTTATATTATACTAGCGATTACCCGGCATGCGTTGCAATGCCATAAAAAGTTAAAATGTGTTGATATGTTTTTTTCCAACCTTTATCCCGGTAACCCCTTTTTCCGGTGTCATTTATTCCCGGCCACCTCTTTATCCTGGTGACTATTTTCCCGGTCTCCCCTTTTCCTAATGTCCCTTTTTCCCGATGACCCCTTTTCCCGGTGTCCCCCTTTCCCGGTAACCTCTTTTCTTGGTGACCCTTTTCCCGGTGACCCCCTTTCGCGGTGACCCCTTTTCTCGGTGCCATCTTTTTTCGATGGCCTCTTTTCCCCAGGTAAAAACATATGTACTTGGGTTAAATAAATGTTTATCTACCGCAATTAAAAAAATATATCTAACGTAATTAAACGTAGTATATTGTTTCCAACTAAAAATAGTTTTTTACTTGGGCGTTTTTGAGGTCGCTAAATGAAAATATGAGGTTGAAAAAATTATTAAAGACATCCGTGAGGTCATGGTTTACCAGGTATGACCTGACCCTTAGCAAATTTATGAAAATTTGCACTGAAATGGAATAAACCTTTTTTTAGTATTTGCCTCGAAGGCGTGTTTGCAAATACTACTTTTTATTACTCGGGCACTACCCGGGTAACTTTTATCTCTCTCAGGTATACAAGGACCATATCTATTTGTCTTTGTCTTTCTTACCCGGGTAGTGCTCGGGCAGTATTTCACAACAAGGCTTCGAATTTGGTAAAATCCAAAAGGTGGGTTTACATTTTTTTTATATTTGATGTTACACACTAGGTCTTCAAAAGTTATGTTCTTTAAGGGGAATCCTGTTGGTTTCTCAAAAAAAAAATCCAACCAAGATCTGCTTGTGCAGGTTTGTAGCCACTACTACCAAAAATATTAAAGTGAAAAATTCCCACAAAATGTTAGCCCCCATCTTGTATAGAAGAGAGTTAGTACTTTTGTTAATACCTCAACTATATGGCATTGCTATATACTTACAAAACTTAACACTCAGCAGAAAGAGCAGTAGCTTCGAAGAGATCATTTTTAAAATTTTTCTTCAGAAAAAAAAGGTAACTAACAAATCTAAATAGTTTTTTTTGTAGTATGTATGAAAAATTTTCGCAAACAACAAAATAACAAATTGCACTAGTTTATTTAAAGTGCTAAATAAAGTAAGCATTTAATCACAATGCTAATAATATTTTTTGATGTGTAATTGAGTTTTAATTTCATTTTTAAATTATTTCTGCCTAATCACTTCATAAACACGCCAGATTAATTATTAATTCTTTCTATTTTTGCCTATAAAATGACATTTATTGCACAAATTAATTAAACAAACCATTATAGACCTTTTCCGTTGGTCGTATGTTCATTGTTAAATTTGACATAAGTCATTGTGACACTGGTGGTGACCACCTGTATTACAAATGATTTATGTCAAATTTAACAATGAATGTCGGACCAACGGAAAAGGTCTATAGCTACTAGCGGGTAAAACTAAAAATCGCACCTGGTGTTATTTCTTAGAACCTCGTCCTCGTTAGTCATAGAGTAAAGATATTTATTCACCTACAGGGTGTCCGCGATCAATGTGCTTTTTTTTAATGGGAGATATTTAGCTGGAAAAAATCCAAGACATTTGGTAAAAACAGTTTTTTGAAATAGTAAATAATGGCCTAGGTAGACTAAAAACACTTAATCGTAAATATTTACCAAATGATTTGTCTAACCATCATGAAAATTGTACTATCAATAAAGATAATAAAAACGGTCATTCGCTCTGTTACCCACCAACCCCAACCTAGAATTTTTAAATTACAACCCCTATCTTAAGCGATACCTCATTTGAAAGAGAAAAAAATAAGCTTTACGATGGCGGTAAAAAAACTAAAATTGGCTGACCCCTTTTTGAAATAATAAGAGTTCCTTTTTCTGGCGATAACTTTTGATCGGTTTGTAATATTTATTTCTAATTTTTTTAAAATAACTGTGTAAAAAAACACTAATTTTTAGCAGCAAAAACATTTTTTTACTTCTTTACAAGAATTAAAATAATTTTTTTGTTTTTTTCTATTAGTGGGGGGATCATGTGACACTTTATTTTAAAGGTATTTTTATTTCCTATACAAAGGTTATAAAATTTTTTAAAAAAATCAGTTAGTTTCATTTTAAGGACCTGTTATAAAAAAGAAACCACACAGGCATTTTTCAAAAATAATTTACCTAACAACAGGTTTCAAATGGGCACCATTATTGGTCTAAAAAAAAAAAAATCCAACAAATCTTTTGTAAATTTTTTATAACCTTCGCATAGGACATAAAAATACCTTAAAAATGAGGTGTCACAGATCCTCCTTTTATTAAAAAACACAAAACATTTTTTTACCCCTTGTGCAAAAGTAAAAAAAAAATAATTTTGTGCTGTTAAAAGTGTTTTCTTTAGGCAATTATTTAAAATTTTTTAGAAATAAATACATATTACAAACCGATCAAAAGTTATTGCCAGTTATTCTTAGTTGGGGTTGGTGGGTAACAGAGGGTTAAAGAAAAAAAATTGATTGTCCCCCTTCATAACTAAATTGATTTGTTTTTTTTTTAAATATATTTGCTACATTAAAAAAGTTATAGGGGGTGTCTAATCCTCAATTGAACACACTGTATACCGTGTGTCCCGCAAAAAGCGCACGAGCTCATAACTTTCTACGTATATTTTCTACAGAACTGAAATTTTAGCAGTTATCTAAGAAGACTTTAAGCCTTCTTTTACATGCATTTACAAAAATGTATGACTTTCGGTTTAACCGGAAATGACATTAATTTTGTATTTTTAAATTGGACACCCTATATCTTTTGACATTTTTGGGAACATTATTTTGATAAGAATACAATCATTTAAAAAAAATGATGTAATCACCAATATTAACGATTTTATAGCACTTTGAAAATGAGCTAATTTGGTCCTACAGAGAACGCTGCAACCTATGCTTCAGAACTCTATGACGAAGATAGACGATTATGATGAAATTAGGTGATTTTTAAAGAGCTATAGAATCGTTAATATTAGCATTGATCAAGTATATATAGATATACAGCGCAGGGCTTTTATCGCTTTAGCGCTTTTTTTAATCGCAGAAGGCCTTAGAAGTATTAAAAAAAATTTGTGACTTTGATTTTTAAGGTTATAAAGTTTGGTGTTAATTGACACTTGTCAGTACAAATGTGGGTCATAAATGTCTATTTAATTTATAACTAGAGTGAAAAGTCTACTGCCTGCTGTCCTCATGAAACAATTCATGATATTCCCGATCCACACATTGCGTTTCTTCCAAAATGCGGTTGGCGCATTAATTGCATGAAGCAAACCTTTACAATAGGCCGCAACCGCATTGGCGTATTTGAATTTTGTGGAGCCCCCGCACAAACTTTTTTTTGATCGTAAAAATTTTGCCGCGGGTAATTTCTTTAAAATTTTAACACTCAAAACACCATTTTCATATTTATTTTCTTTTATTTCGGGGTCCCCAATTTGCTCCTAAATCTCTAGGGCCCACCTCGGGTTCTGCGGAAGCACTAAATACGTCACTGGAACCGGACAAGTTTAAGGGAATATCTACATTTAAAATAATGAGTTGTTCTTCGCTGGTAAAATCGCAATGTGTAAACCAGGACTTATTTTTAAGTTTGCACCAATAAAAATAGCAATCACAATTACCTAGAGCAATTTCATCTTACAATGCACGCGAATATTGTCCTTAGAAGTTATTTTGCAAAATTCAAACATAATTCAATGTTTTTTATGCCTTCCTCAGCACTAAAATACTGCAATTTTTCAACCATTTTTTTAAGGTGTTTATTCTTAGGAAATTTAAATAGTTTTGGGGTTTTATTTTTTCTGGACTAGCTTCACAACGCCAAAATTGCCACACATTGCCACTTTTTACCATTATGAAATTTTTTTTAATAAAATTTAATAATCTGACATAAATCTCGTCGTCCATCAAACAGTCAAAGCTAGCCGATTTTATAAATCTTGGAAACGCAGGTTTCCTTAGAGATAAGCTCCATAAGCTCCATTTTGCGCACCCAGTTATACATGGGTGCTGGATCTCTAGTAGTTTATTTACCTCCATGATATTAGTAATACATTATTTTTTTAAAAGCGATTGTATTCTTATTAAAAGAACCTGCCTTCATTTCATCCATTAAGCCTCCTGAACCTCGTACAGAATCATATAGCAGATTTCTCTCACAAATAAATAAAGAACAATTTTTAATTGATATTGAGCAAGCGCAATTTACTAATATATTTCTTTTAAACAATATTGATCAAAAAATAAGCAGATTTAATGAAATAATTTTAAATATTTTTAACAAACATGCACCTCTTAAGAAAAAACATTTAAATAGAAAGCCACGTCCCCCGTGGATAACAGACAACATATGTTTAATGAGGAAGATGAAGCAGAAAGCTCTTACAAAATTCAAGAAAACTGGCCAATCATCTCATTGGGACTATTATAAATCTATAAGGAATTTAACAAACTCAGCATTAAAAAATGAAAAAAGAGTATACCTTAATTATGCTCTCACTCAAAATAATAATAGCACCAAAGTTATGTTCAAGAAATTAAAAGAATTAGATATTTTGCCTAATAAAAAAAACACGGAAGTTCCTGATCACTTAAACAATGTTGATGGTATAAATAATTATTTTACAAATTCGGGCGCCAACAACTCAATTCCTGACATGGAGATCAAGCAATTTTTAGAAAACAATATAAAAGAAGGAGTCGCAGCATTTAAATTTACACCAATCAATGAAAACGAAGTATACTCAGCTCTTTTATCAATAAAATCTAAAGCAATTGGAGTAGACGGGATAAGTCTAGATATGCTTTTATTATGCTGTCCGCATATTATTCCCATTCTTACACACATAATACATTATATTATACAATCTGGCGAATTCCCCAATATTTGGAAATCAGCTTATGTACTTCCTATACCAAAAATTAAAAATCCAACAGAGTACAAAGACTTGCGACCAGTAAGTATACTTCCAACTTTGTCTAAAGTGTGTGAAAAATTTCTGAACGAACAGCTCCGAGAACATGTTGAACAAAATTCTATCCTCCCAATAAATCAGTCGGGCTTCAGAAAAATGCACAGCTGTGCTACTGCGTTGCTTTCGGTAACGGATGATATTTTATCTGCCATAGATAGAAACGAATTAACTGTTTTGGTCTTATTGGATTACTCAAAAGCGTTTGATAAAGTCTGTCATCCGTTATTGATCGCAATGCTGCATTATATTGGACTTGGCGAGGAGGCTATCAAACTTATGAATAGTTTCTGTCATAACAGAACCCAAAGGGTTGGATATCAGGGAAAATTGTCCAGCTCAACTACGTTAGCTAATGGAGTAGCACAAGGTGCCATAGTGAGTCCTCTGCTGTATGCTGTTTATACTTCTCTCTTCGAGAAATGTCTTCAGCATTGTAAGAGTCATTTTTATGCCGATGACAGTCAACTACTATACTCCTTCTCTGAGTCTCACATTTTAAGAGCAAGTCAAGAAATCAACTCAGACTTAGAAGCGCTGCGTATTTTGTCCAACAAATACTGCCTAGAGTTAAACCCCACTAAGTCGAAAATCCTCCTATTCGGTCCAAAAATACGTCGTACAAGATCTCAAAATTTACTAAACATCAGACTTAACGGAGTAGCATTAAACGTTTCAGAATCTGAAAGAAACCTTGAATTGATAGTGGATCATGACTTAAGGTTCGATAACCACTTAAACAAAATAATAAGAGGCGCTTACTCAAGTTTAAAACTAATCTACAAAAATAAAGGTGTATTAAATATAAAAACAAAAACCACTTTATGCGAATCACTTGTGCTGTCTCAGCTTAATTTCTGTGATGTTGTATACGGACCATGCTTAACTAAGGCAAATGCAAATAGACTGCAAAAAGTGCAAAACTGGTGCGTACGACTTATCTTTAATTTAAAAAAAAAGGAATTCACTGAAAGATAGATATAAAGCATTAAAATGGTTAACCTTGATAAAACGTAGACAACTTCACCTCGCTGTTCTCATTTATAAAATTATTAAGTTTAAAACACCTCCATATTTGCTCAATAAGCTTAGTTTTCGCACTAGTGTTCACAATGTGAATGTTCGACGTAAGGACACCTTGTCAATGCCTCGACACACTACGGCTGCCTTCCAAAGATGCTTCTCTTATAACGCCTGCAAATTGTTTAATGATATTCCAGCGGATATAAAGAAACTGTCATTACCAAATTTTAAAAATAAAATAAAAAATATACTTTTAAATGACTAATCAACATCTAAATGATCTCTTAATCTTTTCTTAAGTATATAAAGTAGGGTATATCACCCATTAAACAAGGCTATATGAAAGATCGGTGTTAAGGTCCGCTTACTTAGCGGGCCTTAACACCGACTTAATATTCGATAATATAGTCTTTAATTAATGTTTATTTTTATTATACTTTTATGTTGTTATTATTGTTGTTTCTAAGGGTTAAATAAATGCTATTTATTTATTTATTTATTTTAATGTTCCTAAAAATGTCAAAATACATAGGGTGTTCCATTTAAAAATACAGAATTAATGTCATTTCCGCTTTAACCGGAAGTAATACATTTTTTTAAATACATGTAAAAGAAGGCTAAAAGTCTCCTTAGACAATTCCTAAAATTTCAATTCTGTAGAAACTATACATCGGACGTTATGAGCTCGTGCGCTTTTCGCGGGACACACGGTATATATATATTGGGTTTCCGTAAATAAGAGGACCCGCTTAATTTAAATTTAAAGCTATAACCCAGGAAAATAAAACAAATATTAATGCAATCTGCCGAAAAATTATTTGTTAACTTTTTTTTTGTCATTATCTTTATAGTGCCATAATATACAACATATCAAAAGTCCCCTAAGATCCCGTGCCGGCGTCATGCCATTTAAGAGGGTCAAAGGTCGAAGAGGTCAGTTTTTGGTGAATAAGTCTCTTTCTATTGGTCTCACAAAAAAAAATGTGATTGTAAATTTTAAATTGGACAATTATCTACAAAAAAATTTATACACACTTTTCCATCGAGCGACCGTTATCGCGTAGTATTGTCAATTATGCATTACGTTGGTATAATTTTAACACCATTTTAACACAATACACAAACGTGGTAAATTTCTTTAAAAAATTTTTAACCAGGGTTTTAATTTAATCTTTAAGATACATAATCGGCAATAAATAGTCTTGTAAATTATCAACTGCGTGTATACATGTGCTCCAAAAATGAATTTTTAAATGTCTGTAATTCCTCAGGTTAATAAAAAAAATTAAAATTTTTACAAAGAGGTGTTAGCTCTTGTCCTTTCAATAAGTTACATCCCCCTAACAAAGCCCCAAAGTATTTACTAATCTTTAAAAAAAAATATTTTAGAAAAATGTTACAAAATTTTTAATACAAAGCAAACTATGTATTGAAGTCCTTTTCAATAAATTGTATGTATGTTCCATACCTTCATAATTCATGTTTTTATATGAAATAGTGGAATCAAGTTCTGTTAAAAAGTGTAATTTTGTTACCGAGTAGCGAAACCGGTCTCAAAATGTTCGTATTAGCAAGTATAACAACATCCTAAAATTTCTACAAAAAATATTGGGGGGAACCCCCTTTTTTTAGCGAAAAATTGGTTTATTACCCCTTTTTTGGGGTGATTTTTGAGTTTTATTTTTTTTAAGCCCCTTAGAGTATTTGCTACAATTTGGGATTAATATCCTTTTATTGTCGATGTTAAAGGAACCGTATTACCAAATTTCGTGACATTTCGTTTACCCCCCCCTCCCAAAATTAAAACAAAGGTGTTTTATCTGAAAAATTAAAACTGCTATATTGATGTGACGAAATCTTATCCAAATTGAATGAAATTTGAAATAAAAGTGGCTTTTAATAGCTACAATCAGATTTTCAAATTTTATCCAAAAAAATTTTATAGTTTCGTCATAAAAAAAGTTCGTCAATTTTTTGAAGTTTTTTAAACTGCTTCCCTATTTGTTCATTAAATTGTAGCAAGGTCTACTGGATGTTATATGAAAGATTTATTTATGTTATTATACATGGTATAATGTAAGTTTGACTTTTTTGAAAATTTATAACATTTTTGACCAGTTAAAGTGTGTATATTTTAGAAAGTTTTGTAATTCTCCCTTCCCTCCTAACTATTAAAAGAATTTATATTTATTTTTTTTAATTCATAATATGCTTTATTTTTAACAAAATTTAATTTAAACTGTGAAAAAATGTTTTTCGCCCAAAATGAGGTGGGGAAAAACTTACTTTTTAATATTTAATTTTCAGCAGAAAATAGAAATACGTATTCAGATTTTTCTAAATAAAGTGTGGTTTGGAGCGAATCTTTGTTTTATATTATACTAGCGATTACCCGGCATGCGTTGCAATGCCATAAAAAGTTAAAATGTGCTGATGTGTTTTTTTCCAACCTTTATCCCGGTAACCCCTTTTCCCGGTGTCTTTTATTCCCGGTCACCTCTTTATCCTGGTGACTATTTTCCCGGTGTCCCCTTTTCCTAATGTCCCTTTTTCCCGATGACCCCTTTTCCTGGTGTCCCCCTTTCGCGGTAACCCCTTTTCTTGGTGTCCCCTTTTCCCGGTGACCCCTTTTCATGTTGTCCCCTTTTTCCGGTGGCCTCTTTTCCTGGTGACCCTTTTCCCCGGTGACCCCCTTTCGCGGTGACCCCTTTTCCCGGTGCCATCTTTTTTCGATGACCTCTTTTCCCCAGGTAAAAACATATGTACTTGGGTTAAATAAATGTTTATCTACCGCAATTAAAAAAATATATCTAACGTAATTAAACGTAGTATATTGTTTCCAACTAAAAATAGTTTTTTACTTGGGGGTTTTTGAGGTCGCTAAATGTAAATATGAGGTTGAAAAAATTCTTAAAGGCATCCGTGAGGTCATGGTTTACCAGGTATGACCTGACACTTAGCAAATTTATGAAAATTTGCACTGAAATGGAATAAACCTTTTTTTAGTATTTGCGAACACGCCTCGGAGGCGTGTTTGCAAATACTACTTTTTATTACTCGGGCACTACCCGGGTAACTTTTATCTCTCTCAGGTATACAAGGACCATATCTCTTTGTCTTTGTCTTTCTTACCCGGGTAGTGCTCGGGCAGTATTTCAGAACACGGCTTCGAATTTGGTAAAATCCAAAAGGTGGGTTTACATTTTTTTTATATTTGATGTTACACACTAGGTCTTCAAAAGTTATGTTCTTTAAGGGGCATCCTGTTGGTTTTTAAAAAAAAAAATCCAACTAAGATCTGCTTGTGCAGGTTTGTAGCCACTACTACCAGAAATATTAAAGTGAAAAATTCCCACAAAATGTTAGCCCCCATCTTGTATAGAAGAGAGTTAGTACTTTTGTTAATACCTCAACTATATGGCATTGCTATATACTTACAAAACTTAACACTCAGCAGAAAGAGCAGTAGCTTCGAAGAGATCATTTTTAAAATTTTTCTTCAGAAAAAAAAGGTAACTAACAAATCTAAATAGTTTTTTTTGTAGTATGTATGAAAAATTTTCGCAAACAACAAAATAACAAATTGCACTAGTTTATTTAAAGTGCTAAATAAAGTAAGCATTTAATCACAATGCTAATAATATTTTTTGATGTGTAATTGAGTTTTAATTTCATTTTTAAATTATTTCTGCCTAATCAGTTCATAAACACGCCAGATTAATAATTAATTTTTTCTATTTTTGCCTATAAAATGACATTTATTGCACAAATTAATTAAACAAACCATTAGCTACTAGCGGGTAAAACTAAAAATCGCACCTGGTGTTATTTCTTAGAACCTCGTCCTCGTTAGTCATAGAGTAAAGATATTTTTTATTCACCTACAGGGTGTCCGCGATCAATGTGCTTTTTTTTAATGGGAGATATTTAGCTGGAAAAAATCCAAGACATTTGGTAAAAACAGTTTTTTGAAATAGTAAATAATGGCCTAGGTAGACTAAAAACACTTAATTGTAAATATTTACCAAATGATTTGTCTAACCATCATGAAAATTGTACTATCAATAAAGATAATAAAAACGGACATTCGCTCTGTTACCCACCAACCCCAACCTAGAATTTTTAAATTACAACCCCTATCTTAAGCGATACCTCATTTGAAAGAGAAAAAAATAAGCTTTACGATGGCGGTAAAAAAACTAAAATTGGCTGACCCCTTTTTGAAATAATAAGAGTCCCTTTTTCTGGCGATAACTTTTGATCGGTTTGTAATATTTATTTCTAATTTTTTTAATAACTGTGTAAAAAGACACTAATTTTGTTTTGACTTCTTTACAAGAATTAAAATAGTTTTTTTGTTTTTTTCTATTAGTGGGGGGATCATGTGACACTTTATTTTAAAGGTATTTTTATTTCCTACAAAAAGGTTATAAAAAATTTTAAAAAAATCAGTTAGTTTCATTTTAAGGACCTGTTATAAAAAAGAAACCACACAGGCATTCTGCAAAAATAATTTACCTAACAACAGGTTTCAAATGGGCACCATTATTGGTCTAACAAAAATAAAGTCAATAAGTTAGCTATTTCTGCAAAATACTCTTCCGTTTTCTTTTTTCATAATAAATACTTTAAAAAAAAATCCAACAAATCTTTTGTAAATTTTTTATAACCTTCGCATAGGATATAAAAATACCTTTAAAATGAGGTGTCACAGACCCTCCTTTTATTAAAAAACACAAAACATTTTTTTACCCCTTGTGCAAAAGTAAAAAAAAAAATAATCTTGTGCTGTTAAAAGTGATTTCTTTAAGCAATTATTTAAAATTTTTTAGAAATACATTAGCCGGCAAAATTATCACGTGGCGGATCCTGCATGACATCAGTAAAGCTTCTACCATCCTGAACTAATCTTCATGAATGGATAACTGTCTTCTAATGTCGTCCTAACATCTGTGATACCCCAAATTGGGCCACACCAACCATTTTTGAGAAATATCGTTGACTTGTGTTACAAATTTTTCTCAGATAGAGACGGTCTAACTTGATCACTGAGCTTAGTTTTTATACTCCTCGCAGACAAAGTCGAAAACGAGGAGTATATTGTGATTGTTTTGAAAATTCTAAAATCGTCAAAAATGATCGTAGAGCAAAAATTCTTGCAGATTCGTGCGTTTCATCGAATTTTGAACAACTTTCAAAAAATCCGTCTGTCTGTCTGTCTGTCCGTCTGAACTCTGTCACGTTTTTTGTAAACACGATAACTTGAGAACGAAGACCCCAATCATGTTCAAATTTTCAGGAAAAATCGTTCCTATTAAAATCTTGGTTGGGATTGTTTTTGAGAAAAATCAGATAATGACAAAGGGGGCTCCAGAGCCCCCCAACTGGAAAAAAATTCATATTTCGGTCATTATAAAATGTACAATTTTTTTTTTTTGTAATTTTAAAGCCTTTCCAATTCTTTACAAAAAGTAATTAAAAGTTTTTTTTGTACGACCCCACATAAGCCTCCCAATTAAATAAAAAGCCATATCTTCGTTATTTCTCAATTTACAAAAAATAATGAAGTTATAAAAATAAAAGAAAATTAATTTTTGTATTAAAAAGTATTTTTTGTTTTTTTTTGTCAAGTTTTTAAGACAAAAAAGGCCAAATGAAAGATTTTAAGTGATATAAAAGTTCTAAGTCACGTAAGTCTGGGCTCGGTCAAGGTGGCTTTGCAAAAAAAATCAAAACAAATGCATCTTTCTAAAGGCTAATTAAATCCTAAACGTCAGTGTCAGAATTGATACTTATTTATGCTCTTCGCTAATAAAATTCATTTTTTGTTATGAGAGAGTTAATAGTTTGGCCTCTTCGCAGATTTTTTTAAATAATATTAAAAAATTGTTTTTTTTTAATTTTATTAGTTATTGTCGTATTACTGCGAGGAGTATCCCATTAAATGTCGGCATTTTATAGAAAAATCTAACCGGTTTATTGCTGTAACCCACTCGCAGATCTAACCCACCCGCTAAACTAACGCACCCGCTGACCTAACCCACTCTAGTTTTAATTTTTACCGTAATTTTTTTCATTAAAGCCGCTAAAGACAAAGTTAAGTCTCATCTGAAAACTCAATAAAACCATCCAAGCTTTTAATTTTTTATATCAAAAGAAATAACTGAGATATTAATTTCAAATTTATGTTAATGTAACAAGCATTCTTGCAGTTTATAAAAAAAATGTTTTAGGTATGCGCGCGCACAGGAAGCTAAAAGAAATCAAACCGTGCTTGATTTATTTTAACTTCTTCTGCACGCGCATACTTAAAACATTTAAATCCTCCAATAGCAGCGAAGAAGCTAGCTTCTAGAAGCTAGCAAGAAGCTGCGTGAAAAGCAACCATTACTCGGAGAAACCACCAATGAACGCAACTCTTTTTTGATTGCTCTGCCAACGCGCATGTGCATGAACCCTTTCGTGTCATCTTCAATTTAGCACGCTTTCGCGCATCCTATAGCATTAATATTCTATATATGTAGGTATTTCTATGATTAGGACTCTGGGAAAAGTATTTACGCCGCTAGAAGCGATATGCGTTACTTTCTACTCACCCTGTATAACAAGACTTTCTATACTTATCATGGTTTGTAAAATTGTAATTTTTGTTTGGACAACTATTAAAAAGTCTTAAATACATCTTTTGGAAGCCTTACATCATTGAGTTGAGATTAAATGATATGAATAGGCCTCCCCCTGTCACACGGCACCCTGCGGGTGCACATTAGTAATATCATTATACTATTTTGCTCTGGTCATAAAACGGAATGAATAAAAGGCTGATGCCGGTAAGTCAACAGAGATTTTCTATAACCCACTGAGAAGACATTAGAATCAAATGCATGGGCGGCCAGGTGTCAACAAACACAGTGGACACCCTTACGCCTCTTGTTAAATAAATTTAGTGGCAGTTTTACAGATTGAAATAAAGTACATCAAAACTTTATTTGGTGTAGTGGTTCTTTTTACCAACAACTATTTTTTATTTTTCTTTTTATCCTTTAAAACTGTTAAAAGAAAACTCATCCTGAAAGCACTTTTTGGATAACAAGGTTTGAGCAATTTTATTTTCCCAGAAAACATAAAAAAGGATTGTTGGTTATTTAATGTAGAGTGCCTGGAGGAATTGACAGTTATTGTCGCCTTATAGAGTGGCGCCATGCATCATTCCTTCTCTGTCATACAGATTATGTCATAAATTGTGATTGTTAAGTTGTAATTGTTGTCACTTTGGCTATAACGTTGATGACATATGACAGAGAAGGAATGATGCATGTCGCCACTCTATAATGCGACAATAACTGTCAATTCTTTTAGGCACTCTAATTTAATGTAGACCTCAATTCGACAATTTTTGCCATTACAACCGATACTTAGGGTATGGTCTGAATCGTAATTAATGGTTTGGTTGCGGTAACGTCAGGTTTTCTTTGGTTCATTTTTGGTAATAAAAAACTTCTTTTTGCCGGCTTCAGGGGTGTATTCTGTAACTTTTCCGTTAAAAGTTAACATTTTAAAGGGTGTCACGTTGACGTAAAACGCTTGAAAACTGTTTTAAAGGCCGTTAAAAATTTAAATTTGAGTTACAGAATACACCCCTCATTGCTGCTATTGGTTAAAAATTACATTTACATGTCATTAACGCCTTAGTCTAAATTTAAAATCAAGACACACATTCTACGCGGATGATACAAAGATATTTGCAGACCCTGACAATTTTGGTAGTGAGATGCTGCAAAGAGATCTTGATTATATGGCTTATTGGTGCGACGAATGGAAAATTCCCCTTAACAAAGCAAAATGTTCGGTCATGCACCTTGGCAAAAATACGCGTTCCAGATACTTCCTAAGTGGTGATGCACTTCAATCTACTGAAGAGTACAAGGAGTTAGGAGTCACTTTTACTTCTAATTTAAAGTGGGAAACACACATAGCGAAGATAGTTTCCAAGGCTAACTCCAGTATTTATCTATTGTCTAAAGCTTTTGAGAAACTATCGGTACCGACGTTTGTTAAGTTATATAAAACATACATAAGACCATTACTGGAGTATGCAAACATCATCTGGAGCCCTCATCTTGTTAAAGATATAATTGCACTGGAAGGGGTACAACGCAGAGCAACAAAACTTGTGTCAGGTCTGAGACATTTACCCTACGACACCAGGCTTCAGATTTTGGGTCTACCACACCTTTCTATTAGACGAACCAGAGGTGATCTAATTTTTGCATACCGAATATTTAAACACCTATTCACCCTTGATCTAAGCCAAATGTTTATGGTAAACACCGACCCTCGTCTTAGAGGCCATATTTTTAAACTCAGACGGGAAAATTTTAAAACTTCGACCAGGTAGCATTTTTTTACAAACCGAGTGTTTCAAACTTGGAATGCTCTACCAGAGGAGGTAGTGTCAGCATCCTCGATAAACATTTTTAAAAATAAATATGATTTAATTCAACACTTAAGTACTTAGTTATTGAAATTTGGATGTAAGCCTTCAATTTTTTTTCTTGTTTTATTTATGTTTTCTTTTATGTATATCCTATATTATCTTAAAATTAGTTCTAGTTTTAGTTTTATAATATCCTTTGTATTTTCTTTTATGAGCTTAATAGGGACAGAATGTGCCTCAGCTCTTACATGTAATAATAATAATAATAATAATTAACTACCTTTTTAACCAATAGCGACAGAGATCTCTGCAGAAAGAAGCTACCATTACAGGATAAAAAAAGTTATAACATCATTTTTCTGACAGTTCTCGTTCCGAGACTCGACTACGCTAACCAAAAAGTCACCAAGCTGATTCTGGGGTCACTTTGATTCGTAAAAATTCATCAGGTTTTTTAGTAGTAGTTTCCCGCAAAATACACTTTGGTTAAAAACCTAAGACGTTCGGACTACAAAACCGAAACCTAGATTAAACACCAGACCATTTGGACCATATTCTCAGCGGATATATGCCTGTTGCGTCGATTTTCATATACAGAAATATTGTGTATTCCGCCACTTTTATGATACCTATTGTTTTGGGTCATTTCGTATACCTGGTTTGCATCTGTTTAATCCCTTCCTTTGTCACGCTAACAAATTAGTCAATAATTTTCATTTTAGCAGCAAAACTTAACCTAACCTACCTATCTTAGTGACCCCCAGTGGAAAAAGATCCCCAAGTGCTTTTAAAAAATTCTATCTAAAGCCCTGAAATTTAAAAAACAAACTATATAGAGAAAAATTAAGAATCCTTGTCAGCACATTACCAAGGCAATAAATATCTAACAGCGGAAAACGGAAAACTACTGATTATATCACCGAAAAGCCAGCAAAAATTGTTAGACGGAAAATTCAACCAGCCCCAGCGTATATTCGCGATAGTTAGAATATACCTGAAAATGTATCTAAATCGAGTTTTCTTAATCCTTTTTACCTGGGTCTTTTTAGCTCCTGCTATAACAATAGACCTTTTATAAACAATAGCAGCGCAATACATACTATTTCTGTATGATCAAATCGGCGCAACAGCAAGTGTTTTCTTAATCACCGGCCCAATGCAAATACACCCTTCTCAGCTATTATAAAGGCATGTTCAAATCTGGTAACATATTTTATGAAGGACGCAAAAATTCTGGCGGATTTAAAAACTAGAACTGGAGAAGAAGTTTTTTTATTTTGACCTGATATTTGCCGTACGAAATATTACAACATAATGTTGAATCCCGCGGTATGATTTTGTAAATAACAGTAAATTTGTATCCTATACCTAACTGTACTGTAGGTACAATTATCGGTAAATTTCACGTAATTAAAATCTTTAGGAAAAATAAATTTTATTCATAAAAAACAACTTAAACAAAATTCTTTGGATAGAAAACACTTACAGCAGTACTATGGCAGTAACAAATTAAACTAATCAGGCGTCTTCTAACTTGGTGACCAAAACAATCTTTAATTATTAAAAAACCAACTTAAAAATATTATTCTTTGGAATTCAAGGCACCATTAATAGCAAGTGTCCTTTCTTATTATTCTACTAAAAAAAATCAGTCTCAAAATCATCATGTTCATATTTTATAAACACGTCATTATTTAGACTTATATCCTCGTAATTATTTTTATCATCTACACCTTCACAATTATTATTAAATTCTTCCTTAATTACAATTTCTTTGACTTCAAATATATCATCATCTTCTCCAACATTGTCATCTTTGATGTCTGTATCAGTAATATCACAAAGTTTATCACAGTTATGTTTTTTGTTAACATGAGTCTTAAGCGTTTTTGGATACCGTGTCTTAAAATCGCACTGGTTGCATTTTAGGACATTATCCTTGGTATGTTTTCTTGCTACATGTCGAGATAAAGAACGCAAATAAAAGGTATTGAAATCACAGTCTGTTGAAGCACATAAGTACATCTTATTCTTCGTATGTTTGGTTCGGACATGTTCCAAAAGGTATTGATTATAAGGCGTTTGGTAACTGCAGTAAGAACATTTGCTTACTTTCTTTTGAGTGTGTTTTCCATTCACATGCTCCTTATAATTGTTTAGATTTGTGGACGTGTATTTACAACCTGAGTATTGACATTTGTGCAAAATTCCCTTTACATGTTTTGTGTTAACGTGTTTTCGTAAATATGCCGCACATGTGGTTTTGTAATTACATTCGCAACATTTAAATGATTTTTTGTTATCATTGTGTCTTGCTGTGGCATGTTCGTGTAAGTGTGAAGAATTAAATGTTTCGTATTCGCATTTTGTACATTGTAATAATTTTTTCTCGGCTTTAGTTTTTCTTCCTTTCATACGATTAAGTTTGTCATCTGCTGCAGTAGCAATTATTCCAGTCGATGATTCTTCAGACATTTTTTCTAAAATAGAAGAAAATTTTGTGAATTCATTTCGTGTTTTAAGTGCCCATTTTGAAATCTTAATCACTTTTAAAAATAAATTAAATTGATTTTTTATCAACGCAGTTTTTTAAAATGTATTTGAAAAAAAAAAATTTAAAGTAAGAATCGCTTTAGGTAAAAAATCTACGGTCCCTCATTAGTCTACTTGATGTTGACTTTTAAGTTTAACATATGTCAAACCCAAATGGGCCAATCATCTGCCTTAATTTCTTTAAGTGATTCTTACTTTAAATGATTCTTGGATAAAAGTCTATGAACTGGCATACATTTTCCTTTTTGTTAACATTTAATGAAATAAAATAATTTACCAAGTGATTAAATAACTTTATTATGCTGTAACTAATATTTATAAAATAAAACATTTCTTTAAATAAAAAAATTAAATTCGTACTGTTTCAGCAGAATCTACAAGTGAAGTATGGAATTTACCTAAGTAAAAAGCCTAAATGTCAGTCTGTTTATAGAGGTTCATACACCAAAAAATGGCACATAATCGCGATGGTATGCTCTTGGCGCATTCTCAGGGATCCCTAGAAAATCCATTTGATTCTGTTATATTCATCGAGAAAATTGCGAACAAAGTTGCATAAATTCGGCAACACAGTCTAGGAAAATACATCTAAAAATCCCATCTATGAGTCTTGATCATACACTTTTGCATTAGATTTTATTGACGTTGTTGTCAGCTTCATTTCATGAAAATTTTGTAAAATAAAATTGTTTAAAAAAATGTAATTTGACCATTTAAAAAATAAACAAATGGGAAAATGGTTTAAGATAGATAGCTTTGTATTAACCATTTTTTTCGTTAATATGTGCTGTTATATTCAAGATATAAGCGTTTAAAGTTTCGCACTTTGGGGTCTCATATCTCCGAGTGTATATGGAATAGATTCATTTTATAATTTCATGGGGCTCCCTAGACATGCTCCAACATCGTATCATCGCGTTTATGCGTAATTTTTTGGACATCCTGTATTATATTTAACTTAACCTGTTAATCGCACATGGGTTTATTTTTTAAACTAACTTTGTGACTTATATTGTTAACATTTTCATCTACTTCTGTATTAGCTAATTATATTAGAATGTTAATTCGTAATATGTAAATTAAGAGTATATATAAATTTAGTTTGATGGTCATAAAAATGGGATATATGCCTATTGCGCCGCTGGTTAAATTTGAGTATACAAAAATAGTGTGTATTGCGCCACTTTTATTATACCTATTGTTTTGGGTCCTTTCGTATACCTGGTTTCCATCTGTTTAATCCCTTCCTTTGTCACCCCAACAAATTAGTCATTAGTCTTCATTTTAGCAGAAAATCTCAACCTAACCTACCTAACCTAGTGTCTCCCAGTGGAAAAATGTCCCCCAGTGCTTTTGTAAATTATATTTAAAGCCCTGAAATTTAAAAAAATAAACTAGAAAAAAATTAAGAATCCTTGTCAGCACATTACCTACCAAGACAATACATATCTAATACCGGAAAATATTATAAATTTTTATATATGAAGAAAAAAAAGACTAGTACTATTATAAAATTGTATGCTAAGAAAACAACCCAAAAATGTTACTTATTTTAATATTTTTTAATTTGAATATATTTGTAAATGTTTTTAAATTGAGTTTTCTTAATCCCTTTTACCTGGGTATGCTTAGCTCCTGGTATAACAATAGACCTTTTATAAACAATAGCGGCGCAATGCAAACTATTTCTGTATGACCAAATCGGCGCAATACCAAGTGTTTTCTTAATCACCGGCGCAATGCAAATACACCCACAAAAATGGCATTTCTGTGTTGGGGAGGCAGAACGGGATAAGTATATTTGACATTTAAAAAAATGTGTTTTTCGGACCCCGAATTTTAATAGAAACATTTAGATATTTACAAATTGGATCCTCCATATACGTACTGTGGAATCTATTTTTTCAGGTAGCATCTCATTACTGCATTAATATTGTTTAATATTTGTGAGAAAACCATTTTTAGAGTGACATGCACAAATGACATTTCTATACTTATCCCCTTTTGCCTCCCTACCACAGATTTATGATATTCAATATCACTATCGTCGATTTCATTCCGTAATCTCTTGTTTAAGTTTAACTATTGTGTGTTTGATTTCTTCAGGTATACTGTTATCAACAAAGTTTTCAACTTTCATTAATGTTTCACTTTTAATGCTTGAACTAACAGCAATCTGGTTTGTTTTAGAATTGGACTTATCAGACGGATGATTAAGAAGAATATGTTTGTGTAAAGTGCATTTAAACTTTGTTGCATAATCACAATGCGGACAAGCGTGTTCACCAATGGTTTCCTTCTTGACATTCTCAAACAACGGTTCCATTTTTTCCACTTTATGTTCGATGGGACTTGTCAAAGGACAATGAGTCAGGATCTGGTGCGTACGTAGTCTCCAAACATTTATTGTTTTGAAGTTACACACCCTACAAACATAATTCCTCCGACAAATTGCATGTTTACTCATAAAATGAACTTGCATATTACGAGAATTACCAGTTGCTGTGTACGAACATAAATTGCATTTAAATTGCGTTTTGGAGTGACTTTTTACATGACGTCGCAAGTAACTTTTGTAAAATGTTGAGTAATCACATTCTGCACATTTAAGTGTTTTGAATTCCTTCGGAGTATGTTTTTCTGCATTGTGTCGGACTAAAGCTTCCGGTGACAAAGTTATGTATGGACATTTTAAACAGTTCACTGGAGATATTTCCATATTATGTTTGACCCGCATATGATTTATTAAACGTATCGTAGTGCGAGCACCATAGTCGCATTCTGAACAAAAATGATAATATTTTCTTGGAATCTGTTTTTTAAGACGTTTTTTACTTATAGCGTACGATTTTGAATTTTCTGAAACAAAAAAAACCAGATTTGGTTATTGCAATAAAAAAATGACTCATAAACGCTATGGTACGTTCTAGAGGCATTCGCAGGAATCCCAAGAATAATGTTAAAAAAACTAATCTATTATGTTCATTGAGCAAAATGCGAACAAAGTGGCATAAGTTCGGCAACACTGTTTGTAAAGAACATCTAAACAACTTATCTTGATTTTTGAGTATACATTTTTGCATTGACTTTGTTGTCAGCTTCATTTCATAAAATGTTTTTATAATTAAACTAATTTAAAAATGTAATTTGACCGAAGCCCTCTTATTTGCGGACATCCAATATGTGGACATTCCAAAATAATATCCAATTTGCAGACATAGTCATTAGGTAAGACTTAATCCGATTACCTGCAGTAAAAAAAGGATTATCCTTTAATTTAAGAGGTTTATGTGCAGTAAGGTCTGTAGCATACTAAGAAAGGTCGAGACACTTTAAAAACAGCAATAGCGGACCTCTCTTTTCATTTTACAATTTTGTAAGTTTAAAAGTTGGTCCGAAAATCTTGCCAAAAAAATCTGGTAACCTAGTTTAAAATCTGCCAAATTTATAAATGTAGGTTATGTAACACATCAAAATATTTCATTGGCGTAGATAATTATTTTAAAAAAATATTTTTTATCTAAGGCTAGGAATTTAATTTATAAAATAGAAGATCCGTTGAGTTCGCATTATTTCCAGCGGACCAAATTTATATGAGGGCCGTATAATTAAATTAAATGAGAACCTCTTTTTTGGTTCGTATGAATTGTGCGGTCCAGTCCCTGCCAAACCATAATCTATTAATTTTTCAAGGTTTTTATCTTAGGAATGGTTTACCTAAACTAAAACCACTTTTAGCCCCAATAGAGATGTGTTTGTCGAAAGGTTTCAATGTAGAAAGCGAACACACAAAAAAACATATCCCACATTTAGGGCAACTTTTACAGTTCATAAACTTTATTTAACACATTTTTTTAACCACTGATATTGATTTATTTTGTTACATTTTTAGTTATCTTACACATTGTGAAAAATAATTGACGTTTAAATTATTGAACTGTAAACGTCGGCTTTTATTTTGAAATGTGTAAAAAAAAACTAAAAGTATAACAAATGTGTAAAAAAATGTGTTTAATAAAGTTTAAGAACTGTAAAAATTGTTGAATTGTCCCAAAAGTGGCCGTAATGGGGGATAGTTTATAATGGATTTAATAATACTTTTTGTGTGTTCACTTTTTACGTTGAAATTTTTCGACGGCCACATCTCCATTGGGGCTTAAAGTGGTTTCACTTTAGGTTAAAGTACTTCCAGTATCACAGGAACTTTGGAAAATTAATAGATTATGGTTTGGCAGCGACTGGACTGCACAATTTCTACGAACCAAAAAAAGGGGCTCTCGGTTAGTTTTAATATACGAGGGGGTATCATATGGATGTATTATTTGCCGAAAAACTGTTTTCTTTGATAGAATACCCACATGCCACAAGGAATTCGTTGATCAATATTATAGGATAGTGATTTTTAAGTAATTTCATGTTATAACACAAAATTGTACATTTTTTTCAAGAATATTTAACTGCATATAAAACTGCACTGGGGGTTTAATTTCTTTTAAAAATAATTTCCTATTTATATTTTAAATTTATTGAGTTAAAATGTCAAAAAATTTCTACGTTCATGGATGACACTTTTCATCAAAATTTGAAGGATTTTATAATCATAGATAGGAGTTCATGGGTGGTAACATAGCAAAATAAAAAAAACTATAGTGTATTTTATTTCTGTGGTCCAGTGACCAGACTCTTGATACTATCTACAGACTCTAATGTGCAGAAGTCCGTAATAATATTCTATGCTTTTATTTAGTATAAAGATCAAATTATTATACTCCTCGCAGACAAAGTCAAAAACGAGGAGTATATTGTGATTGTTTTGAAAATTCTAAAATCGTCAAAAATCGTCGTAGAGCAAAAATTCTTGCAGATTCGTGCGTTTCATCGAATTTTGAACAACTTTCAAAAAATCCGTCCGTCCGTCCGTCTGTCTGTCCGTCCGTCTGTCCGTCTGTCACGTTTTTTGTAGACACTCTAACTTGAGTACCAATGATCCCATCAAGTTCAAATTTTCAGGAAAAATCGTTCTCATTAAAATCTAGATCCCTATTGTTTTTGAAAGAAATCGGAAAATAATAAGGGGGGCTGCGGCACCCCCCAAGTGAGAAAAAATTCATATTTTAGTTATCATAAAAATTACAGAATTTTTTTTCTGATAAAGTTTAAAGCCCTTTTAATTCTCTACTAAAAGTAAATTAAAGTTTTTTTTGTCCGGCCCCACTTAAGCCCCCCAATTTAAAAAAAAGCCGTATCTTCGTTATTTTTCAATTTACAAAAAAAACTTAGGTCATAAAAATGAAAGGAAATTAAATTTTGTATTAAAAAATATTTTTTGTTTTTTTTTGTGAAGTTTTTAAGACAAAAAAGGTCAAAAAAAAGGTTTTTAGTGATAAAAAAGCTCTAAGTCACTTAAGTCTAGGTTCGGTCAAGGAGGCTTTGCAAAAAAAATTAAAACAAAAACATCCCTCCAAAGCCAAATTAAATCCTAAACGTCAGTGTCAGAATTGATACCTATTTATGCTTTTCGCAAATAAATATTTTTTCTATAGAAGAGTTAATAGTTTAACCTCTTCGCAGAGTTTTTTTGATAATATTAAAAAATTATTGTTTTTTTTTAATTTTATTATTCTCTGATTACCTACTGCGAGGAGTATCCTATTAAATGTCGGCATTTTATAAAAAAAACTCTAACAGGCTCACTAATCTAACCCACCCACTGACCTAACCCATATCTAGTTTTAAATTACAATGCTTTCTGATAATGTGTTGATACATTTATTACATAACAACACCGAGAACAACACCTAGTAATATGTTCTTCAGTGTAATGCACACAATTTTTGATGCACTGCTAGGCACCGACATAGCTATAGTTTATATTTTCATTTTAGCAGCAAAACTTAACCTAACCTACCTAACCTAATGTCCCCCAGTGGAAAAATGTCCCCCTGTGCTTTCATAAAAGTCAGTCTAAAACCCTGAAATTAAAAAAAAATATGTATATTGGACTTTACCCAGGTAAAAAAATCTCATTACCTCTACCCTTTCCGTTTTTGCAGTCTGCAAATTGGATGTCTGCAAATAAGAGGATATGTTCCCTACTACATTAAAAATTTTAAGGTCTTTTTGATTTGTTTTAGCTTCTTTTTTTGTAATATTTACAAGAAATATAATGCGGCAATAAGAGAATTTAAAGATGTTGAAAAAATTCTTACCTTCACTTTTTTCTTTCTTATTTTCCTGTATTTCTTCCTTAACCGGAATAAATATTTCGTTTGCCAGCGATTTAAATTCACTTTCTGTGATGTATGTTTTACATTTTAAATCATCTTCACTTATTTTATAAATATCATTTTCAATATCTTTAATTTCTTCTTTGATCGTTGTAAATAATTCGTTCCTCGGAAGCTTAAATTTACTTTTTGTGTCTGATATTATAGATTTTAATTTATTTTCTTCTGCCAAAACTTTGTATTCGTCTGTATTTTCATTTGCCATGTTTACTTTAATATCCATGCATTCTTTCGTAATTAGAGACTCAAGTTCAAAATTAGAATTTTGTGAGTTTATTTCTGAATTTTTCGGTGTTGTATTGCTTGTATTGATTACGTTAAGGTGTGTTCTTGTATGCCAGAGAAATTCAGATTTTAAATTGGTTGTGAAATTACAGAGGGTACAAGATAGCTTATTATCTTGATGTTTATTTAAGCGAATATGCCTGTTAAAGGCTTTTAAATAGGCTGATTTATAGGAGCATACTGAACAAGACAGTATCTTTTCATTATGATGATTATTGGTGTAATGTGCATGAAGATTTCTAGCCAAATATGTTGAATATTTACACTTTGGGCAGTGAATTAACTTTATGACGGCCTTGGGTTCTTGTTTTTTAATGTGCATTCTTTGAACGTGACGTTTCAAGACCGCTTTATATGCTGTGCTGAAACTGCATTTTGGACAGAAATTATTTTTTAATTTAGTCTCTGGCTCGGTTTCGGACATCTTTTGTATTTTGGAGATTATTCCGAAATTTCTGAAACATAAAAATAATGTTTAAGTTACCACACTAATTAGCCCAATCATTCTATTTAAAATTTGTTGGTTCCTTAGAAAAAAATCCCAACCAAGATCTGCTTATGCAGGATTGTAGACACTATCCCCAGGAATATAAAAGTGAAAAATTCCCACAAAATTTCCGTGACGTTTAGCCCCCATGTTGCATAGAATTGAGGAGTCAGTTTTGTTAATATCTAAACTATTTGGCACTTTTGAAAAAAGTTTTAAAAATTTTTAGGAACATTATTTTAATAAGAATACAATCATTTTTAAAAAAATCATGTAAAGTGTGATTTTTTTAAAAATGTGTGTGACCTTGGCACGATTTCTTAGTTTTCTTCTTGTTATGGCATGGGAAAACGCATTGATGATGTGTATCCTATTCTATTTAACAAGAGTTGTTGGATATACTTAATCTACGCTTTTTTTTCCCATCGCAACAAGAAGAAAACTGGGAAATTATGCCGAAGTCACACACATTTTTAAAAAAATCAGACTTTATCACCATAGATAAAAAAGAGTACATTCTTTTATCTATGGTATCACTAATATTAACGTTTCTATAGCTCTTTGAAAATCACCATATTTCATCATAATCGTTTATCTTAGTCATAGAGTCCTGAAGCATAGATTGTAGCGTTCTCTGTAGGACCAAATTAGCACATTTTCAAAGTGCTATAAAATCGTTTACATTGGTGATTTATTATTTTTATAAAAATGATTGTATTCTTATTAAAATAGTGTTCCTAAAAATGTTTAAAACTTTTTTCAAAAGTGCCAAATAGACTAGGTATTAACCAAAACCTAACTCCTCACTTCTATGCAAGATGGGGGCTAAACGTCACGGAAATTTTGTGGGAATTTTTCACTTTTATATTCCTGGGGATAGTGCCTACAATACTGCATAAGCAGATTTTGGTTGGGATTTTTTATGGGGGCATTATTAGAATGATTGGGCTAAATTAGAAAAATTAAATTATTTATTACCTTCAATTTTTTAAGCACCTACAAAATTATAAAAAAAATTGCGATAAGAAGGATAGCAAATGCTATGCTTTTTAAACACGCGTCCAGTAGCTTGTATTTTTTAACACATTTGTTTCAACTTAATATAGCACGAAAGCTGGCAACCAAAAACACACATCATCGAACGTTGTCATGATTTTTTGTGCATTGCAATATATTTAATATTTCTTAACTTTTGTCCAATACACTTTTAGCGCTAACAGGTAGCGTTTTTTTTAAACATCATAAGTGGTATATTTTTTTTGTGCAAATATGAGCCATTTATGCAGTGACAATTTTTAATTTTGTGTAATCTGTAGACATTTATGCGTAAAATAAAAAAATTTTATAACAGGGTTTTCTGCCCTTGGAAAGCACATTTGAAAAGCGATTAACCCATCATAAAGAGTTGGCAGGGTTATAGCTTGAAGGTGCAAAAATCAGTTTTGTTGTACGAAGAAAACGATCCCACTTATGATGTTTTTACCTTTAAAAAAAAACGCTTCCTGTTTGACTTGCCATTTTGTTGGATTAAGAATAGTAATATTAAATATTATGTAATATCAAAAAATCATGACACCGTTAATGATGTGGATTTTCATGTTGATAGCTCCTATACTAATAATTTTTTGTACTGCGTCATTAAGACAAATTTTCCAAGAGCCTCCAGGAAAAAATACCAATTTCCATTTTTTACTTTCCGGTAAAGTTTAAAACAAAACAAAAATTGCATAAGATTACGTACCAAGTTACAACACTACTTAAAGAAAATTTAATTTTTTTCAAGTCCTTGTAACTCAACATTGCTGTTGTAAATCTGTTTATTTAAAAAAAAAAAAAAGTAGACTATATAAAAATAAAACATTGGTTTACGAAAAGAATTGCAATAGAATTTTCTGTTACTAAGATGTTGCACAGCGCTGAGGTAGCGGATGTTTAAAGCAGTAAAACTTGTTGAAAGAGAACGCCGAACGGTTTCATAGCCACTGCACCTAAATGTATATCAAGTTTTTTCCCCTTTTATCCATATTTTACGAAATTAAAGGTATGTATGCGTGATAATTGATAAATAACTCTTTAAAGTATCTATTCTCTTTATTAAAAACATTGCATAACCAGTTAAAACGCGGAAAATACCAATTTTATAAAATTATAGGTTAGAAAACATAATTTTATACTTACTCACCTCATAAACGCATTTAAACAGTTAAAATGACTTACAGTCGCATTCATTTCAATATACAGTACCAAAGGTAGTTAATTGACTTTTATGTTGGTAATTGACAGTGACTTTTTTTATTTTTTACCTGAGTAATTGGTAGGTAATTGTGAGGTTAGGTTTTATGTCAATTTAAAATTTTAGGTTACAATTTAATGTCACAAATTAAAACTGACACTTTAATAAAATTTTATTTAATTTATAACAAAACATTTTTTCATGGTTACAGTTCGGTAATTCCGTGGTTTTCTAATAAATAAGGTGTCAATAAAGCAATCTGGCGAATCTTATCAGTTTCTAACGTTCTAACTTCTTGGAGCCAGAATCTTCTCTATTTTATTTTTGGTCGTCCTTATGCTTATGTTTCTTTCTTTTATTTTTGATATCCCTTATGTGTTTTGTTACTTTGTTAGTGTTATTAAACTCTCACAAGGTACATTTTTAAATCCATTTTAACCCAGTGCGCAGTGTCTTCAAAAATATGTATTTAATTTGCTTCTATTCCAAGATTTTAGTTATATTATTAATCTCCCTTATAAGTTTCACTTTTCTTTATCTTAATCCATAATGTTTTACACTTTTTTGCCATTAATTTTTCAGTTTTAATTCGCGACTATTTTTGATTGACGTTAGATAGACAGTTGTCACAAACAAATAAACAATAGTATATTACTACCGTGGGTGGAAAGGGTTTCATTTCTGTCGAGAGAAAAAGATGGTTTACCAAGGCGCGTAGCGCCGCGGTAAACCATTTCTCGAGACAGAAAAGAAATTTCCACCGAGGTTAGTATACTATTTTATTTACAACTGCTTACGTTTATGTTTAATTTAAAAAAGCTTTAATTTTGCAAATTAATATTATTCATTGTTAACATCTTAGTTAACATGATTATTTTTTTTAAATTTATTACCATGGTAACATTACAATTGCTTGACATCGAAGTAAAAAAATAGTTATTTTTAATTTTCAAAAAACGTCACTTCTCGCGTTATTTTAAAGTCTTAAACCAACTAATATTAAAAAAAAACATAATGTCGGATAGTGATGACGAATGTACAGAATTAAAAGAGTGTGTGCAAAAGGCCGAAGAGGATTTGCTCCCACAAAAGAGTTAAATACGACTTGTTTTCATTACCCAGGCGGAAAGTAGTTACTTTCCGCCCGGGTGGAAAGTGACAGCTTAATAAAACTAATAAAGTGACATTTTCCAACTTTTAAAAAGTCAGAAATGTCATCATTTCATATGCAGTTGTAAATAAAAGATAATTACAATACAGATAGCTACTTTGATCCCTTAAATTAGATCAGGCGGGCCAATTATCAGTTATGGCAACTTTAAGGAAAAAAATCACCGTTTGGTTGTGTATATTGAAATGAAATCGAGTGTACCAGCATGTAGAGCACAATATTCTGCAGGTAATAAGACACTTAGCTTATAATTTTATAATTAGAAACAAAAGTTTTTGGAAATTTTAAAATAAGTAGTGCACTAAAGTTGTCAAAACGAAAACAATGCGCAGTGCAGTGGCGTGCGCTATTTTAAAAACTAAAAGTAGAAGTAGTTCGAGAAGTTAAAATTAGGTAAAACTCGGAATGGTAAAAGTAAAAAATAGCAATAACAAAATTGGTGCGGTGTAAGCAATCTCTCAATGATAATATTTTACGTCTAGATACTTTTTTTTGTCGTTAGTAACCGTATAAACAATAAGTAGTTGTTTCAAAATTAACAAATTAAATGTGGAGTAGTTAGAACACCATTTTTTTAAGGGGTGTTTTCAGTTTTGAGCATTTTTTTTTAGGAAATAATGGTTTGCAAGAAATAAATTAAAAATAATAAAAATAAAATAATACAGGGTATCCAAAAAATGCATAAACGCAAGTTAATCAAAATAAAATAAAAATATGTAGTGCAACTGCACTACAAACTTGCAAGGAATTATTATTATTTTCTCATAACTTTTAAGATACATTTCTTTGAATGTGACACAATTTTTATGTTTACGATTTAAAAAAAAATTCTGTAAATTCAAATTTCATAAAATCTTAATTTTTTAATAAGTTCATATTTTTATTGATAATTTAGTGTCTACCTCTAAATCCTACGTCAAAGTTAAATATTTTGGAAAAAAATTCTTAACTTAAGCAAACAATTTCTGACATTATCACTGCATGGGATTTAATTTTGAAAAGTATCTTTGTTCAAATAAAGACTAATAAATAATTCAACACGTAGACATTCAAGTAGGCTGTGGGAATCATTAAACTTTTAAGAATTAACCATCATAACATGGTGATAACAGTTTTAAAAATAATTTTGATATCATTAGTCAAACAGATAAGTAGTCAGTTTAAATAAAATTTATGGTCGTAGATTTATACGACAGGCATTACCAAGAACATAATTTCTAAAAAATCAGAATATCAAGGTAAAATAAAAATAGTTATAGTTTAAAAATATTACATAATAACTGAAAACCGTAAAACATATTCCTTAAAGAAAAATAAAATTTTAATATTTTTTATATTTGCTTCATGGCCGGTTGCACAGCACTTTTTTAAACCATTGAATAAATCTAAGTGACTGTTTATCATAAAAACATAATTTTAGACAATGTCTAGGTGGGTGGTTGTCAAACTCTGTTTATGATAAAATGTCAGTTTGACATTAAAGAACAGTTAAGAATTTGCGGACAAACGGGGCATTAATCATTTGTAAACTTTACTCACTTAATACTGAATGAATAAGTCGTTTTTGAGAAAATGTAACCGTTGATATCGTTTCTCCAATTCTTCTGGTTATTTCCTCCACAAAAAAATGATGTCCCCTGATAGTTTATAACAGTAAAATTTATAAATAAAAAGTTCCTTGCAAGTGAAGAATTTATCTTTTTGCATCTGGAAAATCAACCTAATAAAATTAAATTTTAGGTTTAATTATGAAGCATTTCAGCAATCTTAAAAAAACGTAATTTTGGGGAAGCCCTCTTATTTTGCGTACATCCAATATGCGTACATACATTTCAAACTACTCTCCAATTTGCGGACATAGTCATTAAGTAAGAGCATCCTGCTGTAAGAAAAGGATTATCCTTTAATTTGAGATGTTTATGTGTAGAAGTCAGTAATAACATGTTATGCTTTTATTTAGTATAAAGATCAAATAATTTTAAACTACAATGCTTTCTGATAATGTGTTGATACATTTTTTACATAACAACACCGAGAACAACACCTAGTAATATGTCCTTCAGTGTAATGCACACAATATTGGACGCACTGCTAGGCACCGACATAGCTAGAGCTTATATTTTCAGTTTAGCAGCAAAACTTAACCTAACCTACCTAACCTAATGTCCCCCAGTGCTTTCATAAAAGTCAGTCTAAAACCCTAAAATTCGAAAATAAATATGCATATTGGACTTTACCCAGGTAAAAAAACTCACTACCTCTAACCTTTCCGTTTTTGACCATTTATGTCCGCAAATTGGGTATGTCCGCAAATTGGGTGTACGCAAATAAAAGAACACGAATTTTGGGTTTCATAATGTGCTTACTGCTTATTAAAGATCGCAAACATAAAAAACTATTAAATTACACATTTAGTGTTGTTTTTTTAGTATAATAATAATATCAACAAACCTAGTTTCAATCATGAAATGAGGAATAATTTTCAAAGAAAACAAAAAACATAAACACTCAAATATTATTATATGTAATAACATAAATAGCATGAAATTAAATAAAAAGTGTTGTATTAATATTTGACTTTTTATGTTAGTTATTATAACTTTATTAACAACCAGTTTACCATGCAAATTTACAAAACGATTATTTTTAAGTAAATTTTAAAATTATGTAGTGGTAGGATGTAGAAAGAAGAAACACAGATTCTAATTCTATGGTAAATAATTTATGTTTACAAATAATTTACCTTTTTTAGACGGTTTGTTGATAGCCTCTACTAGGCTGATATATTTTTTAATTTCAACACTTTTTTAAGCTGTAAAAATTTTATTTTATCTTAAAATACGAAATGATACCAAATTTTTTTAATGCGTACTTTATGCCTGCCCTAGACATACAGTTTGATCGTACGACCGATCGAAACGACGGTCTGTGCAATTTTACTTACCTACCTAAATTCTAAAGAAATAAAAAAAAACACTTAAAGATTATTTTTGTGGTGATAATTATTTTATTCTTGGACATGATTCTGTGTCCGTGTCTCTACCAGAGGCGTTAAGTATTCCAAAATGATATTTTCTTATTTTCATTCATTTACATAATAAGCGAGTATGTGCAACCCAATTAACAAATCTCGACAAATACGAGGCTAAGTATTTGTACAATAAGTTAACAACAAACGAAGGTAATTATTGACTTCGTGTTAAAAATTAAATGTTTTAAGTTTATGCTTTTTTTCGAGGAAACCGTTTCTACTTTAATAGGCGGTGATGTTTTGGATATTTATCTGGATAAGTACTTAAGCAAAATTAACACTAAGAAAGTTTAAAGAATAAAAATAGCTAAACAAGAAGTTTAAAAAACCTATGGTGCCTAGGTTTGAATAGCAAACTGGCTAAGTGTGGCCGATCTTATTTAAAACAATGAGTTCTTAAAACGCATGTGTCAAAAACGCTATAGTGAAAAGAAAACGCACAGTGTGACCCTGCACTAATGGTTCAAATTTCAAAAAATACTCGAAAAAGTTCTTCTTTTATGTACCAAAGTTTAAAGTAACGTTCTTACTTATAGTTAAAAAAACATTATCCGACAATTTTACTGGCTGATTGATGGATTAAAACTTATAGTTATTTTACATAACGAACAAAACTTTGCTCATTAAAAATACATAAGTATAAGCTCATTAAATTGTCACACGCACTTTATGTATTTGGGTTAGTGTATGTAGAACCCCGCTCCATAATATTAAATTAGGGGTTTTCAGGTCTAGTGTTAGTAAGTATGACATAGTTCGGCCCCGTAAAGGATGGCGATAACGGAAGTCACTAAAGGATCAAAAATAGATCCGGTAATAGTAATAGTGCGTATGTTTTAGTAATTGAAATCTCTTGCTGACTAAAGAGAAACTGTTGGCTAGCAGAAAAACTAACTGTTATGACAGACAGTAGGGTTACCTTCTAGATAACTAGGCCTGAAACGTTTATAATGACAAATATAAAACATGCGTCGACCTGAAATGAAGTATGCCATGAAAAAAAGTTATCCCTACTGTCTGTCAAAAAAAATGACGTTTGTATTATTGGTGAAGTCAATAGCGCATAAGTTAAAAGATAGGCAACGCGTCTATCAACACATAGATGCTTATGCACAAACTATGTGTTGGAACACGCGTTGCCTATGTTTTAACTTCTGCGCTATTACTATAACATACGCACTATTACTATTACCAGTTCTATATTTGATCTTTAACTTGTTGTTGTCAATGTTTTAAAGTTGGTCCAAAAATCTTCCAGAAAAATAGGCCAAATTTTTAAATATAGGTTCTGTAACGCATCAAAATAATGCATGGACGGGGTATAAAAAAAATATATTAAGACGGGCGTTTCAAATTCATAGATGATGTTCTGTGCACTCAAAAGTTCATAAAAAGTAATCTTCCTAAATGTCAGTTATTTTCGAAATTTCAACAAAATATGTAAAAATACGGAGTAATACATCAATAACTATGATTAAAAATATGTAGGATAATGTTTGTGATATATACAAATGGTACTGAGTACAAGAAATAATAAAAATATGGTAAAATAGTACTTTCGGTGTTTTTCATTGTACATTTAAATCTTTTAACGAGCACATCTATATTAGAGAAAAACGTAAGTTGCAATTTTAATCATTTACAAGCTTAAAAAAACTATGGATTTGCCAACGTATTATGGTTTGGCATAGACCACGTAATGTATATAAACCAAAAAATGTATCCGTAGTCGAAAAAAAAATCAAAAATAGTATAATGATTTTTGAAGTAAGATTTTCGATACAAAGAAATAACCGATTTAAATGCAACCATAATACGTTTGTTGCCCCATTTTTGTAGTTTTCAAAACTACGCTTAGTTTTAATATACGATGGGTTCCTCATGTAGATGTGCTACTTAGTAGAATTGGCGGGAGCTCAAAGGAGATGCCTTATACGAGCTTCTAGGAGCACAAATTCGAAGATTTGTGAATTTGAAACGCCCGTCTTAAAGAAAAAAAATATTATTAACTTTAACATCCTAAGAGTACCATGATAACGTTGTGAATGTGATAATACAGCATTTTTTTGATGTTGATGCTCCCAATACTTCTTGTTTCTTTTATTTAAATTTCAATGTATTTTTTTTATTGGGAATCAATTTTTATAGAAAAGAGTCTTAATTTTCCTTAATTTAGGTCTTTTTATGTGAACGCTTTCATTGATATGCATTTAAAAAGGTCTAATTTCACAAAAATTAAGACTCTTAATTTCTATGGAATGGGCTTTTAGGACATTTTTATTTTTGAGAACTTGTATGACACGGTAGTTCTTTTTTATTTTCCAATATCGTACTATATTTTTAGATATAAGTATTTGTGTAATATTTTTTTGAACAACATCAACAAAAACTTTGTTACGTTCACGAGACTTATCGAAATTTAAAAGATTTATGACTGTATGATGTATGTACTGTAGTAGAAATAACTACTATTTTTTCAAGCGCCAATTTTTGTACGCTCTGTATTTTAACGGTTGGTCAGGGTTTTATTTGGTTTTAGAGAGCTTATCATGGAGTGTCTTGAAAAATATCAGTATTGTATTCGTGGTTTCTCAAAGTCGTAGGTTTTTGGAAATACCTTTCAATTAGACAAAAGATGCTAGAAAATATTTTGGTTTGTTGAAAGCAAGTTTTGAGAGATAATATTCAGTACTTCATGTTTTTTGTGTTTCGACTCTTCGATGCTATACCTTTATCCCATAAGTAAACCTAGGTAATTTAGAATATTCCTAGATACCTATGGCAAAGCCGAGGGGCGTTTCACTAGGGGAATTGGTGTACACAATTGGGGGAATTTTTTAGGAATTGGGGTAATTTTTTGGGAATTGGGGGAATTTTTTAGGAATTGGAAGAATTTTTTGGAAAATTAGAGGTATTTTTTGGAAAATAAAAGCTATTTTTTTAAGAAATTCCTAGGTAATATACAAAGCTTACGGTCTAATTAAATTTATTGTGGTAGCACCAGTTAGGCAATGAACGAGTTCATTAGACTTTTAAAAATTGGTAGCAAAGGTATTTTGAAAAATACAATTTTTACAAGATTTTTTTTTTACCCGGGCACTACTCGAATAACTTTTATTCCTCTTGGAAATAAAATCCATTTGTTTTTGTCCTTTATATCCGAGTAGTGATCGGTTAGTAATTCAGAACAAAGCCCATCGCTTCCGACTCTTCCACTGGTAGAATGTGACAATATTTTTATTCTTTAAATGAGCATCACCACATTCTAACAGTAAGAGAGTGCTATGTGAAGTACGTTTATGCGGCTCCAGATGGTCACCCTATTCCCAAGTAAAACGACCGTGAAGATGTACCTCAACGGGAAGGGTCAATATTCAAGATTGGAAATAATTACTTCCAAAAGTAATCGATTGCATTTTTTTAAATATTTAATCTAATTGTGATCATTGTTTCCAGTAATCGATTATTCTTTATTTAAACATTTGAAATTTTCCGCCAAAAGTTTTTAGTGTTTTTGAATTTCGCGCCATAATTAACAATAAATTTAAATTTTGCGCCATAAATTTGAAATTTGCCGCCAAAACTTTTTAACATTTTTGAATTTCGCGCCAAAATTAACAGTTAATTTAAAATTGGCGCCAAAAATTTGAAATTTCCCGCCAAAACCTATTAATGTTTTTGAATTTCTTGCCAAAAATAACCATAAGTTTAAATTTTGCGTCAAAAATTCTGAAAATTTAAGATGTAATGCATTTTTAAAGGATTTTTTAAGAGAAATTCTGGGGAATTTTTTCGGGAAATTCTAGGAATTTTTTAGGAATTGGAGGAATTTTTTGGAAATTGGGGGAATTTTTTGGGATTGGTGAAATTTTTTAGGAATTGGGGGAATTTTTTAGGAATTGGGGGATTTTTTTAGGAATTGGGGGAATTTTTTGGAAATTGGGGGAATTTTTTGGGAATTTTTTACAAAGAATTCCTCTTGGGGGAAGTGGTGTACACTATTTGGGTATGTGAATTCCCCCTCGGGCAAAGCTATCTACCAAACAACTTGTTCTCTGTAATCATGTGGATGTTGTAAGTACAAAGGAGAAACGGGAAGGGTGGGAGAGTACTTGTGTGCGAAGTAAACAAAGAGCCAAGTATAGATGCAGTAATTTATTGAGTACACCATCATACCTGGCCTTATCTCGCCGAAGATAACACAGACCGCCGCCATCTTATGCAAACACAGAGACTGGTTTATGGTCACAAACGCGGATATGACGAGATATCTTCCATAATATGTTGAAATTCATGTGTTCCGAGAATTTTGGAGGATGGAATTTTACCACATCTAACGTTGTCATGCGTTTAGGTATAGATGAAATGTAAACACCAGACTTTAGGCAAGTATGTATGGCTGATTTTTTTTCCTGTTGGGATTGTAAACCTTTGGAAAGGATTTTGTTTTGGTCTGAATATAGGAATATGATATGATATATGATATCAACAAATATTAATTTATTTTGTCGCTCGATGTTTCTGATTTTTCTTCATATTTTGCACATTGAATTCTACGAGTGTAGAGATGAAAAAAAAATTCATATTTTTTTTTTAATCATTCAAGTTTTTTATGGAGGTCCTTATGAAATTTGAGTTTGGTCGGATTTTAAAATTATGTAAAATAGTCATAACACAAACAATTGATGTTCTTCTTAAAGAAACGTAATTGTGGACCCATCATGTTCTTAAATAAAAATATTGAATATTCTAGAAGCATAAACGGGACGAAAAACTACATAGTCATTTTTACGTAAATTAAGCATGTTTGGATCGCCTCCAAAATGAGCAGGTTGGTTGCATTTTCGGATTTTTAACAGGTAAATTAAACAATGGACTTTTTGCTTTATTCTGTAAAAATTTTAACTTTGTACTATACATTTTATATACTTTCGCAACTTGTCTATTTTTAAAATTTTGAAAAGTTTACGAGCTCGTAACTTTTTTGGGGGAAGTTGCAGATTTTTGCCAAAAAATATTTTATTGGTGTAGAGTTAGAGAAGCATTAATCCAAAGTTTTGAGCTGTGGTTTTGCATAGTAAATAAATTACAGGCTCCCAAAAAGTGGAATATAGGGGATTAATACATCAGGTTCAAATCTATCTTCAGGCTGATGGAAATGTTGCGCTATTTTTAGCATAGTTTAACAATTTAGCTTCTATTTAATTAGTGACACAGATATTTTTAAAATTTGAGGTAGATGTGCCTAAAATACCCACCCTTATCGCTACCCTAAAATCTACTATTTTCTTATAACCATCTAAGTGGATTAAAACCAAAACCACAAATATTTTTTTTCATGTATAGAATAAGCATGGACATATAATGTTAATACTAGAATTTTGACTTTCTACAAGTTCCCCCAACCGAGTTACAGATAGCCAAATTTAGGATATTTTTAAATTTTAAGCTAATGTATTTCAGTAAACGTTAAAACCTTATAGTTAGAAATTTAACCAATTAATTAGTAAGCCTTAATCCTTTAAAATTTGGTAATAGTGCCTTTCTAAATTCTCTGGTTCAGTAAATATTGCTATGCCAAAATTGGAAAAATTTGCTAATTTTTTCAATTGGATTAATTAATACAAAAAAACTTATTTTAGGCAAATTGATCACATGTCGTTAATTGGGTGATTGCATAAAATGTAATAAAATCCAAATTTTAAAATTTTCTTACGGATTGTAATCACAAGAGATAAAAGTTATTTAAGATGTCAACGTGAATTATGCCTCAAGGTGTGGAGCTTTTGAAAAAAAAGTGTATATATTTTTTTTGAGACATTACTAATTTAATTCCCAAAATATAATAAAAATCTGAAACGGTCGAGCGGCATGGGTTTGTTGATTTTTCATGGATTTACCCAACTGAAAAACACATGCATTGAGTACTTGCTGGCTTGTTTTAACAATAATGAAAGTGTGTATATATTATCCTCTGTTTTATAATTTTCTAATATTGTATCTCAATAATACATCGGATACATAAAAATAAATCTAGGCAAAAGGAAGTTAATGAGACCGCGGCCAGTACGACCAAAATATGAATCAAAAATTTTAACCAATATTATACCAAACTTGAATTATCTAACCCACTTAATGATTTGAACATTATAATCCTCTATTTAATTACTTTAATTTTATGCAGCAGCGCAAATTCCACTTTCTGATATTTTGTTTTTATACCTGAATTTTAAAAACTCGCAAGTGCCACTATTTTAATCCGCAGCGCAAGTGCCACTGGGCGCAAGTGACACAACACCCGATGGCAAGAGTGAAATTTTGTGGATCGCACGTTACTTTACTAAGATTTGTTGTAAAATAGGTAGATTGAGTTCGACCATTTAAAGCAGAGTAAACAAATAAAAGCGGCCCATAAGTACAGTGTTCATCATTCATAGCCTACGCCGTTTTTATTTGCTCACCCGATATTTTGCTGTTGTCAATGGTTAAAAGTTGGTCCGAAAATCTTTCACATAAAATGTGTCAAATTTACGGAAATAGGTTTAGTAACGCATCAAAATAATGCATGATAAAATTATATCAAAGAACAAAATACTATTAACATTCTAAAAGTACTAAAAATACTTACGGTAATGCATTTTTATTATTTAATGAGTAACTATATTTTTAGGTATATTTGTAAAAATTTGTTACGTTTATAAACAACACTTTCTCTGCAATGTTTAAAAATTCATGACCATAGAAATAATTACTAACATTTTTTCATTTTATTTGTGTGGAAAGTGGCCGAACTCTTTCTTAAACACTAACACTATAGGTAATAGAAACACTGAGAATAATGACTTACAATACTGGTATTTTAAAACGTGTATATTATAATTTATAATAAAATATATCAACTTTAATAACCTTAAATTGTGAATTTTACAATATTTAAATATTTAAAATATTTAATTATACAGAATTGTTAAAATAAACATATACATGTAAAAATTTAATATACGCATGTGGTAAATGCAGTATTTTTAAAAACGCAATATTAAATATTAAACTTAAAAATATATATATATTTTATTTTAACATACGAATTGTAACTGCTAGCCATACATGTTTGTAAACTCGTATTGTAAAGAACACATTTTTATTCAACTACTTTAACAATAACATATCGTCAAAGTAAGTTGTTAAGTTACTAATTAAAACAATATTCTATGTTAGAATTACAATACAAAATTATAAAGCAAACGTTTTAAATACTTTTAAATTTTTCAAATGGGTATTGTAAGTTTTTCAATTTGAACTCTTAAAAACTAACATGCAGTATTTAATTATTAAGCATTCTATTTAATTAGCGGCTTATTTTTAGAAATACATTTCAGAACAGTAATTTTTACAATATAAATTAGGTGAAATGTATAACTTAATTTGTGAATAATACAAACGTAATTGTAATTATTTAGCATACAGATTTAAAATGCCGTAATTTAAAAAATACAATATAGGGTTTATTACAGTTACTTATTTGGGCGGTAAATAATACAATCCTACATGCAAGTATTAGTTACAATATAAGCTTGAAACAATTACTAAATAAAGTGATGAGTAATACAATCCCACAATCTAATTTTTACCATACTCTATTTTAAATTCAGCACTTCATAAAGTACCTATTGGTATACAGTATTATTTACAATATGTGCATACTACAATTATTTACCAACGTTGTGAATAATACAAACCTATTTGTAATGGTTTATAATATACTTATTTTAAAAACAGTAACAGTATTAACTCGCAAGAAAAAAACCGCCATCGTAGAAAGAAATGAATAATGTAAAACATGACAGTCGGCGACAATGCCCATGGCGTACTCTGTCGCCGAATTTTTTTGCTCAATAACCCCAGGAGTTATTGTTAATCATACCCATGCACTATATAAAACTCAATTTCGTAGTACCGCTATTAATATAATTAATTTCGATATTTTTTCACGTAAAGAAAAATAAGTATTATAATTACTACTTTAGATAGGAGCTGGGACTAGTAATTCTGAGAAATTTAATTTGTGTATTTTTGTAGCAAATTGGTATCGTGAAATTTGCCAAAAAATTTCCATAGGAACCTAAAAATATATTCAAAAAAATATTCACCACATGTGGTATATCTAACGAATATTTTAAGACATGTACGCAACAAAAATAACGTTTTTTATTATTATAGTAAATTTTTTAATTTTTGCAACTTATACGCAGTGTGTTCAATGAACAACAATGTACAATTTTTAAATTATAACCCCTATCATAAGTATGTTACGATTCCTCATTTAAAACAAAAAGTTTAAAGTTATCGCCATCAGGAAAAGGCACTCTTGTTAGTTCATAAAGGGGTAAACAGATATGGCATCGTACATGTAGGCTAGAGTTTATTATACTCCTCGCAGACAAAGTCGAAAACGAGGAGTATATTGTGATTGTTTTGAAAATTCTAAAATAGTCAAAAATCGTCGTAGAGCAAAAATTCTTGCAGATTCGTGCGTTTCATCGAATTTTGAACAACTTTCAAAAAATCCGTCTGTCCGTCTGTCCGTCTGTCTGTACTCTGTCACGTTTTTTGTAAACACGATAACTTAAGAACGAAGATCCTAATCATGTTCAAATTTTCAGAAAAAATCGTTCCGATTAAAATCTTGGTTGGGATTGTTTTTGAGAAAAATCGGATAATAACCAAGGGGGCTCCGGAGCCCCCCAACCGGAGAAAAATTCATATTTCAGTTATTATAAAATTTACAAATTTTTTTATTTTAATAATATTAAAGCCCCAATTCCTTACAAAAAGTGTATTTAAGTTTTTTTTTGTCCGACCCCACATAAGCCCCCCAATTAAAAAAAAAGCCGTATCTTCGTTATTTTTTAATTTACAAAAAAAATGTAAGTCTTATAAATGAAAGGAAATTAAATTCTGTATTAAAAAGTATTTTTAGTTTTTTTTTTATAAAGTTTTTAAAACAAAAATAGCCAAAAGAAAGGTTTTTAGTGATGAAAAAGTTCTAAGTCAAGTAAGTTTAGACTCGGTCAAGGTGGCTTTGCAAAAAAAAAATAAAAAACAAAAGCATCTTTCTCAAGCCAAATTAAATCCTAAACGTCAGTGTCAGAATCGATACCTATTTATGCTTTTCGCTAATAATTTTTTTTATAGAACAGAAGAGTTAATAGTTTTACCTCTTCGCAGATTCTTTTTGATATTTAAAAAAAAAATACTGTTTATTTTTTTAATTTTTTTATTTTCTGACTACTGCGAGGAGTATCCTATTAAATGTCGGCATTTTATAAAAAAAAAACTCTTACATGCTCACTGATCTAATCTATCCACTGACCTAACCCGCTAACTAGTTTTTTTCTGTTTTAAATAAGGGATCGCAACATATAGGGCTTTATAGGTAATTTAAAAATTAAAGGTTGGGGTTGTTGGGTGACAAACGGTTGAAGAAATAATAAGTTTTTTCCGAGAGTTTTACCATATTTTTTAAATGTTCTGCTATAAATCGACGCGACCTGTTTTTTCTTAAAATGTGTAGAAAACTTAGTTTTATTTTGACTATAATAAAACATTCGACACATTTTAATTCGTTTATTAAAAACAACTGACATTCAAAAATATTAGCATTTTAAAAATACTTGATTTTTACAACAATTAAAAATAATAATTAACAATTTAGCCAATCCAGCCGTTCGATTGCAAAGCGAAAGCGCTTGTCAATTAACTTTCATTTTTAATTGTAACAAAAATTAAAAATAACAAAAAATCAAGCAAAAACCAAAAAGCGGCTGGCAATTCGAACGCGATCATTGTGTGGAAAGCTTGGTTTTATTTTGGCTAATAAAGCATTCGACACTTTTAAATTTGTTTATTAAAAACAACTGACTGACAACATTCAAAAATATTAGCATTTTAGAAATTCTTGATTTTTACAATTACATCAATTAAAAATAATAATTCACAATTAAGCCAATGTGTGGAAGCTTGATTTTATTTTGGCTAATAAAGCATTCGACACATTTATTGCATTCTTTTGGGCATTCCACAAATAGAATAATTCCAGTTTTTGACACTAATGACAGTTATTTTAATTGTAAAAAAATCGTTTCTGTCATTCTCCTTCTCCTCACAAAATTGATAACCGTCATAAGTGTCAAAAAATGGAATCATTCTATTCTTGGAATACCCAAAAGAATACGATTATTAAATTCGTTTTTGCATTTTTGTTCTTTTTATTTTGTTGTATATGTATCCAGGACGCATTCGCATTCCATAACTTGACTTGTTGGGATGCTTAGTGAAATTAATAAAATAAAAATATTTATTAACAGGAATCCCCTTTAACACATAACACTTCAAAGATAGTAGGTATACGTATAGTGAAATACGAGATTGTCTTTTTTTGGATTTTTTCTTTAAATATTACATTTTGTAACATTCCCCTTCAGGAAAATTAAGGTACCGGGACAAAATAAGTCGCAGACTTTTTCAGAAATTGTTATTATTATAAAAACTCTGGTCCAGACCAGCCGAAAAGCTAAAAACTGCGACCCAGAACTGGCTAACAGGAAATTCTCCTGATAATGCGGTAGGCCCATCCATATTGTTTTCCTCACAGTGTAATAAGCAAAAGAAATAAAAATTAGGGTGCCTATTTTATTTAATAATCAAATAATCTGCAATGAGTGAGTATTAAGTAACGTGCGCGATCCACAAAATTAAATAAATTAATTCAAATAAAATCCCTCCAGCGCGTAAAACAACAAAAGACTCGTGACCTCTCGGTAAGCTCGCCTAAACCGCCTGCAGCGCCGAGTCAACGTCGTTGCGTGTACATTACTATACGACCATTTGTTTCTTCTCGCTTGAGACGGGTGGATGGTAAATTAAAATTCGCTTTGTGATTGTGCTGTGTTAAAACAAAAGTAAATTGTCAGGTAAGCATTGCTTTTTTTTTTGCATCTTAAAAAAATACAATTTTGTGATTTATTTGGTAAAATAATTATATTTTGGAATGCTGTATTGTAATTTGCAATTCTGCATTGTAATACTTTACAATGCTGTATTGTAATGTGATATACTTTACAATGCACTATTGTAATGTATGATACTTTACGATGCTGTATTGTAATTTGGTTACTGCTTTACAATGCTGTATTGTAATAATTTACAATGCTGAATTGTAACTTCTTTAACGCTCAGCCGTTCTATACTATTGTTTATTTCAGATTCAGTCCCAAAATCTGCTGTTAACTCATTTAAAATCGAAGGCTCATTGTGAATATTTGTAAACCAGCAAAATATGGCCGAAAAACGTTCTGGTAAGTAATTTTTTTTTATTATGCGTTTTTTACCCAATTAAAAATAATACCGGATGTGCTAAAAAGGAGGGGGACCTTAAATTTCTCAAACAAGAAAACAAGAGAATAATAAAACGTTAAAATTTACCCTCAAATTCAAGGATCCTACGTCCAAAATTTATTGTAATAAAGTATTTAAACAAGAAATTCCGGGTGTTCATTTTAAAACTTTCCAGGCTAATTTTTGACGTCCCATTTTAAAATTTATAAAATTCATCCCAGCCGTCGATTTTTAATTAAAGGGGGACATAATATGACAAAGATTTTGATACTGAGAAAGTCACTCCCTAACGTGGGGGGGGTGTTTCCCCAAAATTTTTAAATAGTAAGATGTATCCAGTGACACTTTTTTTGATAGCTCTTGTCATTTTCTACACGCATATAAAAAAAATATATATCTGTCGAAAAAAAATTTGTATTTATTTTTTAGATTTTTGAAATTTTGGAGCATTGTTGAAAAATTTTGGAGGCCATTATTTCCGAAGGGGGAGCCTTTTTTTAAAAAACTGTTCTTACCGAAAGTCTTGGATTTTTCCCAGCTATTTGCCATATAAAAGAAAAAAACTATACGCGGACACCCTGTATAATGTTCTTAATGTTTTCGTCTAACTTAAGAATCATATTTTTTTTTAATTAGTGTTAATTAGTAATTAGTAATATAATATTCGGCATTAATGCTAATGTTTTTTGATTTTTATATATGTACTTTTATAAACAGTCAGTTTTGTGTACCGATAAGTTTGACCTTGTGGCTTATATGTACAGTTAAATTAACATAAAAGTGGTACACTTTCAAAGCTGTGTCAAATTTGTTTAATTAAATTTGGCCTTAATTTTCTCATAATTTAATTATATTTCCGATGGTTGTTTTGTTGATTTGCCATATTTTATGAATACTGTAAATAAATATCCAGAAATTAATGCTAAATTTAATTAAATAAATTTGACACAACTTTGACAGTGTACCACTTTTATGTGAATTCAACTGTACATGTAAAACCTATAAATATTATTTTTTTAAATGCGTATGTTATTTTATTATTGGATTTTAATATTGTCAGTTTTGTGTGTTTTTGTATTTTGCTTTCTGTGATACTTTTTATGTTTTAGAGAGATTTTAAAACAGTATTTTTCGTAAAATTTGTTTTTTTGTGGCATTATGTTCCTATGTTTTTATGTATTTTTGTATTTTGCTTTATGTGATACTTTTTATGTACAGGGTGTCCCACGTAAGATGACCCAATCCCTTATCTCAGGAACTAAAAATGCTAGCAAATTTTTCTTTTCGTAGGATTGTTTGTAATGAACTAAATTTTTATTTTTAGTAATGTTTTACTCTACAGGGTGTTCCATTTACTCGGAACACACATTCACTTCTTTATTTTAAATGGAACACCCTATATTTTTTTATATTTTTAAATATTCCCAAAAATAAGGATTATTTTGGTAAAACTCCAAAATCTCCCACTTTTTTAGTTTTTGCAAAAAAAAGTTTTTTCCGAAATTTTTGCCAGTTGCAGCATTTTCTTAAAAAAATCATTGCGCTTTTCATGGGTGATATTTTTGCATGAAATTTAAACAACGTATAATCAAGATGCTTAAAAAGCACTTTTATCTACAATTTGACCAAAAATCGTAACCGGAAGTGAAAAATCCGCCATTGAAAATCGATACATTAAAACCGTTTTATTTCTGAAAAATTAAATGCAAAGCTGTATTTTTTTTGGCTCATTAAATTTACTTTTTAATTTCCTTTCATTTGATACCCCACTTTCCTATACCTATCTCCAACCTTTTTGGAGATACTCAATAAGGGTGTTTTTAGGAATCGTTTTTACCCCAATTATGTTTTATTTAAATCTAATTAAAAAAAGGCTAAGACAAGTCGATTATCCTTTGAAAGGGGACATGTATGTGATATATTTTTTGTAATTGGGGTAAAAACTATTTGTAAAACTACCCTTATCGAATATCTCCAAAAGGGTTCGAGATAGGTATAGGGAAGTGGGGTATCAAATGAAAGGAAATTAAAAAGTAAATTTAATGAGCCAAAAAAAATACAGCTTTGCATTTAATTTTTCAGAAATAAAACGGTTTTAATGTATCGATTTTCAATGGCGGATTTTTCACTTCCGGTTACGATTTTTGGTCAAATTGTAGATAAAAGTGCTTTTTAAGCATCTTGATTATACGTTGTTTAAATTTCATGCAAAAATATCACCCATGAAAAGCGCAATGATTTTTTCAAAAAAATGCTGCAACTGGCAAAAATTTCGGAGGGGGAGTGGGAGATTTCGGACTTTTACCAAAATAATCCTTATTTTTGGGAGTATTTAAAAATATAAAAAAATATAGGGTGTTCCATTTAAAATAAAGAAGTGAATGTGTGTTTCGAGTAAATGGAGCACCCTGTAGAGTAAAACATTACTAAAAATAAAAATTTGGTTTATTACAAACAATCCTGCGAAAACAAAAATTTGCTAGCATTTTTAGTTCCTGAGATAAGGGGTTGGGTCATCTTACGTGGGACACCCTGTACTTTAAGAGTTTTAAAACATTACTTTTAAATTTTTAGGTTTGAGAGAGATTTTAAAACAGTATTTTTCGTAAAATTTGTTTTTTGTTGCATTATGTTCCTATATTTTTAACTTAAACCTGAATTTGTTTAGACATTATCTGTTACTAATTTAATTTAGCATTTTTTTTCCAATAAATATTTGAAATATAAAAAAAAACTTATTTTTAAGCCCACCCTTACATAAATTAAGTATCAAATAAAGATTCGGTAATAGTAGTATTGCGATGTAATAGTAATAGCGCAGAAATTAAAACATAGGCAAGTCGTGTGTCAACACATAGATTTTGCATAAGCATTCATGTGTTGACACACGCGTTGCCTATGTTTTAATTTCTGCGCTATTACTATTACATACGCAATATTACTATTATCGAATCTTTATTTAATACTTTACAATACTGTTTTTTACTCATAACAGTATTGCATTTTTAAAACTATAATACACTAATATTGTCCTTAAAAGTAATCAGTATATTTGTTTTTACACAACCAAGATGCTTATGATGACAATATATTTTTTTAACAAGTACTATTTTACATGTTAATTTCAACAATATAATATTATTATCAAGCAAATCAAGTATATTAAAAATAACAATAAAATTATGCATATATATATATGCAATAATATGCAGTGTTGCAATTTTAAACCTTCAAAAATATTAAAATTTAAAATATGTAAGGAGTAAGAATACATAATCTGACATTTTTAATATATCAATGTTGTATAGTAATTTTAAACATACAAGATATATCTCTTTTATTATGTATAATTGCATATATATTACTATGCAGTATATTAAAAGGTAAAAAACTATGTATCAAATTTTAATTTTTAAAATGTTGATAACTAATAAATTTATTTTTAAAAATTTTCATACCAATGTGTTATGAAATACATATTATATTTTAGAATTTAAAATAGTTTATATTTAGAAGTAAAAAATCCGCATAGTATATTTTCTCATTATAGATCTGTAAAATTGGCACTACTGTATTATTTAAGTTTACAAAGTTGTAATTGTAAATTTTAATAAATCTGTATATTAAATTTAAACATACATGTACAATACTTTATGTAAAATCTAATATACAAATATTGTAAATTTAAACATACAAAGCAACAATATTTTTATTGTATTATTTACTATACAGGGTTTTTGTCCTATATAGTACCATACCATATAGTAAGGGTTACTATAATTCTACTTAAATATACAATATATTTTTTTCAGTGAACTTAAGTTAAGTGTAATGCTTTTCCGTCGGCAAAATACTCCGACTGCACTTTGTTTTTTATTTTTGCATTCTTTTATGTAAGAATTTTGGACTATTTTAGTTAAAAACTATTTAAATATTTTACATTACCAATAAGATAGACTCCAATTAACTGTGTTCTTTTAAAAAGTGTTATACAAGAAAAGAGAGACAATACAATTTAAGATTCTCTCCAACTCTATAATTCACCAAATAAATTATGCTTACATTATAGACTATAAAGGCCGATTTATAGAACGTTACTTTCACTTTACTTCGGCGTAACTTCACTTCCACGTAACTTAACAAATTTGCCTAATTTATAGATTGTAAAGTTACGTGAAATTGGGAACAGGTATGCGCATGTGTCTGAACTCGCGACTTCTGACTATTTACACCTGGGCGGTAATTACGGAATATCGCTTCGTACGAAACCTATACATAAGAAGACCAGCAGGTTTCGTACGAAGCGATATTTCGTAATCACCACCCTTGACAATAAGGGTGAATATCTCATTTTTGCAAATTTTGCGCATGATCGGCCAAGCTCGGCTTTTGACAGTACTACTTACAGCTAAATGAATCAGCAAAGTAGCGCTAAAGTGAAGTATACATTTGCTAATACATTCCCATTTATTTTATTTAATTTTCTGTAAAGTTACGCCGAAGTAAAGCGGAAGTAAAGTAAAAGTAACGTTCTATAAATCGGCCTTAAAACCAAATCCATAATTGAATACCTATTTTTAAACAAATCTGACCACAAATAAGGACTATAGTCCCAACAAAACCACATCTGTAAATTAATAAAATTAACTATTTCCATTTGTAGTTGTAGGTTTCTAAATATTTTGTTGAATAAAAGCCTCTGGTAATTGCAGTCTAATCCACATTTAATTCCATGGCAAGCTTTAAAAGTGCTGATGCCCTCTCCATTTAGTGAAACAATTGGAAACAAGTATACAGATGGAATTTAGAAGAGTCACGAAAGAAACAAAGATAGGACAAGAGTCACGGAGAGTGGAATCATTATGATTGGTCTAAAATGGTTTGATGGACTTCTAGGATCGGTATGATTGGACATTACAAATAAAAAAAAACTTACAAATTGTTATTTTAACAATAAACACCGTCAAGCCCTACGTCTCAGTTCACAGAAGTGCATTAAAATACTATCTGTGAAATTTTTTTAGGCGACCAACATTACGGACCAAAGAAGTTGGTCATTTTTTTCTTATTCTGTGTTTCCAACATTGGTCTTTTTAAAACATTATTTAAAGAAAAATAAGAGAGTTTTTTATGTTCCATTGATGTAAAAATGTTCCTTTATATCTTATTTACGATATTTTAATTTAAAAATACCCGAGAATCTACCGCAGGAATAAAAATATCCCTTAGTAATCTGATGATCATGAACACCCACCAAGATTGGTTGCTTGAGAAAGCAACCATATTAAGAGGTATGGTTTGTTCTAGGTAATAGAAAAAAATGTTAATTTTACATTGGTACTTACCAGACCTCTTGATATGGTTGCTTCCTCAAGCAATTTGCGTTTAAAATTCACATCTTGGAGGGTGTACAACATTAACACATAAATTGTATATTATAGAGTTTTACAATGAACTAAACTTGAAATATCGAATTTAAGACATTATAGCACATTTTTATACCAAGGGTTCCCTAAGAAAACCTTTTATTTTCACAAAATATTGCTCTAAAAAAGTGGCTAAATCTGGCAGAATCAAAATTCTACTTCACAGACAGTTTTTTAATGTGTATCTGTGATCTGTGACGTAGGAGTTAACCGTGTGTATTTTGTGTATGTGCAGAGTGTCCTGTCTCTACTATAGATTCTATAAACTAACTGTAGCAAGCAGGTTGGGTGTATCCAGCATCCATATTATGACCCCTGCTGCAGGCCAGCCAACACGCCTCCCCCTTAAGTAAACAACCAATCACAGTCTGGGATGATAAAATCATGGGACCATAAAACTATGCATGTTCTCTCTGTGACTATACAACAGCCTTCCAATGGGTATATGGGAGCAGCGCACAGACAACCCTTTAGGTATACCAAATAAGTTTGAGCTGCGCACACTTTTGTTATGGAGAGTTAATCCATTTACCCTCATTAAGAAAAGGATAATCCTTTAATTTAAGATGTTTAGATATAGGTACAGCCATCAGTAAAAATATTTTATACTTTTATTTTGAATGAAGATCAAATAATTTTAAACTACAATGCTTTCTGATTGTGTTGATCCATTTTTAACATAACAACACCTAGTAATATGTCCCTTATTGTAATGAACAAAATTTAGGACGCACTGCTAGGCATCAACAGCTAGAGTTTATATTTTCATTTTAGCAGCAAAACTTAACCTAACCTACCTAACCTAGTGTCCACCAGTGGAAAAGTGTCCCCCAGTGCTTTCATAAAATTCAGTCTAAAACCCTAAAATTAAAAAAAAACCTGCGATGTTCCCTAAGGGTACAACCCAGAGTCTAAGGTAAAAATATTAGGCAGGTAATTAGATTAATTTCTAGTATTTCTCGAAAATACAATTTAGGACTTCCAGGTAGAAGGATTAAAATGTGCGCTCCTCAAACTCAGCTTTGGGCGCAGTTATAAGTGTTTTTCAGCGGCTGTGCCCAGTTCAAATACACCCCTTCCAATAATGCAGGCATGTTACATACAACTAACAGAGGCTGGTTGCTGGTTATGCATTGTTGTCGGAATTCTCTGGTATCCGGAGAATTCACCACCCACAATTCACCGCCGACAATTCATCGCCCACAATTCACCGATCCACAGTTCATCGATAAGACAGTTCATCGACAAGTCAATTCACCGCCACACAATGGGCGAGTTTCATGAAAAAATTTTATTTGCTTAAACGATTCCTCTTATTAAACTATGTTGTTTTGCAAATTTTTCGAATACAAAAGTCTCTACTTTTCGAGAAAAAAAATAAATAAAATTTAAAAATTGCGTTTAATTGGACCAGCTTTAACAGCCATTTTTCCCCTACCACCTTCTTGAATCTATACTTTTACTTCATTGTCAAAGTGACATTTTCTATTTTCTTACTTAATTTATTGTTTTACTTACATTTTCAGTATTTTTTATCAACGCCACGATAAATTAATTAAAAAAAAGATAAAAATACTTCATATTTTAGCTAATCTGTCACTAAGCGTTGACTTAAGAAACATAGAAAAGAATACATTTTTATGTTGCTAAGCAATGTAATATACCTTAAGATAGTGGAAGGGATAGGGGAAGTGCCCCAAAATCGAGGGGAAGTGCCCCAAAAATTTAAACTTTGGAGCGCTAGAACACCTAAACCAGCCACTGGATAAACACGAGATTATTAGTGAAAGCTCATGCCTAAGTCTACTTTTTATTTTTAACCAAAAATTTTAAATTTGTTACTTGTGAAACATGCCCATTGTTCGATGGGAGAATTCATCGCCTAGTATGAATATTAGTTTATTTAATATATAATAATGAACAAAATAAATAACAGAAATTTATTTACCTAGAATATTGCCTGCCACCAAAATAATTCTAGATAAACTTACCTGATGATTTTATTGAAATTTCTTGGATATTTATTTACCTAGAATATTGCCCGTGTCCTCTTATTTGCAGACACCCAATTTGCAGACATACCCAATTTGCAGATTTAAATGATAAAAAACGGAAAGGATAGAGATAATGGAATTTTTTTAGCTGGGTAAAGTCCAATATAAATGCTTTTTTTTAAATTTCAGGATTTTAGACTGACTTATATGAAAGCACTGGGGGACACTTTCCACTGGGGGACATTAGGTTAGGTAGGTTTGGTTAAGTTTTGCTGCTAAAATGAAAATAGAAACTCTAGCTATGTCGGTGCCTAACAGTGCGTCCGAAATTGTGTGCATTACACTGAGGGACATATTACTAGGTGTTGTTCTCGGTGTTATGCTAAAAATGTATCAACACATTATCAGAAAGCATTGTAGTTTAAACTCATTTCATTTAATATTCATACTAGGCGATGAATTCTCCCATCGAACAATTGTGTGGCGGTGAATTGACTTGTCGATGAATTGTCTTATCGATGAACTGTGGATCGGTGAATTGTGAGCGATAAATTGTCGGCGGTGAATTGTGGGTGGTGAATTCTCCTAGACCCGAATTCTCTCATATGTCTAAAAAGAGAAATTGGGAATCGTTACTAAACCGTATAAAAATATGAATATATGCCTATTGCGCCGATGGTTAAATTTGAGTATACAAAAATAGTGTGTATTGCGCCACTTTTATGATACCTATTGTTTTGGGTCATTTCGTATACCTGGTTTGCATCTGTTTAATCCCTTCCTTTGTCACCCCAACAAATTAGTCATTATAGTCTTCATTTTAGCACATCTTAACCTAACCTACCTAACCTAGTGTCCCCCAGTGCTTTTGTAAAATTATATCTAAAGCCCTGAAATTTAAAAAAACAAACTATGTAGAGAAAAATTAAGAATCCTTGTCAGCACATTACCTACCAAGACAATACATATCTAATAGCGGAAAACGAAAAGCTACTGATAATATCACCGAAAAACCAGCAAAAATTGTAAGACGGGAAATTCAACAAGCCCCAGCGTTTATTCGTGATAGTTAAAATATACCTGAGGACGACACACTTTCATAAAAATGTGTCAACACAATTTTATAAATTTTAATATATGAAGAAAAAAAAGACTACTACTATTATAAAAATGTATGCTAAGAAAACAACCCAAAATTCTACTTATTTTAATATTTTTTAATTTAGAATATACCTGTAAATGTATTTAAATCGAGTTTTCTTAATCCCTTTTACCTGGGTATGCTTAGCTCCTGGTATAACAATAGACCTTTTATAAACAATAGCGGCGCAATGCAACATATTTCTGTATAACAAAATCGGCGCAATACCAAGTGTTTTCATAATCACCGGCGCAATGCAAATACACCCAAAAATATAGAGCAATTTTTCCTTGCAACAATACAATACATACGCAGAATTGATTTATTAAAAAGACCGTGTGTCGTCGTATTAATTCCTGAAGTGGCAAAAACGAATTTAGAAATTAAAATCAAGCAGATATATGTAGAGATTATGGATCTTTTGGTTAAATGGAAAACAAAACATCAGCAACTACAGACTACCGTATCCGTCGGAAAAGTATTTAATTTACCAAAATCCTTTTTTATTTTGGCCAGGAAGACTGAAAGAAAGTATTGAATAATTGTAAATTTGCATCTAATAAGTGAACAACAAAAAAAGCACGTGTGAGTGAACATTTAATTTTTTACATTCAGCCCAATTCTATATGTATTGAGATTGATGTCAACGTTGACATTATGACAGATAACTGACATTTTACATGTAAAATTGTCATTTATCTGTCATATCTCAATGTTGACATCAATCTCAATGCATATAGAATTAGGCTGATTGTCGATTGTCATGATTTTAAATAATTATGGCTATTCACCCTTTCCGTTCGTACCGAAGTCGACGGTCGACGCATCTCACATACGTACAAAAACGTCAAAAATATGAGAGTCAATCTGACGGCTTCTGAGATGACGACGAACGGAATGGGTGAATACACCATATTAGTGTGATGTCACTGAACTAAAACAGCTAATCGGTTTTATGCCTTTGACGTTTTGACAATTACACTTGACGCCAAAATGACAATTACGAGAATTACTTCTTGACTCGTAATCACTAAAACCATGGAAACTAGCTTCAGTGACGTCACCACTAATATGTCGAATTCTTTAGTTCGTTTTTTGTTGGTCAGCAGTAATAATTTTTTTAAATCCAATCAAATTCGCGTGTTTGTGATCACGTGTGCAAAACTGATCAATTACAATAAACAGACTAATAACTACACGATTGAGACAAAATTCTTTAAACAATCTCAAATTGACTAAATATAGTCATAAAAACATTATTTAAAAAAATTATCTGACCGAATACTCCTAAAGCTTTGATTAATTCTTATAATTTTGCCATAACATTCCCTTAGCGTGTTATTTCATGTTAAGAGGCCTCCACCTTCGGCAATCCGCATCAAGCTTTTGTAACACTCTTTTAAAAATCTTTGACAAAATTATTGCCTTCGGAGTTCGTTAATTATAGCTGAAAAGTCTCTGAAACATTTGCATAAGTTTCTCATAAAGTAGCTCCTTTTGAAAGACCTCGTTTTTGCATTCCTGATGGGAATATTTTATTTTTGGTTATATAATTATTTTATTATAAGACTCTATAGTCCGAGAAAATCTTACAAAAAATCCCTATTTTTCAGAAATTTTTCGGGCAGCACAATTTTTGTGGAAAAATGTAGTATTTTATATCTAAAATCATAATTACCATGTGCGCACTCATGCGCCTATTAGCATTTTGTGCTGGAGTCCCCTTATTTCGTAGTACTACATCATGGTGGATCTGCACCTAATTTTGCAAATAGACACCAAATAAGGTTCTAAAGTGATATTCATACAAAAAATTATTCCAAAAAATTCCTTCACCCCCTAAATGGCCCCAAAATGAGTAATATTTACCACGTTCAATTTACACCAAATTTACCAAACAGATGCAAAATTAGATTCTAAAAACCCTTTTTAAAAAATATTAAAAAAAAAAAAATTTGCCCCTTCTGGGGGCTATTTTTTATGGGGGGTAAAGAAAATTTTTTACAGAAAAAGTTTTTAAAAATGTTCTTTAGAACTTTATTATGAACCTATTTTCAAAATTTGGTGTAAATCCAACGTGATAAATATTACTCATTTTGGAGCCATTTGGGGGGTAAAGAAATTTTTTTGAGAGAAAAATGTTTACAAAAATCATTTCAGAACCTTGTTTAGTGTCTATTTCAAAAATTTGGTGTAAATCCTTCATGATCTAGTATTACCAATTAAAGGGGGCTCTTTGGGGGGCTCTAACACAAAATGCTTATATGTGCATGAGTGCGCACATGGTAATTATGTTTCTAGATATCAAATACTACAATTTCCCATAAAAATTGTGCTGCCCGGAAAATTTCTTGACCAAATGTAAGATTTTCTCGGACTACTAAGAGACATGTTTGGCAATAGGTCCGATTGCATATTTGTGTTTGTTATCAAATACTTGAAAAAAAAATGAGTAATATTTTATTCACCACATTCATCATGCACTAAGATAAGAAATCGCATTTTCTATCTTGTTGTTTTTTATGTCTATACAAAGAAAATTTAAAATGTTACGAGCAACATTTTTTAAAGAAATGCCATTATACGTCATTAAACCAAGGCTTACACTAAAACCAAAACCAATGAGGACATGTTCAGTCCCAATGGTCGTTCCCATGAATCCCAAACCGCAAACACTATTTGTTGCAAACATAGTATATCATGTGGTAATTCTCTACAAATAGTTATATATCTCTTTGTACTGTACCGCTCCTCATTGCTTAATTATTAATGTCTTTAGTTTCATATTTACCCAAAATGTAACGTTAGATATTTCATGCATGTGTAAATGGGTTTTCCAATTAGTAATAAATAATTAATACAACTTAATACAAGGTTCTGAAAGAACTGTACATCAGGATGAACTAAGTATCTATACAGTAGGTACTTTGTATTGTGTCCTGCAGACACCCAATTTGCAGAGTTGCAGACATGCCAATAACGGAAAGGTTAGAGATAATGAGAGTTTTTTATCTGGGTAAAGTCCAATATGCATATTTTTTTTTGAATTTCAGGGTTTTAGACTGATTTTTATGAAAACACTGAGGAATATTTATCCACTGGGGGACATAAGGTTGTTAGGTTAGGTTAAGTTTTGCTGCTAAAATGAAAATATAAACTCTAGCTATGTCGGCGCCTAGCAGTGCGTCCAAAATTGTGTGCATTACACTGAGGGACATATTACTAGGTGTTGTTCCCGGTGTTGTTATGTTATAAGTGTATCAACGCAATATCAGAAAGCATTGAAGTTTAAAATTGATTTATCTTTATACAAAATAAAAGCATAAAATATTATTACTGACTTCTGCACATATACCTAAACATCTCAATTTAAAGCATAATCCTTTTCTTACTGTAGGTAAATGGATTAACTCTTAATTAATGACTATGTCTGCAAATTGGAGAGTATTTTGGAATGTCTGCAAATAAAAGGGCTTCACTTTGTATTTGTGACGTATCCAATTTGTATGAATTTTAAATAGGATTAATAAAGAATTGAATTGAATTTCTTAAAATGCATTTTTTGGAATTGCCAAAATTTATGGAGAAAATATGATTTTATTTTGAAACTCTGAAAGTCGTTACCATCGCCCTTTTAAATTTGCTTTTAAGTATTTCTAAAAAATGCATATGGAGTCCAAAAAGTTGCACTCTTTGGTTTTGAACAAATGTATAGCTTTGCAAAGTTTTTGATTACTCTTGTTCATTTTTTAAACATAAATAATTTTAACCAGATAACTTTAAACTCAGCACAAATTAATCTCCATTATACAAAACAAACAAAACCAAACTTTCCAAATTAACGTTTCGGGCAAAAACATATTATCAATTAAGTAGTAAAGTTTCCAAATCCAAACACTGATAAAATCACAATTCTTTACCATCGTAACGATTCTCTCATCCCCTTTCTTTTATCACGTTATAATACAACACACGGCGCGCCACCATCCAATGAGTTAAAATTTGTTCCAGCGTGGAAATGTTTTCACTCAAAAGCATCCAGTAGGTCCGTAGGGAACGCCAACCTTCCAAACGGGATGCACTAGTTCATATTCGCTACTCATCAACTTTACTGGAGTGTAGAATGAATCGAGGAATTATCAAGGAAGCGAAAGCGAGCACCAACTGTCAAAGTGCTCCAATAAATACCTACCTTATTCTATCTACCCGCTTTACAAGTAACATCAGCGATCTCTTAAGCAAACAAGGGCGATTGCCCCCAGCTTACAGGCCGCCGCCGCGCGGATCTTTACTAGTCTTTCTAGTTTATATGCACTTTAATCCCCTTCTTGTCTGATGCTCTAATTTGACGAGGCACATCCAGCATTTATACGTTTGCGAGTCTAAAGTGCACCAAGCATGTGGTCAATGACTTTTGGGTTTAGATTGGTGGTGTGTCTTGAACTAAAGTCTGAAAGTTTCAATGAGAGTTTTAATGGCATCTGGCTCTATAAAGTGTTGAGGAAACTTTCTGTTTTAAAAGTTTGGTGCCGCTATAAGAAAGGAAAACTGCCAAGAAATAGAGCTTAGTGCTTAGCACAAGCGCCAGCGTATTTACAATCAAAATACATTCAGTTAAGGTTTTTTTAAAGGGCATATACGAGCTAGCCGCGTCATAAAATTTAATAAGGGGTGATTAGGTGGAGCTGGCCGCATTTTACTGCATGGGTCATGGTGGAGCTGGCCGCGGTAGCTTTTCTACCTGCTTCCAGGTTTAGCAGGTAGAAAAAGAGCTGCCTTAGAAGTTTTGTGAATGAATGAGTATAAACACCAAACAAATTTTATTTTTATAAAATAACTACGGTAACTATCAATATTTTATTGAAAAAATGATTTACATTGCAGTTTGGTGACTTATCTAGTGTTTAAATTGTTAAACAATTCTTTAATAATTTAATAAAGACGATTATTTATTTATTTATTTATTTATTTATAAGCACATTTGTTTACCCTAACCTACCTAACCTAGTGTCTCCCAGTGGGTGTGTCCTCCAGTGCTTTTAAAAATGTCTGTCGGTAACAATTAAACTTAAAAAAACATGCATTGAGTATTTTCAACGTTGCTGGCTTGTTTTAATGATAATAAAAGTCTGTATATTATCCAAAGGATTCTCTTTTTTATAATTTTCTAATATCATAACTCAATAAAACATCAGATACAGAAAAATAAATCTAGGTAAAATAAAGTTAATTAGTCGCGGCCAGTACGACCAAACCAGAAATATCGCGCGGCCACTTCGACCAAGCACCCTGCAATTAGACGCGGCCAGCTAGTAGTCTTTTCAGATAGATGCGGCCAGTTGGTATTCTCCCGAAAGAGAAACTGCCAAGAAATAGAGCTTAGTGGTTAGTACAAGCGCCAGCTTATTTACAATCAAAATACATTCAGTAAAGGTTTTTGTAAATCCTCTTAAGAGCCCGATATCCCACCTTCTCTTATGCAAATTTGTGTACAACTTGGACCGCAGTTTTTAGAGTTATTATTAACGCAATTACTTTGAAATTTTGATAGTATTACCTTAACTTCTTTTAAAATACTTATTGTTTGGCACATTTTGATTTGGGTCCCTAGTTTAGCAAAAATAACAGTTTAAAGGTGGGTAAACCATGCCAAAAACAACAACTATTTTTTTTAAGAAATTGAGCGCCTAAAAACAAATTTTAAAAAACAATAAGTATTACAAATTTAATAACCTTTCCAATAACACCAAGTTTTTAAAAATCCAATAAGAATTAACAAAGATATTTGAAGTCTAAATTACGTGAGTATTTACATAGGAAAGGGCTCCCCTTCGCCAGCCTCCACCGTGCAATGGAAAAAGAATGTATGTGATTTTGACATGTTTACTGATTTATACGTTTTTTGGAGCATGCAAAAACAATATCATACTATAAACATTATTTTATTGTTAAATATTTAGATATTAATATGTCTGAAGGTGTACCTGCCGTTCAATGTTATGAATATTGAATAAAACCTTATTATTTCAAAATCCGATTTTTGCACATACACTCTTTTTCCATTCCACGGTAGGCCCTCTCATGCTAGTTTTCCCCGCACCGATTTGCCTCTCACCATGGTAGTCGAAGGAGATATGAGGCTCTTAACTGGCAACTGTCCTGTTGCAAAACATTATTGGGTATTGAAGTTTTCATCAGGCATTGCTTTAAAATGTACCTACTCAGTTTTTGCTTTTGATTTTCGTCATACAAAATAGCAAGATAGAAAATATGATCGTCAACGGTTCGTTCCACGATCCAGCTCGCAAGCAGATGTCTGGTAAATACGATATCGGTGAGTCCGGACAAAGGATGTGTACATAGGACGGAAAAGCAAACACATCAGTCGCGAGCAGTTCAAATCTCGCATTGTGCATACTTTTATGCGCTCTTTTTCTCGCTCGGGACTTTTACTTTACAGAACAAGGATAACGTTTCATATAAAAAACAAAAGGGCAAAAATGCATTAGAGTAAAGTTCGATATGATGCTATAGATCATATTGATGCTTGACTGATGACAAGAAGGTAGGTAATGGAAGATTGAACAGTATTTTGTATCGGCGAGGTACCTATGCTCCTTATTTTAACAAAGAGAAATCTGTTTTAAGGTTTTTTAAACATTTCCAATTCCATTCTAGTCTGTTAAGAATCTTTACTGGCGGACCCGGGAAGGATGTTTTCCATAAAAAAAGAAAAGTATTAAATATGAAGGAGTCATTTAAAAAGGAAACATTGTTACCAATCGACATGGCTAGAAAATGACATCGATAGAGAAAGTAAGTGGCTACATAGCCAGGGACCGACAAAAGATTAATTCAAAACAAGTCGGCAACGTTGCAGGTATACATTAGGGCATATACGAGCTCGCGGCGTCATAAAATTTAACTAGGGGTACTTAGGTCGAGCAGGCCGCATTTTTCTGCATAGGTCATGGTGTTTTTTTTCTCTTTAGCAACAAAACTTACCCTAACCTATCTAACCTAGTGTCCCCTAGTGAAAAAATGTCCTTCAGTGCTTTTAAAAAAGTCTGTCGGTAACGATAAAACTTCAAAACACATGCATTGAGTACTTCCAACGTTGCTGGCTTGTTATAATAATAATAAAAGTCTGTATATTATCCAAAGGATTCTCTGTTTTATAATTTTCTAATACCATAACTTATTAAAGCATCGGATATATAAAAATAAATCTAGGTAAAAGGAAGTTAATCAGTCGCGGCTAGTACGACCAAACCAGAAAAATCGCGCGGCCAGTTCGACCAAGCACCCTGCAATTAGGCGCGGCGGGCTAGTAGTTTTTTCAGGTAGATGCGGCCAGTTGGTATTCTCCCATTTACCCAAAATCTAAAACTAAAAGAGAGCTTTGGTATATTATTATAAATGTGGGTGCACTAATACAGCATTTAATGTTTAATACATAACATAAGTGTCTCCCAGCATGTAGGGCTTTAGCGGGCGACCAAAGGCAGGCAGGGTAAAGTTGGGGTAGTGTACCCAGGGGGCGCAATCATGCTTAAGCCGACAATTGTGTGTTCATTACACTGCTCCGGGCGTAAATCTGGCCAATACAAATTATATTCATCCCCGGATAGAAGGCCCACCCTTAGCCAACACTAGGGGTATGTGTACCATGTATGCAGTCATGTATGTTAATACAACTTAGTGGTTCGTATATTCAAGCTGGTGGCTGATTATTGTATGTACGGGGGATTGTCCGTAAATTTATTGGTAATCAATTTTCTAATTTTCAGTTTCAGTTTTGTCAAAGGATGAGTAGAAACACCAAACGAATGTTATTTTAACAAAATAACAACAATAACTATTAATATTTTATTAAAAGAATGATTTACAATGCAGTTTTTTGACATAACCACATTTGTATAAATTTTCTTTTTAGCAGCAACACTTACCCTAACCTAGTGGACCTAGTGTCCCCAGTGAAAAAATGTTCTCCAATGCTTTTAAAAAAGTCTGTCGGTAACGAAAACTAAAAATACATGCATTGAGTACTTCCAACGTTGCAGACTTGTTTTAATGATTATTTCATTTATATGTCAAATTAGAGGTTAATGCCAAAATTTGAAGCATTTTACTGCGAATTATACTGGAAATCACCCGTAGGCAACAACCTGAACTGAAATAGCCCGTTGTCAAGCACTGACAGCGAATTAATTTACCTGGATAGAAGTCAAAGTTAAAATTTTTTTATTAATTCTGTCAAAAATTGTTCTTTTGGTTAGTCGTATTCAGTGTTTAAATTAAATTAATATTATTTTTTTTGGGTAAGTAGTATTTATAAATGAAATAATCGTGTCGAATAGCCCTCGTGCTCTTGATAAATTTTCGATTTTAAAAGAACTTGTGCTTGTTGAATACGCAATGTCCCTTAAACGTAAGGGTGTTTTCTTTGAATTATTCACCACGTGCTTCGCACTCGGTAAATAATTAAAAAGCACCCTTACTTTTGCGGGACATTGCTATGCAACAAGCACTCGTTCATTTAATAATCGATAATTCATAGAGCACACAGGCTATTACTACTGATAATAAAAGTCTGTTTATTATCCAAAGGATTCTCTGTTTTATACTTTTCTAATATCATAACTCAATAAAACATCAGATACATAAAAACAAATCTAGGTAAAAGGAACTTAATGAATCGCGGCCGGTACGGCCAATCCAGAAAAATCGCTCGGCCAGGTTCTATCAAGCACCCTGCAATTAGGCGAGGCCAGCTAGTAGATTTTTCAGGTAGATGCGCCCGCAAGTAGGTATGTACCAATTCAGCAATGTTAAATGCGCTTTCTACTTAGATGATCGTCAGAGAATTTGGAAAAGAAAAGAAATTTATTTGCAAGAAGAAAACTGAGTTTTATTCGGAGTTCGAGCTGAATATATTAACAATCCCCCGTAAATGTAGAATCCTGCCACCCACCCACATTACTTACAGCTTTATCAAACATAATGCTTTGAACGATCATTGAAAGCCTGGCATCAGCAGTGAAGGCGAGAACAGCATGCTGATATCTCGAGCAGGAATAACAGCAGGAACAGTGGGGGCTTAACTTTATCCCTGCGAGACCATGACAGTTGCTGTCCGAGGATTTAAATAATCATTGTTTTGTATTGGCCTTTTTATTGGATTTATTGGTATTTTTATTTTGTTCTTTATTCAATTATACTGTTTGCCTTGCTCTAAATGCACCTGCTGCAAAAATGTATGCAGTGTTTAGATGACATACCAAAAGGGGATATTCTTAATCGTTTAATCTGATTATGTTAATGTGTAGCGTTTATTTCTATGATCAATAATTAGTTTTAGATAAAGGGGGTATATTGCATTTTGATCTTAGAAAGAAGATTAGATCTTTCATTTTTCTGCTGATTGAAAACTGTTTTAAGAGACGGACGGCAGGAGCCCCACCAAAATACGTTTCCTTGTTTCCCTAAGGAAGCCCTCTTATTTGCAGACATCCAATATGCAGACATTTCAAAATACACTCCAATTTGCAGACATTAAGTAAAGGCCGATTTATACAACGTAACTTTTACTTTACTTCGGCCATAGACAAATCATAACTATATATCCATGCTCTTTGCTTCGGCGTAACTTCACTTCCACTCAACTTAACAAATTTGCCTAATTTACAGATTGCAAAGTTAAGTGAAATTGGGATCAGTTAAGCGCATTTGTCTGAACTCGCGACTTCTGACAATTTACACCTGGACGGTAATTACGGAATATCGCTCAGTACAAAACCTACATAAGAAGATCTAACAGGTATCGTACGAAGCGATATTCAGTAATCACTACCCTTGACAATAAGGGTGAATATCTCATTTTTGCGCATGATGGCCAAGCTCGGGTCTCGAGTTAGTACGACTTTATACGACTTAAAGCTAAATGAATCAGCAAAGTAGCGCTAAAGTGAAGTATAAATTTGCCAATACATTCTCATGTATTTTATTTAATTTTCGGTTAAGTTACGCCGAAGTAAAGTGAAAGTTATACGTTGTATAAATCGGCCTTAAGAGTTAATCCATTTACCTGCAGTAAGAAAAGGATTATACTTTAATTGAAGATGTTTAGGTATATGTGCAGTAATAATATTGTATGCTTTTATTTTGTATGAAGATGAAATAATTTTAAACTACAATGCTTTCTGATAATGTGTTGATACATTTTTTACATAACAACACCGAAAACAACACCCACTAATATGGCCCTCAGTGTAATGCCCACAAGTTTGGACGCACTGATAGACACCGACATAGCTAGAGTTTGTAGCAAAAATTAACCTAACCTACCTAACCTAAAGTCCCCCAGTGGAAATATGTCCCCCCAGTGCTTTCATAAAAGTCAGTCTAAAACCCTGAAGTTCAAAAAAAATATGCACATTGGACTTTACCCAGGTAAAAAAAATCTTATTACCTCTAACCTTTCCGCTTTTGACCATTTATGTCTGCAAATTGGGTGTCTGCAAATGAGGGGACACGTCCCTAAGAACCAATTCCATCTCCATAAACAGATTCTGCTTTTTCACAAGGCTCCACACGTGCGCTTTGTTTTTCTACATCCTTTCAAAAAGCTTTAATAACAGTTACAATTAAAGCTGGTCCTTGAGTTAAACACGATGACAGGCGGCTGGGTTTGCAGGACTAGCGGCAACAGGATCATAGGTGGCGAGTATTGCAGAACGTGGGATAAGCTTCAGGCTGGCAAAGTGAGACACGCGTCCGTGTTTTCCTGACTCACGTGCCACATAGTGGAGCTGAGACGTGATTTTACTCTTGTTTAAATAAATCCCCTTCTAATGTTCTTAATTGAAAACGTATTCCCTTTCTATTGCCGGGATCGATGGAAGGTTTGGCATCGAATTGGATACATAAAGTAGGGGCATCAACAAGGATCTTTTAAAAATGTCATGTTGGTCTCAAAGAAACGTTTTTTTAAATAACAAGAACGAAAAAGGGTCGGGGACTAATTTTTTGTTAATTTTTCTACTAAGGTGTCTAGGAAGGATTAAATTATAGAAATTTTGCAACTCCGCTTGTAGATAACACCGACAACATCCCTGTGTGCCATGTCCCCTTATTTGCCTACACCCAATTTGCGGACATACCCAATTTGCAGACATAAATGGTCAAAAACGGAAAGGTTAGAGGTAGTGAGCTTTTTTACCTAAGGGTAAAGTCCAATATACGCATATTTTTTTTTTTGAATTTCAGTGTTTTAGACTGACTTTTATAAAAGCACTGGGGGACATTATGTTAGGTAGGTTAGGTTAAGTTTTGTTGCTAAAATGAAAATATAAACTCTAGCTATGTCGATGCCTAGCAGTGCGTCCAAAATTGTGTGCATTATACTGAAGGACATATTACTAGGTGTTGTTCTCGGTGTTGTTATGTAAAAAATGTATCAACACATTATCAGAAAGCATTGTAGTTTAAAATTATTTGATCTTTATACTAAATAAAGGCATGAAATGTTATTACTGATTTCTGCACATATACCTAAACATCTCAAATTAAAAAATAATTCTTTTCTTACTGCAGGTAAACGGATTAACTCTTACTTAATGACTATGTCTGCAAATTGGAGAGTATTTTGGAATGTCCGCATATTGGATGTCCGCAAATAAGAGGGATTCTTTTGTTTAACATGTCATGCAACAGAAACACAGACAATCTTTGGTGTCCTAAAAAGTATTGTTTCGTGTTACAAAGTGCAATGCTGCGTTTTTGAGCTTATAAACAAATTTTTTGCAATATACCTTTGATTGTTGAATAAATTGGATCGGCAAAGTAGGTATCTACCTCGTATTGAACAGTATCAAACAAGATTAGCAGGTTAAACACATAAAAGCAGAAATGAACAAATCGTCGGCATGTTGGATGTACAGAGAAGGCGGTATGTACTTTGTACTTAAAATGTAACTGGCGGCGGCATACTGTTTGCAAATGTATATTTAATAGTGGCATTAATATCGGCTAAAAACTGAAAGTCAACATAGAATTAAGCAATGTATACCGAAATTCAAAAAAATCCTACCCGCCAGTTATGAAACAAGTAAAATTCATAATGTAAACCGTGCTTGCTTAATATCTGCAAAGCCCGGGAGCATCTGACTCAAAGCTCACTTTTATTAACGACTTTTCATTTTAAAAGCCACTTGTGTAATATGATACACTAATATTTAATTTTTGGCAAGTTTGGGCTTCTAAGCACTAAGCAGTAACTCCATTTCCAAGGGGAGGTGTTTTAAAATGTATGCAGGGTGCTTCTAAATAAGTAGAAAAAATTTCAGGGGTAATTCCTGGACCCATTTTAAGAAAAAAAGTTCATTCATTCATTTTTCTTAGTTATTTGGTAACACCCTGTATGTTTTATTTTTTTTTGCAAACCAAGATCTACGTTACTTTTTTTATCACTAAAAACAGTTTTTTTGCCTTTTTTGTCTTAAAAACTTTACAAAAAAAGAAACAAAAAATATATTTTAATACAAAATTTAATTTTCTTTCATTTTTATGACTTAAGTTTTTTTTGTAAATTGAAAAATAACAAAGGTACGCCCTCGGGTACGCCTTTCTTTAAATTGGGGGGCTTATGTGGGGCCGTACAAAAAAAACTAAAGTATACTTTTAGTAAAGAATTAGAAGGGCATTATAGGTACTAGAAAAAAAATTCTGTAAATTTTATGATAACTGAAATATGATTTCCTTTTCAGTTGCGGGGTGCCGGAGCCCCCTTTGTTTTTATCCGATTTTTTCCAATAACAATCCTAGACAAGATTTTAATGAGAACGATTTTTCCTAAAAATTTGAACATGATTGGACCATTCGTTCTTAAGTTATCGTGTTTACAAAAAACGTGACAGACGGACGGATTTTTTGAAAGTTGTTCAAAATTCGACGAAACGCACGAATCTGCAAGAATTTCTGCTCTATAAATAATCTGAATAATCACAATATACTCCTCGTTTTTGACTTTGTCTGCGAGGAGTATAATAATACCACTGTTAATCTTTTGTTTGTCTTTGTGAGGTAAGATCGTCACATATTGGGCGCTCAAACTGGTCCGAATGAAATAAAAAGTTTTTCAGTTATACCAAAAATGAACCAAACAAACCTTTCATTAACGACTGTTGATAATTTCAAATACACTTTATATGCATGCCTTTTCATAACAAATAAATGACAGTCCCACATTCGGACATTAAAAATTTATTACCGAGAATTGATTTTACATCATACATGCTGACCCGCGTTGGTCGGTCGTATATGTTATGTAGGTGCTACGTTGTACAAATAAAGTCATAAAACGAAAATGGCGTGAATTCAACTTAATGCTGATGAAATACTTGGCCTACCTTGATTAAACACATAAATTTCACATATGCTCACAACATACACAAGGTATGCCCATGAGGGTCATAATATTTCAGATAAGTTGGTTGTTCAAGTCGGACCGAAAGCTTTATTGCTTTTACACGATTCTTAGTAGTATTTTCTGGGTTTATTACAGTGTGAAGTATTCTTGTTTAAACTCAGTTAATTAACAAGAAATAATATGGGTTTTCTTTTGTAACGTAATCTTTCCTATGCTGATTCAATATTATTTTACTGACGTTAATTATCATAAATGATTTAAATAGAAACATTTTTCAGGGTGTCAAAAAATTAGCGCATTAACGCAATGGTACACCATCTTCGTTTATGCGCCGATTTTTGGACACCTCGTTTGTACCTATATTTTAAAGCTTTCTTAATTATATTTTTCTATTTGTAGGTTTCAACAACCAACAGAAATTTCTACACAAAGACGAGAGGAAGGAATTCGGCTTGGAGAATCGGATGAAATCTGAAAAGATTGAAATATTCTAATATCGAGAGTTTGTTTGTTGACGGAGCATCAGAGAATGCGCTGAAATATTAAAAGTTTGAGTTGGCTATGCCCTAAAGCTGCTGGTCCCCATCATCATGAAGGCTGCTTCAGCACGCTTTCTACGCTTTTGTGCCAAAGCCGCCTTTTCTATTGCTTTTCAATTTTGTTAGTTGTGCCGAGAGTCTCTTGATAAAACTCGGCTCTTACGAGGGAAGTCTGAAAAGTCCAAAGATTTCTTATAAAAAAAGGCATCAAGTCAGAAATATCAGCCGTGTTCAAACCTCAAACTTCTATTTGGGATTAATTTTAATTAACTTAATGCAACCTGTTTTCCAACCATGGGAAACATAATTAAAATTTGGTTGCAAATACCGCTTGAAGTGGTCTATAGGGAGCTCATAAGAGACAAACTACATCGAAGGGAGGGTTATTTCTCTAACTCCGCCGGAACATTGAACAAGCAGGCCTTGGCCGCCCGTGAATGTTTTGATTTTTATGGGAGAGTTGCCACAATCTTTCGACACGCGTAAGGGAAGATAATTGAAAGTTTTGTTGGTCATTGAGATTACTAAAAACGTGACTATATTTAATTTGTTTTAATGAGAAGAGAATACGCTGGAGAATTATATGACCACTTAAATTAGATAGGTACTTAACAACCTACAACATATCATCGTAGTTGTGATTTGATATCTTCAATTTATACTTTACGTAATTTAAGAATGCGTTCGACTAAGAATACAGTACTTAAGTGTCAATGGCAGAAACATTAAACATTCCAAAACCATCAGTCACATTCACAAATCCCAATTATTATTTTATTTCATAATTCCGTTTCGTTATTGTAACACCCAGCAAACTATCAGTGGTGGTGTGTCCGTGACAAAGTGTACTAGATTAAGAGCAAAGTGCTTTGTTAAAACTGTCAAGTTGGCCAGGCACTCTATCAAAGCTCGCTCCACACACTGTTCTCTTCAAGAACGTAAAATGTCACTCATTCTTCTATTACTACATAAAAACGTGCTTTTCTACGTAAACTTTGTATCAAAAAGTATAACCAACAACAGCTCTCTAGCTGTTTGGAATAAGCGGATTTAGGAAGTATTGAATGCATATTGTTTGGAAGTTATGATGGGGGGTTTTTCTTTTGGAAAATTGCAACTGATATACTCCTTTCATTAAAACGTGTGCGTTCTTCTTTAAGTGACAGTTTGGAATTTGGTACCACTAGATTACGCATCTACCTTGGCTGTGGTGTTTATAAAATATAAAGTCACCTAGAACCCATAACAACATATTTTTATTATTTTTTACCAAAGACTATGATAAATAAAGCAATAAACCTTTAGCATTTGGTCCTAATAAAATATCAATTAAACAACTACAGACTTGTCACATTAAAAATTAATCCTTGCAGACCAAGCCGACAGGCAAGTAGCCTTGCCACCCTTTATTCACTATGAACCTAACCGAAACAATAAAGACTGTTTTGTTTGATGGTTGCACCCCAATTTTATTAGAGAGTGCTGAAAAACACCCACATCATTATGCAAATAATCATTTACAGGAGATAAATGAAATATATTAGTCATGCATTTGGTTTAGTCCTCGGTTTAGTCTATTATTGCATTTAACAAGGTTTATACTATAATAAAAGCACAACAATAACCACGATTTTTTTGTTGTAAATTAGCTTAACTTTGCAATAGCAAAAATGATAAATGGACAAAATTCAAGAATATACCTATCATTTGATAGAAATAAAAATTAGCACATGATCGGGATTTTTTAAATTTTGTATTACTAAAAATACAACGTATCTGAAACGTGATATAACATCATCAGAAATTGCGTGACCATTTATAGCAGTTAACCTATGTTTAATATTCAACATGCTTTTAATAATAAATTGCATAATTCGATAAAATGCCGTGCATAAAGTACCTACTAGATACTGAAACTATTAAAGCACAGGTAGAATAAATAACCTGTCTTCTGTCAAAAGTAGGTGATGGAAACGCTATAAAGCGCTACAATGTTAAACTTTTTAAATATTTTATCTGAGCCATATGTTATACCTTTTGGTGTTGACTTCATGATTAAATTGATTGCAGATAAGGTTTCAGTAAAGGGGTGATAGTGATTAATTTCATCAATGCAATATTTATGTTTTACTACCGGTTGTACAAACCAAGTTTAAACTTCGGTTTAGCTAAACTGACATTTTATCACAAACAGACTGTCAACTACAACGAATAGGTGGCAGTTGCGCCCAGTGGCACTTGCGCTGCGGATTAAAAGAGTGGCACTTGCGTCTCAAAAAGGTACAGCATTAAGCAGGTATAAAAATTACGGATTAAAAAGTGGCATTTGCGCTGCGTTCAAAATTCAAACTCATTAATGTAGGTATACATTTTTCATTGCAGTTTGTGACATTAGCTCATATGTTTAAATTTTCTTTTTAGCAGTAAAACTTACCCTAACCTACCTAACCTAGTGTCCCCCAGTGGAAAACTGTCATCCAGTACTTTTAAAACAGTCTGTCTGAAACGATAAAACTCAAAAACACATGCATTGAGTACTGGCTGGCTTGTTTTAACAATAATGAAAGTGTGTATATATTATCCTCTGTTTTATAATTTTCTAATATTGTATATCAATAATACATCGGATACATAAAAATAAATCTAGGCAAAAGGAAGTTAATGAGACCGCGGCCAGTACGACCAAAATATGAATCAAAAATTTTAACCAATATTATACCAAACTTGAATCATCTAACCCACTTAATGATTTGAACATTATAATCCTCTATTTAATTACTTTAATTTTATGCAGCAGCGCAAATGCCACTTTCTGATATTTTGTTTTTATACCTGAATTTTAAAAACTCGCAAGTGCCACTATTTTAATCCGCAGCGCAAGTGCCACTGGGCGCAAGTGACACGACACCAACTACAACATGCATAGTGTCTAAAATTGTTCTTTCTATGGTTATAAGTCAGTTTAGCTAAACCGAAGTTTAAACTTGGTTTGTACAACCGGCCCTAAAAAAACTTTATCTACTATCGTTAGGTAACAGCTACTTTATCTTACTCATTTAAGTCACCTAATGACATACTTTATTTCACGGAAATAAAATGAGTTAGGTAATGAAATCATAACCTAACGGAAATTAAATAAGTTAGGAAATGAGATCATTTTTTCACTCAAATTTGTCATGATGACAATTAGGTCTACAGGATGTACCACAAGAATTTTTTTAAAATTTTTATTATTTTTTTTTATTTTTTTAAGTTATTAAGTGGTCGTAGATAAAATATTGTATGCAACACGTTAGGAAACAGTCATTATTTCACTTATGCTCTTACAAAACTCGGCTGAAGCCTCGTTTTGCAAACTTCGCATTCGTGAAATAATGACCATCGTTTCCTTACTTGTTGTATAAATAGATATTATTTTAATCATTTTACATTGGAAAAACTTTGCTATGAATTGACGTTGGTATTAAGGAGCACATGAAAATAAATGTTTTTAAATAACATATTGGCATAATTTTGCTATGCGTTCACGATGGAAGGGGAGAGCACAAACCATATTATGTTTATTAATTTTATTGGAGACTGCAGTCCGATTTACAATGGGTCTTTTGTGTAAAGAATAGTTCATGTTGTTACATTTTAAATGAATTTAAATCATAATGTGATAATAATCTGCACTAACTTATTTTAAAAGTTTATCAATTTTAATGTTATTTATTAGATAAATATTTCTAATTGTTTATATTATAGCAAACAAACAAAGCAATAATTCAGCCTTATTGAAACATACTAATCATACGGATGATAGTTAAAATAGTAAACTAATATTTGTTGTGGAAACAAAATAATTGTTTAAATACACTCCACAAGTCAATCACACTGTATACATATACTTTTGTTTATATTCCTACGGATTTACGGTATCAAAATAAATTGTTTTTGTTAAAGAAGCATTAATCACTTTTGTTTCCGGATTATAATCATAATCATTGATAAATATAGCGATTGTTATTTTTAATCAGAGAAAAATTAAACAGATCACTTTTAAATAAATAAAAGAAGAACATTAACATATTGTTACAGAAGTTTTTATTCACGAGTTTGTTAAAACACGAGCACTAGCGAGGGTTTTATAAACGAGTGAATAAAGACGTTTTTTATAGCACGTGTTACCAACTTTACTTTTTCTACGACCCCCAAATCAAACAATTTCGGACGTTTTAGAAGAAAAAAATGTCGATTTGAAAAAAGTTAGGTTATATAAACATTTTAGAAATAGAAATGATACCTACATGTTCTTATATTTAATAAACGGTTATGTTAAATCAAAATCCTACCTCAGCTACATTAAATACTGCGTCTAAAATTATAAAAATACTCCGAAAACAACACGGTTTTAGCTTCAACTAGTTTTTCTAGCAGACTTGTTGACATCTGTAAAAACTAACACTGACAACATTTGCAATGGCTTTAATTTTTAAGAAATGTAAACATATGGATCTTTCCCGCCGTAAGCCACAATCGCGGTCGTTATACTTAGGAAACTGAATGACCACCAGCATCAATGCTTTGTGTCAATCTGACGCATTTCTGACGTTTCTCAAGTATAACGACCGCGAGGGTGACCAACGGCGGGAAAGGTAAACACTTAATTTAATATTTCACTGTAACTTCAATTAGAATAACCTTTTATTAAAAGAACTAAATTATACGTTTTTGACAACTAAAATAAATAAAAAAATGTTATTTTCTGCAAGCAACGCTAACTTCGGCCCGTGGGTTAAGTTTGTTGCAACATCACGACCTGAGTAATGTGCCACTTTACTCACGGCTTGCAAGACATAGCGAAATATTGTTTTAGGTTTATTCAAGTCGTGCGATAAATGTCATATAAAAGGTGGTAAGTAAAAAAAAACAATTTTCGTTTATTTACATCAAGGCTCTCGCAGTTTTATCATTACAAAAAAGCGGGTTCCTACCAAAGAATAATAATCTGTCCTAATTGTTGTTCCCAATAAATTAAACTATTTTTATTTTTTTCTTTGTGCATTTATCATTAGAAACATTCCATATTCAATATCCATGTTTAGACTTCGGGTGCTCCTATTAGGAAGTTAATCACAATACAAAGTTCATACTCATCGTTTATTCACCAATGTTTAATATTTGCGTAGCCTACTGCCTACGTAGATATTGTTTTTCAATTGTTTAATTTTGTTTGATCAAAATTATAAGCCGCATAATTAGTTTAATTACACTGTAATTATAATAACATTGCTCCCTATTTTTCTTATCTTAGTTGGTATTAAGGACTATAAAGTATTGACGAAAATTGGTTTTTATTGCATCTTGTAAATATTTAAATTGCTGTGCTGCGGGTAATTCTTTTACCCAAAGTTAAGAGTTTATTGTACTCATTTTTAGATTCTTAAAAAATAATATTAAATTACCTACATTAGTGAACTTTAAATTTTAATTTTTTCAGTTAAAAAAATAAATAAAAAAGCTTGGTCGTGTACTGGATTTGAACCATAGATCCTTGAGTTACCGTTTTACTGCTCTTTTACCTGAGTTATGTTTGTCAATTTTATCTAGCCTATCTTTAAAAGTACCTAAAAATTGGTGGATGGTTACTTCTAGTAATTCTTCATTTTTCAACATCAAACTAGAAATGGGTTAGATCAGTGAATAGGTTAGATCATTGAGTGGGTTAGGTTTTATTATAAAATGCCGACATTTAATAGGATACTCCTCGCAGTAATTAATCACAATATTTTATAAATGCAATATTTTTTTATTTAAAAAAAAATCTGCGAAGAGGTCAAACTATTAACTCTCTTTCGCAAAAAAAAAATATTTATTAGCGAAGAGCAAAAATATAAATTCTGACACTGACGTTTAGGATTTAATTTGACTTTGAAAGATGCTGCTGTGTTTCGAATGTTTTTGCAAAGCCACCTAGACCAAGGCCAAGACTTATGGGACTTAGAACTTTTTTATTACTAAAAACCTATCTTTTAGCCTTTTATGCCCTAATAACTTAACAAAAAAAAATTATAAAAATTATTTTACATTTTTTCAGTAAATTAAAAAGTAACGAAAATACAGCATTTTTTTTTTATTGGGGGGCTAATGGGGGGTCGGATCAAAAAAGTTTTGGGATGATTTTTGTAAAGAATTAAAAGGACTTTAATATTACGAAATTTTTTTTTTCTTAAATTTATAATAACTGAAATATGAATGTTTTACCACTTTGGGGGCCCGCTACCCCCTTTGTTATTATCCGATTTTTTTCAATAACAATCCCAACCAAGATTTTAATGAGAACAATTTTTCCTGCAAATTTGAACACGATTGGGCTTTTCGTTCTTAAGTTATTGTGTTTACAAAAAACGTGACGGACGGACGGACGGACGGACGGATTTTTTAAAAGTTGTTCAAAATTCGACGAAATGCACGAATCTGCAAGAATTTTTGCTCTACGACGATTTTTGACGATTTTAGAATTTTAAAAACAATCACAATATACTCCTCGTTTTCGACTTTGTCTGCGAAAAGTATAATAAAAAAAGAGAACATTAAAAAATTTTATCTTGAAAGTTGATTATGCTTTGGTAGATATTTATAGCTACTTGATGAGTAAAAAACCTTTTGTTTTCAAAAGTGGTCATCCTTTTATAGACAATATTCATCAAAGTTCATGAAGCTCATTTTGCAATAAATTTCTGTGGCCGGATCCTTATAAACCCTAAGTGGGTTGCTATCAAACAAAAACGCAATAAGCGGTTTATTATGTTGGCGATACCCGTTCAATACTTCATATGTTTTATATGGAACAAAAGAAAGTGCGTTTGGTGAAGCACGCTCGAGTTCTCCCTTCATTCATTCTCTCGCTATATTCACTTGTTATATTCGCGTCAAAGCGCTCTCTGTTTTATGATTGGCAGATGATCAAGTGTTTTTGCGACTAGGAGGCTATATTGTTTTTGGGCTTTATTAAAGTTTGTTGATGAAAATATCAAGACAGCAGTGAAATGCAATCGATTTTGAAATGTTACGGTATGGTCTAGTGTTAGCCTATCTAGAAGAGACAAGAGTGGGAACACTTTTCCATAAACATAAAATGAAAGAATGGCAATTATTTCTGTGGTCATAAATACTAGAGTGCCTTAAAGTCAAATTGACAGATATTTTCGCTTTATAGAGTGGCACCATGCATCATTTCATCTCTGTCATACAGATTCTGTCATCAAATGTGATTGTAAGTTGTAATTGTTGTCACTTCGCTAATATGTGGATGACATAATCTGTATGACAGAGGTGGAATGATGCATGGCGCCACTCAATAAAGCGACAATATCTGTCAATTTGACTTCTAGGCACTCTAAAATACACGAACGAACATAACCTGTATCCAACAATTTGGCAGATGTTATATGACAGATTTTCGGACCAACTTTTAAACTTTAACGACAGCAAGTTAGCATGAGACTTTCGTTTAAGTTGCCAAATTCTTTCTTGTCCACTTACATTAGTATGGACAGTAAGGACCAAATACATTGCAAATATAACATTAAAAATATATGGAATTAAAATTAGACATTTAAAGGTTGTTCCATCATTTAAATAACCTGGGGAATCATAACAAAAAAATTTGGCTTTATACTTGTCCTATATGCAAGTGTAACTTTTGTTTGCATTTTTAGCTAGTTTTTTTTTTTTTGTAACAGGTTGGATTTTTATTTTTTACAACTAATTAAGGTTGCGCTTAAACAAGCTACTCAAAATCGTATCTAAAGCATGAAACACAATTGAAGAGAATAATACGCAATTTGCAAAGCCAATTACATGCAATAATGAGGGGCTATTGAAGCAATAAAAACTATAAATACTTGGTGTTTACATTTTATATCACCATATGTTACAGATTTTCATTGCGCATATAAGCTTATGCAACTTCGGCATATGTACCTTACATCGGCAGGCTAGATTGATTTGTATCTTTATCTGTTGTGGGGTGATAAACACCCCTGCTTGGTCTGTCTAAACGTCGGCTTTATTTTTGCTCACAGCCTACGTTGATAAATTTACTATTAGCTGTATTGTTGGTGTATTACGCCCGACGGACAATGCATGCGTGCAACCCCCTCAATTATACGGTATAATACACCGGAACATTTAGCGTTTTAAATGATTTTATACAATGTGTTGCTTGTATTAACATTAGCACATTCTATACACTAATTCAGGGGCGGATGGGCCCATCTGGAGTTCTGGAGATTTCCAGAAGGGCCGCCGTACTTTGGGCCGGTAAGGCCCAGTTGTTTAAAATAATTTCTTAGTTTGTGCTTATTTTAACCAAAAAAATTTCGCCTGCGGCGCAAATTTGGACCGGCCTACCTCTGTTCCAGGGCCAGTCAAGTGCTTCCCATCCGCCCCTGCACTAATTATTAGTTTGGGGGTACTGGTTAACTTGATTTCAATTTTAATCAAAAAAAATATTTTCTGCTAAATTCTGATAGCGGAACGTAGAGATCTTTAAAATTAATAACAAACTGTAACATGCTTCATATACTTGTAAGGAATCATTACCTCAATAAATGACGATTTTCAATATCCAATAATTAATTCGCAACATCATCACACAGTTTTTAAGTAAAAAAACCGTGCAAAAATCCAAATGTTAGGTTATGTTCATTCAAGTTTATTTGAATTACAGATGCGAACTTTAAAATTGCAGTGTTGGCGAGACCAATTGATTATTTGGAGTTACACCTTTGACTTCCTTTTAAAATGCAAGATAACATGTACACTTTTTTTATAAAGCTGCTCCCATGTAGGTTCTAGCATTTATGATACCATTTTCAAATACACGTGGAGATAAGAAAACCAACAACATGACTGTTGGATAAGTCCTCCTATCTGTAAGGCGGCCATAATAAAAACATAATCTAGCGTTTCATTTTAACAGAAAACCACCTTCAAAAAAATAAATTTTAAAAGTTCGCAATTTCCACAATGGTTTTAACTTGACATAGTTTATACAACCTCTTTACCTTGACTTCTTTCGCTTCCACCTTATATCTTTTATCTCGAAGATGACAATGATTTAACAGTCGAATAAAGGATCAAATAGAAGGTAAAAGGTAGGAGAAACGTAGGTAAAAATTATCTGTTTGAAGGCTAGATAGCATTTACTCATATTTATTTTCGGTGTGAGGAAAAACCGAAAAATCAAAAAATGTGAGGTATTCAATTCTATATGTATTGAGATTGATGTCAACGTTGACGTTATGACAGATAACTGACATTTTACATGTAAAATTGTCATTTATCTGTCATATCTCAATGTTGACATCAATCTCAATCCATATAGAATTAGGCTGATTGACAGGGTATAAACTATAGTTGCATTCTTTTTGGGCCTATTACAAAAATAAAAAGATTCCATTTTTTTACAATAATGACAGTCATTTTGTTTTAATAAAAATCGTAGCAGTCATTATCTTTATTCATTTTTTAAAATATTTGTTATTATTGTCTAAGTGGAATTATTCTATTCTCGGAATATGTCAAAAGAATGCATCTATAGGTAGTTTATACAGCGTTAATAATTCGCATTCATTGCCTTTTACCTTTCACTTAAAATAAATGTAAGTAAATGTTATCTAGCGTTCAAACAGATAACCTTTACCTCCGTCTCTCATACCGTTTATCATCTATTTTATCTTTTATCCGACTGTTAAATCATTGTCAACTTCGAGGTAAAAGATAACGAGCGAGCATTTAAATTCTACCTCGACTCTTGCCATGGAAAACAAAAGCTGCTTTTCCGTAGGTCTTTGATAGTTTCTACTAATGTCATTTTTGATGTTGTCATCTTTTTTTGACGTTTAAACAAACTATCAAAGACATACGGAAAAGCAGCTTTTGTTTTCCATGGCAAGAGTCGAGGTAGAATTTAAATGCTCGCTCGTTATAAGGTAAAAGCGATGGAAGTCAGGGTAAAGCGGCTGTATAAACTTTGTGGGTAGGCTAACTACAAATTTTTTGTACTTATGTAAGATGGGCGAGAAAGCATTGGACAACTTTACATATAATTAAACTAATTTAAGGTTTATTTTTGAATAGGTGTGTGGTACTTTTATTAAACCTTCAGCCTTCAGCAAGTTAAAATAGGAAAAAGAGAAATGAAAGCTAATGGTGTGAAATGCCCATAAAAGTATCGATTGCATTAGCTCAATTTACGCAACATACATTAGTCGTAGGTAGGTATTAAATAAACTCAGCTGAACTGATCGTTTCAGAAATAAAATCGTGTCGATATTGTTGTAGGGCGGATTAAATATAATGTTGACCAGTGCCCACTTTGATGATATATGAGCTTTCAGGGGAAACGAAACAATTTCTTGTAGTAATGTTACCCAATTTGTGAGAGACGTCTTGAAAAAAAGAAACGTTAATTACAAGGAACCGCTGCCGTTATTACTCACTTTAAAACCAATACTTTTTTAATGCTGGCTGCATTTTTCTGCATAGGTCATGGTGGAGCTGGCCGCGGAAATTTTTCTACGTGCAGCCATGTTTAACAGGTAAAAAAGGAGCTGTGGTGAAAGTTTTTTCGAAGGATGAGTAGAAACACCAAACGAATTTTATTATTTATAAAATAACAAGGATAACTGTCAATATTTTATTCAAAAAATGATTTACATTGCATATTGGTTACATAAGCACATTTGTTTTAATTTTCTTTTTAGTAACAAAACTTACCCTAACCTACCTAACCTAGGGTCCCCTAGTGGAAAAATGTCCTCCAGTGCTTTTAAAAAAGTTTGTCGGTAACGATAAAACCTAAAAACACATGCATTGAGTACTTTCAACGTTGTTGGCTTGTTTTAATGATAATAAAAGTCTGTATATTATCCGAAGGATTATCTGTTTTATAATTTTTTAATATCATAACTCAATAAAGCATCGGATACCTAAAAATAAATCTAGGTAAAAGGAAGTTAATAAGTCGCGGCCAGTACGACCAAACCAGAAAAATCGCGCGGCCAGTTTGACCATACACAATTGCAATTAGGAGCAGCCAGCTAGTAGTCTTTTCAGGTAGATGCGGCTAGTTAGTATTCTTCCATATAAAACTATTTGAATGACCGACATTGTGGAACAAAAAACCTGGGTCTTTCCCAATTCTTAGGAAAATATCCAATACTTCCTAGAGAAGAGGAATTCCCAATACCTATAGCCCAAAAAAATAAACAGGTAAAGTCAAACCACACAAATTTACAAAATAGCCCATTCATCCACCTTGCAAAAGAGACCACCCTCAGCGAGACGTAAAAACTAACACAATCTCGCAAACGTGTCTAAATAAAAGTGAAACTTTTCAACAGGTAGTACTTTGTTAGTGTTGCGGTAACACAAAGATGATTTGAGTTTATTCAGGATTTCACAAGTAGGCCAGTCAAAATATTTTCTGTTTTACCTATAGTCAAGTGTTTAGGTTCTTATATGGTAGGTAATGGTAAAGTGGCCCACCTTGATGGAAGATCAGAAGAGTCGGTTTTAGATCTGTTAATGGACATAATGCTTTTAAACTTGAATGAAGTACCATTTTCTAAAATGAACTAGTTATGTTTACTTTAAATCTTATTAGGTATTCCTTTTGCAAGTATACCTATATTTAATTTCTCCATAATTAATTACAGCGTAACAAAATAATATGATTATTAATAAAAATTATAAGTCAAAAGGAGTTAGTACATTACGAATATGAACATTTAGTAACAAAAACAAATTGTTAACAATTAAAAAAAATGCGAATATTTATTGTTCACTTTTGGGATGCGCCCATGGACAATGATCACATACTAATAAAGCATCTGCTTTAAGGCCAGAGGAAAAATCGTAGAAAAAAAACTCGAGCACACCAGAGTCACAATTCATTTTTATTACAAGGTAAGGTAAATTGCCAAAATTACAGAAGTTTCAGGGTTGATATCCAATTTAATGCATCATGAGATTATGTATTTCATAAAAATAGCCTTTAAAATTGATGTGTGATATGTTTAATAGTTTCTGAACTGAAGATTCACAACATTTACATATTGGACTAGCTAGTGCATTCCACTTATATATTTAATATATCATTGCGACGCCCGTGAGACGATTAACATCAGTACTCTAATACTACAAATCTTGTTATTGATTAATTAATCAATCAAAACCTAAAACCTCTTGAGTAGGATCTTCGATTAATTCCTTATTGGGCACATAATATTTTGCCAATTAAGTTATAAATTTTAACACTTCGGATACTGAAAAGAGGTCACGTACAAATTCTTCCATAAGGGCATTTCCGATATTAACCGATTATACAGGGTATTACCAAATAAGTAGGAAAAAATTCAGGGGGTAATTCCTGAACCCATTTTAAGAAAAAAAGTTTATATGAACATGCGTCCGAAAATCCTTCGTTTTTGAGATACAGCTCTCCCAAAAACCCCTAAAAAATCAGTTTTTTCGCTATAATTTCGAAAAGAATAACTTTTTCAAAAAATTTTATAGGACCTATTTGACTTATCTAACTACTAGAAATATTTTCCCCTTTGTTAAATTTAAAAAAACGGGTTAATAGTGGGGGCCCTTAGGGGGCTGTAAGAAAAAAAAAAGTCAAAATCGGGCATATGTTTATAGGAATTTTTTTTCTTAAAATGGGTTCAGGAATTACCCCCTGAATTTTTTCCTACTTATTTGGTAACATCCTGTATTGTCAACTAGAGCCTTTTTCCAGCTATTTATTTAAAGTTTGCATTGTTTGCAATGTTAAACAACACCACGGATTTGCTTAGGTATACTGATTTGTACCTATGACAGATTAGCATGGGGTATCCCCATCCAATTTTTGTATTGGTATGGTTAGTCTACTCGCCGTATAGGAGGAGACCAACTGTACCCACTGGCACACCAAGCTCAATCGAAAGTGCTTTTTTTTACTACCGAAAAAACTTGGTGTGCCAAGCCAAATCATGGGCCTAACTGCGGTAGCCCCTTTTAAAGATGATATTTTAGTGACATTTTCACATTTAAATACAAATAATTGTCAAAAATTGTCGTCATCAAGTTTTGGGGCGAAAAAAAGGGTGTTTTCAGAGGAAAATAGTAAATTCAATTAGCAGTATTTAATATGAACCAAAAACATACTACCAATTATATGGATACATAATATAAAAATGGGACAGATCCTTGTTTTTACCAAACAATGATTTACTGAGCAAATGTGAAGATCTATCTTAAATTACAGTGAAAAAAGATGAAAACAAATGGTAATCCCAAGATTTTAGCTTAGAATATGTGTTCAAGTTAAAAAAAAACACGAAAAAAGTCGTCCTTACCAAAAAAAAGTAAGCATAACTATCTGGTTTTTATATTTTACAGATTTTAGAACTAATGTTAGGTGGATAAAAGTTTTTGTGCTATTTTTGGAAAGGTATTAAGATGCTTTTTTAAATTTTGTCAAAAAAATTAACCATTTTCCTCTGTAAACAGCCATTTTTTCGCCCCAAAATTGGAAGACGTCAGTTTTGACAATTAATTTCGATTGAATATTTTGTGAGCCCCACTGGGCCAATTTGGACGGTAAAAATATCATTTAAAAGATAAAAGTAGTCCTAACAATCCCCAATCACACAGAGTTCACCTTATGCCTGTATTTGCCCAAAATTAAATGTGAAAATGTCACTAAAATATTATCTTTAAAACTGGCTACCGCAGTTAGGCCCATGATTTGGCTTGGCACATCAAGTTTTATCGGTAGTAAAAATAAAGCTCTTTCGATTGAGCTTGGTGTGCCAGTGGGTCCAAAAAAAAGTTGATGTCCTTCTATACGGCAAGTAGACTAGGTATATTCTTAATTGTAGTATTTTGCATTTATTAAGGGAACACACTGTAGAACCTACATATATCATAAAACCTGATTGTCGACGCATACATACAGGGTGTCCGCGATCAATGTGCTTTTTTTTTAATGGGAGATAGCTGGGAAAAATCCAAGACATTTGGTAAAAACAGTTTTTTGAAAAAGTGCCCCCCTTCGGAAATAACGGCCTTCAAACATGTAGACTAAAAACCCTTAATCGTAAATATTTACTAAACGATTTCACCAACCATCATGAAAGTTGTACTATCAATAAAGGTAATAAAAAGGGTCATTTTAAACCCATTTTGAAATTTGGGGCCCCCTTTAAAATGGGTTAAACACTAGTAGTGTTGATAAAAACTGCATGTAATTTCTTTACCTTTAAGAATTTTGTAATTTTATGTATTTTTTTAAATACCCCAATTCAAGTAACAACTTTTTTTTCACTTGAAATTTCTGAGAAACTGTACCGTTTATGAATAAACTACCAAAAACACCTTTGATGTACCCCATATTTTGCGTTGATTTGACAAAAAACTTACTTCAATGTAGTGACAGTGGTAAGTGACATACAAATTTCAAAAGAAAGTCTAGTCTTATGCAATAATATGGGGTACAACAAAGGTGTTTTTGGTAGTTTATTCGTAAAAGGTACACTTTCTCAGAAATTTCAATTGGTAAAAAAGTTGTTACTTGAATTGGCCGGTATTTAAAAAAATACATAAAATTACAAAATTCTCAAAGGTAAAGAAATTACATGCAGTTTTTATCAACACTACTAGTGTTTAACCCATTTTAAAAGGGGCGCCAAATTTCAAAATGGGTTTAAAATGACCCTTTTTATTACCTTTATTGATAGTACAACTTTCATGATGGTTGGAGAAATCGTTTGGTAAATATTTACGAATAAGGGTTTTTAGTCTACCTGTTTGAAGGCCAATATTTTCGAAGGGGGGCACTTTTTCAAAAAACTGTTTTTACCAAATGTCTTGGATTTTTCCCAGCTATCTCCCATTAAAAAAAAAGCACATTGATCGCGGACACCCTGTATATAGAACTCTAGCAGGGCATTAGTGGAAACAAGAAGTAGAGCCCCCGCGCGGCAAGAGGAAGGGATACCCCCAACAGAGACTGCGCCACACATTCCGTCAATACTGGGGCCAATCCGTTGAAGTGCATCCTGCTGTGCTGCCTGCCTGGCTTCAGCATGACTTTCCTGCTATATCTGCCTGCTGGTTGCAAAGCCTATCTAGTCATGGCCTCCTAAGAAACGCTATGTAAACAAAATGGACACCTTATGCCGCCGACAGTTGTCAAGGTGAACTTTGAGAGTTATTTATATCTTTTTTTGATTAATGGTAATGTTTTGCGTTACGCAACTTGTCCTAAAGGGTTGGGAAATTTGGTAATCTTGTTTATGGGTCCATAAATTATAAGCGTTAAAGTGATTTCATAAAAAATACTCCATGATCGCTTATTACAATTATGAATTTTGTAATTTTAAAGAATTTATCTAACTTTTTTTATTCTTATAATATTTAAATCAAAATAAATATTTAATAATATATCGAAAACGTAATACATTAAAAATGTTGTCTATCTGTCCACAAGAAATATTGGAGAAGAAAAGAAATTTTGATTGATCAACCACCATTTTATTAGCATTATAACGTGCGATCCACAAAATTTGACGTCGACTCTGGCTGTGGAACGTCAAAAATATGACAATCAACAATGTTTTAACAATGAAAAATTGAAATTTTACAAATGCATGGCAAGAGTCGACGTCAAATTTTGTGATGCAATATCGCACGATATTTAAAATATTAGAGATAAGAAATTGCATAAATGTTGGAATAGAAATATTATATTTCAGGTATTAATTTTAACAACGCAGTTTTAAAGGGAATTGCATAAAAATTAAATAAGGGCTTGGCACTTTTCCCGGATGTTCAAATCCTTGCAATAATTTTCGAGATAATTTTTTTTAAATACCTTATAAATGTGATAGTAGCTTCGATAATATTGAATAAGTCGAGTAATAATATTTTTTGATTATATTTAGAGTGCTCTGCAAACATTTTTTAGTTGTGTGTTTCCTTGCACTCATATTTTGAGCTGATAAATAATATTTATTAAGCAGATAGAAAATAATGCCTCGACATCACTGCTAAGTGGTATGGTAAAAGTAAATTCCTAGATAATCTTATCAATCTTTCTTTTTTATTTTTTGTGTAATTTTGGTGTCATGCCAAATTTTGTTAAGATACTTGGGTAATATTTGATGATTCCGCCACTGTTACATAGGTTTTAATCTAACATTTAATCTGTAATCAAATAATTAAAGAATAAATTGATCTATAGATGGCGGTAATAATTTGTCTGTTAATTAGATCAAATTATTCAGAAAGTTTGTGGACTTCTATAGGTATTTAAACCCTGTTAAATTAGCAAATGAAATGAAAAATTTTGCTTAATTCTAATGCGTTTAACGAACTGAATACTGATTTTTCTTAAATATTCTTCAATCGTTTACACTTCGGGTAACTAACCTCACTAATTAGAAAAGAATGAAATAATGTTTTTTTAGCATTTTAAACGACTAATTAAAGAGAATTTTTGATATTCCGATCACTGAATGACTGAAACATTGTTAAGTAAATTGCTAACCACCAAGAACCACCATAATTTAGAAGAAACTTTTGTAGATTAAAAAATAAATAGATTTAAATTTAAATGTCTATGCAAGATGTGCAAAAAAACACTCTGACTTTCATTTTTATTTATTTTTTTATCTGCTCATTTATGAATCCTCATACAGATTACATAATGACTTGATTAACGCTTTAATGATTTCAGAATTCATTTTCACTTCGATAAATAGATAAAGGTTTATTTGCACATGTGCAGAACCGCACTCAATAAAAAATAAGAAAACTTAAAAGGTTATAAAACTTAAAATATGAAATTTCTACTAATAAAAAGCAAACACCTAATTACAAACACAAGTAAAACAATCATTATTAAAGTACATATTAGAGAAGTACACATCAAAGCACGTATAGACAAATCTCTAACGACCAAATAATCTAAAACAATTATATGTGCACACATAATACAAAACACAAGTACACTTTTATTTAAAATAAATTAATTCAGCAAATAAAATAAATGTTTGTGTTTTTATTGACACTGTAGTACGCTATGTTTACTAGATATTTATTTTGTTAACAGTTAAAAAACTTTTCTTGTTTCTTTGTCCAGCAAATATTGTACAAACCATTGAGGAAAACAATAATGGGAAATGAAATAGAGATTGTGTTTGTAGGCTTTGTTAGTTTTAAAGACCGTAGAGGATGAATAAACTACTGTCATGGCTACTTATTGGGAAGCGGGTAATATATTGCAAATTCATTGGTTACGGTAAGATTATCGGGTATTTTGGTTCTTTCTAATAAATTGCATGGATATTATGGTAAAGAGGAAGTCCTTTTATTCAGTGAGGTTTTGTTCAGATTTGGGTTTACCTTTGCGAATATTGGGTAGATCTATTCTTCGTTATCCTGTTTAGTGTGCTTCCGACGGTTTTTTGCCTTCTTTATAATTGTTTTCTTTTTATTTGACTTATAACCCTCGGGCTATTTTATTGAAAAATTGTAATACATAGGTAAGGGTCCAATTGTGTAGCAAATCAACTAAATCCTTGGTAAAACGAGAAGGAGATACAATAAGTTATAAGTGCAAAAAAGAGCGGACGATCAACCGGTTAACCGTTTAGGCTATTGGAACTCCCTCTTGATAGTTGTAAATTTCTGAAATGTAGGAAACCTGAGCAATTTACATGATTTTTGTAAAAGAAATCTGTCGGCAATTAATATAGGAAGGTCGAAAAACTACTATCATCTGTAGTATCCCAAAAGCATTGATAGTCGCAATAATTTTGACATAGATTTTCAAAAGCGTGGTGTTAAAGCTCGACGTCGAAGTGCTTTTAATATCAATTTTAAGAAAAGTAATCACAAAATTATAAGAATTTATCAATCCTTGAGGAACATTTGGTTAATTAATTTTTAAAAATTAAAATTTTCATGATTATTTCATTTATATGTCAAATTAGAGCTCTAGGTATGCCAAAATTTGAGGCATTTTACTACGAATTATACTGGAAATCACCCGTTGGCAAGCACTGACAGCGAATTAATTTACTTGGATAGAAGTCAAAGTTATAATTTTTTGTTAATTTTGTCAAAAATTGCCCTTTTGGTTAGTCGTATTCAGTGTTTAAATTAAATTAATTATTTTTTTGGGTAAGTAGTATTTATAAATGAAATAATCTTGTCGAATAGCCCTCGTCCTCTTGATATATTTTCGATTTTAATAGAATGCTTAATAATTAGATAACACCCTTACTTTTACGGGACAATACTATGCAACAAGCACTCGTTCATTTTATAATCGAAAATTCATAGAGCACTTGTACTATTACTACTGATTATATTAAATTTGTCAATCTGATTTTGTCTGGAAAATTTTGACATAATAGAGCTCAAATTTTAAAATATCACTAAAATAGTTATCAGTTTTAGTCTGCTCTGATTGGTCTGTTTTGCATACATGATAAAAAATTCGTGAATTTCACTGGATTTTGACATATGTCAAAAATTGTCATCATCATTTCATACTTACCTACACAAAATACGATGTGAAAAATATAGCTTTATTATCAAAATAAATTGGTTCTAATGTGAAAATAAAATTTTCTTTGAAATACTTACCTCTAACTGACAATACTTTTCTTGAATTATTTTTTGATTGCTTTTTTATTTCATATTTTTACTTTATCATTTATATTTTATGTTCTACTTAGTTAATAAAATAACACTTATTTTCTCATTAAACTTTTGTATTGATTTTCAAATTCATAAAAAAAAATTATATTGAAAAAAGGGAATGGTATAAAAAGAGGTAATAATGATGATTAAACATTTATTGATGACAAAGTAATGTCAATGTTTTTACAGAACATATACATATAATATATACAAAAATTTGGTTCATAGTTGCACAATAATAAAAACTCTTATTTTTAATATTAGTACCTTATACACAATACTATTTTTTTCACTTATTATTATGTACAATTCTATATCTTCAAGAACTGAATGTGAAACATCACAAAAATTGGATAGAAAATGTACATGTAATAACACATTTATATTATTTATAAATTTACATTAGTTATTTAATCGAAATTGTTGTTTTTATATTACATTTCACTATGCACGAAAATAATGTTAAAAAAATTGCAGATCAAAATCAAGAGATTTTATAACTAATTACTAACATTAAGAATTTTTTTAAAGAGACAAACAAAAAGAATAATAATCTTTTATGTGATAGGATAAACAATATAGGTAGGTATAGTAAAAAATTAAACTTAGGAATAGAATATTCGAATAATTTGAGACGGTACAAAAGAACTTAAAAATTCGGAGAATAAATATTCAACACTAAAAACTAATAAAAATTGCGCCTAGCCCTTGCTATTACAACAAAAACATCTCCTTATTTAGGAAAATTTTAAATTTACTATGAAATATAACTTTTATCATCGCACATCAATATTAGAATGGATTTCGTTTTTTTTTTTTTTTTTTGACTAATTGTAAATGAATCTTGAAATTTCTTGATCTTTTAACTTTGTAACCAACTTCAAACTTTTTTGATAGATTTAAATAAGTTACATATTTTATAGCAAATTCTTGGATAATGTTTTTTCTAACAGTGTACAGTAAACAAAATATTACACCTGGCCTATTACGTATTTACCATTAAAAAGAAAACGCAAGACTCACATATCATATTTTAAATTTGTAACAGTGTTAACACTGACGTCATAGATAAGATAAACAAAGTAAATAAAGTGACATAAATAATGTTACCTTCATATTTCATAATAAAAAAAATATTAAACCTATACTCTCCGTAAAATTTCCATGTGAACGTTAGAACGATGTTTTTAGAATGTAATAGCCTATACCGTGTTAAAATAAAAATTTTAATTATATTTACAGGTTATATGCACAACTTTACAAAAGTTATATTTACAGATGGATGGTAGATATTTCGAAATAGTTTTAACATGTTTGTAATATGCTTTAAGTTCTTTAGTAAATGTTTTTAGTTTTTTTTTTACTTTTAAAATGACAATCTCTTGTTTTCGGTTAATTAAAAATAATTTGCAAGATAAACATTAAGTATGAGTGCTAAAACAATTCTTCTGCTTTATTTCTGATCTTCACTAATATCGTATAAAAAAACTCCAAAATCCGCAATCAATTTTGTAACTGCAACTTATTTTTCATCTATAAAAGTTTTCAGAATAATTGATAGAACGCTAAACGTTTAAAAAATACAAAAGAAAATTTCAGCAGCTTTAACAGTATGTGATGAATCATTTAAGGCTAAAGATTCAGATTTACAGATCATCTAATCTGTGCTCCTAGAAGCTCGTATAGTCATCTCCGTTGAGTTCCCGTCAATTCTACTAAATAGCACATCTACATTATGGCCCCATCGTGTATTAAAACTAAATGTAGTCTTGAAAACTAGAAATGTAGGGCCGCAAATGTATTTTGGTTTCATTTGAATCGCATATTTCTTTGTATCGAAAATCAGACTTCAAAAATCATTATAATACTTTTGTTTTTTCAACAGAAAGAAATAACCGTTATAAATGAAACCATAATACGGTTGTGGCCCTATTTTTTCAGTTTTCAAAACTACATTTAATTTTAAAATACGATGGGGTCCTCATGTAGATGTGCTATTTAGTAGAATTGACGAGAGCTCAACAGAGATGACTTATACGAGCACAGATTAGAAGATCTGTGCATATTCAACCTTAATAATAACGCATTTGTAATAAAAATGACCAGCATAACTATCGTTAGAATTTTACAATGCAATTTTAAAAAGACGTGAAAGTTTGTGAAGATTCAATTTTGGACATTGAAGCAAGTTATTATGGTCATAATTATTTTTTAACATACCCAAATCTCTAATGTGACAACAAATACTGATCTTGATGCTGTAATTTTATTTTACTATTTAATCGTTGAATGAAGGATTATTAAAAGTTCCTCTATTGTATAATTATGCAATTACAAAAAATAGGTATTAAACAAAAACGTTGAAATCAAAAGAAGAATTTCAACAACAACATTAATTTTGGTGTAAAATTTCTATCCGTTGTCAAACCAATTTTAATGAAGATCATAAACTTAACTTGCAAAATCCTTAATAAGGTAATAAAATATTACCACAAACAAGAATATACCTGGTGTTTATTACCCAAAAGAAAACAGATAACAATGAATCTAATAATCAGCCTTTGTTGCAATTCAAACAAATTTAACGCCTTTTTCTCATCTTTTCAACTATTTCTTAATTTTAAAACATGTTAAAACAAGTATCCCTAACCATATCAAAACAATAACGACTTTTATATACATCCCGAAATCGTTTTAGGCTAGAGGATACTGATGTCACAAACTAGTCGTCCCGGACGTTGTATGGTACAAAGAACTATTGTAATAATCGTTATTAATCGAGGCGTGAGTGTGCACTGAGTTAGGCGCCAAAGGACTTAGCGTATTATATTGCGCGTATTGCATATCAGCGTACGTCATTTTGATGTCGGGCTTACTCTCATTTGGAAGCAGCCTTGTTATGGAGAACGGATGATTTGACGGTGTGTAACCTGTAGGTTCCTGTTTCAAGTGATGTCCCATTGAACCCAAGTGAAGCATAGCCTGGTGATCCGCCGATGAGAGCGCCGACGGATGGCAACGGTTCACCATAGCAGTAAGCTCTTCGTGCGACATGTTCTGTTGGTGATGTTGACTTTGGTGGTGCATGCTCTGCAATTCGTTGGAGTGCAATAGAGTCATGTGGTCGACGTCCAGTTTGGACGGGTGAATCCCCAACATGTTGCCGAGACTGTTTTCAGCCGCGGTTTTGTCGAGGTGGTGCGATTTGTGGTGATCGTCACCTCCCCCGTGGTGCAAGGGAGTTTTCTTACCGCTGCTATTGGAGTTGTCGATGCTGTGAGACGGGGATTTGTGTGAGGATCGCACCACTTCCTTTTTGTCGTCCTTGAAACGCTTCTGCCGTCGGAGGTAACATCCGTTTTCGAACATGTTGCCAGATTCAGGATGTAAGCTCCAGAATGAGCCTTTACCAGGCTTGTCTGGGGTACGGGGGACTTTAACAAAGCAGTCGTTGAAGCTTAGTGAGTGTCTTATAGAGTTTTGCCAGCGCTGCTGGTTCTGGCGGTAGAACGGAAACAGATCCATAATGAATTGATATATCTCGGACAGCGTTAGCATTTTCTGCGGACAGTTTTGTATCGCCATGGTAATGAGCGAGATGTAGGAATATGGAGGTTTAGCATGTGTGTAGCTGCGACGGTAGGTTTTGTCGGCTCTAGCGCGTTGCAGGGCTGAATTTGGCGAGGTGTCTCCACCGCCTAGGTCACCACGTCCAATGCTACCAACCGCAGTGTTGTAGCTGCTCATCGATGGGATATTGGACGACATACATAGATTTGATGTGGGTGAGCCGAGATTAGCGTAACCCATTCCGCTGGACGTCATCCCGTTACCGTTCATGGACATACTTGAGGGCATACCAGCGCTGTTAAGCATCCCCGAGCCAAACCCGCTCTGACAGTTCATTTGGGCCATACTCACACACGTGTTAAGTGAAGGATACGCAGGCATCGGGGACATATTGGAGGAAGTCGCCATCGCGGCCGACTGGGACAACATTGCACGTTTGTTTATTGCACTCTATGTTAATTTAGCACTATTGGATTTGGATTATTCGATCGATCTTCCACGGCACGGTTTTATTTTACAAACTTGTCGTAGTAATCAGATGGTTTTGTTTCATTGTTTACATCACGAGCAGAATCACAAACAAGTTAACACTTTAGGTATTCCAAACCTGCACTGATTGGAAAAGCAAATACTCCTCGCAGCCTGTTTACTTAGATACTACAAGCCGTTGTGAAGTACCCAGAGCTTTAGGTAGTCAAATACAAAATTGTCTGGGGAAGGATATTGCCATAGTGATCAGCTGGCCAATGGCGCGCCTTGCCCTCCGTTGCTATCCAAACTTGACGTTGCGATTGGGTTAAAACGGCATATTCATGGAGGATTAGTTGTGGTGGGGGGAGGCCACGCCTTCTCATTACCGCGCCGCAGTGTCAGCTCATGGAACTACACTTTCGCAATTCCCGACGTCGCGCTCGTTTGATCTAAGTTCTGGGTTACCTATCTCAAGTTACTGAATTTTTTAGTGATCATTTTTTATTGCTTTTGCAAGTTGAGTTGGGTTTTTTGAAAGTGGTTATTTTGTTATGTAATGAATTTCCAGTAATTTCTACAAGAGGATGTTTGTTGTCACGTTGTCAGCGTTCTTTAGTGTGTGTCGCATTTAAAATTCTGAATCGATAAAGGCGCTTTTTAACGGTTTATAAGTGATTTAGATTGTTTGGTATAGAGTTTTTATAAAAATGGTAAGTGTTTCAAAAGCTTACGTCAAAAAACTTAAATTAAAAAAAAATACAGACATTTTTTTTTATCAATTGCCATTTTTTAATCACCAAAACCTTTTGGTTACTTTATATAATTATTTGTGTGTTATTTTAAGAGGTATTTTTTTTGACAATGGCTCTTAAAACACTTACCTTATTTAACTCAAACAAATTTACAAACTGAGTGGATGTGTAAATTTTATTCACTTTTGATTTTCGGTTTTAATGAAATCTCTGCTGATGATAATGATTTTTTTATCGTTTATCTACATTGTATCATTATTTGATCTGGGCTTAATTTAATTGCAATTGTTTTGGCAGAACACATAATGTCTAGACACTTTTTAACTCATGTCTTTAAAATAATTTATAACAATTAATTTGTTTTATTAGTATTAACCTTTTTAAACATGTGTCATCTGTAACAAAAATTTAAGAGGAAAAAAATTTCATTTATAACATTTGGTTTTTTTTGAAGCAAAGGCAAAATCTAAAAAATGTACCTAATTTACCTGAAATTAAATAAAATAGCAATTTTATACTGAGTTTTTTGCTCGGTTTTTGGTTAAAATACGCCTTATTGAACGAATTTTTTATCCCTTTTTATATTTGCTTTATTTCATTTATTTATTTTACTTAAATTAAAACCTCAATTTAATATTATATTTTATAGATGATATATATTTTATAGGATTGGACAATTGGTAACATTGAAATTTTAAAATATTTGGGGCAGACATATTGAGTAATGACATTTGTTAAGTATATTCATTAAAAAGGATCTACCGTTGATATCTTTTTTCCAAGTCTTCCAGTTATTCCGTCTTTAAAAAATCGTGTCCTCTTATTTGCGTACACCCAATTTGCGTACCTAAATGGTCAAAAACGGAAAGGTTAGAGGTAGTGAGTTTTTTTACCTGGGTAAAGTCCAATATGCATATTTTTTTTTGAATTTCAGAGTTTTAGACTGACTTTTGTGAAAGCACTGGGGGACATTTTTCCACTGGGGGACATTAGGTTAGGTAGGTTAGGTTAAGTTTTGCTGCTAAAATGAAAATATAAACTCTAGCTATGTCGGTGCCTAGCAGTGCGTCCAAAATTGTGTGCATTACACTGAAGGACATATTACTAGGTGTTGTTCACGGTGTTGTTACGTAAAAAATGTATCAACACATTATCAAAAAGTAGTTGTAGTTTAAAATTATTTGATCTTTATACTAAATAAAAGCATAAAATTAAAATATTATTACTGACTTCTGCACATGAACATCTCAAATTAAATGATAATCCTTTTCTTACTGCAGGTAAACGGATTAACTCTTACTTAATGACTATGTACGCGAATTGGAGAGTATTTTGGAATGTACGCATATTGGATGTACGCAAATAAGAGGGCTTCTTACACCCAATTTGCGTACATACCCAATTTGCGTACCTAAATGGTCAAAAACGGAAAGGTTAGAGGTAGTGAGTTTTTTTACCTGGGTAAAGTCCAATATGCATATTTTTTTTTGAATTTCAGAGTTTTAGACTGACTTTTATGAAAGCACTGGGGGACATTTTTCCACTGGGGGACATTAGGTTAGGTAGGTTAGGTTAAGTTTTGCTGCTAAAATGAAAATATAAACTCTAGCTAAGTCGGTGCCTAGCAGTGCGTCCAAAATTGTGTGCATTACACTGAAGGACATATTACTAGGTGTTGTTCACGGTGTTGTTACGTAAAAAATGTATCAACACATTATCAAAAAGTAGTTGTAGTTTAAAATTATTTGATCTTTATACTAAATAAAAGCATAAAATTAAAATATTATTACTGACTTCTGCACATGAACATCTCAAATTAAATGATAATCCTTTTCTTACTGCAGGTAAACGGATTAACTCTTACTTAATGACTATGTACGCGAATTGGAGAGTATTTTGGAATGTACGCATATTGGATGTACGCAAATAAGAGGGCTTCTTAAAAAATGTCCTCATATTGTTTTAAGCAGTAAAATACAGGGTGTATCACGACGAGTATAAGGCATACGTATCTCAAAAACGGTTTGTTATATTTTTTTCAAATTTAGTTTACACAAGTTTTGGTATAGGATGCATCTACCTAAAATATTTTCAACTTTGTGCCACTTCCGGTTACACCGGAAACTAGTGTCAACTTTGTTATTTTAAATGGAACTACCTATTTTTTTTCGATATTATCATTCCTTTTCACATTTTGAGTAAACTTTGTAAAAAAAAATTCAAAAAAAGTTTTCAGTTTATTTGTAATCAAGGTTTTTCGAATTTTTTTTACTGTTGTTAGGATTTAGAAGATTGCCGATTTTTCAAAAACTAATAAATGATTTTAATTGCAGTGTTAGCTTACGGATAAATAATGGTCCGAAAATCAATTTCTGTGATTATAAATACAATAAAAGTTAACCGGAAGTAAGATATCGGCCATTAAACCCACCTCTTTAAAAATTAAATTATCTCATTTTTTTTAAATGTAATGCCATATTTTTTTTTATTGTTTCCAAGTGGGGTTTTTAATAACTTTCAAATGATGTATCATTGTCCTATACCTATCTTTACTAGTTTTCGAAATAATAATTTATTTCTATTATTACATGCTATTATGACAAAATTAGAGTTTTTTTTAGAAAAATCTAGTAAGTCATGAAAACAAAAAACAACTATTTGACGTTTACCAGATTAAAATTCATTGTGGAGTGACAGATACTTGTTTTTTTCTTCAAAATTTATTCTAAAATAGTTTTTTGTTTTCATGACTCACTGGATTTTTCCATAAAAACTCCAATTTTGCCATAATAGCATGTAAAAATAAAAATAAATTATTATTTCGAAAACTATTAGAGATAGGTATAGGACAATGATACATCATTTGAAAGGTATTAAAAACCCCAGTTAAAAACAATAAAAAAAAATATGGCATTACATTTAAAAAAAATGAGATAAGTTAATTTTTAAAGAGGTGGGTTTAATGGCCGATATCTTACTTCCGGTTAACTTTTTTTTTTATTTCTAATCACAAAAGTTGATTTTCGGACCATTATTTATCCGTAAGCCAACACTGCAATTAAAATCATTTATTAGTTTTTGAAAAATCGGCAATCTTTTAAATCCTTACAACAGTAAAAAAAAATTTGAAAAACCTTGATTACAAAAAAACTGAAAACTTTTTTTAAATTTTTTTTTGCAAAGTTTACCCAAAATGTGAAAAGGAATGATAATATCGAAAAAAAATAGGTAGTTCCATTTAAAATAACAAAGTTGACACTAGTTTCCGATATAACCGGAAGTGGCACAAAGTTGAAAATATTTTAGGTAGATGCATCCTATCCCAAAACTTGTGTATACCAAATTTGAAAAAAATACAACGAACCGTTTTTGAGATACGTATGCCTTATACTCGTCGTGATACACCCTGTATATAAATTAAAAGTACCATACATTGCAAGAGAATAATTTTCAAAAAACAAAATTTCGGGTTTAAAGAAAAACTTATTATACAATTACAACGCAAATATAAAGACGTATATTTTGTAGTACCCTACGGTAACTGTTATTTGAACGGGATAAAGAAGCATCTCAATCTCAAATCTTTTTAATTTAAAAGAGAATGTGGTAAAGAAATAAAAGTACATTTGACTGAAATTATTGTTGCAATTCTGTTAGGTTTTCATTTTATTTTTTAAGAAATTATTTTGAGTTATTTTAAGTTTATTAAGTTCTAAAGTACCCACTAATTAAATAATCTCAATTACCAATGACAATCCAAAATTATAAAATTTAATTTCTAAGTGTGTCTAAGGAATTTTACTTAATCATTTTAGTAATTTTATCTAAAATTATTTGATCATCATAGATTTTGTTTATTACTAAGCGATCATGCTACTATTTTGTAAGGTACTTAAACTTTTTAATCTGTTTTGTAAACCCTCTCATCTTTATTTTTTTAACTTTTCGTTTATTGAACTTAATTATTGTATCTCTCTAAAATCCTAAAAATAAATTGTCTACCTTTTTATTATTTGTTTGAACCGTGCACTCGCCGGCGGCGGGTGAGCTTTCAAGTAAACAAAGTTCTACAACCTATTTGTCCTATTGAATACTTGTATTGTTTGTGCCTCATGTTTTCACAAGAATATTTAACTTGATTTATGGCTTATTTTTGTTAAATGCAGTTTTATCTTTGGCTTTAAATTGGTTTTGGTTATCATTTTGGACTTTGGAACGTGTTGTTGATGGCTACCCAAACATCATTTGCCGACGGTTTAACAATCTTTTTATTCTTGATAAAGATGTCTTTATTAAAATGGTACGGTATTTTAGTTTTATTATCTTGTTTATTACAATTTTTGAACTGAAGTTTTATGAAGTATTAGTCACTCAATTTTACATTAAATCCCCAAAAATTAAAATTCTTTTACTGCTATCATCAACAACTGTTTTTTTATACTCTTCGCAATCACCTACCTAAAATCGTTATTTTTCGTCGTAGAGCAAAAATTCTTGCAGATTCGTGCGTTATATCGAATTTTGAACAACTTTCAAAAAATCCGTCCGTCCGTCTGTATGTCACACTTTCTTGTGCGCACGATATCTCAAGAACGAAAATTCCAATCATGTTCAAATTTTCTGGAAAAATCATTTTTCACAAAAGGAAGAACCCTATTGTTTTTAAAAAAAATTGGGTAATTATAAAACTGTTAAAATCGATTTTCAAAGTTAAAAATAATTACAACGAAGTTATTATTAAATTAATTTAAAAAATATTTCAAACTAAATTAAATATTGGTACAACCTATCAAAATTCATCAAATTTTTTTTTATAACTCTACGCGTTAATGAGAAAAAGCAATTATTAAAAGCTAAAAATGTACTTAGAATGGGACTTTATGCGTCGTTTAGAATAAAAACAAAAGAAAAACTTAGTAGTCCTTTAAATAATATAAAACAAATGAAACAATACAAAGCTAAGTTTTTGTCGCATATAATCGATCTTAATTTACATAGCCTCGGTAGCTCAGAGGGTAGATTTTCGCCTCTCAGTCGGACTGCTCGGGTTCAAGTCCCAAGAGCGGCAATACTTTTTTTATTTTTTTTTTGCTATAAAACTCTATTTTTTTTAATTTTATTACTGCGAAGAGTATCTAATAAAATGTGCATACATTATATAAAAAACATCCCTTGAATCCAATAAATCTGCAAAGAGTAACTTCTAACCCACTCAAAGATCTAACCCATTTCTTGTTTTTATCTTAAATTTGTTCGTTTTAATAAAATATAGTTTCTGGAAAATAAAAACTTACCTATCAAGTACCGAGGTAGTTTTATAAGCATTTTAAAAAATTGAGTCATACCAAAAAAATGGTCCAAAACTTCAAAATAATAAAGATTATGTTTCAAAATGATGGAATTTTTTCTAGATAAGACCAATGAAGATTTTAATTTTAGGCTATAAGATAATTGCTAAAATTCTACTAAAGTATCGAAACTTACAATATTTTAAGCTAACAACAAAGGTAACTTATTAGTTATTAAAAGAGTTTATAAACAGATCTTCAAAACTCAAAAGTTGAACAAATATAAATATTATAAAATAATAATGAAGCAAACATGGTGGCAGCTTCTGTATTTTGTTGATATTTATTTATTTTTTACTGTTTTGTTTCGTTAAAAAAGGAGTGGATCGCTTTTGTATAGGTAGATTTCAAAGATATTACACCACCAAAAACCCCACTCACTATTTAATTTTGTAGATTGCCCAAATAATTACATAAGATTTATTTTTGTTATCTTTAAAAACAAGAAGCAACTTTTTTAAATTTTTTAAAGGTAACCAAAAAAGGTTTAAAGTAAATGAAGTTCTGCTTGATCCGGGAGATTAATGGGCATTAAAATAGACAACTTTGCCCCCATTTAATTAACTTCGTATTTCTTAAGGCCGATTTATACAACTTAACTTTTACTTTACTTCGGCGTAACTTCACTTCCACTTAACTTTACAAATTTACCTAATTTACAGATTGCAAAGTTACGTGAAATTGGGATCAGTAAAGCGCATGTGTCTGAACTCGCGACTTCTGACAATTTACACCTGGACGGTAATTACGGAATATTGCTTCGTACAAAACCTACATAAGAAGATCTAACAGGTATCGTACAAAGCGATATTCCGTAATCACTACCCTTGACAATGAGGGTGAATATCCCATCTTTGCAAATTTTGCGCATGATGGCCAAGCTCGGGTATCGAGTTAGTACGACTTTATACGACTTAAAGCTAAATGAATCAGCAAAGTAGCGCTAAAGTGAAGTATAAATTTGCCAATAGATTCACATGTATTTTATTTAATTTTCGGTTAAGTTACGCCAAAGTAAAGCGGAAGTAAAGTGAAATTTACGTTCTATAAATCGGCCTTTAAGGTAAACGAGATCCATAGAGTCGCCTTTGAATTTGCGACACTGGCTCTAACCTTACCTACAATGTAGAAATCTGAACAAAAAACCTTATTTATTTTGTTGCCATGTCTAGCAATGCAATATCTTTGGTAGACTACCTATCTAATGGATATGCGTTCAAATTGCTTACATGCATCATACATCAAGGCTCTAAAAGTCTTGTCAATTCACACTTTGGTCAGCATCTTCTTCACCAACAATATACAAAGGTAGCTACTGTTACACACATTATAAAAAACCACTTAGGTAGGTACCTACCATCCTCATATCGAATGATACCTATACTGCATGGGTGTCTTGATTTTCAGTTTGAAGCTCGAAGCTTTAAAAACATTGATTCTATTGTTAGGTTGATGGAGAAGAATATTCATATTGTGTGGGATTTTGGAGAGCGGCGACGAGGAGCTTCTGAAGTATGACGTAGAATGTTTAGTGGGCAGTGGGAATATGAAACGAGTTTTGGATGTTCACTTTTTTACCAGGAGAGCACTAATTACTATTTTATTATTATTTCAAAATCGTGGTTTATTGGTGCTATATTAAAAGGTATTGTTGCTTAGTCTTGTGTAATACGAAAGTAAATTTAAAGGGCATATACGAGGTGGCCGCGCTATAAAATTTAATGAGGGGTGATTTGGTGGAGGTGGCCGCACTCTACTGCATGGGTCATGGTGGAAGTGGCCGCGGTGCCTTTTCTACCTGTTTCCATGTTTAGCAGGTAGAAAAGGAGCTGTCTCAGAAGTTTTATAGAATTTATAGATGAGTAGAAACACCAAACGAATTTTATTTTTATAAAATAACAACGATAACTATCAATATTTTATTGAAAAAATTATTTACATCGCAGTTTGGTGACAAGCACATTTGTTTAAATATTCTTTTTAGCAGCAAAACTTACCCTAACCTACCTAACCTAGTGTCCCCCAGTGGATGTGTCCACCAGTGCTTTTAAAAAAGTCTGTCGGTAACAATAAAACACATGCATTGAGTACTTTCAACGTTGCTGGCTTGTTTTAATGATAATAAAAGTCTGTATATTATCCATCAAAGAATTCTCTGTTTTATAATTTTCTAATATCATAACTCAATAAAATATCGGATACAGAAAAATAAATCTAGGTAAAAGGAAGTTAATTAGTCGCGGCCACTACGACCAAACCAGAAATATCGCGCGGCCACTTCGACCATGCACCAATTAGGCGCGGCCACCTAGTAGTCTTTTCAGGTAGATGCGGCCACTTGGTATTCTCCCAATTTAAAAACCACGGCGATCATGAGCAGCCAAGGTTTTTAAGACTCCCATTATATTACTTATAACAATATTCAGGCTGTCCCAAAATTACCGTACCACTTGTGTCTTATATTTTACATTTTTGGAGTCCGGCATGACTCGGGATCCTCAGAAAATTGTAAAGAAATCTATCTCATATGAAGATTGGAGGCCTCAAACAAAGTGCAAAACTTTAATCGCCTCAAAAACAACAGCACATATTAATGAAAAAAATGTCACTGTCTATATCTTAGCGAGAAATGTCGCGAACGCGAAGTATAGAAACTGTATGTAATGTTGGTTTCCTAAAATAAACAAAAAACAGTGGATTTATAAGAGTTAATTTTAATTAAAAATTGTGCTTACCATCAGCAACATAAATAAACAAAGCACAGGTTGACATATTCTAAAGGTCCATTAATAAGCGTTTAAATATAAAATTTTGGCAATTGAAAATGCAAAAAATAGTGCTTATAAGTTGCCAAAATTCTGTATTTAAACGCTTATTGATGGACCTTTAGAATGTCAACTTGTGCTTTGTTTATTTATGTTGCTGGCTAGCATAATTTTTAGTTAATATATTAACTCTTATAAGCAATGACCAGAAAGTACTGTTTCTTATTGATTTTAGGCAACCAACATTACATAACCACAATTTCTATGCTTCGCGACATTCCCCTTTAAACTAGTTTATCATTTGTTAATCTTTTAAAGAGATATATAAACGAATTTAAAATCATTTTTGCTCTAGAATAGATTTATCGACTTTAAATATCTGGCCAAAAAAACTATCCTATACTCTTTGACACTTGTCCACAAAGGAAATAAAATTATAACTAGAATGGGTAGAAGTCGGAATCGGTAGAAGTCGAAACGCGTAGAAATTACTCTTCACAAATGAGTAGCTTAATTAAGTAGAATTCGGATTCGGTAGAAGTGTAATTTTATATTCTTTAAATCAAAGCTAAATCACTATTTTATATAATTGCTACACATTCTATAGCATACTCTTCGCAAGAAAACTATTGAAGGATAATAGTTTTTGTTTAATAAAACAAATTTTATTTAAAAAAATCTGCGAAGAGTGCAAACTATTAACAGAAAACACGAAGAATTTTATTAACGAAGTGGATAAACGTCAGTTTTGACGTTTAACATACTTATGTGAGGTTATTTGTTCTGACAGCTGCTTTTGTTTTGTTGGTTGAAATATGTTTGGCATGGCCTTCTTGACCGACGCGGGACGCTATTTGGACTTTTTTGGAGTTTTTTGCTACTGAAATCTTTTAGTTTTTGTTTTTTTAACCTTACTGGCTAACTTTACAAAAAAAACGAACCAACATTTTTAATAAAAAATTAAATTTTCTTTAATTTTGTGAAAAAGATTTTTTTTGTTAGTTGAATAATAACGGAGGTAGGAGGTTTTTTTGTGGTGGGGGGTAAGGAGGGGTTCTGACAAAAAAACCAACGAATACTTTTTTATAGAGAATTAAATTTCCTATGTTTTATGTCGAATAATTTTTTTTGTAAATTTAATAATAATCGAGTTACGATTTTTTTTTCACTTGGGGGACCGAAAAGGGGGCTTTATAGTACTCAGATTCTTGTCAAAAACAATAGGGTTCTTCCTCTTATAGGGATCGATTTTTCCTTAAAATTTGAATAGGATTGGAAGTTTGGTTCTTAAGATAGCGTGTTTACAAGAAACGTGACATCCCACAGACCGACCGACCGACCGACCGACCGACCGACTACCGACGGACGGACAAAAAATGAAAATCTTAAAAAGTCATGAAACGCACGAATCTGCTCTACGACGAAAATTGACGATTTTAGGATTTTCTGATCGATTGCAATATACTCTTGTGAAGAGTATAATAATGCAATGACAGTTTTTCTTCCTCCTCCTCCAAATATGGATCGTTGTTGGGTATTTTTTTTCTCAAATCGTGCTCCTAGCTTGGTGCACAATAAACTAATTAAACACAATTTTGTGCAAAATCATGATTATGATAAAGATTACTGCAAATTTCGAAGCAAAATAAAGAACACTCGACAGTAATACATCAAATTTGGAGCAGACAAAGGCTATTAAATTGTAGTAATCGTGGTATCTGAGCAGTGCAGCCCCGTCGGACAATCTGCACGATACGCTAAAAATCACGCACCCTCACTTGTTTTCTATGCAACGCTTGCTTCATGCTTGTAGACAAACCATCTACCCGTTTTAGATAGGTACTTTGCTACAAAGGGTTAACCACCAACGCTGGATATAGTATAGAAGTAGCTATCAAGATGAAAATCCACATCATTAACGGTGTCATGATTTTTTGATATTACATAATATTAAATATTACTTTTCTTAATCCAACAAAATGCCAGGCCAAACAGGTAGCTTTTTTTTTAAAGGTAAAAACATCATAAGTGGGATCGTTTTCTTCGTACAACCAAATTGATTTTTCCACCTTCGAGCTATAACCCTGCCAACCCTTTATGATGGGTAAATCGCTTTTCAATGTGCTTTCCAAGGACAGAAAACCCTGTAATTAAAATTTCTTATTTTAGCCATAAAAGACTAAAGATTACATAAAATTAAAAATGTTCACTTCATAAATGTCTGGCAGTGTTAAGGCTCATATTTGCACATATTATTTTATTTCTTCAAAAAAAATATCCCACCTATGATGTTTAAAAAAAACGCTACCTGTTAGCGCTGCCAGTGTATTGGACAAAAGTTAAGAAATATTAAATATAATGCAATGCACAAAAAATCATGACAACGTTCGATGATGTGTGTTAGAGGTTGCCAGCTCTCGTACTAATAACAAAGATGATCATTCCTTTTTGAATAATTTCACAGTTTTAGGAAAAAAAAGATTTCTTAGAAGAAGGAACTGGGTAAGTAGTTTTCCGGGTAATTTTTTGTCTACGATGATTTTTAAGTCAAGTGTGGTCGCCAATAAAACAATAAATATTGTATTGTGGGTCAATTTTGTCAAGTCATTTATTCAATTATTTTATCAACGCACCTGCTTAACGTTATATTACGTTGATATTAAAAATTGACAGAATGACAACCATATTAGGCCAAAAGGGGATTTACCATGCATCCTTTGACACGGTAACAAAATAACTTATCAACTTATCTGTCTATTGATAAAAAGCAAAAGGGGTGCTGAAACATGTGGCATTATTTAGGTCTAACCTAAAAATAACAAAATTAATTGATTAATTTTATTTATCAACGGAAACGCGTAACGCAAATTAATCTTTTGTGTTGATAAAGATTACGTAGGTAATACCCAAACGCACTCTGAAACCAGATGTTATAAACATTTAAAAACCACGTGTTTCTAAAATGTTTTTTTTCAATTGTACTTACCATTAACCATTACGCAACAAAAGAAGATTCTTATTAATTGAAGATTTGAAGAATTAAAGGTTGTAAGTTGATGAGATGTAAGAGAATTCCTAAAAGTGGCCGATTTATCCAGGGTGTCCAAAAAATGGCGAATAAACGCGATGGTACGTTGTTGGGGCATGTCTAGGGAGCCCCAAAAAATTGTAAAAATTTACCATTTAAAATATAAACAAATGGTAAAATAGGTTTAGATAGATTGTGCCTTTGTATTGTATTTAGCCATTTCTTTCGTTAATATGAGCTGTTATCTTCAATATATGAGCGTTTAAAGTTTCGCATTTTGGAATCTCATAACTCCGAGGGTATATTAAATAGATTTTTTGAGGCAATTTTCTTGGGATTCAGGCATGCCCCAATAACGTACACTCGATTTTACATAAAAGAGGTACACTGTCAAAGTTAGTTTGAATAAATTTGGCATTAATTTCTTAATTTCTGGTTATTTCTCCACTGTCTTCATAAAATATGGCAAAGCAACGAACAACCATCATAAAAATAATAAAATTATGGTCAAGTTAAGCCCAAATTTACTTAAACAAATTTTGACAGTGTACCTCTTTTATGTGAAATCGACTGTATCATACGGATGATGCGCCAATTCTGGAACATTTTGTTTAAGCAAAAATAAAGGACTTGTACAAAAGTTTCAAGTTTGTAGATGTTTATTAAAAAACTTTGGCATGGGAAGTGCAAAGCGCCCCATTATTTTAGCTGGGACCTTATAAAATAGCCAGAAATTTGCAAAATAATCTTTAAAAATTAAGGGACTCTACAAATGGATTTTTTGTAATGAAATCTACAATTCAAACGAATTGCTTATGGGCAATCATGCAATCAAACATTTTTTTGGAAATATACGCTAAGACTTTATTGAAGTGCGAAACCTATTGCAAACAAAAACTTGTCCATCAAGTCTAAATTGTACTTTTAAAACGAATTAATTCTAATTCTAATAAACATAGATAACCCGCTGAAGAAGATTTCCCAAAGAAAATCCCTTGTACGCGACATACAACATAACTTAAGATTACTTAATTACTAATTTAACAATAACATAAAAATTTCATAGATATAATACAAAAATTTATTTAAATAGACTTATTTGGTAGTGTATTGTAAATGTTTTCTTTAATTTGCTTGTGTTTAATTTTAATTTAATTATTTATTTTTTAGGTCAATTTCATTTGTTATTATTTTTTTGTTTTTTAAAATAAAAATTGCCAGTTCTTTATTAAATTTGTTTTTATTTTTAATGTTTTTTATATTATCCGGTATTTGGTTAAAGATTTTTGCTGTTAGAAAGATGTGGGATCTCTGACCAGTAGTTTTTTTCATCATTTGTATGGGTAAATTATTTTTTTGTCTTGTATTTGGGAATGACTGTCTTTTCTGTTTTTCTTGACTTTTAGTGTTGTATTGTGTACTAGCTAGAACGTATCCGAAGAGTTGTCTTGGGTCCATTTGGTTTGCCAGAGTGTACAGTTCGTCTGACGGAAATATAAAGCTTTTTTTGTGCATTATTTTTAAAATTTGTTTTTGTATAGTTTCTATTTTTTTCAGATGAATATTTAGGGCACCTCCCCAGCCTATAATTCCATATCGGATTAACGACTCTACGAACGCCTTGTACATTATATTTAGTTGTTTTATTTCCAGGATAGAGCTAAGTTTTTTAAAAATGGGTGTTGTTCGTCTTAATTTTTTTGCTAATTCGGATGTTTGAACGTCCCATCTCATGTGCTCATCAATGTGTATGCCAAGATATTTTATATTGGGTGTGTATTTAATGTGTCTATTTTGTGTGTGTGTCTCTATCGTTAAACTATCCAAATTATGTTTTGTTATATTTGTTTTATAAATAGAAAATGGTATAAAAAAGGTTTTTTCAAAATTTATGGAAAGAAGTTTATGGTCAAACCATTTAATGAGATTTTTAAAGTCATTTTCTGCAATTTCTTTTACATGGTTCCAAGAGTTACCCTCGTAGTGGATTGCTGTGTCATCCGCGAAGCTTGTTATTTTACCGTCTGTTGGCTGTTGAAAAAGATTATTTAAGTAAATAATAAACAGGGTTGGTCCCAATATCGTCCCCTGAGGAATTCCGCATTTTATAGATCTTAAACCACTTTTGACAGACTCAATTTGGACATATTGTTGCCTGTTTTCCAAATAGCTTGAAATTAGATTTTTTGTGTTGTTTCTGATACCTATATCGTCAAGTGTGTCAAGCAAAATTTGATGGCTGATAGTATCAAATGCCTTTGCAAGATCTATAAAAATTGTCAGAGAGGGCTTACTCTTATCAAGGGAGTTGTAAATGTTGGTTGTTACATCTCTAATTGCATCGGACGTTGAAATGTTTTCTTGAAATCCATATTGATTTTCGCTGATAATTTTAAATTTAGTTAAATACGTGTTTAATCTAATTTTTATTAGTTTTTCAAAAACCTTCGCTAAACTAGTTATCAGCGAAATTGGTCTGTAATTTTTTGGGTCTGTGGTATTTCCTTTTTTAAATATTGGTTTCACAGCAGATACCTTAAATACTTGAGGGCATATTCCTTCTTTAAAGCATAAATTTATTGTAGCTATAAATATAAAACTTTAATTGATGAATTTATCAATGGAAAATGAATGAAGCGAAGCGAATTAATCTCGTGTATGATAAACATTGCGTATTAAACAACTATAAAAATGCTGTTACAAACTAACTGTTCAGAATTAGCATAATGTGTGAAGGTAGATACGAGTATGCAGACAAGATGTCTACATCGAAAATGTATATGCGGTTGTGTGTTGCATTTTCGGATGAGTAGCAACTTTTCGTTCATATGTTTTATACCTTTGAAGCCTTCATCACAAGTATAAAGTAGCTCTTAAACAATGTAACAAGAGACAATCGCAGCCGAGAAGATAAAGTGCACTTCATAAGACAACTAGGAGCAGACCACACAAAGTGATTTTTATTTCTGGTTGTGACTTTTATTATGCTCTAAGCTCTTTTATTACTAAGAATCTTACGTGGCCTCAGAGACGTTTACATATGGTGTTCCCTAGACTAGTGTAATTTTTGGAGGTCAAATGTAGGTCATAGGAATAAACAGGTGTCAAAAAAATGGCGCATAAACGCGATGGTACCCTCTTGGGGCATTCTAAGGGATTCCTGGAAAAATTATTTTAGATAGATTGTTCCTTTGTATTTAGCCATTTCTTTTGTTAATATGTATCTTGAAGATGGGCATATACGAGTTGGCCGCGTCATAAAATTTAATGAGAGGTACTTAAGACGGGCTGGTCGCATTTTCCTGGATAGATCTTGGTGGAGCTGGCCGCGGCAGTTTTCTACCTGCTATCATTTTTAGCAGGTAGAAAAGGAGCTGTGGCGGAAGCTTTGTCAAAGGATGAGTAGAAACATCAAACAAATTTTATTTTTATAAAATAACAACGATAACTATCAATATTTTATTGAAAAAATGATTTACATTACAGTTTGGTAACATAAGCACATTTGTTTAAATTTTGTTTTTAGCAGCAAAACTTACCCTAACCTACCCAACCTAGTGTCCCCCGGCCCCAATGGAAAATGTCCTCTAGTGCTTTAAAAAAAAAGTCTGTCGGTAACGATAAAACTAAAAAACACATGCATTGAGTACTTTCAACGTTGCTGGCTTGTTTTAATGATAATAAAAGTCTGTATATTATACAAAGCATTCTCTGTTTTATACTTTTCTAATATCATAACCCAATAAAGCATCGGATACATAAAAATAAATCTGGGTAAAAGGAAGTAAATGAGTCGCGGCCAGTACGACCAAACCAGAAATATCGCGCGGCCAGTTCGACCAAGCACCCTGCAATTAGGCGCGGCCAGCTAGTAGTCTTTTCTGGTAGATGCGGCAAGTTAGTATTCTCCCTTCAGGATATATAAGCGCTTAAAGTTTCGCACTAAATCCTTACCTTCCGGTTATGTAGGGTTACGTTATATAAATATTAGATCTTTGATTTGACAATAATTACTAATCACGCGCTGGAGGTGCCACACTTGCTGTTAATACAAAATGGGTATAAAGCATAGATGACGTATGAATCTCCTTTTTAAGTTCCTAACTTAAAAGAAACTCTGCAAACTCAACACTCAACTCCTAGATTAAATTGAATTGAAGAAGTGTATTTTGGCAAGAATACTGTCGAAATATCAATGTTTGTTGTCTTAGAAAACAAGGTATAGGTCTTGTTATGGTTTATAAGGTATCTAGAGTGGCAGAATAACACTTGTTCAATACCTATAGATGTATTATTATTATTTTAGTGGATCTTCGGTAATGTACTGTTATTATAGGATAGCAAGGTAATGTCCCCCTGCATGCGGCACGTACACAAACATTGCGGTAGAGGATGACGTCAAAAAATGTACCCTCCAAATAAACACTTCAAGTGTACTATTGATTTTCTATAATGTAAAATCACAATTTGCTATTAAATTGGAAGTAACAGTTTTTGATCAATTTACAAAAATGAATAACCTTATGTAGCTTAGCATTTAGCAGCAATAATTATAAAAGTATTCTTTATCTTCGTGACATTTGGTGGAGAAGCTGTGCGGTTTTTGCTTTAAAGGGGAATGTCGCGAAGCATAAAAACTATGGTTAGGTAATGTTGGTTGCCTAAAATAAACTAAAAAGAACACTTTCTGGTCATTGCTTAGTGGGTTTATAAGAGTTAATTTTAATAAAAACTTGTATTGTGCTTACGAGTAATATAAATAAAAAACGCACAAGTTAACAGATTCTGAAGGTCCATCAATAAGCGTTTAAATACAGAATTTTGGTAATTTAAAAGCATTATTTCTTTGCATTTTTGCATTGCCAAAATTCTGTATTTAAACGCTTATTGATAGACCTATAGAATATTTGTTTATTTATGTTCTTGATAAGCACAATATTTTATTGAAATTACCTCTTATAAATCCACTGAGCAATGACCACAAAGTGCTGTATTTTGTTGATTTTAGGCAACCAACATTACATAACCACAGTTTCTATGCTTCACGACATTCCCCCTTAATGTGGTGGTTGATTCATGACGTTTCATTCTGCTACAGTTATTCACTTTTATTGCTGACTAAAGCGATAGCGTTAGCGAGTAGCCAAACTAATTTCTGTGACGTCACAAAACTGGATCTTCTAGAAAATAAGGCCTTCAGGATTCAAAAAAATAAACATGAGAGTGCGTCGGCCTGATAAAATGAAGTATGCTTTGCTACGAATCACGTTTTGTCTGCCAAAAAAATGTGACATTTCTCTTGTTGGAATTGTCAATACGCGCATTTGTTTGGGCACCATTCTTATTCTAGAATGTCATTCTATCTCTTTTTAACCCATAAGGAAAGAATGAGACAGATTGATATTCCAGAATGAGAATAGCTGCAAACAAATAGGGGTAATAATAAACGTGTTTTTTAGGGTATAGTCCGTAAGTCATCTTGGTAAACCAAAGTGACAGAAAACGACTTGTTACACAATTCGTTGTCATAGAAAACGATTATTACAAATGTCACTTTGGTTTACCAAAATGACTTATGACCGTACCCTTAAATCGACCTTATTTACGTCAGATATTTCTGTCAATTGTTTTTGGTAAAATTTATTTTGTTACAAAAAATTTTACTAAAAACAATTGACAGAAATATCTGACATAAATCAGATCAGGAGCTCGATATCCGAGATCCGCTTCGCACTCGCTTCGTGTAGTTTTCATGTGAACGAGGGAAGACCATATTTTCGAGTCATCGCATCGTCTAAAAACGCTGTTCCACTGCTTTGGACCAAGCGAAGCTATCGTGTGATGTGAATATGATGCAAATATCATGCGCATTATGCAAGACTATTAACCCATAGATGCGGAAACATGAAATATATTTTTACTTTAATGTTTGTGTATGTTTTTTCAAAAGGAAAATTAGAAAAATAAGGATTTTGAAAATTATACATCAGATCCGAGATCATATCTTGCATTTAAATAAACCAATTAACAAAATTTCAAACAATGATAGGCATATGAAATTAAATTTTACACAAACAAATAATTTTAAACTTCTTATTTTCTTCTTAGCGCTGCTGAAAAAACTGTCAACGACCACATTTAAATTCTCGTTAAAAAAATGTATTATTACATTTTTTTACTATGGCGACCCCTCATAATCTGAGAAAAGTGAAACTTTGTTTATATGAAAAAGACATCGAAATGCGGTTTTCATCAATCAAAAAAACAAAAAATAGGTGTAACCCATGATTTTAATGAGCCAATACTCATTAAAACATAACACACTGTAAACTATTTGGGTTCGTGAGTTTCCTCTTTGCTTAAGTTTTAAAGAAAAGTTAAATAAAAAATTATAAAGTTAAGTAAAAAATTACCACAAATTGTCAATGGGGCTGCGCCTTCTGAAAAAATTTCTAGGTTAACCCAGACCCTTAAGCCCCTTTAAGTCGGCGCCCCTTTAATTAATCGATTTAACCCGCTCCTATCGTAATTTTAAAACAAACTAGAATGGGTAGAAGTCGAAACGCGTAGAAGTTACTCTTCGCAAATGTATAGCTCGAGTAGAATATGGATTCGGTAGAACTTTAATTTTATATTTTTTAAATCCAAGCTAATTCAATATTTTATATAATTGCTACACATTCTATGAAATACTCTTCGCAAGAAAATTATTAGAGGATAATTATTTTCTTTTTAATAAAATATATTTTTTTTAATTATCTGCGAAGAGTGCACACTGTTAACAGAAGTCACGAAAAATTTCGTTAATGAAGAGGATAAACGTCAGTTCTGACGTTTAACATAATTTGAGGTTATTTGTTCTGACAGCTGCTTTTGTTTCTTTGTTTGAAATATTTTTGACATTGGCCTTCTTGACCGACACGTGACGCTATTCGGACTTAGAAGTTTTTTGCTCCTGAAATTGTTTATTTTTTGTTTTTTTAACCTTATTAGTTAACTTTTCAAAAAATAAGTCAACACTTTTAATAGAAAATTAAATTTTCATTAATTTTGCAAAGAATATTTTTTTCTGAAGATTGAATAATATCGAAAATAGGAGGTTTTTTTATGTTGGGGGCTGATTGGGGGGGGGGGGGGTTGGACAAAAAAACTTAAGAATACTTTTTTGTAAAGAATTAAATTTTACATGTTTTATGTCGAATAATTTTTTTTGTAAATTTAATAATAGTTGAGCTACCATTTTTTTTTCATTTGGGGGGCGCAAAAGGGGGCTTTGTAGTCATGGGATTCTTGTCAAAAACAATAGGGTTCTTCCTCTTATAAAGGTTGATTTTTCCTTAAAATTTGAGTTTGATAACCCTTTTGGTTTTTAAGATAGCGTGTTTACAAGAAACGTGACATACACCCTACCGACCGACCGACCGACCGACCGACCGACCGACCGACAGACGGACGGATTTTTTCAAAGTTGTTCAAAATTCGATGAAAAACACGAATCTGCAAGAATTTTTGCTCTAGGATGAAAATTGACGATTTTAGATTTTCCGTATCGATTGCAATATACTCTTCGGACCTGGTCTTGCGAAGAGTATAATAAAAACACTTGAGAGGTAGATGGTAAATAAGTAAAAATAAAAATTTTATAAAGTAAAAAAGCATTATACAGGGTGTTACTAAATAACTAGGAAAAAATTTAGGGGGTAATGAACCCACAAAAAAATAGTGGCACATTTGGGGGTACCATGAGAGTTGTTCACCCCCAACTTTTTTGTGTGTTACTTTTTTGATATTTTCATAAAATAATTGGAAGCCTTAGAGTATGATGTTTAAAATTAATGTCTTGTTCTTTTTTCATAAAACCAACCGTTTTTGAGAAAAAAATTCAAAGTTGCCCAAAGGCAACAAAATTTCTCTTTTAAGTTTGGCTTTTTTATTTTAATGAATATAAAACATAGTTAACAATGAAGGGTTAATTTATTTCTTTTTTTTATTATTATTTCGTCTAAGAACGTGTCACGGACGTTGCAATGATATGTTATATAAGTGGAATGCACTACCTAGTCCATTATGTGAATGTGGTGAATCTCCAGAAACTATTAAACATATTGTAGAGGACTGTCCAAACACCAATTTTGAAGGCGGTTTTTATGAATTACATAATCTGACTCCAAATGCATTAAATTGGATATCAACCTTGAAACCTCTGTAATTTTTGGCAATTTATTGTACCTTAACGTAATTTAACTGGAATGTGACCCTGGTATGCTGGAGTTATTTTTCCCATGGTTTTTCCTCTGGCCCCTCCCCCCGAAGCAGATGTTTTATCAGTATATGAACATTGTCCATGGGCATCCCAAAAAGAACATTATTTGTACTTTTTTATATTATTTACAACTTTATTATATTCTTGAATGTTCATATTTGTCACATACCAACCCTTATACCTACTGTGACTTGTAATGTTTATTAATAATCATACGAATATATATATATATTATTATTTCAAATAAATATATGGTTTAGTGTCTTAGTAATCTTAAGATAAATAATTTTTTTGAGAAACTTCGACACCCTGTATCTCAGAAATGAAGGATTCTCGGACATGTTTATATGAACTTTTTTTCTTAAAATAAGTTCAGGAATTACCACCTGAATTTTTTCCTAGTTGCTTGGTAACACCCTGTTTTTAAACTAACAGAAAAATAATAATTTTATTCAAGATACATCAAAATAACAGAAATATAAATTATAATTTGTATGAATAAGAGAAAATTGCCGATTTTTAACAATAAAATTGCCCATCAGTGACATACAATCAAGTGCGCAAGACCAAACGACCATCAATTCCTTGTTTTAATTGGTAAATTATAAAATATGGAGGCAATCGCATGAGTTCTCGGTAATACGTATTTTAGTTTTAATAGATTCGAGTTCCCAACAAATGTCAAACTTCCCACATCGCTTCCCATATCGCTTCGTGTGATACTCCGTTATTACTATCCAGAATAAAAAAACACGTCTAATAAACGAGTTCCAAAACTAGATCTGATTTACGTCAGTGCCAAATCAACAATAGTTCTGTCAAGATATTTATTTGTTATTTGACCAAAAATTTCGTCTGGCCATTGTTAAGAGCCCTATATCCCACCTTCTCTTATGCAAATTTGTGTACAACTTAGACCGCAGTTTTTAGAGTTATTATTAACGCAATGACTTTGAAATTTTGATAGTATTACCTTAACTTCTTTTAAAATACTTATTGTTTGGCACATTTTGTTTTGAGTCCCTAGTTTAGCAAAAATAACAGTTTAAAGGTGGGTAAACCATGCCAAAAACAACAACTATTTTTTTTAAAGAAATTGAGCGCTCAAAAACAAATTTTAAAAAACAATAAGTATTACAAATTTAATAAGCTTTCCAATGACACCAAGTTTTTAAAAATCCGATAAGAATTAGCAAAGATATTTGAAGTCTAAATTACGTGAATATTTACATAGGAAAGGGCTTCCCTCCGCCAGCCTCTAGCGTACAATGAAAAAAGGATGTATCTGATTTTAACATGTTTACTGATCTAAACGTTTTTTGGACCATGCGAAAACGATAATCATACTTTAAACATTATTTTGTTGATAAATATTTAGATATTAATACGTCGAAAGTGTACCTGCCGTTCAATGTTAAGCATATTGAATAAAACCTTATTATTTCAAAATCCGATTTTTGCACATACACTCTTTTTCCGTTCGACGGTAGGCCCTCTCATGCTAGCGTTCCCCGCACCGATTCGCGTCTCACCATGGTAGTCGGAGGAGATATGACGCTCTTAATTCGGCACTGACGTAAATCAGATCTAGTTTTGGAACTCGTTTAATATTTCGTTGCATTTTGTTTCGTTCTTCAAAGTTATGTGGGAAACTTAAATTAAAGTAATAAAACAAATATTAAATGATATTAAAGAGGGTTAAAAGAGTGGATGCGTGGGATGACCCAATGCACTTCCTGTAGTTCCGGAAGTGGGTAGCTTGACCGCGTGACTTGCACGTGTCTCAGCACAATGTCCATGACCCACGGACCTCATGCAATTGTCATTTAATATGTGCTATTTGCTCTAATTGCTAGGTATAGCCTAGGGCGTATAGAGCGAGGCACACCTTCACTCTACCTGTCTCTACTCTTATCGACGTGTGCCAGTTATCAATTATTTCATAAGGGCCTGCTGCTCGTTATTCAATTAGGTAAATAGCAATTTGTCTAAAATGTTTTTTTATTTCTTCATTGGGTGTTGGTAGTTTGATAAGTTGGTATTAAAAGGTCACCGATCTATCATTTTAAATTTATTGGTGCTATAGATCTTTCCCGCCGTTGCACTGTAGTCATTTCAGAGTTTATTGTGGTTTTGAGATCCTGCTTTTATTTTAACAAAATCATACTTTTGTATACACACACGTTCTTTAAGGTATACAAAAATTAAATTAATATTCCAATCTATTTCAAACTTTGCCATTCCCAGGCATATCAACCAACTCTTAAAAATATGCTTGAAAATTTGATCATATTCCTAGGCCTACTCCAAGACTGATTACATATTAAAAAAATTAAAAGCAACTCATTAAGAAAGATCGTCCTAATTAAAAAAAAAATATTTGAAAAATCAAAGGCTTAGTAGGATCTTGTAAATATTAATTTTCCATGATATCATTTTGGGGATAAATTTTACCTTATAAGCCCGATTTAAAACTCTGCGCCAAGGTGCGCCAGCAAGTTACATATATGGATGTGTGGCCCAAGGCTTTCTTCTAATAACACAATAAAAATTGGCTGCCCCAATTTGCCCCATTTGAAACAATTTGAATTTAAAGAGGTTTCGGTAATGCAAATACGTTACGCCACGTTGAATGATATTCTTGTAGTTTTTAGTATTATTATTAAGATATCGATAATTTTTTCTGAATATTTTTTTTATTTTTAATAGTCTTATCGTACCATATATTATAGTACGTGTTTAATAAAAAAATGTACTTTTTTAAATGATTTGCTTTATTTACAGATTAGATCTTGTCACTTTCGTTTTGATTCTCAGTGAAAACATTTAAGTTAAAATGACAAAATTCGTAATTTTGCAGGATATTTTGTGTGGGTGGATATGTGATACATCATGTAAACTATTAAGAAATAATAGAAAAAAAAATATTTTTAAACTTTTTAAATATTTTTTTTTTTTCTTTGGAAAACATTAATATTTTTTAACCAAAATTTGGGAACTTGGATTAAAATTATTTTGCAATTTATAAAAAAAAATCCAAGTGAATTCATTAATCGTAACCATGTCTACGGACTTATGGCCAGAAAAAACATTGAAATGACTACTGTGCGTTGGTCACAATCGCAGTCGTTATACTTGGGAAACTAAATGAGCACCAGCATCACAATGATTTGAGTCAATCTGACGTTTCCCAAGTATAACGACCGCGAGGATGACCATCAACGGCGGAAAAGGTGAATACAGAATTGTTCATGAAATGGCGCATAAACGCGGTGGAACGTTGTTGGAGCATATCTAGGAAGCTCCAGAAAGTTGTTAAAAAAAAATCTATCTCAAATACCCTCAGAGATATGAGACCCCAAAGTGCGAAACTTTAAATTCTTATATCTTAAAGATAACAGCACATATAACGAAATAAAAATACCAAATATAAAGGCACAATCTATCTTTAATTAATGTACCATTTGTTTATCTTTGAATGGTCAAATTACATTTTAATTTTACAAAAAATTTTATGTGAAGCTGACAACAATGTCAATATGATCTAATGCAAAAATGAATGCTCAAGAATCTAGATGAGTTTTTAAGATGTATTTAATAACCTGTGTAGCTGAACTTATGCATATTTGTTCACATTTTTCTCGATGAATATAACAAATGGATTTTTTTTGACAATTTTCTAGGGAGCCCTGAGAATGCCCCATCAAGAGGGTACCATCGCGTTTATGCACCATTTTTTGGACACCTTGTATTGTACTTTATTTTTACCATCTAAGGCCAAATACAATCTTGGTGAGTATTTTATGTCATCTTTAAACGAGGGAAAATTGGAAAATTGGAAAATTTACAGTTGGCTATAAAAATTTCAGAAAACTTAATAGGTATCAGAGTTTGAAAAGTTATCAGCTCCACTAAATAAAAAGAAACTTTGTTTGCTATTGATAATTATTTCAGAGTTCAGACAAACAAAAAATAGTTTCCAGGTAACGTTATGGTTTTCGCGTTTCCTGTCTAATGGTCAACCTTCTCTCCCGACCTCTCAATAAAACCATTAGTAAAGTTATGACAACCAAGTATAATAAAAACGTGTTAATGCAACGAGATATTTTTTGATTGACACCATGAAGAAGGTAAGACATAAAAAGTTCCTCGACTAGTTAACACCTTAGCTCTGTGTGTGGTCCCATAGACTCTCTAAGTTGTTGTGGTGCTGGGTAAACAAATATTTAACGTTTTCATTTTACCTGTACTTAAGTTTACCCTTAAAACAATACTCGTCTAAGGTAGGTCGCCGAAGGTGCCTTTGTGAAGACCGCTTTATTTTATGTGCAAGTGCAAACAGATTAAGTGTAGGCGGTATTTAAAAATTCTTATCTCTTGGTTCATTATAAAAAAGACGACCAAAATATGAAGTTAGTCAAGCCAGTTCTTCTTTTATTAATAAATAACGGCCAATCGTTAAAATCAATGAAGCTCTTTGGCAAGAGGAATTTTTACACGACCCTTTTTCAGTATTCAATATGTGGAAACATAATTGCCAAAATGGTGATGTGTCCACTAAGAAATTAATCGAAGATTTCACTCAAGTGGTTCCAGGTTTTGATCAACCGAGGAAGAAGAATTTCACTTTACAACATTTTCATGAAATGAAGCTATAACAACAATATCAAGAAATTTGATGCAAAAAACGTATGATCAAAAATCATAGGTTGGTTTAAAAGCGCCCTTTACTTAGCAGAATTGCCAAATTTATCGAACCTTAACCTTATTTTTCTCAGAGATAAAAAAAATTGTTTTTTTCTAACAATTTTCCAAAGATCCCGAGGCATGCTCCAACAGCGTACCATACAGGTTGTGTGCCAATTCTGGGACACCTTGTATAACGGCCAATTAAATTACAAAAAAGATAAATCTATTAAACCAAAAATAAGCTTTTAAGGACTAAAGCTTCATTCACAATAAAAATTAGCTTGCATGCGGTAAGACTTAAGGTAGCTTGTAAGAGCTTGAAATATGTATTTGGGATATACCATTCACAATGAATTAGCTTGTAAGAGCTCATGCAAGCTAATTCGTTGTGAATGGTATATCCCAAATACATATTTCAAACTCTTGCAAGCTACCTTAAGTCTTACCGCATACAAGCTAATTTTCATTGTGAATCCCACTTAAGAATAAGCCAATAAGAGGGAAGCACTCTTATTTGCGGACATCCAATATGCGGACATCCCAAAATACTCTCCAATTTGCAGACATAGTCATTAAGTAAGAGTTAATCCGTTTACCTGATTTGAGATGTTTATGTGCAGAAGTCAGTTATAATATTTTATACTTTTATTTAGTATAAAGATCAAATAATTTTAAACTACAATGCTTTTGATAATGTGTTGATACATTTTTTACATAACAACACCGAGAACAACACCTAGTAATATGTCCTTCAGTGTAATGCACACAATTTTGGACCCACTGCTAGGCACCGACATAGCTAGAGTTTATATTTTCATTTTAGCAGCAAGACTTAACCTAACCAAACCTACCAAACCTAATGTCTCCCAGTGCTTTTATAAAAGTCAGTATAAAGCTCTGAAATTAAAAAAAAAATATGGATATTGGACTTTACCCAGGTAATAAACTCACTGCCTCTAACCTTTCCGTTTTTGACCGTTTATGTCTGCAAATTGGGTATGTACGCAAATTGGGTGTCCGCAAATAAGAGGACACGAAAAGAGGTACTCGTATTCTTCGGGTTTTATTAAAACCTAATAGTGTATCAGAGTTTTTGCTTGGAAATTTCAATTTGGGAATTTCCAATTTGCCCTTTTTAATGGATGGGCAAATTCTCAAAAATACCAATGCCAATTAAAAAAAATAAATTTAATTAAGTTGTAGCAAAAAAGACCAATGATATTAAACGATATTATTTTCGCGTTCATAAAAACAAAATGCAAATATTTAAAGTCGATAGTCGGTGATCTCTATGTTTTGATCGGCAATCTCTTTGTCTATAGACATTTCCTGCACTGTGTTTGCTTTTATATTTTTCATAATATTGAGATTATAAGGATTTTGTACGGAGTACCTACCCCTTTTGTCAATATTTTTATATTGCTTCAGTTTTATTACATTATTGCTTACTGCCTCTTTTCTGGCTGAGTAGAGTCATCTCGAAATGTGTTTGTTTTATCATTAAATTATTATGTCATAATATCCTTTTATATCAAAAATATTAAGAGATGTATCCTATACATTTCTAATTTTACTTTATCATACAGGATTTTCCAAATTAAATGTGTTATGCGATGCATTCTCAAAAATATCCTGCTGATCATGTTTTAGTCACAAGGAAAAACTAGAAATGGGTTAGATCAGTGAGTGGGTTAGGTCAGTGAGCCAGTTAGAGTTTTTTTATAAAATGCCGACATTAAATAGGATACTCCTCGCAGTAATCAGAAAACAGAAAAATTCAAATGAACAATAATTTTTTAAAATTACAAAAAAAAATCTGCGAATAGGTTATACTATTAACTTTTCTATAAAAAAAGATTTATTAGCGAAAAGCATAAATGCGTATTAATTCGGACACTGACGTTTAGGATTTAATTTGGCTTTAGAAAGGTGCTTTTGTTTTAATTTTTTTTTGTAAAGCCACCTTGACCGAACCTAGACTTACGTGACTTAGAGCTTTTTTATCACTAAAAACCTTTTTTTTGACCTTTATTGTCTTAAAAACTTCACAAAAAAAACAAAAAATATATTTTAATACAGAATTTAATTTCCTTTCATTTTTATGACCTAAGTTTTTTTTTGTAAATTGAAAAATAAGGAAGATACGGCTTTTTTTTAAATTGGGGGGCTTATGTGGGGCCGGACAAAAAAAACTTAAATATACTTTTAGTAGAGAATTAAAAGGGCTTTAAAGTAACCAAAAAAAAAATTCTGTAATTTTTATGATAACTGAAATATGAATTTTTTCTCACTTGGGGGGTGCCGCAGCCCCCCTTATTATTTTCCGATTTCTTTCAAAAACAATAGGGATCTAGATTTTAATGAGAACGATTTTTCCTGAAAATTTGAATTTCATGGGATCTTTGGTACTCAAGTTAGAGTGTCTACAAAAAACGTGACAGACGGACGGACGGATTTTTTGAAAGTTGTTCAAAATTCGATGAAACGCACGAATCTGCGAGAATTTTTGCTCTACGACGATTTTTGACGATTTTAGAATTTTCAAAACAATCACAATATACTCCTCGTTTTTGACTTTGTCTGCGAGGAGTATAATAAACTACGTTCAACAAAATGTTGTTTTTATAAAAATATATTTGTGTATAATTAATTAAATCTAGTGATAAGTAAATTTACATTACAACCATTTTATCAACATATTAAAATAGTTAAGGCCATTAGAATACCTTATTAATAATAATTATTACTTATATGTGCTCCAAATTTATTTATAAACGGTTATAAAAGACCTGTCTTTTATATTATAAGGAATGCATAAATTTTCTATCACAAAATAATAAAGGCAATTTTGGAATAGCTTATAAATCGATTTTAATTTTATTTACCTTAAGAACTAATGATGGTAATAAATAGTGCCTTTTTCAAATTTTATATTTATGAAAGGTAAATTTATTACAGGTATTTATAAACGGGTGTATTTGCATTGCGCCGGTAATTAAGAAAACACTTGGTATTGCGCCGATTTTGTCATACAGAAATATGTTGCATTGCGCCGCTATTGTTTATAAAAGGTCTATTGTTATACCAGGAGCTAAGCATACCCAGGTAAAAGGGATTAAGAAAACTCGATTTAAATACATTTACAGGTATATTCTAAATTAAAAAATATTAAAATAAATAGAATTTTGGGTTGTTTTCTTAGCATACATTTTTATAATAGTAGTAGTCTTTTTTTTCTTCATATATTAAAATTTATAAAATTGTGTTGACACATTTTTATGAAAGTGTGTCGATCTCAGGTATATTTTAACTATCACGAATAAACGCTGGGGCTTGTTGAATTTCCTGTCTTACAATTTTTGCTGGCTTTTCGGTGATATTATCAGTAGCTTTTCGTTTCCGCTATTAGATATGTATTGTCTTGGTAGGTAATGTGCTGACAAGGATTCTTAATTTTTCTCTAGTTTGTTTTTTTAAATTTCAGGGCTTTAGATATAATTTTACAAAAGCACTGGGGGACCTTTTTCCACTGGGGGACACTAGGTTAGGTAGGTTAGGTTAAGATGTGCTAAAATGAAGACTAATGACTAATTTGTTGGGGTGACAAAGGAAGGGATTAAACAGATGCAAACCAGGTAAACGAAATGACCCAAAACAATAGGTATCATAAAAGTGGCGCAATACACACTATTTTTGTATACTCAAATTTAACCATCGGCGCAATAGGCATATATCCTTATAAACATAGTAAACAGTTTGCATTAGTTCAAATATTTTTTTTAATGTTTTGTTGATAATTTTAGCAAATTTAACGATTGCAATTTTTCGAGTTTGGCCAAAATTATTGATAATAACAAAGACAAACAAGATAAATACGAATATAGAAAAATAAATACTATGTCTAATATCAATTAAAACTTACTTTTAAAACAAAAAGAAAACAAAGCTAAAGAACAAATATTTGTATTTACTATTACTTAAATACATATCCAGACAAATTTTTTTGTCAAATATTTTCGTGATTTCATTTGTAGCACCTTTACCTAATCATTATTTGCAAACAACTATAAAGTGAACTGATATTCAAAATATAACCTCATATACAGGGTGTCCAAAAAATGGCGCATAAACACAATGGTACGCTCTTGGGGCATTCTCAGGGATCCCTAGAAAATTGTCAAAAAAATAATTATATTCATCAAGAAAAATGCGAACAAAATTGCATAAATTCGGCAACACAGTCCAGGAAAACACCAAGAAAATACACCTAAAAATCCCATAATATGAGTCTTGATCATACACTTTTGCATTAGATTTTATTGAAGTTGTTGTCACCTTCATTTCATGAAAATTTTGTAAAATTCAATTAATTATAAAAATGTAATTCGACGATTCAAAAAATAACCAAATGGTGGAATGGTTTAAGATAGACTGTAGATTTGTATTTAACCATATTTTTCGTTAAAATGTGCCGTTATATTCAAGTTATAAGCTAAAGTTTCGCACTTTGGGGTAACATATCTCCGAGAGTATATGAGATTTTTTTTTAACAATTTTCTGAGGCTCCCTAGACATGCCCCAACAACGTACCATCGCGTTTATGCGCCATTTTTTTGACACCCTGTATTATTTATTAATCTTCAGTGCACTTTTGTTTTTACTATTATTTGCTTTTCTCAAATTATTTTAAGAGAATGATAATTTGTTAGACTTATTAGATAAATTCGTAAATTTTAAACCTTAACTGAAAATGTCTAATAGTCGAATAAGCCTATTTTAAAATATGGCTCTGCTGTCAAAAAATGGTACATGGAAAATTTCTTCGGTTTCCTGTTCTATTTAGCTTACATAACAACATACTAAAATTCTAAAACTTTTCCTCCATGGGAAATTGGAAAAATTCAAAATGGCGGCTTAAAATACTGACTTTTTAACATATATTGCTAAATAATTTCTATATGGTGCTTTCAATATTAAAATATTCTTATACATTTTATATTGACATTAAAAAATGCTTTCCAAAAACACCAAAATGGGGGGTCTAACCCCCCTGGAGGCTACCTAATGGACTAAAAAACTAAAGATAAAATTATAAAAATGTATTTATTTCTCAACATAATTTGTTCCTTGTGATCCGAAATTTAATTTTATGATTGAGTCCATTAAAGAATTATAATTAGTACTTATAAATGTTTGAATAGTATGTTATAACGCAAGGTAGAAAATGTCGAGTTGTTATTGACCGAACCTAAATATTGCTGATCTAGTTGCGCAGCAGCAAGTGATTCATACGCGATTAATAAATGCCTTTTTCTGTTGGTTTATGTACTATTTTTTTTATTACTAGCATTTCATTATTTACTTACTACTGAAATGATGTAGATTGTAGTATGCTAATAACATAAGTATTGCTAAATTTTTTAAGATTCAAAAAATTATTTGGTAAAGTATCAATACAAAATCTCCCACCAACATATTCCGCAGCAAAAAATCACTGCCTTAGAATTTTTTTATCAAATAATGTGTTGAAAGGGAAAAACAGAAAATATTGTGGCAGAAAATTTTGGATGGATTTGCAAAAACAACTTGTAACAACCAATAAAAATGGACATTTCTGCAGCACCTGATCATCATTTAACTGCAATAAGATGTAAATGTAAAGGGCAATGCGACAATAACCGTTGTTCATGCAGAAAACATAGCCTAAATTTTACAGCCGCATGCTCAGAGTGCTGGGTAGTTAACTGTTCAAATTCAGTCATCATACTTGATGAAAATAATTTGAAAGAAATTTTCAATGTTTCTTCTCAGCTATTTTTATTGTACTGTTAATCGTCTTAGAACGTGGCACGGACGTTGTAATGATATGTTGTAATTCACTACCAAGTCCATTATGTGAATGTGGTGATTAAAAACTATTAAAACATATTGTGGAGGACCAATTTCGGCGGCTTTTATAAAATACATAATCTGACTTCTAACGCATTAACCCTGAAACCTCTGTAATTTTGTCAATTTATTATACCTTGTAATAAAACTGGAATGTGAGCCTGGTATACTGGAGTTATTTTACTCATGATTTTTCCTCTGATCTTGAAGCAGATGCTTTATTAGTATATATAAACATTGTCCATGGGCATCCCAAAAAAATAAATATATCATCTCATTATTAAATGCTCATATTTGTCTTGATATTTCTTAAAATACGACTTATTTTATGTACAAATTTGTTAAATATTAAATATAAAAATTGAAAAAATTTAATTTTTATTAATGGCATATTTAGGTATCACTTGCCCATTGCCGCTACGCGATTCGGGCTGCAATACATGGTCCTATGTCGTGGAAAAAATTCAATTCCTAGACCAATTAAAAAAAAAGTTCCTATAAACATATGTCCGATTTTGACTTTTTTGAACTTACAGCCCCCTTATGAACCCCACTATAAACAAGTTTTTCAAAATTTAAAAAATGGAAAAAGATTTCTTGTGTTGAGATAAATCAAAAAGGTCCTATAACATATTTTGAAAAAATTATTCTTCGAATTTTTTCGACATAAGGATACTCCGGCTGTATTTAGGCTCGGTCAATAATAACTCGACATTTTTTACCTTGGGTTATAACATACTATTCAAACATTTATAAGTACTAATTATAATTATTTAATGGACGCAATCATAAAATCAAATTTTGGATCACAAGGAACAATTAGGTATGTTGAGAAATAAATACATTTTTATAATTTTATCTTTAGTTTTTTAGTCCATTAGGTAGCCCCCAGGGGGGTCAGACCCCCCATTTTGGTGTTTTTGGAAAGCATTTTTTAATGTCAATATAAAATGTATAAGAATATTTTAAGATTAAAAGCACCATATAGAAATTATTTAGCAATATATGTTAAAAAGTCAGTATTTTAAGCCGCCATCTTGAATTTTTCCAACTTCCCATGGAGGAAAAGTTTTAGAATTTTAGTATGTTGTTATGTAAGTTAGATAGAACAGGAAACCGAAGAAATTTTCCATGTACCATTTTTTGACAGCAGAATCATAGGCTGATTAGACTATAAAGACTTATTCGAAACATGTCGTAAGAAAACCTAAAATAGATTCAAACAAAAAAAACTTTTCCTGGTAAAAATAATCACTAAAAATAAAATAAAATACATTTTGGTACTTAGTTAAAAAACTTAATAAGTAATTTTTAAATAAATATATTGTACCTTTTTAAATACCTATATATACATATATGATAAATCCAAAACTGCATTTGGACCTGATAAACTCTAAAATTACTCATCCAGTATATGTAAAAAATAAAAATATTTTACCAAAGGTCACCATGAATAAAAATAAAATATAAATAGTAAAATAATCCATATTAAAAACTATAAATCAGTAACAGGACCTGAAAGTCTAACCCTTGGAAGGACCTGTGAAGAAGTAGATGTCGTTGTAGTCGATAATGTATCTGAAGTTTCTTTTCCAAGATCCGACAAATCGGAGATGCTTCTGTTCGAATGGTGCAGCATTTGGGAAAGCTTTTTGTCTAGTCTGCATTAAAATTAAAAATTACTTTGTTTTCCATATAAAATAGTATATTAAAACATAGAGTTTTATAAGGAACGTTTTTTAGCACGCGTCCAGGATTGGAAAAAGAGCCGCGTAGCGGCGAGTTTTCCAATGGACAAGTGATAAAAAACGCCTTATAAAACGAGTTTTTTATACTATTTTTTATATTTGCTTCATTTAATTCATTAAAAAGCATTTTTAATTAAAATTAAAAACTTAAGATGAAATTTTGTTTTTTATGACAAACCTTATAGCATAACATTGACATTTTGAAGTAAAAAACAAATTAAAGTTAGACATATTAAGTAATGACATTTGTAAACTTTACTCATTTAATACTGAATGAATAGGCGTTTTTAAGAAAATGTAACCATTGATATCGTTTCTCCAATTCTTCTAGTTATTCCCTCTACAAATAAACTATGTCCCCTGATTGATTATAATAGTAAAATTTGTAAATAAAAAGTACCTTGCAAGAAAAGAATTCACCTTTTTGCATCAGGAAAACCAACCAATAAAATAAAATTTTGGGTTTAATAATGAAGCAATTCAGAAACTTTAAAAAACCAAATTTCGGGTTTCATAATGTGCATATTATAGAACGCAAATATAAAAAATACATTACATACGTAACAGATCACAGATCCACATAAAAAGACTGTATGTAAAGTAGAATTTGGATTCTGTCAGATTCAGCCAATTTTTTAAAACAATATTTTGTGAAAATAAAAGGCTTTCTTAGGGAACCCTTGGTATAAAAATGTGCTATAATCTCTTAAATTCGATATTGCAAGTTTAGTTCATTGTAAAACTCTATAATATACAGTTTATGTGTTAATGTTGTGCACCCTCCAAGATGTGAATTTTAAACGCAAATTGCTTGAGAAAGCAACCATATCAAGAGGTCTGGTAAGTACCATTGTAAAATTAAAATTTTTCTCTATTATCTAGAACCATACTCTTTGATATGGTTGCTTTTTCAAGCAATTTGCGTTTAAAGCTGACATCTTGGTGGCTGATCATCATCATTAGATTAATAAGGGATTTCTTAATTTTTGCGGTAGATTTTCTGATAATTTCAAACTAAAATATCGTAAATAAGCGCAACATTTTTAGACCAATGGGACCTAAAAAACTGTCATATTTTTCATTAAATAATTTTTTAAAAAGGCCAATGTTGAAAACACAGAATAAGAAAAAAATGACCATTTTCTGTGGTCCAAAATGTTGGTTGCCTAAAAAAATTTCACAGATAGTATTTTAATGCGTGTCTATTCAAAACATTAAAGAAATACTACTTTGTTTTGTATATTTGAATTTGATTTAAAAAAAATTATTGCACTATCTACATTAAGACAATTAGGGTTAATAATAAGAATTTTAGCCTTAGGGGATTATATGTTAGCATTTTTTCATATATTTTTAGATAGATGCATTTTTTAAATTCAATAAGATTCAATGTCGATAACAATAATAAACATGTTGTCGTTCAAGAAAACATTGAAAATATACTTAAACCAAATTAGAATAAAATAGTTTGTTTAATGATAAAGGATCATTCACTTTATTACTTGTGTATTATTACAGAATAATTCTTAGAATATTGTATGCAAGATTCCGACTATGACTAATAGAAACTAAACTATCATTATTATCAGGTTAAGCATTATTAAAATGTCCTATCGAATGTTCCATTTAAATGCACTAAATATTGTTTGTTGATTTAATTATTGTTTAATTAAACGCAATATTATAGCATTACTTTATTCGGTCTATCATTATTAAAAAAAACTTTGTTAATACAAAGATTTTTAGGAAATTTTAAGTCATACAAACAAATTTGGGATTCTTTTAAAAAATAATGTTTTGGTGTTAAAAACAATTTTAAGTATTTCATGGGCAGCTCTTTCCAACATAAAATCTTTTGGGCACCAAATCAATTTCCATTGTTTTATGACTTATCAATTTTGAGAATGAAGTTACATACCCCATGCATTTAACAAATATTTTTAGTTTTAGTAGCAAATTTTAAAAGAGTCTCCCAAAATTATTATTTTTTTAATGAATTAGTGGAATCTCATTTAATCCACTGATAAAAATCGAAAAGTCATCGAACTTTACCCAAATAACTATCTAAATTAAAAAAACTTGTGATAAGATTTGGTTCTGCGTCATTCTCATCAAATATTTTGGTATCGATTTTTTTTCTAGTGATTCGATTAAAAAACATTAGTACTTACTGCATAATTTTTTGATCAGCCTCTTCCTTTTTGGCTCTTGTATCCTGAAGCTCTCTTCGTAGATCCAAAGCTTCCCGTTCAAGATCTATAACCTGCCTTGCAGAATTGTTGTCTTCTGTATGGGAAATTGTGGATTCTTCTGCCCTGAAAAAGAAAACGTTTTAAATAACTGCATCAATTTCGACTGTATGAGCTAGGCTAAGACCTTGAACAATCGAAATAAGAATAAGGATCTTCTGCCGAAGATGACAGCATAGCTGTCGAAATACGTATAAAGATGTTTAAATAAAGTGTGCTTTAGAAAAAATTCGCCACAGAAATCATCAAATCCAATTTTATGTTGGCTACATTGAAAAACTAGTAAAAATATTCCGACGGGCGGACGCAAGGATAGTCTAAGTGACGGAATAATAAAGTGGCATGGCTGGGTGAATGAGTGGCGCCGCAACGTCGGTCGCACAGAGATAGCGACCGTGCATGCCTTATCAACGACCATATTTTCCTCCAATGTACACACACACCAAGGCGTCCGCCGGAGAAATTACAAATTATATTCAAAACCCCTCCCTACCCGCCTACATACTTCAACTGTTGGCTGACTTATTTCCTGAATTTATTCTGCATTTAGTTTGTAAAATAGGACAACCTTATGACGTAGATAAAGTAAAAGCATTTGATTGCGTTTTTCATAGAACCCAAAAAAAAAAAACACGTAGTGAAGAGCAACGATCAACAAATCGGTGATATCCTACTGCATTTTTAAATCAACTTCATTTTAGTTTGCAAAAAATGATTGGGCATATACGAGGTGGCCGCGCTATAAAATTTAATGAGGGTTGATTTGGTGGAGGTGGCTGCATTTTACTGCATGGGTCATGGTGGAGGTGGCCGCGGTACCTTTTCTACCTGCTTCCATGTTTAGCAGGTAGAAAAGGAGAGTTTTGTGAAAAGATGAGTATGAACACCAAACGAATTTTATTTTTATAAAATAACAACGATAACTATCAATATTTTATTGAAAAAATGATTTACATTGCAGTTTGGTGACAAGCACATTTGTTTAAATATTCTTTTTAGCAGCAAAACTTACCCTAACCTACCTAACCTAGTGTCCCCCAGTGGATGTGTCCTGCAGTGCTTTTAAAAAAGTGTGTCGGTACCAATAAAACTTAAAAACACATGCATTGAGTACTTTCAACGTTGCTGGCTTGTTTTAATGATAATTGATAATAAAAGTCTGTATATTATCCAAAGAATTCTCTGTTTTATAATTTTCTAATATCATAACTCAATAAAACATCGGATACAGAAAAATAAATCTAGGTAAAAGGAAGTTAATTAGTCGCGGCCACTACGACCAAACCAGAAATATCGCGCGGCCACTTCGACCATGCACCCTGCAATTAGGCGCGGCCACCTAGTAGTCTTTTTAGGTAGATGCGGCCAGTTGGTATTCTCCCAAATGATTAACTTACTTAGAAACTGTTGATAGATTCCGTAACTGTTCCTCCAATTTTGTAATCCTGTCATTGCTTCGATTTTTTTCGGACACCAAATGTAAATGACTCTGCAACAAAAATAAAACGAAATAAATTCCAGACACTTATTTTTAGCTAAGAAAACTCAGTTACGCGTTAGGGTATTTTATTATTTTGTATTTGAAAAACGATGCGGTAAAGCATAACATTTCCTACAATAAATATTTTTATACTCAGATACAAGTGCATCGTTTTAGAGGGTAAATTGAGGACAAAAAAATAGATAGTCAGATACACACTGTCATAGGCTAGGGGGCACCGTTTAAAAACAACAAATCTTTATGTCTAGTTCCCTTGATCTGTTTACCATATTTCGAACGTATTCCAATCCTATATTTCTATTCTATTCTATTACTGGGTTTAACGGCCAGTATCACTCGGGATATTTCCGCCTATACAATGTTCATTTGGACTTCAATCTTAATAACAATCACTGATTACACATACAGGGTGTCCAAAAAATGGCGCATAAATGCGATGGTACGCTCTTAAGGCATTTTCAGGGATCCCTAGAAAATTGTAAAAAAAAATCCATCTGTTATATTCATCGGGAAAAATGCGAACAAAGTTGCATAAATTCGGCAACACAGTCCAGGAAAATACATCTAAAAATCCCATCTATAAGTCTAAAAATCCCATTTATGAGTCTTGATCATACACTTTTGCACTAGATTTTATTGACGTTGTTGTCAGCTTCATTTCATGAAAATTTTGTAAAATTAAATTGATTATAAAAATGTAATTTGACCATTTAATAAATAAACAAATGGTTGAATGGTTTAAGATATACCGTAGCTTTGTATTAAACCATTTGTTTCGTTAATATGTGCTGTTATATTCAAGATATAAGCATTTAAAGTTTTGCAATTTGGGGCAACATATCTCCGAGGGTATATGAGATAGATTTTTTTTTAACAATTTTCTGGGGCTCCCTAGACATGCCCCAACAACGTACCATCGCGTTTATGCGCCATTTTTTGGACATCCTGTATACATTGAGATTTCAATCAAATGCCTGGCAGAAGCAAGTTCGCCATTAGGCCTGGTCTTAAAATCCTAAATTTACCTACTGTTCTCTTTCTTTAAAACACAACAAGCATATGTACGATTATGAACCGCGGTATTGTTGGCCAGCCAGCCAACAGAGGTAATCCATATCTGGAGTTAATTGGCCTAATGGGTGTCGTAATCCAAGTGGGCGCGGGCGGGCGGGCGGAGGTTAGCCCCTAATAGCCTCCATTAGCCAGACCAATCTCCTTGTTTGTGCAGCCATGGCCGTCTCTAAGTATCAAGTTACCTAATACCTACCATACCACTAACTTTACCTACATACTCTCTTTAGTCTTTATATTCTATACTTAGCTATATCGAGTCAACATTCTATTATTACCGCGGCGAATCGGGGATGGGATTTGTGACCGTTTGAGCTAATAATTGTGACCAAAAGTTGGGAACGCTCTAATAGATGAGAACAAAAAAAACACTTTACTGAACGTTGTCAGTTCTTTGAGCATTACATAATATTGAATATTCTTTCGCATACTCCAATAAACTGGCAACCCATGTAGTTTTTTAAAATCATCAGAAGTGGGATCGTTTTTTTTTTTGTACAAATAAATTCATAAGTGAGCATATGAACCATAACACTGCCAAAACTCTATGAAGTAACTAATTTAAATCTAGTGTAATTTATGGAGTTTTTTGTGTAATATAAGCGATTTTGGTTATAGGGTTCTCTGTCCTTGGAAATGACCTTCTAAAAGCGATTGTCCCATCCTAAAAAAACGCTACCTGTCATATTTTTGCACTAATACCCGAATTTACAGCACATTCTTATATTAACAGTGCCTTAAAGTCGAAAAAGAACAAGCAGCCTTTTAAAACATTTATAGTGGATTTACGCAAATTCAATTGATGAGTTTCATCTATCTGTTGATTATGCGCGAAAACAGTCACCTGATTTTGACAACGAACTTAATTTTTACTTTTTACATTAGAAAAACACAATTTACACAAGTTAAACACTATAAAACAAATTTTTAATATGTTTTAAACTATTTAAACAGAAAACATACACTAATAACACATTTTTTAATTCGATCAGCTGATGAGTAGTTCATTGTGCGACTCAGTTCATCAGCTGATCGAATTAAAAAATGTGTTATTAGTGTATGTTTTTTGTTTAAATGGTTTAAAACAAATTAAAAAATTTGTTTTGAAGTGTTTAACTTGTGATAATTGTGTTTTTCTAATGTAAAAAGTTAAAATTAAGTTGGTTGTCAAAATCAGGTGACTGTTTTCGCGCATAATCAACAGATAGATGAAACTCATCAATTTACAACTAACATTTGATTTAAGAAATTTACAACAACTTATTGGTTGTTTGACATTGAAGTTCCTCATTTGTCTATGTTAAATGAACCAATGAGCTGCTGTAAATTGCTTAAATTAAATGTTAATTGTTCAATGAATTTGCGTGAATCCGCTATTAATGTAGGTATCAGCTAAAGTTTGTATAACATTTTCTAATCATCAATTTGTGCATAATTTAGAAAAGACCATTTAAGCATCAATCATAGATCAGGTTATAGTAATAGCGCAGCAGTTAAAACCAAAACCTAGACAACGCGTATTTCAATACATAGATTGTGCATAAGCAACTATGTGTTGATTGACGCGTTGCCTATCTTTTAACTTCTGCGCTATTACTATAACCTACGCACTATTACTATTACCGGATCTATATTTGATCCTTTAGTGCTTTACCAAATTATCTAAAATTGAGGGTGTTGTCCATCAGGCAACTATTGCTGATTGCTGGATTCATAATTCCTTGTCAACAATCACTCTTTGTAACAAGATAGTTTCTATCGTCCATAATTTCGATTATGATGAATGCACCAAAAGTTAATAAAACTTATCTATAGGAAAGAAGATACCGCCATCGGGCAAAGCGAAGTTAGGCTTGGCACTCATCATCAACGGATGGATGGATGATGCACTCTCCTCTTATGAGAACATCCACTCTCGATGGGCAAATATTGACCGAACGCTGTCCACCGCCAAAGCAAACCCCGGCAAAACTTATGTACTAAAATCAATATCCGTTATGACCAAACATGCAAGCTTTCTAGCTCATTTCAAGCTTTTTCTTTTTTGCTTCGGGACAAATGTTAAACAATTAAGAGTTAAGACACTCCTAGTGAATGCATTTTAAAAATCGAGGCAGGTACGGAAAGAATATGGCAATCGATCAGTGAAATTTCAAATCGGAAACACTACAAGTTTAAAATTGTTTTAAAATGGAACATGATTGAGAATATGTTTTATTGGTTGCATAGTTTTAGGCGCAAATCGAGCATTCCTTGAAGGACTTAATACATGATTCTATTTGGCGTGAACTAGCAAGTAACAATGCTTTGGTATAATAATGAGAATGAAATTAAGAGCCCTATATCCCACCTTCTCTTATGCAAATTTGTGTACAACTTAGACCGCAGTTTTTAGAGTTATTATTAACGCAATGACTTTGAAATTTTGATAGTATTGCCTTAACTTCTTTTAAAATACTTATTGTTTGGCACATTTTGATTTAAGTCCCTAGTTTAGCAAAAATAACAGTTTAAAGGTGGGTAAACCATGCCAAAAACAACAACTATTTTTTTTAAGAAATTAAGCGCTCAAAAACAAATTTAAAAAAACAATAAGTATTACAAATTTAATAAGCTTTCCAATGACACCAAGTTTATAAAAATCCGATAAGAATTAGCAAAGATATTTGAAGTCTAAATTACGTGAATATTTACATAGGAAAGGGTTCCCCCTCCGCCAGCCTCTAGCGTACAATGGAAAAAGGATGTATCTGATTTTGATATGTTTACTGATTTATACGTTTTTTGGACCATGCGAAAACGATAATCATACTTTAAACATTATTTTATTGATACTTATTTAGATATTAATACGTCGAAGGTGTACCTGCCGTTCAATGTTAAGCATATTGAATAAAACCTTATTATTTCAAAATCTGATTTTTGCACATACACTCTTTTTCCACGTCTCGGTAGGCCCTTGCATGCTAGCGTTCCCCGCACCGATTCGCGTCTCACCATGGTAGTCGGAGGAGATATGACGCTCTTAAGCCATAGCTTTACAAAGTGCTTTAAAATTAAAGAAACAATCATAAGATGCCTCAATCAAATACTAGAAAGGGACCATTACCTTAGGGTTTACCGATTCAAAATATCAAATAAATAATTCGCCAAATAGGGCTGAAGGACCTCGTTCAATGGTCTTTTGAGCGAAACATGAGTATTTAAAATAATTTCTTTAAACGTTAAAAATGTAGGTTATGTCCTACAAAAAGGAAGCATCTCCCCTATTTAACTAACCTTGCATCTCTTAAGATAAACGTGATTTCAATGATGACTTTTGAATTTGCAACACCCTGTATTTATATATTATAATTAGCACAATACAATGCTAATTCTCTGCGGTCGACCCATCACAATATTTGTATAGTGTTGTAAACTAAGTGGGTGGTCCACTACTTATAACCTGACTGTGACTTTTTGAACACCTTTTAAACTATTTAAGTGCAAAACCACCTTAGCTAGAGTCTAAACATACAATTTTATACAATATTACAATACATTAAAATAGGCAACTTCGATGTTGCCTAGTAAAATCCTTTATTATAGGAAATTGTAAATTTTACATCCGGTTGATTTGTGAATAGTGCGTAAAATTTATGTGTATTTTTACAAAAGCGAAATAACCACAACATGAAACACATAAAGGTATTCAAAATTTAAGGACTACAACAAAATTTTACTTGAGTTTATCTTTATGAAACCTTTTACTGAAAAATAAGTTAAAATTGTGATTTTTTTTCTATTATACTCTTCGCAGTCAAAGTCGAAAAGTATATACAGGGCGCATTCTAGGGATCCCTAGAAAATTGTCAAAAAAAAATCCATCTGTTATACTCATCAAGAAAAATGCGAACAAAGTTGCATAAATTCGGCAACACAGTCTAGGAAAATACATCTAAAAATCCCATCTAGATGAGTCTTGATTATACACTTTTTTCGTCTTTAGACTACACTTTAGCATTAGATTTTATTGACGTTGTTGTCAGCTTCATTTCATAAAAATTTTGTAAAATTAAAATGATTATAAAAATGTAATTCGCCCATTTCAAAAATAAACAAATGGTGGAACGGATTAAGATAGACTGTAGCTTTATATTAAACCATTGTTTTAGTTAATATGTGCTGTTATATTCAAGATATAAGCGTTTAAAGTTTTGCACTTTGGGGCCTCATATCTCCGAGGGTATATAAGATAGATTTTTTTTAACAATTTTCTGGGGCTCCCTAGGCATGCCCCAACATAGTACCATCGCGTTTATGCGCCATTTTTTGAACACCCTGTATTGCATTTGATCGGACCTTCTCTAAAATCGTTAATTTTCATCCTAGAGCAAATTTTTTTCGTTTGTTTCATGACTTTTTAAGACTTTTATTTTTTGTCCGTCTGTCTGTAACAAAACTTGTTATTACAATAACTGAAGAACGGTTTATTCAATTGACTTGAGATTTGGTGCAAAATCCAATCTTGTTTGGGAAAAGAACCCTATTGTTTTTGAAAAAAATCAAACAATAAATAGAGAGTAGAAACTACTCTCAAATTTAAAAAAAATTCATATTTTGGTTAATGTCAATTTTACGAAAAAAAATATTCTTAACTCAATTAAATTTTGTATTTTTTTCTATAAAAAAGCATCTAGTAATTTTTTTGTATCCCCACCCGTTAAAAAAAAAGAGATTTACGTTTTTTTTTAATAAAATAAAAAATGCACCTTTTTAATCATCTACTGCGAAGAGTATCATATAGAATGTGTAACAATTATACAGGGTGTTATTTTGTAGACTTTACTAGCGTTTTGCTCAGCTATGTGCAATTCGATTCCCATGATAATTTCTGAAGTGACCATTTAAGAACCGTGCTTGCGACTGGTAAAAACAAAATTTTAATTGATTTACTACTTTTGCAGAAAAGGACTGTCATCACCTTTTTCTTACATTTTTCTGGTAATATTTATTTTTTTTTGAAAAATCTGAATTATTTTGCATATAAATCAGTTTTTATCATAATGTCTCTTAAAATACCTGGCTAAATTGGTTCTTTTTTATACTCTTCGCAAGACCAGGTCCGAAGAGTATATTGCAATCGATACGAAAAATCTAAAATCGTCAATTTTCATCCTAGAGCAAAAATTCTTGCAGATTCGTGTTTTTCATCGAATTTTGAACAACTTTGAAAAAATCCGTCCGTCTGTCGGTCGGTCGGTCGGTCGGTCGGTCGGTAGGGTGTATGTCACGTTTCTTGTAAACACGCTATCTCAAGAACCAAAACTTCTATCCAATTCAAATTTTAGGGAAAAATCGATCTCTATAAGAGGAAGAACCCTATTGTTTTTGACGAGTTTCCGAGTACTGCAAAGCCCCCTTTTCAACCCCCCAAATGAAAAAAAAATCGTAGCTCGACTATAATTAAATTTAGAAAAAAAATTATTCGACATAAAATGTAGACAATTTAATTCTTCACCAAAAAGTATTCTTTAGTATTTTTTGTCCGGCCCCCCAATTATCCCCCAGCACAAAAAAACGTCCTATCTGCGTTATTATTTAATCTACAAAAAAAAATATTTTTTAAAAAATTAATAAAAATTTAATTTTCTATTAAAAATGTTGGTTCATTTTTTGTAAAATTAGCCAGAAGAGTTAAAAAACCAAAAACTAAAAGATTTCAGCAGCAAAAAAATTCTAAGTCCAAAACGCGTCACGCGTCGGTCAAGAAGGCCATGCCAAAAATGTTTCAAACAAAGAAACAAAGCCAGCTGTCAGAACAAATAACCTCAAATATCTTAAACGTCAGAACTGACGTTTATTCTCTTCGTTAACTAAATTATTCGTGTTTTCTGTTAATAGTTTGTACTCTTCGCAGATTTTATTTGCATAATTTTTTTTTATAATAATTTATTAATTATCCTATAATAGTTTTCTTGCGAAGAGTATACCATAGAATGTGTAGCAATTATAGAAAAAATTGATTTAGCTTTGATTTACAAAATATAAAACTACCTACACTTCTACCGATTCCGAATTCTACTCGAGCTAATTATTTGCGAAGAGTAACTTCTACGCGTTTCGACTTCTACCCATTCTAGTTTTTATTTAGGCAGGCATTGAGTTTGTTTTGCTCTTATGACACTTATTTTTTTGACGTTATTAACAATAAATCACGATTGTCATAATGTGTCAACACAATAAGAATACAGAAAAGTTTTAAATCTGTAGCCCACCTACCTAAGATAATTAATAATAAAAGACTAAATCGGGCGACTATGTTAGGAAAACTTATTAAATTAATTAAATCGATTATAAAGCAATGGTAAGGTTTATTAAAAATGTAAAAAAAAATGCTTTGTACGTAAAATAATCCAGATTTTTCGAACAAAAATAATTATTGACACAAGAATTGATGAGTACGATAGTTACTGTCATTTTCTGCAAAACCATTAGAGCAATTAAAATATTGTATTTACCAGTCGCAAGCACAGTTCTTAAATGGTCACTCCAGAAAATTTCATGGAAATCGAATTGCACATAGCTAAGCAAAACGCTAGTAAAGTCTACAAAATAACACCCTGTATAACAATAAAAAAATAATCTATCTGCGAAGTGTAACTTTTTAAATGATCTAAGCCATTCACTGATCTAACCCATTCATTGATCTAACCCGCTCTTGTTATAGTCTTTGCAGACATAACGTAGAGAGAATATTAAGTGTCTTTTCGAAGCTTTTTTTTTAATTTGGCAATCTAAGACAGCTGGTAATTATGATAAATAAAACATGGGAACCCCAGCCAATTTTTGTTCTGATGGTCTATTAAAAATTGTAAAGAAATTAGAAAATAATTCATTAAATACATCTGTCAATATTGTAATAATAAAGCGTAGAAAATAAAGTCATTTGCCAAAGACACACAAACAAGTCTGCAAACACAAACAAAATCAATCAGGTTTTTATTAGACCTCCACTCAGTCAGCAAACAACAATGTACACATTAATAATCTCTTTTCCAAATTTGCACATAAAAATCCCTTAGAAAAATGTACTCTCATCATACATAATAAACGAGCCAAAGTGTTGGCCAAACGCTGTGAAATTTTTATTAGAAATTTCCCGGGCAAAGTTTACAAAAATGAAAAAAGTGGTAAAAATTGAATTCAGTGAGCCAATATTGCTAGGCAAATATACACAGTGTACTTTATATTATATGTACAAAGATGGGGGAGAGTCACCAACAGTGGCCTGATGGCCACTTATTTAGAGTATGGTCCGAATCGCAACTAATGGTTTGGTTGCGGTAAAATCAGATTTTTTGGTTCATTCATGGAAACTAAAAAACTTGGTTTCATTCGGAACAGGTTGAGCGCCTTATATAATAACGTTCTAACCTCACAGAAAAAACAACAAGATTGACAGTGGCATAATTCATTTTATAAATTAGAAATACTTATGGATTTCTACACGCAGCTTCTCTTTGTCAGCTTCTTTGCTGCTATTGGTTAAATATGACATTTACACTTCATTAATATCATTTTTAACCAACAACGGCAAAGAAGTCGGCAGAAAGAAGGCCCGTTTAAGGCAATAGATGCAAATTCATAAATGGGATGTTCTGTGCACTCAAAAGTTCGTAAAAGTCATCTCCCTGAATGTCAGTTATTTTCGAAATTTCAACAAAATATGTAGAAATACGGAGTAATACATCAATAACTGATTAAAAATGTGTAGGATAATGTTTGTGATACATAGAAATGGTACTGAGTGCAAGAAATATTAAAAATATAGTAAAATAGTACTATGGGTGTTTTTCTTTCTACATTGAAATCTTTGAACGAGCATATCTATATTAGGGAGAAACAGAAGTTGCAATTTTAATCATCACAAGCTTAAAAAAACCATGGTAAATTAACGTATTATGGTTTGGCATAAACCACGTAATGTATATTAACCAAAAAATGTATCCGTAGCCGAAAAAAAATAAATAAAAATAGCATAATAATTTTGAAGTCCGATTTTCGACACAAAGAAATAACCGATATAAATAAAACTATAATACGTTTGTAGCCCTATTTTTGTAGTTTTCAAGACAACATTTAGTTTTATATACAATGGGGCCCTCATGTAGATGTACTATTTAGTAAAATTGGCGGGAGCTCAACGGAGATGACTTATTCGAACTTCTAGGAGCACAGATTAGAGGATCGGTGAATCCCTATTCTTAAGAATACCATTACAGAGTACAGAAAATTCTAATATCATAATCATAGAAATATTATCTACAAAAGTGCCTATTCTGTATGACAAAAATTAAATTAAAACCAAATGTTAATTTTTTAAATGAAAATTACTAACTTACACAGTGCTATTTCTGCATAAAATCAATTGATACAATTAGAAATGTTAAAAATCGTATGCTAAAAGTTAAAATATTAATTTAAAATTGTGAGATTTGGGTTAAAATTTAACATTTGTCATACAGAATAGGCACTAAAGTGGTCTCTTTTTGGCCTGGTCATTTTCAGCGGTTCTACCCTACTTTATAATATGTACAAAGCATACATGAGGGAAATATAAATTTACACAGTGCTTTGAATTGAGCCGCAGGAGCCATCTAGTGTACAAATAACGCATTAATGTAGACATTATTCAGCCAGCATCGCTCGCCGGGATTGAAGCCAACTATTGCGCAAATCTATTTGTTTGTTAGAATGTTTGCGAATCAACACTAAATTTGTTTGCCATTTTCTTAGTCTGGTTTAAACAAGTGTATTTAATTAAGCTTTAGGTTCGACAATCGAATAATTTTAAAGGTCGTTGTTAAAAACAAAACTAAATCAAGAAGTAGCACTCCAGAATAATCGATTTTTTTTATTTGTCTTATTTCTTCAAAAGGGTTAAGTTTTTTTGCGCTCTAGTCGCAAGAAAAAAATTGCTACACAAAATTTAAAGGCAGTATTCTATACTATAAACAGTAAAATCTGAGATAAAAAAAATTTCTGCAAAGCTTTTTTCAAAATTTTCTAAAACTTAGTCAACTTTGAAAAGCTCTACTAAAAAAACGAAAGCACTTAGAAAACATTAGATTGCAGATTTGTTTTTTACGCCTTCTAATAAGCCTAATAAGCAAAAACACAGTTTTACACAAATCAATATTTTAAAGGGTTAAAAGTCCAAATATTCTGTTTTTTTATTGGCACGATCACAAATAATTCTTGCTATTCTTGAAAACTTGCATACGTATGTAAAACGAATTCAAATGAGACACTTAAACATTTGCAGCGCTTTTAGTTTAACCCTTTGAGCGGTGAGTTTTTTTCGCGCAGCTGCCGCCTGTGGAGTGGGTTTTTTTTTGATAAATTTACTTCTTATTTTCACTGGATTTACTGTTAGAATGGTAAAGCCTATTATAAAATGTTATAATTTGGTTAAAAAATGTAATATAAACCCCCTGGAGGGGCTATAAATGAGACGAAAAATTTAAAAAATCACAATTTCGTCCACCCTGTTTTTATGTTTTGTACGTCAAAGTTGTCAAAGTGACAATTTAACCTACAATTTTTTTATGTCATTACAGTGGCTTGCATCTAATTTTTTTCTGCAAAAAATAATAGTTAGGTTTGTGAAGGTTGTAGTTTTTTTTTCAATAATATTGAAAATCTAAATTTGATTTTTAATTTCTTTAACAAATAAAGTGCAAGACTAATTTGGAAGTAAACAAATAGTTAGTAAACTAGAAAAGTTAAAAATTAGAAATATACCACCGCTATAAATATAATAAAACTAGCTGAATACTTTTAGTATTAAAATTACAACAATTTTTTTTAAAAATTTTGCACAAAATGTGGATTTACATACTGATAGCGATACATAATCATCTTTCCAAAAAATTGGAGTTTGAAGATGACGGTAGGTCTGTATCAATAATTGGGTAATAGGTCTAGATAAAACAATTCTTCGAATAGATTAGTTTGCGCCGTCATTAGTTTGTAGCTGCGTTATTGCTCGGACAAGGGAAATGCAAAGGGTGAATATAGATTAAGTTTATTATATGTTCAAGAAATTCGGGGGCTGCCGAGATAGTTGTCTTTTTGATATGTTGTTATTTTTTGAGTTGTATTTTCGAAGAATTAATTTAGCAGGTATTTAATACACGTGTTTTTGATTTTTTTTTATGTTTTATACACTCTTCCACTGGTGAATGCTAATTTAGGTAGATTATGTTAGGATTTCTGCTAAAATTATAAACAAGAAGTCGCACTTCTTTAGTAAAGTTACGGGGGACGTTGCCAAGCCAGTTTAAATGAAGGTAAACTTTATACGGGAGAATAGCAACTGGCCGCATCTACCTGAAAAGTGGTCATACTGGCCGCGACTAATTACCTTTCTTTTACCTAGATTTATTTTACTGTATCCGATGTTTTATTGAGTTATGTTTAGAAAATTAAAAAAAAAAAGAGAATCTTTTGGTTAATATAAAGACTTATATTATCATAAAACAAGCCAACAACGTTGAAAGTACTTAATGCATGTGTTTTTAAGTTTTATTGTTATCGACAGACTTTTTTAAAAGCACTGGAGGACACATCCACTGGGGGACACTAGGTTAGGTAGGTTAGGGTAAGTTTTGCTGCTAAAAAGAATATTTAAACAAATGTGCTTATGTCACCAAACTGCAATGTAAATCATTTTTTCAATAAAATATTGATAATTATCGTTTTTATTTTAAACTAAAAATCGTTTGGTGTTTATACTCATCCTTCCACAAAACTTCTGAGATAGCTGCCTTTCTACATGCTAAACATGGAAGCAGGTAGAAAAAGTACCACAAAGCTTCACCATGACCCATGCATTAAAATGCGGCCAGCTCCACCTAATCACCCCTCATTAAATTTTATGGCGCGGCCAGTTCGTATATGCCCCTTTATACTTTGGTAGGTCCCTAGCTATTTACCTTTTCTAGAGGTGTATCTGTTTTTAGCTGTTCGCTAAAAACTGAGACCGTTAGCCACAATTTACGGATTCAATTCGACGATTTACCAAAGTAAATTTTCAGAAGTAATAAAACCAAAACGAATTCTCTTTTTTACATTTTTAACCGCATAATGAATAAATATCAGTAAATATGATAAAAGTTTAAAATAAATTAAATCGGCGCGCGGCGGTGCTCGGCCCAAAATGTTTTAGCGAACCTTTGAGCTTGTTATAAAATTAACCATTCTTTAAGATATGATGAAACATGACCCAAAAGGGCACTACCACGTCCTTCGTAATGTTGCAAAGTAAAACAACCCCTTACGGACGGCTACGGTTGAGCTAGACAAACAAATTGTATTTTGTGTTGGTGTGAGAATGTACTTATGTTAGCACGCAACTGTACTTACGTGTACGCTTATTTTTGACAAATAAAAAAATAAACTATACTCAAATCAGCAAAAAAAGACTCTTATTTTTCAGCACAATACTTTCGAAGAAGTAAAGTTTTTAGTATCCAGACAAGAAACATAATTTCATTATCCACATTTTGCTTCATGGTAATAAAAAAAATAAATGATTATTTTGCATCTATTTGTAAAATTTGGTCTAAATCCAACGTGATTAAAAATTTCTCATTTTGGGGTCTTTTGAGGTCATTTTTGGGTAAAGAAATTGTTTTAGAATTTTTTTTTACGAAAATCTATCTGCAAAATTTGGTGTAGATCCATCCTGATCCTAGGGGGGGGGGCTAGGGGGTGCCAGTCGCCATAACCAGCTGGGGTCTTATTAAAAATTAAAGCATGTACTAGGTTCTAGAAGTACGGTATTGTTTTTCTTGTATAAAAGAATAATAATTATTTTATAAATTATAACTCTTGGAAATTGATCTCGATGGATTTTTGTCAAGCTTGATCTAACCTATAAACATGACACACAAACATAAGTCATCAAAGCTGTTAACATTTGAACTACTATGCATCAGTGGCTTGCACACAAAACGAATATTATTAGCTCCATCAAAAAATTTTAATTCCATCATTAGTCGTAAATCAAGGTTTTTTTTTGTATTGCTGCTTTCCAAACAATCATGATTCATTCTCGAACTGGTCCCCTACCCCTCTCTAAAGGTTCAATTTGTAATTCTGGATCAGGATCACGATGGATCTACAAAAAATATTTCAGATTGAAATTGTGAAATTTGGTGTAAATCCAACGTGATTGAAAATTCCTCATTTTAGGGCCATTTGTGGGGAAAAAAAAATTTACGAAAATCTTTTTTGAACGTTATTTGATGCCAATCAGCTAATTTTGATTTAGATCCATCGTGATCCAGAATTACAACAACAAATTACATTACAGTCCCAGTCGCCGCTACCAGATGAATAAATTCTCAAATGCATTTTTGGGAACTATTTCCCATTTTTTTATGTTCCCAGAAATATTTCCAACAATATTCCCGGATATTTCTCTAAAGTTGCGCTAGGCGGAATATTTTTCAAGCTCTTGGCTACGTCCGGCAGGTGTTTACAAGACTTCGCGTTCAATGGGGCCTGGAAATATTCCCAAAAAATGAAAATATTTCTTAGGAATGTTTCCGGAAACTTATTATTCCCAACAAATTGGAAAAACTCCCGGGAATTTATTCCAAAATAAATCCCTTTTTTGAAAATATTTCCAGAAATTTCAAATCAAATCAAATTTTTTTTTTTTTATTTACTCTACAACAAACCAATTTCTTTACTTTAAATCAAAAATACCTTTAGCAAATAAAATATTTTAATTTTCCCGGCTGAAGGACTACGGTCGATGGCCTTATTGTAAATTTATGTTTTCAATAAAATTACGTTCATTATTATTATTATTATTTATTTCCAGAAATATTACCATGAAATATATAAATAACAATTTGTGCAAAGATACATATTTCTGGGAATATTTCCAAAATGTAGTACATGTACATAACGAATAAAGAATATACTGCCTTGGTAATACATTTTGTATATTATGTATTTGATGTATATTATTATACAAATTACATTCGATTCTTTTGGCCTGCTTTGCAGCCATGTAAATGGCTTGAAATGCGCGATGAAGAGAAATAAAAAAAATATCATACCTACTAACGAGAGATTCGATGGCCTGTGTTACTACAGGGTGTCCAAAAAATGACGCATAAACGCGATGGTACGTTGTTGGGGCATGTCTAAGGAGCCCCAGAAAATTGTTGAAAAAAATCTATCTCATATACCCTCGGAGATATGTTGCCCCAAAGTGCGAAACTTTAAACGCTTATATCTTGAATATAACAGCACATATTAACGAAACAAATGGTTTAATACAAAGCTACAGTCTATTTAAAACCATTTAACCATTTGTTTACTTATTAAATGGTCAAATTACATTTTTATAATCAATTTAATTTTACAAAATTTTCATAAAATGAAGCTGACAACAACGTCAATTAAATCTAGTGTAAAAGTGTATGATCAAGACTCATACATGCGATTTTTAGACTCATAGATGGGATTTTTAGATGTATTTTTCTAGGCTGTGTTGCCGAATTTATGCAACTTTGTTCGCATTTTTCTCGATAAATATAACAGATGGATTTTTTTTTACAATTTTCTAGGGATCCCTGAGGATGCCCCAAGAGCGCACCATCGCGTTTCTGCGCCATTTTTTGGACACCCTGTATATGTAAGTAAAGTAAAAACTTCTTTTTTTATATTTGTATAATGTATAAATAATATAATGAGCCATAGCATAATAAGTATTGGGGGGCGATTTGATGTTGTGGGTACGAATTACAAAAAGGCTTACTTATTGTTTTTATTCCTATATTTACTCTGCTATAGTTCACGACAATAACAATCTCGTTGCCTGGACCCTAACACTATTAGCTTAAATATAAAATGCTCCGTGTATGGAGATAACTTATATAAGTTTGAAAAAAAACTCAAAATAAAAATTATGGCAATTTGTTCTTTACTACCTCACTGATGTACAGCTGTTTTATGACTTATGCAATTTTTTTAGGTTATATTATTTTCACCATACTTCACTGAAATCATAGAGAAATATTTAATGGAGAAGCATTTTATAAAGAATTGAAAATCCCATAATTTGTTTTCTATTGCATTTTTGATACCTAAATACACCTTTAGTTTGCTTACATTTTTGAAATAAATACTATAAAAACTTTAATTCCCCACACAAAAGGCTAAAATGATATTATAATCTATCATATATTTTATCGGCAACTTCACAAACCTATTTGATATACAAAAAATGTGGCGCACCAATGCCTTTGACATTTATTTTCGGGGATTCCCAATAAATTTGATACTTTTAAAATTTTGCACTAATACAGGGTATTGAAAGAATTAGACCAAGTTTGGGGCCCTTTTTAAATACCTTCCCAAAGTTTCCCATAAATAAAAAAAATATTGTATGAAAGCCAGATTCTTAAACTTTAAGTAGCATTTATAAGATTTTCGAAAAAAGACTCAGATCTGGGAGATAAAAATTGTTTTTTTACTGTCCTATATATAGGACAGTACTGCTCAGGGATCATCAAAGTGCCGTCCTATATATAGGACAGTACTGCTCAAAGGGTTAACGCTATAAGCTTTTAAAGGCAACTTTAAACGCGACAAACGATTCTTTTAGAGGTGCCCTAAAAGCAAGGAAAAAAACTTTAAAAGAAAATTCAAATGCAGATTCGCATTTTAGAACATAAAAGCAATCTACAAAATATATTATTAAAATCAGAAACAACAAAAAATATTATTGCAGAGCTTTTTTAAAAATGTCTTTGTTTGAAAAGCTTTACTAGCAAAACGATAGCACTTGGAAAAGCGGTTTGACTATACTATCCATCCACAGTTTAAAAAAAACAGAGTCACCTACAAAATCTAGAAAAGTTGAATTTTCCACAAAGTTGGCATTACATTTCAAATTTACTGTCATTAAAAATTAAAAAATGCCAACATAATATGACAGTTACATGAAACAGGCGTAAAAATTTGAAAAACGAAACAATGTTTGCTTAAGATGTGAGAATTTATAAAGAAAATTGTAGACATATTTGTAAAAGTGCTAATTTATCCTATGATACCTGAAGGGACTTCTTAACAGTGAGTACTTACATAAATAATTCCTATTTTGTGTAAACTTTTAAATGGTTTAAGGATTAGGGCATTATAAAGTAATAAATAAAAAAATAAATTCTTCTGTATTATGTGGTTTTTGATTCAGATGCCCTGAACATGTTTTTAAATGCATTTTTTAATTTTTTTGTCTTTTCTTACATAACCAGCAAACACAACTGACATGACAATATGCAGGGTAAAATATGTCACCCTATGGCTCGCCTGTTCTGTTTTTTTTTTAATTGTGAATGAATAGTAGATTTATGTTGGTTTAGGTACTAATGCCGACAATGTTGTATTTTCAATCTTCTCCTAATGATTACCAAACCATTGGTTACAATGTTAATACATACATTATACATATCTACATATTTGAACTTACCATGTTTAACTGTTTCTCCTCCATAATGTGTTGTACACGAGCAATTAGAGCATCTTCCCTAATTCTAGCGGCATCTCGAACTTCTCGTATTATGTCAGTTAGCATACCTGGAAATTATTACCTACTTAGTAACTCAGTCAGACATTACTTTTTTTTAAATTAAATCATTAACACACTTCTTGTTAAAAAAAGAAATGCACCAGATAGTAATTTTTAGATAGTAAATTTTTAATTATTTACAAAAAACTTAAAATATATATTTTTTAATTAACCACCATGTAAATTCCGCTTAAGGTAGATATATTTTTTTAATACACAATTTTTTAAATTATCATTGATAACTCGATTTGTTTTTTATTATTTTATCCTTCGACCTTGGCATAAAAAACCTTAATATTTACTAATAATTCAAAGTCAACCTTTTTTAAACCCAAATTATAAATTCCCGCTTAAATACAGGATGTTTCTATAGGGTCAGTTGGGGTAATTTAAAGTCTATAAATTTCAACAAACATAATTCTTTTAACGGGGAATGTCGCGAACTGTGGTTATGTAATGTTGGTTTCCTAAAATCAACAAAAAACAGCCATTTCTGGTCATTGCTCAGTGGGTGGAAGTTTATTTTAATTAAAAATGATGCATACCAGCAACATAAATAAACTAAGCACAAGTTGGCATATTCTTTAGGTCCATCAATCAATAAGCGTTTAAATACAGAATTTTGGCAATTTAAAGTACAAAAAAATTGTGCTTCTAAATGGATCTTTAGAACATGTCATGTCACCTGTGCTTTGTTTATTTATTTTGCTGGTAAGCACAATTCTTAATTAAAATTAACTCTTCTAAACCCATTGAGCAATGACCAGGAAGTGCTACTTTTTGTTGATTTTAGGCAACATAACATAGCCACAGTTTCTATGCATCGCAACATTCCCCTTTAAATGAAAACACAATATTTTGATTTTAATACAGTATTTTAATTGGTGTTTTATCGTTTATTTTTATCTTTTATTAAATTTAATTTTGGTTGAATCTAAAAAAATATGGCCAGTTTTTCTTTGCAGTAACGTTTTTTTTTTTTTTGATATTTATAATTTGGGATAATTGGAAACAACCAAGTTTTGTGCTATTCCTTAAATGTTTAAGTGAAGTAAAGAACGTTGTGCAGTTAATTTAATGCGTTTAAAACTAAATTATTCCCAAATGAATTTAAAACACAAAAGCTAAATTTTTTCTCGGATTTTTTAATTTTTGTGAGATACGAAATTTTAACAGCAGTAGCCAATAAAATGAAAAAGAATTAAATTAAACTGTTCTAAAAATTAAAAAATGTTTGAAAAAGGTTTAATTAATAGAAACCAATGTCTTAAATTGCCCAAAATAGGCGATTCCATTTGCCCCATAGCGAAACTTATTGAAATGAAGGAAACATTGCATTAAGTTTTTCCATGAAAAGGTAAAATCTTAAATCAACAAAATCTGCTATTAACAGTAATAAAAGTATGGTTTTTAAACACTAGATGTCCAAATATTTAATTTATTCAGATTTCAGAATATGCAAAACGTAAATTTCAAAAAGAAATTAGGCTACATGTTTGCAAATCAATGCATTTTACACATACTTACTTGAGGTCATTTTAAGGAGTCGTCATTAGCATTGCATTACCGATTGTTTATGCATCATTTTAAATCCTTATAAATAATTAACGACATTCAAATTTCCATGAGACCCCGAATTTTAAATCTTATATGGTGTTTCATTTACCCCAATTGACAATATATATTTTTTTTAATAGAAACCAGTAAAGTTACAAAATTTCGAAAAATATCAAAATGATTAGAACAATATATTATTACCTGGTTCATATTCCTTTTCAAAATGTCTCGAATTGGAATGCTGTTTGTACAAATTCAGTTCTACCCTCATTTCCATAACCTCCCTGGACAACTTCTTATAATTCTCCTTTAACACAGTAACTTGCTGTGACAACTTTCGGACCAGCCGTGCGTCAAAAGACCCTGTACTAGAATCACTATCATTCGGCAGCCCTGGGTCTGAAAACCGTCTTTTACTGCTGTATAAATCGGGATCCACTTGCCCCACTGGAAGACTAAGGCACTCCACATTATCTTGACCATTTAAAGGGGGCTGCAGGAAGTTTCTTGGCGTGCTCGAATACTTATTCATTTGGCCAAACATGCAGTTATTTGCGGGGTAATTATTATAGTTAACTGGATACCCTGGTAGAGACACAGGCTCCGAGCTTTGCGAGTAATTCAGAAAGGAGTAATAAGCCGTCATGTCTGGGGTACTCACGTTATTCAAGTTATTAGCAAAATAACTCGTTGAATTATTTAAATCAATATTTGCAGCTGCAGGCTTCTTGTTTTTCTTGCGTTTTATCACACTTGGTGGGTTTCCGTTCATTTCTGGAGACATTTTTCCTTGAAAATGAAAAACTTTCTTTCGTATTTGAGGTTATGTTTGTTGTCTTTTTTTGTAGACTTAATTAAAGGCACGCATTTATAGAACTGGTTGAACAGGTAAACGTTTATGTTTTACAACTAAATAAACAAGCATTTATAACTAAATATTGTAATTTTTGTAAATATTTATAAGTTTGTTGACATGTCTTGCTAAGTGACAGGGAAGTTTTCTATATTTTGTAGCGTGGTGACATCTAGCGTTAAAATTGCGAACTGACGTTTGTAGCGCCATCTTCTAACCGGAGTAAACATCAAGCATAGCGATTTGATGTTATGTGATCAAGATACTAGATGGCGCTAACTATTTTCAAAACTTTTTATTTGTATTTTCAGTGTATTGTTTAAAAGAAGCAGTTTTAAGATGGGGTTTTTAGACTTAGGTTAAAATAAATAAGACAAAATGTCCTTTAACATAATATTTATTGAACCCGGCCAGTTTCCATACATTCATGTTTTCTTAAAATATTGAGTAATACAATCTCAAAAATTAATTACGGTGAACCTACTTATGTTAAAAATTCTGTTTTAATATAAAAAAATCTACATTTAAGTTTTTTTTTTGTTTTTACTGTTTATTTTGAATTATATAATTTTATAATAAATGCCAATTTTTTTTATATCAGAAAAATTGCTATACATACTTAAATAAAAGCTCCTGAATAATTTTTAGATAATATTAAACTAAAATGACACATAAAATTAAAATTTAAAAATTCCACATTATGTATTAAATTAAAATAAGTCTAAAGATTAATCTTTTTCACTATATAAAAAATGGCAGTTATTATAGGTTATCCTATTTTATTAATCTAAAAATATTCTTTTGTACAAACTTATAGTTTATTCTGAATCTTCCTGCAAAGTATCGAGTAGTTAAGTTTAAGAAAACTTACTTTTGAGCTTTTTTTTAACATTTTTGCAAAAATAAATGTGTTTTATATTTTAATTATTGCTAATAGTATGCCAAAAAACAAATCTTTTGATGCAGAATGTAAAGAGAGAGCTTAAGTTATAAGAAATGAAGGTGAGACCAAAGTAGAGTGATTTAAACAATTTTCCATAAAAATAAAATGCTTTTCAATAGTTCACTTTATAAGAAAGAATGTTAGCATTGTTTTTAAACTAAGCATTTAAGCATTTTCTGTATTTTGAGGAAAAAAGATGAACTTTTTTACATAATTATTTATTAATAATGAATTTAAAACAGAATGCTTTACAAAATAACTGTTTTTCCCATTTTAGGAGAACAAAATTAACATTGCTTCTTATAAAACAAAATTATCTTAAAACAATTAATATTTTTCTATTTAAATTATACGTTTACTTGTACCATTAAACACTTAGATTATTTTTAAATCTAATATGAATTTTTATGATATTCGAATAGCACTATTAAACTAAAACATTTAAATTACATAAAAGCATAAGTATTGTGAATATATTGGTGCATTTATATTATTAAAGTTAGTGAAATCAAAGATAAACCATTACTAGAGAAGAACCTTTTCAAATTTGCGTTATTCCAATAGCAATTGCTAAGTTTTTTTAATTTAACGCTTGCGATACAATAATATGCCTTATCTAGTAGTGTTGAATCTTTGAGTAAAACCTTCTGCGAAATATCATACAAAATCGTTAAAAACGCCTCTCCATTTATATGTTTTAAAGAAAAATTGTACAGAAAACAATTGAATTAATCCAAATTGGGAAATTATGTACATTTTTTTACTCTAAACAATGTTTATTGTACAATTTTTCCATAAACATCAATTCATCACATTCTTAATTTTGCCTATTTTCTAAAAAGCAATTTTAGGTATTTTAAAAGGCTTCTTTTGGTCGAGAAGTTAGGTTAGGTGTTCTTATGTTTTGTTTCCTTTAAGTCGCGTTCCGCGCAACTTTAGTGGATCAACTGAAGCAACAATAAAAGTCGTTCAACTAAACCGAAATTACAAGGCTCACACTGGATACACTAAAGTTGCCTATAGTACAGTCAATATGTCCTAAATAATAAAGGGACATCGAAAAAATTCCCGGTAGAGCCGCCATTTTAATATGTTATAACCAGGCTTGTGCACGAATACTTTTTTTTGTACTCGAGACGAATACAAATACATTAAAGTTTCTGAAAATACTTTTCGAGTACGAATCCTCCAAAATTAAAAGGTATTCGAATACGAATACGAGTACTATTCGTACTCGTATTCGCGTTTAAGAACGAATACTCTTCATTTGTTGGAATACGATTAAACGAATACTTTGCTGCGTTTGCGCATGCGCTTTGTACGAATAGCATTAAACAATTCCTTAACAGCGTTCTACTTTGCCGAGCGACCAACAAAAAACTAAGATGGCTGCCAGAAGCAATGCGTTTGCGCATGCGTGGTGCGTGAATACGAGTTCATAATGGATTCGTAATAAAACACGAATACGAATACAGAATAGCCTACTCAAGTATTCCCGAATACGAGTACAAATTCAAATATACAAAATAGTATTCGAATACAAGTACAGAATACTTTAAAATGTATTCGAATATGTATTCAAATACATTTCCATGTATTCGTGCACATCCCTGGTTATAACTAAAGGTCCAAAATGTAAAAACTCAAATTGGCGTATCTCTACCTGTCTTGAAAACGAGGTTATAAGCCCCAAAAGGAGCCCCTTGAATTCGTTATGTAAGATCACGGTGGAACTGCGCCAAATTTTGTAACTAAATAGATGGCAAATAAGGTTTTAAAATGATTTTCGTAAAAAAATTTCTTCATCTCCTAAATAGTCCCCAAAAAGTAATATCAATTATCACGTTGGATTACCACCAAATTTTTCAAATAGGTACAAAATAAGGTGCTAAATAATTTTTTCTTAATATTTTTTTGCAAAAAAAATTCCTCTACACCATAAACGTTGGGGCCCGTAAGAGGGTCATAGAAATTTGTTGAAAAAAAGTTATTAACCAATATTTTTGGCATCTTATTTTGCATCTATTTGCAAATTTTTGTGTAAATCTAACGTAATTGATTTTTACTTTTGGGGGCTATTTAGGGGGTGTAGAAATTTTCTCCGAGTTAATGTTATTACAAAAACCTTTTAGAACTTTATTTGACATAATTCTATTTGCAAAATATAATGCAGTTCCACCGTGATGAATTAAAGGGGGCCCTTTGGGGACCATAACTCCGTTTCTGCAATAGATAGAGTTACGCCAATTTGGAGTTTTACTCTTTGGACATCCAGTTATATTACATAAAAAAGGCGGTACTACCCGGAATTTTGTCGATGTCTAAATACGGATTGACTGTAAGTACTACTAGTCAGAACGCTTTGGTAATTTGGGAGTCTTAAACAAAACAAAAAGAGAGAGAATCTCGAGTAGAATTGAATTTTTTACTGCCTAATTGGATAAAAAAAAGTAAATTGGAGATACATTCAGCCCAATTCTATATGCATTGAGATTGATGTCAATGTTGAAAATATGATAACTGACATTTTACATGTAAAATTGTCATATCTCAATGTTGACATCAATCTCAATGCATAAAGAATTAGGCTGATTGTGTAGTTACATTATTGCTCAAAGACTAAGACATTCTTGTAAACAGCAAAGTGGTCTACTTCAGTAGATAATCTGTATAACTTTCATGAATCTCGATCTTGCCTACAAAATGACATACCAAAAACCTCAAAAAAGCCTCTTAAACCCTACCACACTTAACACTAACGTTTTGTACAAATATTAAATGATCCCTAATAACAATCAGCGGTATCTCAACAACAAACTCATTTTGCTCATCGATACTTTGCCCCAATAATGGGGCATTCTCCTCTAGCTAGATGCTTGCACCACTTTCTAACGCACTAAGCAAATCAACACCTTGCAAAAGCGAGTTGTTATTATTAACCGGAGCGTTGACTTCAAAGTCGGCCTGTGTTAGATCCATGAGGGAGCCCAGACCTATGGAAGTGGCTTCGGGGTCGAGGAGAGAAAAGGACGTTTTGCGGATTGTTTGTTGGCGAAATGCTTCCTCCTTTGCGCGTCTCACGGCTAGGAGGAAGGCGTCTTGCGTTAATTTATCTGGGATCTTCTTCGGTGGTTTTTTCTCGTCTGGGGAGATTGATTCTAGGGTTGGTGGAGCGTCTAGGTCTCTGTCTTCTTCTGTTTCCTGTGAACAGGAAGTTTTATTAGTTTTGGGACATTTTGTTATTGTACAAGAATTATAAAATTATGGGCACTATTTTTAAGAGAAACAAATAAAGGTTTTAAAATTATTATCTACAAAAGGAGACGGTTTTATAATGGTTAAAAATGTTATTTTAGACATTTAGATAATATTGTAACCCGCTTTTAATAACAACTTGCATATTTGTCACAATTTTTACTGTTAATTGTTAATTCTAGATTATTATAGGTTATAAGGAGCGTTTAACAAAATTTCACTTAAACTCTTGTCATGGATCAATAAATTTAGAAATTTCTACATTGTGGAAATATTGTCCACTGTCTTATTTTTGACGTTTTATCGAAAAGAGGCGAAGTGAAATTTTGTGGATCGCACGTACATTATAAGAACTAAACATAAAGACATTTTTCATTTTAATAATGTTAATGGACCATATTTGGTAAGCAATGGTTGGGGTATCCAAGCATATATGTCATATCATCTTTCTTTTATGCTAACTGACATAGCTTCATTATTTTATACTTTTGACAAATATAACGATAATATACCAAAAATCAACAAATTTCTAGTTTAAAACATTCAATGTACCAGCTAAAATGTTTGTATAACATTTGCGAAGTATTTTTAATCGTCAGTTTTATATAATTGGGTAAAAAAGGGCATAGTGACTCATTTACAAAGGAGATTTTATTGCAAAATTCCAGCATAAAACAAAATGGGAACTGTTGTAATCATCTATGGAAGTTTTGTGGTAAATAAGTCATTATGCACATTTCCATCTAATTGTCTAAAACTGATGATGTTAAACATATCCTTGGATACCCCAATCAATTTTTGTGCGAATATAGCTAATTGCATTTTGATTCTTCATCCAGATTTTAGACAGATTTATCCATGATGGTGTTGATGGAAGGTTATTTTGGCCTAGAAATTATTTTCCCAATTTATTTGTATCTATAGCGAAAATAATAAAAAGCAGAAAAATAAAGTGGTAATTAATTTTATTGTATCCTATCATTTACGTTTGTACCATGGTAAAATATACAGGTATGTTGGATTTTGAAATTATTCTTGTACTTCACGTCAATTAGATGACAGTTGCAGATGATAAACACGCTGTACAGTACTCGTATTTGTTTGCTGCTATTCTTATTCTGGAATATCATTCTGTCTCATTCTTATCTTATGGAATAAAAAGAAATAAAATTACATTCTAGAATAAGAATGGTCCCCAAACAAATACGCGTATCCGCGTGTCCAGTTAATTTAGTTACCTTTGATGTAAAGCTTGTCATCCACGTGACGTCACTATTAGTGGCCACGTGATATGTAAATTTATGTTATTTGTATGTTTCTAATTATAAATTATTATTAATTAAATGCGCCGTAGCATACCGATATATTTTGTCATAGTACGTAGGTAAGTACGTCGCGCGTTGTCGTACACAAAAAATAACTCTTCTAACCAAAAAATGTTCAAAGCACAGAACATTTAGATTCTTTTTATTTCTTGCCTATTTTCATACACAAAATACATAAAGATATCCAGATCTAGGGTATCATTGGGTGCGCTAATAGAAGCTTATGAAGCTAATCTCCGAAGAAACCTGCGTTTTCAGGAATTAGAAAATTGGCTATCTTTGATTTTAGTAATAAGACTTTAATATTTCACGAGCTACCAGGAAATATTGACTGGATATCGTTTTTTTTCCTTACTTCTATTATGCTGCACTTAACATTTTTAGCTAAACCTGATTCACACATTTGTGCTGACAAAAGTGACAGTTAATGCATAATTTTATACCTTAAAAAAAAAGCGCACCTAATAAACCACCTGATCTGATTACCTATGTATACTTTATCAATGACCGCGTTCGAATTGCCAGCGGTTTTTGATTTTTGCTTTTAACGGCCTCAATGCTTGTACTTATCTTATGAAAAAGGCGATCCTTTTTAAAAATCCTCTCGTTAACTATTAGAAAATCGTAGAAATAACTTTAGTTAAAAACGAATTAGAAAACTAGTAACTCTTCTTACTAAATATTGGAATTTTGTTAATATATTAAAAGTAAATAAATAGTTTTTTTATTAAAAAAGTAAGAAATAAATCATGCTTTAATTTATTATGTAATTTGATAAAAAAAACACCATTTTGCAAGAATCTTAGACTTTTATTTAAAAATGATCAAATTGTGATTTTTAGAAACCGATGCAATACTAGTTTATTTTTAGAAGTAGTAGATTATACATAATCATGAATAATTTGGAATAAAAGTAATTTAAAATGCTTTTAAAATGTAATCAATAATTGTGACGTTAAAGGCAATTAAAAGAACGTACATACTCCGACTTGTAACTATTTCTAACCAATTAAAAATATAACCTAATCAAAGAAATTCGTCAAATTTAAACTTATAAGAACCTAGAATAAAAAGAGGGAGTAAGAAAAACAAGTGTATCGTTGTTATGTATTTAATTATTACAACAATATTATCTATTAACATTTATTTTATTTATAGGTATTCTTTTTGGATTGCGTACAACTTTTGCCAAAGTTATTTTTTATATACTTTTAAATATATCTAAAAAGTGGATTTTTATAAAATATATTCTTATAATTTATTGGCACTAATTTATAAATAACATCATGAAATTTTATTGTATTTTTCCTTATAATAGATATTTGCCTGTTGAAAATCTTACATAACATTCGAAAAACAAAAAAAAATTAACTACAATAATTTCAATATGAAAAAAACAATAATTATTACATACTGTTGCAGTATTAAAATTAAAACTACTAAAAATTGTCTTTTTTTAATAACACATTTAAAAAGACTTAACACAACAAGATATGGCATTATTTTTACAAAAGCTCCAAGAAACTAGCATAGTTTGGAACCCTTTCTATGTTGATATGTCTAAAAATTGGCGCATAAGATACGTTATTAAAGTATGTCTAAGGATCCCAAGGAAAATAAAAAGCTCATATGAGGTCCCAAAGTGCAAAAATTCGGACGCTCATGCCTTGAAGATTACAGCACAAATTAATGATAAAAATGGTTTAATACAAAGCTACAGTTTATCTTAAACCATTTTACCATTTGTTTATCTTTTAAATGGTCGAATAACATTTTTATAATCAATTTAATTTCACAAAATTTTCATGAAATGAAGCTGACAATAATGCCAATAAAATCTAATGCAAAAGTGTATGATCAAAATTCATGGATGGGATTTTTAGATGTATTATCCTAGACTGTGTTGTCGAATTTATGCAACTTTTATCGCATTTTTCTCAATGAAAGTAACAGATGGATTTTTTTTAAAAATTTTCCAGGAATCCCAAGGCATGCTCCAACAACGTATCATCGCGTGTATGCGCCCATTTTTGGACATCTGTTGAATGCCGTATCTAGTAATGTTATATCTTTGTTACATCATCAGCTAACAATACAAAAATATATTCTTTTGTTTTAAAAGATCTTTCCAAAACTACGGAAAAATCTTTTTTACATATTTTTTTAAACAAAAACTATGCTTGACTAGGTTCTCTCACAGAAGTATTACCTTTCAGAAAAATAAAAAATATTTTAAATAACGCAATTCAGCTCGTACTATCCATTCACAGTTTGGGAAAAAACAGAGTCACCTATGAAAACTAGAATCTTTTTCTTTAAAAAGTTGAATTTTCCATAAGTTGGCATTACATTTCAAATTTACTGTCATTAAAAATAAAAAAATGCCAAAAATTATATGACAGTCACATAAAACAGGCGTAATAATTAGAAAAGCGAAACAATTTTTGTTTGAGATGTAAGAATTTATAAAGAAAATTGTAGATATTTTTGTAAAAGTGCTAATTTATCCTATGATACCTAAAAGGACTTCTTAACAGTGAGTACTTACATAAATAATTCATATTTTGTGTAATCTTTTAAACTGTTTAATGATTAGTGCTTTATAAAGTAATTTAATAAAATAAAAAAATACTTCTGTATGTGTTAAGGCCATTGTTTTTGATTCAGATGCCCTGAACATGTTTTTAAATGCATTTTTTAATTTTTGTGACTTTTCTTACATAACCAGCAAACACAAGTGACATTAATGACAATATATAGGGTAAAATCTGTCACTCTATGGCTCGCCTGCTCTGTTTTTTTTAATTGTGAATGGTATTCTAGTTAACTAAAGAAAAGTTTCTAAAAGGTAACTCTTCCATAACTTTTCTATATGTATTAATATCCTTGAGGTTTTATCTTATGGCAAATATGCAAGTTGTTCAGTTACAAAAAATCTCCAAAAGCTAGAGTTCATCTCTTTGTTTTTTGAGTGGGAGCCAAACAAATATACCCGGCCCGAATATCAAACCCGCTTACCAATAGATTCATGAGCACACTATCGCTAGGTTGGCTTATACAGGCTGCCTTTTGGCCGCCTGAATCAAGTAACCAGTTACTTTTGCCCTTGGGACGACCTCTATTGTGATTATTGGACATGAGTTGCGTTAAAAGTTCTGAGGACATTTTTGCTTTGGGTTCATTTTTAGCGCGCTTATTTGAGGTGTTGTAATTGCTTGTGTTTAAACGTTTGTTGGTACGAATTTTGTCAATTGAGGATTTTGTTTTTAGCGTTGCCCATGTTGATTGATCTAAAAAAAAAGTATGGTTAGCTTTTTGAGGGGACGTATTGTGGTAAATGGGACATTTCATATAAAATCACCAAATTATAGATGCTATTATCTAATTTGTTTCATATTTGGTACAGTGCTTACAGTGGTAAAAAAAACAATTCTTCGAATTTTTATAATTTTTCTTGTCTTAGACTGAAAATTGAATTTTAGGATTTTGCGATTTTGGAAGTTTAAAATTGGTAGTAATTTTAAGTTGACAATGGACACTTCTTTTTATTAAAAAATCAGGAGCTGCATATTTGCACTCCTTTTCTACTAGTAAGTATCTCAAACTATGGATAATGACCAAGTTTAGGTCTAAAAAAAGCTATGTGGGACTGAAATGATTTTTTTTGGATTACTTTAAAATGTTATTGTGCTAGTGGAGATTCAAAAAAAAATAATTTTGTTTGTGATTTAACTTCGTTTAGAAACAGCAATCCTCTTAAAATGTTACCGAGTACGTTAAATTTAAACAAGATTAAATTTTAAATTCTTGGAAGATTAAAATGAGTAGTAGATTATAGTTAATGGACACATTTTTTCATCAAAGAAATATGACTCGCATTTTTGAACTCCTTCTCTACCAGACAGCTATGAAAAATAATCAAATAGGGCACCAAAAAAAGTTATCTGGATATATTTAGATTTTTTTTTTGATATTTTAAAATGTTAATGTGGTAATAGAGATGCCAAAAAAAAATTAGGTTTGTGATTTAAGTTTGTTTAGAAGCAGCAACGGTTTTAATATGCTACATTTACACAAAATTGAATTACAAGATCGTTTATTTTTTTATTGTACAGGGTGTTACCAAATAAGTAGGAAAAAATTCAGGGGGTAATTCCTGAAGCCATTTTAAGAAAAAAAGTTCATATAAACATGTTCCGAAAATCCTTCTTTTCTGAGATACAGCTCCCCCAAAAACCCCTAAAAAATCAGTTTTTTCGCTATAATTTCGAAAAGAATAATTTTTTCAAAAAATTTTATAGGACCTATTTGATTTATCTAATCACTAGAAATATTTTCCTCTTTGTAAAATTTAAAAAAACGTGTTAATAGTGGGGGGCCCTTAAAGGGGTGTAAGAAAAAAAAAAGTCAAAATCGGGCATATGTTTATAGGAACTTTTTTTCTTAAAATGGGTTCAGGAATTACCCCCTGAATTTTTTCCTACTTATTTGGTAACACCCTGTATACTATGTCCCTGGCAACATTTTAACATAAAAATAATTAAAATCTACTCACTCCCACATAGCTTTTCTTAGACCTAAAAGTAGAGAAGAAGGGCAATTATGCAGCTCCTGGTTTTTTAATAAAAAAAAGTGTCTATTGTCAACTTAAAGTTTTGCCAGAAGTGCTAGAATTGTACCAGATCTGGTACTTTTTGCGATAAAAAGTACTTTGGTACAACATGGTACAACAAAAAGAATTCATCTTTTTTTAAATCTGCTACAAAATGATAATCAATTTAAAGCTTTAATTTTTAAATAACAAAACATTTTTACACTAAAACTTTTACCACTAAAAATAAATCCGAAATATGCTTAGTTTTTTGCAGGAGTGCAAATATGCAACTGCTAATTTTTTAATAAAAAGAAGTTACGAAGAGTAAGCACTGGATTAAACCTCAAAAGGATTTAAAATCAAGCAGCAACTCAGAAACAGAATTTTGGTCAATAATATATAATATAGGCCAGAAAAAGCAAACACTGTACTAATCCTAAAAAGGATTTAAAATTATCATCGAAAAATAAAAAATTCGGTGATTATTATATGGAATAGTTCTTTTACCAAAACCAAAAATATAATTACTTTTATCTGTATACATCTCGATAACAGAATCTTCCTGCATAGGCTCGCCAACTTTTAACGACTTATTAACGGACGAAGATAGCAACTGCGCCAAACTCGCTCCATCTGACCCTTTCCTATCGTTATTACTCCACATCAAATCATCAGTGTTCAAAAGAGGTAGATCATCTCCAACATTCATTGGAATATAAGGAGCGCGCATTGAATAATCAGAGTCTTCATCCATTTGCAACCCCATGAAGGAGGATATTTGGTCATCGTCGCAGAGCGAATCGCTTGGACTGTTAAGGGACGGGAGACTGCATTCCGAGCTCTGCAAAAGAAAGAAACAAATGAATAATGACGTGCTATGGGTTATTTATAGATAAGTGAAGTGTCATGATGATTATGATCTATATTTGCAGACTGCTTTAGTTAGAAGTTGCGTGTGTGGGTTGCAGGCCCTGCAGCGAGTTAATTTTCTTTTCTTAGATTGCATTTGCGTTCGGAGCTAAGAGGTTTAAAGAGCAATTTATAGAACGTTACTTTCACTTTACTTCCGCTTTACTTCGGCGTAACTTTACAGAAAATTAAATAAAATACATGGGAATGTATTAGCAAATTTATACTTCACTTTAACACTACTTTGCTGATTCATTTAGCTGTCGTACAAGTCGAAAGCCGAGCTTGGCCGATCATGCGCAAAATTTGCGAAAATGAGATATTCACCCTTATTGTCAAGGGTGGCAATTACGGAATATCGCTTCGTAGGAAACCTGTTAGGTCTTCTTATGTAGGTTTCGTACGAAGCGATATTCCGTAATTATCGCCCAGGTATAAATAGTCAGTCGCGAATTCAGACACATGCGCATACCTGTTCCCAATTTCACGTAACTTTACAATCTATAAAGCAAATTTGTTAAGTAACGCGGAAGTAAAGTTACGCCGAAGTAAAGTGAAAGTTACATTCTATAAATCACGCTTAAAAAGGGAGAGATAATCAGGAAGCGCAGATAACTAATAACAAAAGAGAATAATTCTGTCGATGCTTATCAGTCGGCTTACATTTATTTTGCTGGTCATTGTGAACAGTCCTTATGTATGGGGCTTCTGACAGTATTAGGTGTTACATGGCCACATGTGCATTGATTTAATAGAATAAAACGTTCCAAAATTAAATTTGAGATACCAGATAAACGCATGTCAAATTTTAAACTTAGGAAAGCCCCTGAATATATTTTCGGTTAACAAAACCTATTTATCGTTTTAGAACATTGTATTATCCAAATTTCATGTCTTTTTGCAAATGGGAACACCCCAAAACAAAATCTCTTAAATAATATTATTTTGGGCCCCTGTTAAACCAAATTTTGACATGTCTCATCAAGTAGATCGGAGGAGTATGTCCTTAAAAGCTCATGGTCCAAGTTATAAGGTTTAATTTAACCTGTTACCCCTTTAAATGCGCCATAAAGAAAGTGTACTAATGGACCCTAGGGGAACCCATGGCAACATTTGAAAATGGTGCGAACCCAAAATGGTTAATGAACATTCTTAGAAACTCAAATATGAAGTTTCATGTTAAAAAATAATAAAATAAAGTAAAGGTGGAAAAAGAAGGGGCAATAGCGGGGCTCTTATCAAAATCTCGAAATATCTCATCGAGCCAATTTTTTTTAAATATCTTAAAGAGTTAATTTTGTGAATTTCAGACCGTGAGCACATTTTGCAGATATTTTTCCCTTAACTACTGAGCTATCATACCCATTAAGCGTGATTTATAGAACGTAAGTTTGACTTTACTTCGGCGTAACTTCACTTCCGCGTAACTTAACAAATTTGCTTAATTTATAGATTGTAAAGTTACGTGACATTGGGAACAGTTATGCGCATGTGTCTGAACTCGCGACTTCTGACAATTTACACCTGGGCGGTAATTACGGAATATAGCTTAGTACGAAACCTACATAAGAAGACCTAACAAGTTCCGTACAAAGCGATATTCCGTAATCACTAAACTTGACAATAAGGGTGAATATCTCATTTTTGCAAATTTTGCGCATGATCGGCCAAGCTCGACTTTCGACTTAGTACGACTTACAGCTAAATGAATCAGCAAAGTAGCACTAAAGTGAAGAATAAATTTGCTAATACATTCCTATGTATTTTATTTAATTTTCTGTAAAGTTACGCCGAAGTAAAGTGAAAGTAACGTTTTATAAATCGCCATTTACTATTTATTTATTTTTTTATTTACATCAAATACTAACCTTGGATAAATTCGGTGACAACAATTGCGGACTGGGATCGTATGAGCCTCTATAAGAAATAAAAGGATCTATCGGATCATTATTTAATAATGTTCCAAAGTTTTCTCTAAGTAAAATATCGTCTAAAACGTCTGTTAAAAATGGATGATCATCCAGAGGGACGCATACGTCACCAGCCACTGGAGCTAAATGTGTCAAATCTTCAGGTTCTTCCTTTAACACTGCAACAATAGAGAACATTGTTAAAAATAAATTCATTAAAAAAAACTTTCGCATATTTTGTTATCTTGTTTTTTTAGAGTCTGTCTAATTTTTAACATTTTCAGAAATTATGTCGTTTTTGCAAGTAAATCTGGATATATGCTTGTTGCGCCGATGTTTAAATTTGAATACACAAAAATATTGTGTATTGTGCCACTTTTATGATACCTATTGTTTTGGGTCATTTTGTATACCTGGTTTGCATCTGTTTAATCCCTTCCTTTGTCACCCCAACAAATTAGTCATTAGTTTTCATTTTAGCAGCAAAACTTAACCTAACCTAACCTACCTAACCTAGTATCCCCCAGTGCTTTAATAAAATTCTATCTAAAGCCCTGAAATTTAAAAAAACAAGAGAAAAATTAGGAATCCTTGTTAGCACATTACCAGAACAATGCATATCTAACAGCAGAAAACGGAAAGCTGATAATATCACCGAAAAGTCAGCAAAAATTGTAAGACGGGAAATTCAACAAGCCCCAGCGTTTATTCGCGATAGTTAGAATATACCTGAAAATGTATTTAAATTGAGTTTTCCTAATCCTTTTTACCTGGGTCTTCTTAACTCCTGCTATAACAATAGACCTTTTATAAACAATAGCGGCGCTATACAAACTATTTCTGTATGTATGACCAAATAGGTGCAACACCAAGTGTTTTCTTAATCACCGGCGCAATGCAAATACACCCGTAAAGGATTTGGTAGGGTAAATTAACCACCAGCTTCTATTTTAATTAGCAAGATTAAATGTAGAATTATTCAATAGTTTTTAATTTTATTGTAATACTACCATCTATTTCCTTGAATGTTCCCATATATTAATTTAAATAAAATACCAATTAATAACATAAAACATGCCACCTAAATTGTATACTGTTTGGTTTTCAATAAGCTAATTAGTGAATGTATGCGTTTTCTAAAGAAGCAACAAATTATCATTATGTGCATATACGAGTACCGAATATCCTTTAATCATTTTGATTGCGAATAATTATTAGTAATTAATATACGATATACCTGACTTTAATGTTAAAGGGGAAATGTTGCGAAGCATAGAAACTGTGGTTATATTATTTTGGTTGTCTAAGATCAACAAAAAATAGCACTTTCTGCTCATTGCTCAGTGGGTTTATAAAAGTTTATTTTAATTAAAAATTGTGCTTACCAGCAACAAAAATAATCAAAGCACAAGTTGACATATTCTAAAGGTCCATCAATAAGCGTTTGAATGTAGAATTTTGGCAATTTAAAATGGAAAAAATAGTGCTTCTAAATTTCCAATATTTTGTATTAAGACTATGGTTTGAAATTCATAAATGATGTTCTGTGCACTCAAAAATTCTTAAAAAGTCATCTCCCTGAATGTCAGTTATTTTCGAAATTTCAACAAAATATGTAAAAATATGGAGTAATACATCAGTAATGATGATTAAAAATATGTAGGATAATGTTTGTGATACAGAAGTGGTATTAGTGCAAGAAATAATAAAAATATGGTAAAATAGTACTTTTGGTGTTTTTTTTTCTACATTGAAATTTTTGAACGAGCACATGCATATTAGGGAAAAACGTAAGTGGCAATTTTAATCATTTACAAGCTTAAAAAAACCATGGTAAATTAACGTGTTATGGTTTGGCATAGACCACGTAATATATATAAACCAAAAAATGTATCCGTAGTCGAAAAAAAAATCAAAAATAGTATTATGATTTTTGAAGTCAGATTTTGGACACAAAGAAATAACCGATTTAAATGAAACCATAATACGTTTGTAGCCCTATTTTTGTAGTTTTTAAAACTACATTTAATTTTAATGTACGATGGGGCCCTCATGTAGATGTACTACTAGAATTTGCGGGAGCTCAACGGAGATGCTTTATACGAGCTTCTAGGAGCTCAGATTCGAAGATTTGTGAATTTGAAACCCTCGTCTTAAGCTTATTGATGAACCTTTAGAATATGTCAACTTGTGCTTTGTTTATTTATGTTGCTGGTACTGGTAAGCACAATTTTTAATTAAAATGAACTCTTATAAACCCACTGAGCAATGACCAGAAAGTGCTGTTTTTTGTTGATTTTAGGCAACCAACATAACCACAGTTTCTATGCTTCGCGACATTCCTCGTTAACGCTGGTTAATAAAGTATTTATAAAACCTTTTTAAAAAATGTTTTAAACACCTTTATAAAAACTGTGCAAAATAGTATGTTAACTAGACAAATAATAATTTTAGGAAAATTCCTTAATAATAACACTATTATAATCTAAAACTTTATGTAACTAAATTAACGATAAATTTGTTTTTATCTTTATCGCTTCCTTCGTTATTTAATTTTCTAAATTACTAAATATCTTTATCTAAATATTAAACAAACAAAAATGCATGACATTTTATTAAGGCATTAATAAGATGCTCATAATTTTAAAACATTATTCAAGCAATTAGCATAACAGTATTAATTTTGGAAATAATTTAAATACTAATGTTGAAGCAGGTTATGAATCTAAAACAATTTAAAAAATTTCGCAAGGTTTTCATATCAAGGTTAATAGAACTGTTCTATTAAAAAATTCCAGTTTTAAATCACTAGTTTATTAACAAAAAGAATGGTTTGAATAAAATCTACAATTTTAACAGCTGATGACACTTTAAATAGGAGTCATGTGAAAATTATATATAAATTATTTATCAATCGAAGCTACTTCAATTTTGAGTTCGATTTATTTAAGATGACACTTTAAATACGATAGATGTCTGATATATGTAATATTTATCCACGATTTAATTAGAAAATTTTGAAGATGTCAAATTTATTGATATTTTCATCTATACAATAAAATATTTTCATGTTGGAAAATTTGACAAAAATATAATAGTTATTACGTGCGAGAAAAAATATTTCACAATACAAATACCTATAACATCATCAATAACTGTCGAAAACTTTGGCATGTCCCTCTGTTATTTAGCGTTTGCAAAATTTAAATAGATTTCAACTAAATGATAGTTAACAGTTTGGGTTCTAATAATAGAGAATAAACATAGTTGCCTGTGCATTTATTGTATTTTATATAGCAGCCTTGACACTTGAATGAACATAATTGCAAATGGGATCATTTAATTGGACTGTACAGTTGGTTTATTACGACTTAAGCATTCAAATTTTAAAAAGAAATAAATTATTATTAAGGAAACAGTAAGAGTAAAATAATTCATTAATAAAAAAAAAATGAAAAACTAAATGGTAGATTGTTGGAACATTCTCAGGGATCCCTAGAAAAATGTAGAAAAAAATCCATCTATTATACAAGGTGCCCAATAATTAGCGCGTAAATGTGATAGTATGTTGTTGGGGCATGCATAGGGAGTTTGGAAAATTCATCTGTTTATCGAGAAAAATGCGAACAAAGTTGCATAAATTCGGCAACACAGTCTAGGAAAATACATGTAAAAACCCCAACTATGAGTCTTGATCATACACTTTTGCATTAGATTGTATTAACATTGTTGTCAGCTTCATTTCATTAAAATTTTGTAAAATTAAATTGATTCTAAAAATGTAATACGACCATTTAAAAGAAAAACAAATGTTGAAATGATTAAGATAGACTGTAGCTTTGTATTAGACTATTTTTTTTTTTATAATATGAGCAAAGTTTTGCACTTTGGGACCTCATATCATCAAGGCTATATAAGATGGATTTTTTTTACATTTTTTTAGGAATCCCTAAACTAACGCCAATAACGTACCGTTGCGTTTATGCGCCAATTTTTGGACACCCTGTATAACTGTATATTACTTGCAATACAACCTAAACAATGTATCAGCTTAACAATTTAGAAATTCTTCAAGGAACGTTTGAAAAATTAAAATAGAAAAATAACGAATGTAGCATTTTACGACTAAAGGTATAGATGTAATACATCAAAAAGAAATAAATCTTCGTCCTAAAACTTTGTTGCCATTTTATAGTGATTACAAGACTTTCCATGTAAAAAGATTAATAGCAAAATTTAGCAAAAAAAAGAGAATTTAAAAACAAATTACATAAACATAATTTTCTGTCTTAACAACTCAATAACAGAAAACACGTGCCAACTACTGTTTATTATTAGATTTGGTTAACGTATTAAATATTTCATGTCCTATCTCAACACTTGGACTAAAAATAACAACGAAAAAAAAAAAAAAAGTTAACGACTATTGGATATTGCGTAACTTTATTACCTTCGTTTATTATAAAGCTATTTTGCGGAAACTTTTATGAGACGTTTGATAAATGGTGGAAATATTTATAAACTAGGTAGACTTTTTGCTAATAAAACTATCTTTGCAAATAAAATTATTAAATGCGTACAAAATTTTTTTTGACAATTAGACAGACTCTATTACAAACAGGATAAGAGCAATAGTAGTTTTTATAAAAGAAAGCTTGAAGGTTTCAAATAAAGGAATGTTATAAAAAAAAGAACCTAGGACAACAAAAAAATAGGTCAACAATGAAAAAAAAAATAGTTATTCTTACAAAAAATACATAACAGCCAGATTTTTTATAATACATGTTAGAACATCTAATCAGAAAGCTAAATCCGAAAAATGCTCACAAATAAGTGTTTTCGATTGGGGTGGTAGCCCCCCCAAAAAGCCCCCCTTACATTTACAATTTGTTACATTAGACAGGTTGGCCACCCAAATTTAATTATTGGATTTTCTGAGTTCTTTTTTTTACTTTTCCCTGAATTTTTTAAGATTTACAAATTAAAAAATGTCTTTATTATTTTTTTCTTTTCAAATAATTTTGCAAAAAAAACTTAAGTTAAAATTTTTCCCTGACATTTCTTCGAAATTTGATAAATTCCCTGACTTAATTAGGCTCTTTTACGATTCCCTGACTTTACAGGTTTTCCAGATAGAGTGGCTATCCTGTTAGATAATAATGGATCTGCACCAAATTTTATAAATAAGTGCGAAATAAGATTTTAAAAAGAGTTTTGGAAAACTTATTCGCCTCAAAGAATTCCTTCTCCTCCTAAATGTCCCCCGAAGAGTTATATTCAATCATGTTAAATTTACACAAAATCTTATTTAGCATCTATTTGAAAAATTTGGTGCAGATCCATCGTTAATGTTTCAAATTAATGGGGGCTTCTTGAAGGACTACCATACTAACCCTAAACTCTTATTAGTGTGCATTTTGTGGATTTAGCTTTCTGAATGAATGTTCTAACACATAAAAAATCTGGTTGATATTATGTTTTTTTGCAGGGTAAGCTAGTATCTATCTTGGCCTAAAATGTTTAGCAAGTAATCATTGAACTAAGTTCTAAATTTTCTGAATCATTTAAATTAAAAGCAACGATTGGTGAATTTGATTCCAAGTTAGACAAAACTATCATTGCTCTTTTTCAACAAAAAAAAAATGGTACTTACTTGTCAGACCAGGTTCATCTTCAGAGAATGTCAAGAACCCTTTACTCATGTCCTCGGTTCTTTCAGAGAAAATTTTGGACGTAGCCGTTAGCGGTCTAGATGCCACAGGACTACCTAAACTTGTACTTTCCAAATAAGGAGAAACAAACAGTTTTGCAGTTACAGACACTGGCTTTGTTGCACTACGTAACAATGGTTCTTGAATTGGTTCTCTTAATTCTGGAGACGAATCTATTGGTGATATAGATGGAGGAGGCGTTAGGATTAACTCCGGAATGGGTTCTTCTTTCGTTTGTTTGTCTAAAGACACACTTGACAGTTGCGAAGCAGAATAAATCTCATTTTTGCATTCGACACCACTGGAAAAAACACTTGTTTGCACTTTTGGGTTCCGGTGGAACCTTACGCCACGGGTGTAAGATGGTCCAAGATTTTATCGCGGTTAAGAACCTTATTTAATTGTAAATGACACTTCTAAACGTTTGCAGCTTTACCCAAACTTGGAAATTCGTAATACAGTCAATAAAAAGGATCGTTAATGAACCTAATTTTAATTAGAACTTGTATGTTATATATCGAAGTTATCTATGTGATAACTTAGATAGACACTGGGTGCAGAGTCGCGTGGTTAGTGATATTCCCCCCTCTCCCAAATAAACCGCAACTTAAGTATGTGTGTAAAATGCTAAGGCGGCTGGGACATGACATAACTCACGTGATAGACAAGGCACACCTTGATTGTGTGGTGTTTTAATATAATTAACAGCTTATTGGTGCTTTTTTTATTGCGATAAGTTATAAAACTTCTTGTTCCATGACCTAGGTTATTTTAACGTGGAAATATGAGTTTGATGATGAAAATAGCAAGAACTACTGTTACTTATTGTTTTTGTTACATTTTATTATTAGGTATTTACGCTAGAGTGGGCCTTGAAAATTTGGCGAAGCCAAATTTGCGTGCATTAATTAACTTATGTTAATTACTTATTTTAGTTGATTTTCTAGCAATTTTATTCACGTCAATTGTCTTTTTATTGAAATAGGTATTCCAAAGTGGTTGAGAGACAATTTGGCATTTCAAAGTTATTTTTGTTTTGAAAAATGTAACAGGTGTTGCCCAAATTCTTGGAATAAATTTTGTAATAAAATATGATGAAATAATTAACGAAATACAATTATCTATTTACCCTTAAAAGCTTTTAAGTCCAAGTAGATCAAATAAATATTAATGAAGCATAATTTATTCAATCTTTTTCGCAATTTTTATTTGGTGGAAGACCACTTTAACTTTAAATGATTTAATGAAGACAAATGTGCAATTTATTGAGACTATTATTTAATCAAACTAATTCAGACCTATTTTGTCAACTTTGAATCCTGTAGACTGATTCTTAGACATGGATTTTGAAATTAATTTTTGTACCATAGTTTTGAGTTTTACGCACTTAATTTTACAATTTTATTTATTTGTAAAATCACTAATTAACGGGAATGTCACAAAGCATAGAAACTGTGGTTATGTAATGTTGGTTGCCTAAAATTAATAAAGAACAGCACTTTCTGGTCATTGCTCAGTGGGTTTCTAAGAATTATTTTAATTAAAAATTGCGCTTACCAGCAACATGAATAAATAAAGCACAAGTTGACATATTCTAAAGGTCCATTAACAAGCGTTTAAATACAAAATTTTGGCAATTTAGAAGCACTGTTTTTTTGCATTTTAAAATGCCAAAATTTTGCATTTAAACCCTTATTGATAGACCTTTAGAATACGTCAACTTTCCATTAAAATATTCGAAATTAGTAAAAATTCTAAGAACAGTTTTTGTTTCGACTTTTTATTTATTTAATTTTAAAGTTAAAGTTTTTAATTGTCAGATTAGGGTAAATGTACTAATAATACAAATACTAAAAACTGGAATTACCTACGGAATTACTGAGGATAACAAGACTACTGAATAAAAAAACAATAAAACTAATACTGATGTTGGTGCTAAATCTAATAAAAAAAAAGATAAAAAAGACAAATAAAAAACTAATGTTAAATTAAACCTTGATTATCATTCCATAAAGGATAAATTAACATCTACCACGAAAATGAAAAGTGATAGTACAAATTTATTATTATTTGGTTTCAACATGTTGTTGTTTATTAAATACGATAAATAAACCCATCGTTAGAAGTAAAAAGCAAATAATCTAAATCATCAAATTTATGTAAAATAAAAATCAACATTATAATTAAATTCGCTGCAGTTTTTATCTTTTTTTCTGAAGAAATACATAAATTTTATCGACAAAAATCATCGTTATCAACAAAAAAAAAACACTCTATCGTGGTTAAAAACAAACCAAATGTTAAATCAAGTTCAAATTCGACATTAACAAAATTTACTCAAAAAAATGCAAAAATTTATGAGATCAAAAACTGGCAAATTTTTTAAAGTTATGATAGCGCCAGTTTAGATTAGGAATTTGAAATTAAAAAACCTAACAACGTCAAATAAACTTAAAACAAATTCTATTTATTTACTTAATTTGTATTTATTAACCTTATTAATTAATTACTTTATTTGTTGGTATAAATATTAAAGTAGATTTTTTGTTTGGTTGAGTGACGTATACAAGTTTCGAACTTTATATTGACCCAGCGGTGTAATCAGATCAAATTTGAAAAATAAATTGAATTTGAAGTAAATATTTTGGAAAATTACCATTTTTGAAAAAAAAAAATACCAAAATCATTTAAAGTTTGCTCCTAACTTGTGCGTACATCTGAGAATAAAAGTATGAACTTGAGATAATTATAATGGAAATGTTATTTTCTTTTATTTTTGAAGATTAGATATCATTACTGCTAAGTTTTCTTTTTCAAATAATTTAATTTGAATAATATTAGAATGAATAACAGCGAAAAAATTGTAGTGTCTTTAAATAATTTGACTTTACTATACAATTAATTCCAATATTATACTCTATGAATTTTTGATTATCAAATATTTATTTATACACATAAAATTTTGCAAAAGTAGGGGATTTATCAAAAAAATAGAAAACTTAGCGTTTTTAAAGAAGCACGAGTTCTTTTAAAATCAACAATTTACTAAGAGTAAAAAAAAAATTAATTCTTAGTAAAATGCTTCAAATTTTGCCAATAGGCATGCCCCAACAGCGTACCATATAGGTGGTGCACCTATAAGCGGACATCCTGTATTTGCCAAATTTTCGGTAATAGTTCTCTAGCTTTTGCATCAAATTTGTTTTTTTTTTAGCATCGACATTTTATTTTGTATTCTCTTTTGTGGCTATTACCTACATGTCTTCAATATTTAAGTTCACTATTATCTACATTGCATTTCTAACAGGATGAAAATTGGAGTAATAAAAAATGTTTGTTTAATCGGGATGCAAATTTATTAGTTATAAAAAAGGAAGAATATTCAAATGCCTTATTAAGGTCCACTTTTTAATGTTGTTCACGGTGATCCTGAACAGGGCGGAAAGTTTGACAAAAATGTCGCCAAAAACTGGTTGCATATCCTGATTGTACATCTATTAAGGATTAAAAAAATGTAAGCATTAAAATCCTGATAATCCTAAACTCAAAATTTTGACAGTTAAAGGTCATATGAAACTGATGCGTGTAATAGCTATTGCTTAAAATTTTTAGAAAGGACCTAAAGGGGAATCGGTACATGGGTAGTTTAAAAATTTTTGAGTCAAATTCAAAATTAACAATTTAAATAACCCAAAATATGGTAGAAATTTATTTAATTTTCTTTATTTTATATTTAGCATTTAATATTGCTTTTTTTGTATTTTTATTGTATTTACATTCAGAATTGTCATTAGGATTGTTCGTCATGTTGTTATCCTTTATATAAATAAAATATTTAGTTTTATTACGTCAGTTAAATTCTGTCCTTCTTTATTTTTTTGAGGTTAGGATCTGCTAGGATTTTAATGTTTACATTTTTTTAATCCCTAATAGTTCTACTATCAGAATATGCAATCAGATTTTGGCGACATTTTAGTCAAACTTTTGGCCCTGTTCAGGATCACCGTGTGTTAGAATCTTACATAACGTTTATTATCACATCCGTTTTCAAGAGTGCATTTTTTAATCATTCTAAAATTGCCAGATGTAATTTTTTTTACCTTTGTAATTGTTAAGCAAAATTAGTTAGGAACAAAAGAATCATTGTCACGAAGCCTTCATTAAGTTTATTATTAGACTCATCCAACATCCACACGTGATATTTGCTACCTGCATAAGTTATAGATCAAAATACCTATACCATCAGCTGATTGTATGGAGGCGTTTCACAAGGTCGCTTTTCCTAAAATATATTAGGAATGCGCATCTCGCTGTGCATTTTTAACAAGCCAGGATAGAATTGATTTTTCGATAAAAGAGAAAGTTTAATGTAATGGATGGAGAAGGATTTTCATAGGCGGCTCATTTTAGAAGACTCTTTGAAACAATTTCCTTTTTAACTTTGATACAAAAGTAACAAAAAGTAAAATTGAAGTTAAAATAATATTTAATTAAAAAAATACAAATTTAAATGGCAGAGTTGTAGAACAACGGTTTAATTTTGGAATCACAAATCATCATAAATTACTTGTTTACTAAAAATTTCTAAATAACTGCTAATTTTTAAAGGTGCGTTATTTAGACAAATGGTATATATTTCGTGCTTTTTTTATCAACCAAAACTTGAAACCTTGGGAAAAATTTAGATTTGATAATTTTTTTTTTATCTTTTTAAATTTATTTAACTAATTAAAATGTCAGAACGGTCAGCGATAAGAAAATATGGATTTTTGCTAACAATTTTCTGGGGATCTCTAGGCATGCCCCAAACAACGTACCATATATTCTGATACACTCTGTATAGTAGCTTTAAAAGCAATTAAAGACCCATAACAATCCCATTTTAAAAAACTGTTTTGTAACGACAATAAAAAAAATATGCATTCAAATCTAACAAAATATCTGGCCGCGAAATTTTAAATACTAAATCATGAGCCAAACTTTTCAAATAATTCCAACACTCTCAACATTGATAATGCTTAAATACGAGTGACAAAAACCAAGCATTTAATGCGTAGTACATCAAATAAACATGCCTAAGTATAACAAATATATAACACGATGTTATTGGATAACTCTAAGTAAACATGAGTACAATGACGCAAATTTAAACTATCGCAAATGAAATATACAGCATGAACAGAAAAAACTTAAATACATTTTCTAATTTTGCATAACTAAGTATGGTAAGTTGTTAAATTGTCAGAAAATTAAACAAGAATCTTTTTATATTTGCGTTCTATAATATGCACATTATGAAACCCGAAATTCGATTTTTTAAGGTTGCTAATTTGTTTCATTATTAAACCCAAAATTTTATTTTAAAAGGTTGGTTTTCCAGTTGCAAAAGGATGAATTCTTCCTTTGCAAGGTATTTTTTATTTACAAATTTTACTATTATGAACTATCGGGAACATATTTTTTTTGTAGAGGGAATAACTAGAAGAATTGAAGAAACGATATCAACCGTTACATTGTTTCAAAAACGTCTATTCATTCTGTATTAAGTTAGTAAAGTTTACAAATGTCATTATTCAATATGTCCAAAAGTTACTTTCTACTTCAAAATATCAATGTTGCCAATCCAATAAAAATAAAATCTTAAGTTAAGTTTTTGATTTAAAGGAAAAATGCTTTTTAATAAATTAAATAAAGCAAATATAAAATTTAGTATAAAAAACTCGATTTATAAGACGTTTTTTAGCATTTGTTCATGTTACCATGAAAAGGTGTTTGATTTTGCTACTTAGAAAATAATAAAATTCTTGTAAATCCATTATTATTTTTTTGTTCAACAATTGGACACCCTGTAAACTTAAACCATTTATATCAGTTATGTAAGACATTTTAAAAAGCGGAGATTTATTTAGATTTTATAATGTTTATTTGTGCACAGGAAGTTCAAGGTTGCGATTTGCATTTTATTTCGTAAATTTTAAAAGTTAATGTCCCGTTACTTATGATATCGTTAATTAAGTGTTGAAATTGAATTTAACGCATTATTAAAACTTTGTCGAAGGACCAACTTACACCCATGTTAAAAAAACTATATTCTTATTGGGACATTCGATATAAAATCGACCAATCATAGTTGCTATTATTTGATTTGTTTTATATTTGGAAGGTACAATCCTTACCCATGGTGAAGGTGGTAAAAATTTTTTTTTTTTAATTTTCCTAATTTTTCTTGTCTTAGACTAAAAATTGAATTTTTCGAATTTGCGATTTTGGAAGATTAAAATTGGTAGTAATTTTAAGTTGACAATGGACACTTATTTTTATTAAAAAACCAGGAGCTGCATATTTGCACTCCTTCTCTACTATTAGGTAACTCAAACTATTGAAAATGATCAAGTTTAGGTCCAAAAAAAGTTATGTGGGACTGTGTAGATTTTTATAATAATTTTTTATAACTTTAAAATGTTAATGTGCTAATGAAGATTAATAAAAAAAATAATTTTTTTTGTGATTTAACTTCGTGTAGAAACAGCAATGCTTTTAAAATGTTACCGAATACGTTAAATTTATACAAGATCAAATCATATTTTAAATTCTTGGAAGATTAAAATTAGTAGTAGTTTTTAGTTAACAAGGACACATGTTTTTATAAAAAAAAATATGAACCACATATTTGCACTCCTTCTCTACCTGGCAACCATGAAAAATGATCAAATATGGCACTAAGATAAGTTATGTGGGAGTGAGTAGATTTCTTTTTTTTTATAATTTTAAAATGTTTTAAGGGTAACAGAGACGCATGAAAAAAAAATTGGTTTGTGATTTAACTTCGTTTAGAAGCAGCAACAGTTTTAATATGCTACATTTACACATAATCGAATCACAAGATCGTTTATTTAACACTTTAACATAAAAATAAAAAAAGTCTACTCAGTCCCACATGGCTTTTTCTAGACCTAGATTTGGTCATTTTTCATAGTTTGAGGGGCAAAGTGTTAGGGAAGGAGTGCAAATATGCAGCTGCTTATTTTTTAATAGAAAGAAGTTACCAGGAGTAAGCACTGGACTAAACCTCAAAAGGATTTAAAATCATGCAACAACTCGAAAACCGAATTTTGGTCGATTATATATGGAATAGGCCTATTACAGAATACTGACCTTGACGGTTTTTGTATTGTTTTCCAAACCCAAACAAACCTTCTGTTTGGATGGGAATCGAAATGACTGACACCTGCGCAGATAACACTAAACAAACACACCGTCTGAGCAAAGCAAGGTTAGGAAAAATCAGGCGAAATAGTTTAGAGAGACAGGAACGTAAGCAAAGATCATGAATGAAATGTTGTGGTTGGTAAAAGGAAAGTGTAGCACAGAGATAAGTATTGACTGTGGTAGAGATGTTAGGGTTGGAAAATAGAAAGTGGAAATGGAAACAAATGAAAATCTGGCCCTGATGCTGTTGAATGTGATGTCGTAAACCGGCGCTCTGTTGTTACACCAGTGGTGGAGTCGTAAGGTCTTAATTATTCTTAAAAACTGCAGTTTAATGGAAAACTATTACAGCAATAAAGAGCGACAATTTTTATAGGACAACAAGAAATTTAAAAAACTTAAAACTGGGTAAATAGGCGTTTTTAAGAAAGTGTAGCCGTTGATATCGTTTTTCCTATACTTTCTGACTTCTAGTAGTAACTTTTAGTAGTAACATTTTTGGTTAAAAATTACCTTGTAAGAAATATATTAATCTTTTTGCAACTGAGAAACCAAACTTATAAAATTAAAATTTCGAGTTTAAAAAAATTATCCAACACATCACATAAATTTTAAAAAGTCGACAAATCATTGCAATTTAATGGGTATTCTTTGATACTTTTTTAACAGTTATTAATAATTGTAGAAATATTCGTGTAAAATATTAATTTAAAATGCAAGTTTACGGTAATAAAAGTCATATTTGCACTAAAACCAGTAAAATAATTTTCTTTAAAACATTACGATTTACGACATTGCTTATTGTGGAAAAACAAAGGAAAATTTAAGTTCTCGCGATTATACATCTTTAACAAAATAAAATAAAAGCGAAAACCTAAAAACTAATCTTCTTTTTGTTTAAATCTTAACAACTTCAAAGTAAACAAGTCACGAAACAGAAAAGCATTAGAAAAATGCTAACTAAAACTAGAATGGGTAGAAGTTGAAACGCGTAGAAGTTACTCTTCGCAAATGAGTAGCTCGAGTAGAACTCGGATTCGGTAAAAGTGTGATTTAATATTTTTTAAATCAAAGCTAAATTAATTTTTTTATATAATTGCTACACATTCTATAGAATACTCTTGGCAAGAAACAATTATAGAATAACAGTTTTTAAAACAAAACAATTTATTTTATTTATCAGCGAAGAGTGCAAACTATTAACAGAAACCACGAAGAATTTTGTTAAGGTTATTTGTTTTGACAGCTGCTTTTGTTTCTTTGGTTGAAATACTTTTGGCATGGCCTTCTTTACCGAATCGTGACGCGATTAGGACTTTTTTTGCTACTAAAATCGTTTACTTTTTGTTTTTTTAACCTCACTGTCTACATTTACAATAAACGAACAAACATTTTTAATAGAAAATTAAATTTTCATTAATTTTTTAAGGAATATTTTTTTTTTGCAGATTGAATAATAACGAAGATAAAAGGTTTTTTTGTGTTGGGGGGTAAACTTACCAATACTTTTTTGCAAAGAATTAAATTTTTTATGTTTTATGTCGAATAATTTTTTTTAAATTTAATAATAAGCGAGCTACAATTTTTTTTTCATTTGGGGAGCTTAAAAGGGGGCTTTGTAGTAATCGGATTCTTGCCAAAAACAATAGGGTTCTTCCTCCTATAGAGGTAGATTTTTCCTTAAAAATTGAGTTTGATATCGCTTTTGGTTTTTGAGATAACGTGTTTACAAGAAGCGTGACAGACAGACGGACGGATTTTTTGAAAGTTGTTCAAAATTCGATGAAGAACACGAATCTGCAAACATTTTTGCTCTACGACAAAAATTGACGATTTTAGGATTTTCTGATCGATTGCAATATACTCTTCGGATCTAGTCTTGCGAAGAGTATAATAAAACGAGTGATGACTATCCTAAAAGACAAAACAAAAAGTGATAATCGAAAGCACAAAAATTTAAATACGAGGAAATCAAAAGACAAAGGGAAAGGCAAGACTATCCCAAAAAACAAAACAGCCAAAATAATATAATACTTATTTTGCTTCAAAAAAATTGTAAAATTACAAACTCATACTTTTTTTTAAACCCACTGAACAAGATTCCTAACCACTTGACTGACTTAATATTTCTCAGAAGTCAAACTTTTTTCACGTTTACCTACGTGCAGCTGATCATGAATTGGTATAACTGACCACAATATATGTGTTGGTGAAATGTTATGCAATTTCCTAGAGATCAAAATTCAATCGATGTTCCAAGATAATTTATTCTTCAGAAATAAATGAGAATTAAAGAAATGACAAAAAAAGTAGTTCACAATAAATCTACTTTTTTGTTAATAAAATGCTTTTAGTAAGTAGACTGCATTCTCTTAAGTTTTTTATTTTTATTAATAATTTAAGCTCCTTCTTAATTTTGTAAAGGTAGTTACCTAATTGCAATTATTAAGTATTGTAAAATATGTCCAATGCAAGATGCATTTTAAATTTTGTATCATTACATGATGCAAATAAAAATTGTTATTAATTTTCTTTAAACATGTTTTTTGACCAACATAGTTTTATTTACAAAAAATTATGACTAAATGATGTAATTTTAAGCGATGCCAATTTAACCATTAAAATTGCATTTAAAGCATTGTTTAAGTACACGGTAAATATTTAAAAAATGCAAAAATGTAATGCGCGATATCTTACATTTGGTAAATAAAATAGAAAAATTTAAAGAAAAATTGAGAAAACTACGTATAGGCGCTTGGCAACTTAATTATATGTCGGATACTATTTAGCACTATTATTAAATTTAGATCAATGCGTGACATTGACTTTTATTTTAGTTTAAACATCTAGAAGCACGTGTTTAGCCTTTTAAACTTAAAAATATAATATTTAAATATTCCTACATTGTTAAAACACGTTGAAAATTAATTGCTTTTTGGGTTGTCGTTATGTCAAATATACGTTAATTTATCGAATAAAAACCAGCGTTAATTATTTCATTAATATTTTAAAGTAGGTTGTTGCATTTCGTATTTTGGCATTCACTCTTTTCAATTTGGGAGAAACCAAAAATTGCATTCATTCTTTAATCCTAAAATACATTTTCAACATGTAATTATCCACCTGTCGGGATAATTTGCAATCCTTTTAAAATCGTGACTCATTTTAGGTAATAACAGTTGTATTTTAAATTGCAGCTTCTTGGTTATAGTATTTAAATGAATAGACGCACATAAGCCGTACTTTTATAATGTACTACCTAAACCTAGTTAACCAACAATAAAATAACTATAAAATTAAAATTTATGTTAAAGTTTTTCATCATCATCATCATAGAAAAGATATTTAATTTTTTTGGTGAATTTGGTCATAGATAAATTTTTGTTTGTTTCTATTTTCTAATCCAGTTAAAACTGCTAGAGAAAATGGCATGATGTTTTATTTATATTTAAATAAAAACATTTAAAATACTTAACATTTGATATAAATACAGAAACATTTATTTTTTTCTTGAACGTCATCGATCAGCGATCAATTAAATGGTTATTTCAAAATAATTAAAATAAAATTGAGTTGAGTTGAGTTGTATAAAATGTTTTATGGTTATCAATAGATTATAATTTTAGAGTTTATGCCAATGTTAATGGATGTATTAATTATAAAAACTAAAAGATGCAATACTTTTGCAGAATTTTTTGGTACAATACAAAAAATTATTTCGAAATTTAAAAATCAAACACGAGTACAAAATGGCCATGTCCCAGAATCTTAATTGTTTTGGCAGTAACTAGATCAATAAAAACACTAATTATCTATTATTTAGTAATATTTTGGTTTTATTTAATAGAATTAAATTATCATATTTATTTTATTGTGCTTTCAAAAGTGGAAAAACTAAAAATTTGTCCTATTTATTTTTGTCTAGGATCTGCTTTTTTTTCTTTTATCTGGTTGGTAAAGCTTTTACGTCAGAAGTGTCATTATAATTGCCAACTTTAAATACATTTGTTGGCAAAAAAGAGCAGCAGTTTTCTTTCTTTTTATATCATAATTTTGTAAAAAAAATTAACAAAAAAAAATACAAAAATGAATTAAAAATTGAGAGTCAGATGTCTTGAATAAAAATTATTAAAAGCTTACTTACCTTGCTTGCTGAAAAACAAACATATCTCTGATTCTTTTTTAACCTGGCTCCAACAAGAAACTTATAAATTTTAAAAATATCAAACAAATAATTTCAAAAATTTCAAAGTTCTAAAATTTATGTAAAAAAAACTCTAAATACATTTTTAAATTGTTATTTTTACACCTAACAGCATTCATTACGTTGCCAAAAAAATTTCAACACATTTTTCCGCTTGAAGCTGTCATTTAAATAACCTAAAATAACCGACAAATAATAATTACGAAAAAAACAACTGACTCTCGCATAAAAAAGAAAACTGCTTTAAAATTGCATTTGCTACCAAAATACTTGCATTAGCATATCAAATAAAAAGTTAAAATTATGCATATATTTACACGTTTGTAAAAACAACAAAAAACCTACAAAAAAAGTTTTAAATTATTCGCTTCTGAGTAAAAATAAAAATATACAAAAAAGTAGGCTTTGAAAACAAACTGTTAGCTCACAGATTATTATTACTTAGTACAGTAATTTTTAAAATTAATCAATGACATAAATCACTTTTGCCTTAAAATAATCCTTTTTTTAAAAGTGAGGTAGCAAGTGCAATTTTTTGAAAATAATGCAAAAATGTTCAAAAACTTACCTAATGACATAGTTGACGCAAACGACGCTCTGTGGTTTGTGAACCTTGTCATAGATTAGTGTAGCTTGTGTCATAACCCATACATATCCGCCAGATTTGGCCAAAAATCTGTACCTGCTAGTTTCACACTGTCCTTTGGAGAAAACTGAAAAAAAATATTAGATTTTAGTACTAAGAGTTAAAGTGATGCTTTGTGTGACGAGGCAGAAAGATTGTCTGGTAAGCGAAGCGAGACAGACAATTCTGCCGTGGCACACAAAGCCACTTTAACTCTGTGTAGTAAACGATACTTTTTCTTAAAACTTCTAAATACAATGGTTTTATAATAAATTTAATTTACTTATTTTAGTTGAATTTTACTTATTTTAAAATAAACGTCATTAAAGTGATGTTTATTTGACGTTTTAAGAAAAAACAATTTGGTAGCGTCAGTAAAAGAAACTTTTTCTGTCGCCGGCAGTAAAAATAAAAACTCTATAATACAGTTTAGAAAAGTGATACTTTATGTTCGCCATATCACTAAAGTGATGTTTTTTTGACGTTTTAAGCTTGAATTATAGATGAATTAACTTAACTTCACTTATAATTAACGTAGCGCGACTGAAATAAATTATACGAAAGATGAAATCGCATTTACAGATCCAATTAACTTAACTTGACGTTTACTTAAGGTTCTATTTCTTAATTTTGGTAAATTTCATCTAATTTTATGTTAAGTAAGCCTCTTCACAGAGCCATCTATCGGCTACTAGACCAAATTTTTAAAATTACAAAATTATTGAAGAATTTCATATAAATTTCTGTATATTTACAGAAATAAGACGATTCTAACATTTACCGATAGATGGCGTTTACTAAATTTTCTTGTGAATAACTAACGTATAAATTTATACTATAAATGCCTTAATTTAGTCAAGTCAAGTTAAGTGGAGTAAAGTAGCTTTGAGTGGCGTTGAGTTAAGTTAATTGATCTCTAAATCAAGCTTTAAAGCTTGAATTATAGATGAATTAACTTAACTTCACTTATAATTAACGTAGCGCGACTGAAATAAATTATACGAAAGATGAAATCGCATTTACAGATCCAATTAACTTAACTTGACGTTTACTTAAGGTTCTATTTCTTAATTTTGGTAAATTTCATTTAATTTTATGTTAAGTAAGCCTCTTCACAGAGCCATCTATCGGCTACTATACCAAATTTTTTAAATTACAAAGATTATCGAAGAATTTCATATAAATTTTTGTATATTTACAGAAATAAGACGATTCTAACATTTACCGATAGGTGGCGTTTACTAAATTTTCTTGTGGATAAGTAACGTATAAATTTATACTATAAATGCCTTAATTTAGTCAAGTCAAGTTAAGTGGAGTAAAGTAGCTTTGAGTGGCGTTGAGTTAAGTTAATTGATCTCTAAATCACACTTTAAGATTGTTTTCCTTAATTTTTAAATTTTCAAATAATGTTTATCCATTCATGTTTTAAAAAAACCGCAGTCACTTATGAAAAATAGAACCTATTTCTTTGAAAAGTTGAATTTTCCACAAAGTTGGCATTACTTTTCCAATTTACTGACACTAAAAATTCAAAAATGCCAAAATTAATATGACAGTTACATAAAACAGGCGGAAAAATTGGAAAAAAGATACAATTTTAGCTTGAGATGTGAGAATTTATGAAGAAAATTGTAGACATTTTTTTAAAAGTGCTAATTTATCCTCTGATACTTAAAAGGACCTTTTAACAGTGAGTACTTACATAAATAATTCCTATTTTGTGTAAACTTTTAAATGTTTTAATGATTAGAGCATTATAAAGTAATTTAATAAAAAAATAAATACTTCTGTATATGTTGAGACCATTGTTTTTAATTCCGATGCCCTGAACATGTTTTTAAATACATTTTTTAATTTTTTTGACTTTTCTTACATAACCAGCAAACACACATTAATGACAATATACAGGGTAAAATCTGTTACCCTATGTTTTGCCTACTCTGGTTTAAATAAATGGTGAATGGATAGTAGTAATTCTAGAAATGTGTAATAAAATAAAAAAATATCTTTATTGAGTCAAACTCAAAAAGCCATTGACCGGTCCTTCAGCCAATAGAAATGTGTTTTTTTTTTTAATTTGGCAAATAAAATACAACTATTTTCTTAATCTGGCAACAAAATATTTCATAACTAACTTTCAGAAAGTGTGAATTTCATTTATTAAATATTTTATTTTCCTTCTTTCACTTTCTTTTCTTTAAGCAATCTGTGTGAAATTGTCTCCAGAGAAATAAGTGATCATAAAACTTTTTTGCAATTGAGATAGGAAGCTGAGTTAGTAAAATCCGTCTCAATTGTCCTTTGTCCTTGCTCAATTCAGGACATTGTACCCAATTACATTACACACAGTTTGTCGGTTTAAGTGCGTATCTTACCATACGACATGTCCTGCGGTCTTATCTTTGCTTCTAGATTTTATTATGCCTAGTAAACTTACGAAGTTCTTAAAAATATATTGTAGATAATGACGAACAGTAATGAATTTTCTTGGGATTTTTTTATTGCAACTTGCAGCCATTAAAAAAGTTTAAAACTTGACTGTTTAGGAATTCTTAAAATATGGGAACTTTAAGAGTCGGGTGCTCAGTCCTAATACCATGTAGAGGGGCTACGGGCTGCGGTGGCCAGAATCGACGAAGGACGGGCTATTTTGCGTAGAACGTGCTGCCTACTATAGTTAAACAGATATATTTTTATCATGAATATGCATCTAGAGCACCCACCTACCACCAGTCCAACTAGAAAGACGCTTGACTTTAATCTTTAAAAATTGTATTTCGCAAGCTTGCAGCACGTTTCTATGCAAATATTTACAAAATTTAGACCCCAAATATTTTAGGTAATTTTTATCCGATTTTAAAAAACTTTATTTCATTAGAAAGATAATTTATTTTGAAGCACTTATTGTTTTTGAAAATAAGTTTTTAAGGCTCAATTTGAGAAAAAAAAAACACTTGTTTCTTTCAGCATAGTTTCCGCTTCTTTAAACTGTTATTTTTGCTTAACTACTAGGACTACAAAACTGCCAATTAATAAGCATTTTAAAAGGAGCTAACGTTATATTGTCCAAACTTTAAAACAATTGTTCTAATAATAACGCTAGCAACTGGGCACTAAGTTTTACACAAGTTTGCATTAGAGAAAGTGGTTAGTCGGGCTCTTAAGTGCTATAATCGGCAAACGATTTCTTTAGAAAAATCTAAATGCACATTTGTAATTTACAGCATGAAAATAAATTTTAAAAAATTTCTAAAAAAAATACACTAAAAATTTTAAAAATTAAGTTATTCAAATAAGGTTAGCATAAACAAAATTAAATTCATTAATCTAAAAATATACTTGGAGCAAATCAATTATTTTTAATTTCTCTTATTTTTTTGTAAGAAGTGGCAGAGTCCAAATATTTTCAGTTTTTGTATTGCCACGACGAAAAATATTATTTTTCCATCAATAAACCTTACATGTTTATGTAAAACCAGCTGCCGAATTCGTATTTACAGCGCTTTTAGTTTTATAGCTATGAGCTTTCGAAGAAACTTTAAATAGTCGCGTTAAAGTAGCATTTCACATTTCAAGCGTTCAAAAATAAATTTAAATCACTAATAAAAATTAAAATTGCGCCGCTAGTCCTTCCTGAATTTTTTATACTCTTCGCAAACTGTATCTCGCTTATTATTAAATCTACAGAAAAAATCATTCCTATGAAAATTAAAGAGAATTAAATTTTGTAATAAAAAAAATATTACCCCCTCCCCCCGAGCTCTGCCCCCTTATAGCCCCCCAAATTTTAAATATTTTTTTTTCATGCTTATTTTTTAAGAAACAAAAAAAACATTCATTATTTACCAAATTACAAATAAAAATGCTCCCCCACTACGCCCCCCCAACTTGAAAAAATTTGTATCTCGCTTATTATTAAATTTACAGAAAAAAGGGAATAAAATTTTGAATTTAAAAATTGAAAATAAGCATAGAAAAAAATTATTTAAAATTTAAGGGGCTATAAGGGGGCAGAGCTCGGGAGGGGGGCAATACTCTTTTTGTTACAAAATTTTATTCTCTTTAATTTTTATAAGAATGATTTTTTCTGTAGATTTAATAATAAGTGAGATATAGTTTGCGAAGAGTATAAAAAATTCTGAAAGGACTAGCGGCATCTATTTTTGTTTTTATTAGTGATTTAAATTTAATTCTGAACGTTTTACAAAAAAAATGAAGTCAATCCATTGAGTTTCCCCAAAGTTAGAGATTTTAAGGTTTTTCATGCTAGTTTGACGCCACTAAAAGGGACAACACGATCATTTTCAAATAGTACGAACTTAAATTGTCTCTACAACTCTTGTCTTACTGCGGTCTGCTTTTTATTAGAATTTCCCGCATTATCCAGATTTCCTTATCCTTCCTTCAAATACGAGTACTGAACAGACGTATGGTTATCTGGAAATTGAATTTAAGAACACACTTATTTACAGTTGCTCGTAAAACACATAGTCTCGTCTCGAAAGTTTATTTCAATTTTGAATTAAATCTAAAATTAAGCTGTAGACTCGCAAATGTCTTTTGTAACAAACGTAGACAATAATTAAAGATGAGTACAAGTGCAGAATAATAAAATGAAAGTAAAACTTTTGGCATACCATAGTTAAAACAAATGATTAATTGTATAAAACAATTTAATTCACAGAACGTAAAGCGGAACATGGTGGCGAATTATCTAAATTTATTTTTAAGAGGAAGGTTAACATTATTTCCATTTATTTATAACCTCAAGAGGTGTAATAAACTATCCTTTTTATTATTTGAACTTTTTTTATGACAACGAATTTATTTCCAGAAATATTTAGCCCAATTATTCTAATTAAAATTTGTAGGTTCCTTAGATAAAAATCCCAACCAAGATCTGCTTATGCAGGATTGTAGGGACTACCCCCAGGAATATAAAAGTGAAAAATTCCCACAAAATTTTCGTGACGTTTAGCCCCCATCTTGCATAGAAGTGAGGAGTTAGTTTTTTGTTAATACCTAAACTATTCGGCACTTTTGAAAAAAGTTTTAAAAATTATTAGGAACATTATTTTAATAAGAATACAATCATTTTTAAAAAAATAATAAATCACCAATATTAACGATTCTATAGCTCTTTGAAAATCACCTTATTTCATCATAATCGTCTATCTAGTCATAGAGTCCTGAAGCATAGATTGCAGCGTTCTCTGTAGGACCAAATTAGCACATTTTCAAAGTGCTATAAAATCGTTCATATTCGTGATTTACAAAAAACTAACTCCTCACTTCTATGCAAGATGGGGGCTAAACGTCATGGAAATTTTGTGGGAATTTTTCACTTTTATGTTCGTGGGGGTAGTGGCTACAAACCTGCATAAGCAGATCTTGGTTGGGATTTTTTTCTGGGGGCATTATTAAAATGATTGGGCTAATTTGTTAATTTTAAATTCTGATTTTTGAAAAGTTTGAATTAAAGGACTTTTAACTATAATGTTTTTTTTTGTATGATTTTAGTTTTAAAATAAATTCCTAAATAGCTAATACTCATCTAAAACTCAAAATAAATGAGCAAAATATTCCGCACAAAGTGAAACTTTGCAAAAAATGATAACCTCTAACATTATTTAGAAATTTGTTAGTTTTTACCAGTTTCATTTATTTTACATAAATGAAACTAAGATAAATGATAAATCAAAGGATAAAACGTGGTCTGATCAAATGTCTGAAGGATCCCACGTATCACACGCTGCAAACATGTGCTTACACTTTAAATAAAGAGTAAAAATTATTAATTTCTTATCAAAATGTTCCTAGACATTATTTTCAAGTGGGTTAAAAAGTTTTGTAATACTTTAAGTGACCAAGTTTAAGGTGACAACACTTTGTGATAAAAATAGTGTACTGATAATCGATTAAACAATTAATAAAACTAGATTTTAAAATATGTTCTGAATAAAATAATTTTACAGATAAAAAATATTTTGCAAAAAAATTTCTTAATTTGTATAGTCTAACTTGCCTTTTATTTACATGCTACTTAAAACCAAAAGTGGTTTAATATTTTAATCCAACTAAATAGCCTAAATTAAACAAAGTTTTGAAACTTAACATGGATTTGGTGATTAAACTATTAAGGAGTTTCTGAGATTAAAATCTTTAGGGTTTTGTAGAATATTAATGTTGAATGCGCAAAATTTCAGTGTACATTTTTTAAAATACAACTTCTTTTTGTGGTTTACTTGTTGACCAAAACTTTTAAAATGCTTTTTAAAGACCCATATGTTTTTTCACTCTAAATAGTTTTATGAGAATATTGGTTGTGTTAAACATTAAATAATTAATTATTTACCATTGCTCATAATTAATTTGAATAATAAAATAAAAATACTTACGACATTTGTAAGCTGAACAGATGGAATCACTATCCATGGCATGATGATACTCATAAACTGATTTTCCAAGAAGCTCACTTTCTTCATAACCCAAAACTTCTGACATGCTGCAAAAAAAACACGTTTTATTATATTTGCGTGCTATAATAAGCACATTATAAAAGGTTGCTGAATTGCTTCATTATTAAATCCAAAATTTTACTTTATAAGATTGATTTTCTAGATGCAAAAAGATGAATTCTTTCCTTGCAAGGTACTTTTTATTTACAGATTTTCCTGTTAAAAATTATCGGAAGACATAGTTTCTTTGTAGAGGGAATAACTAGAAGAATTGGAGAAACGATATCAACGGTTAAGGCCAATTTATAGAACGTTACTTACACTTTACTTCCGCTTTACTTCGGTGTAACTTTACAGAAAATTAAATAAAATACATGGGAATGTATTAGCAAATTTATACTTCACTTTAGCGCTACTTTGCTGATTGATTTAGCTGTAAGTAGTACTGTCAAAAGCCGAGCTTGGCCGATCATGTGCAAAATTTGCAAAAATTAGATATTTACCCTTATTGTCAAGGGTGGTAATTACGAAATATCGCTTCGTACGAAACCTGCTGGTGTTCTTATGTAGGTTTCGTACGAAGCGATATTCCGTAATTACCGCCCAGATGTAAATAGTCAGAAGTCGCGAGTTCAGACACATGCGCATACCTGTTCCCAATTTCACGTAACTTTACAATCTATAAATTAAGCAAATTTGTTAAGTTACGCGGAAGTGAAGTTACGCCGAAGTAAAGTGAAAGTAACGTTCTATAAATCGGCCTTTACAATTTCTCAAATACGCATATTCGTTCAGTATTAAGTGAGTAAAGTTTACAAATGTCATTATCCAATATGTCTGACCTAAATTTACTTTAAGATGTCAATGTTGCCAATCCAATAAAAATATAATTTTAAGTTAAGTTTTTAACTCAAATTAAAAATGCTTTTTAATAAATTAAATGAAGCAAAAATATAAAAATTAGTATAAAAAACTCGTTCTATAAGACGTATTTTATTACTTGTCCATTGAAAAATTCACCTCTGCGTGGTTCATTATCCAACTTTAGACGCGTGCTAAAATACGTTTCTTATAAAACTCTTTGTTTTAATATACTATTTTATTTTAAATATCAATGTAACCAATTCAACAAAAATAAAATTTTAAACTCTGGTCTATTGATGTGTAAAGCTTACATTTTGTCGTCAGCATTAGTAAACTTCATATCCAAACTATGTTTCGTTAAAAACGTCTGTTTGGGAAGAGGTGCTTCAATATTTGACGGATGTGGAATCGGTTGTCCTATTGCAACAAGGCAACACTTTAAATTTCCATTTTCCTGTGATATTTTTGAATCTTTTTCATTGGCTGGTGATTGCAGGATGTGACCAGTGCAGTGAAGAACCTTAAAAAAATAAGGTTATGTTATTTAAAAAGATCAATGTTCCATTTAATTTTTTATCACAAGAACCTATAAGACTCAAATGAGGAATAATGCTACCCCTGCAAGTTTTTATCCTATTTTTAATATAAAACAAAGATTCTCTCCAAACCACACTTTATTTAGAAAAATCTGAATACGTATTTCGACAGCTAAGCTGTCATCTTCAACAGAAGATAGAATCTTCTGCTGAAGATGACAGCTTAGCTGTCGAAATACGTATTCAGATTTTTCTAAATAAAGTGTGGTTTGGAGAGAATCTTTGTTTTATATTAAACATTCGCCACAGAAATCATCAAATATCCATCTATTTTTAATGTTATTGAAAGTTTTACTGCAAACTTTTTAAATTTTGAATAAAACTCGTAATGCCATCTTTTGAAAGAAACTCGCACTTGAAAATCAATAAATTAACTCAACCTAATTTTATTTTATTCCTTCAAAAAGTTATTTCCTTTCCAAACACTAGATGGAGCATAAATCAAACTAAACTTGCGATAAAAACAAATTATACCATTTTAAAAATATATCAATCTTAATTACTTGTTTAGAATGCCTATAATTACATTTTTTATCGTAAGTACTTAAATATTGGCAATAATTTACTGCGTTAATGTTTTTTTAATGTAATAGTCTGCTTACATCTAAATAAATGCATTTTAAATACTTGAGACAATGCGAAAAAAAGATAAAAATAAATCTGCGTAAATAACTCCTTAAATTTTATTGTTTTTACAAACTGCTTTCTAAATAAACTTGTTTAGAAAAGAAAAAAAATTTTACAGATGTTATAAAGGAGGTCCATAAATTATTTCAAAGCTTCTTAAATGTCAATACTTTTTCTTCCAAAGTATTAAAAAGGCATTATATTATATACAGGGTGTCCGCGATCAATGTGCTTTTTTTTATGGGAGATAGCTGGGAAAAATTCAAGACATTTGGTGAAAACAGTTTTTCGAAAAAGTGCCCCCCTTCGGAAATAACGGCCTTCAAACATGTAGACTAAAAACCCTTGATCGTAAATATTTACCAAACAATTTCACCAACCATCATAAAAGTTGTACTATCAATAAAGGTAATAAAAAGGGTCATTTTAAACCCATTTTGAAATTTGAGGCCCCCTTTAAAATGGGTTAAACACTAGTAGTGTTGATAAAAACTGCATGTAATTTCTTTACCTTTAAGAATTTTGAAATTTTATGTATTTTTTAAATACCCCAATTTAAGTAAAAACATTTTTTCCACTTGAAATTTCTGAGAAACTGTACCGTTTATGAATAAACTACCAAAAACACCTTTGATGTACCCCATATTTTGCGTTGATTTGACAAAAAACTTACTTCAATGTAGTGACAGTGGTAAGTGACATACAAATTTCAAAAGAAAGTCTAGTCTTATGCAAAAATATGGGGTACATCAAAGGTGTTTTTGGTAGTTTATTCGTAAAAGGTACACTTTCTCAGAAATTTCAAGTGGTGAAAAAGTTGTTACTTGAATTGGGGTATTTAAAAAAATACACAAAATTACAAAATTTTTATAGGTAAAGAAATTACATGCAGTTTTTATTAACACTACTAGTGTTTAACCCATTTTAAAGGGGGCGCTCAATTTCAAAATTGGTTTAAAATGACCCTTTTTATTACATTTATTGATAGTACAACTTTCATGATGGTTGGTGGAATCGTTTGGTAAATATTTACGATTAAGGGTTTTTAGTCTACATGTTTGAAGGCCGTTATTTCCGAAGGGGGGCACTTTTTCAAAAAACTGTTTTTACCAAATGTCTTGGATTTTTCCCAGCTATCTCCCATTAAAAAAAAAGCACATTAATCGCGGACACCCTGTATATATGAGATAAGGTTTATTCGTAATCGGATAGGCAAATTGTGTACACTAATTCACAAATTCTTCACAAATTGACAACAAATCTTAAAAAAATGTACACTAATTCTTTAATTGAATTGCCCTTCGGGTTTATTTAAAAAATTTCAGTTGAATATTTGTTTTCATTTTTTCCGTTTATTTTTTTAATGACATAATCTAACACCCTGTATACCTTCTTTAAATAATGCATACCTTGTAAGTTGCTGATTTCAAGTTTACAGATCTTCCTTTGCTCGTCAAGGTGCATTTTAGTCGAATAAAGAATGATTTTGATGCAACTTGTGATTCCTTTTTTAACTTAACGGATAGAATTTCTTTAATCTCATCATGGTCACAGGGATGGCTGTATTCGTAAACGTTTTGGCCCATTAAATCAATCTAAAAATAATATCGAAAAATAAAAATTAGGAAAAATAAAAATATCGAAAAAACAAATAGGTACAAAAAAAATTATGTGTTTTTTTTATAATTGTACATTATTTATTTTTGTGCAGTTTAAAAAAATAGTTCAACATAAATTATTATCATTAATTATTTAACTTATTAAGATTAATTGCTGGTTGAAAAATAAAATTACTTAGTCATGTTTTTTTTTTTGTAAATATTATTTTAGTTCTCTTTACATATTTTTTCGTTTTCTTACCTGCGTAATTCCCAAGTAATCGCTGACATTTTCGGACAAATAAATAAAATCTCCTTCAGATGAAAGAACCAGTAAAAATCCTTCCAATGATTTCAAGAAAACTGACTCACTTTTGATATATTCCAGAATTTCATTTTTTGCGTTTGGAATTGGTGGAACTGAAAAAAAAAATAAATTAGTAATATTTTGTAACAAATCTTTAGTCAAATAATAATTTTAATTTAATAATTTTATCTGTGGACATTCCATCTTCTGCTGAAGATGACAGCTTAGCTGTCGAAATACGTAATTTTATCTGTAATGACTTAAGTGGTGTGATACTTTTTTTTTAATTAAAAATACATTACTTATATTCATCATATTAATTACGTAAGTATCCTCTTGAATTATTTACATTGATTTTTTGGGAATTTGTATTATTTTTTGTGAGCAAACAGGTGCTAGAACAAAAATACCAACAACGGATATTGTATTTTTTTTTTATTAAATACATATCTTAACAAAAAAAAAGTAATTTTCTATTTTATCTATTGTAGAATTTTTATTAAAAATGATACTTATTAACGTAACATTAGATATTAAAAGTGCGTCAATAAAATTCAAACAAAATTGTTGATAGAAAATATAAATATTGTTTTAAGAGAACCTAAAGCAAATTTAGAAAATTAACAAAACATAACATACTTGATTGTCTATCCTAATTGTGCAGTAAAAAGTTCCTTAACATTTTAGTTCATTTCTCTAAAGGAAATGTACTATTGTAATTGCAATTTCTGAAAATCGATGTTTTCTTGCAATTGCGCCTCAACGAAGCAAGATACTTAAATACTTCATGCTGTTGGAAAGATGCTACAAAAAATTCCCGATCTTCTGATAATAGAATCATATCGATCGGATCATCCACTGGGTTGTAATTAAAAAATATCACTTTTGTGTATTTTTTTAACTGTAATTTACTCAACTATGGTACTATTTAGAAGGTTCAAACTTAACATAAGGAAATACCAAAGTCTTTTGGTCAAGGTGACCTGAAGGTCAAACTGACCACTGGTCAAGGTTAGAAGATATTGCATGCAAAAAAAATGTAGCCCAAAATATTGTGTATTTTTTTTGCTTAAAAATATTCTTTCACGGAGCCCTTTGTGTTAAAACTTTTTAAAAAAAATTCTATGTCTAGGAAAAAAGCTATGATGTTTTTAAATGTCAATGTTTGCATGAACATAGCTCCAATACTATAAGAGTTAGAGATCTAAAACTTGGAGGATGGATACACAAGACACAGGGGTTCAAGGTCATGTTAAGGTCATACCTTTTTAATGGTCAATAGCATTTTTATTATTGAAAATCTATGTTAAGTTAAATGCAAGGTAAATGTTGGACATGTTTTTGATAACACACAAGGCTGTTCTTATGTTTCGGACTTAGTAGGCCATCTTCAGGAAACGATTTATAGTTTGACTTCGAGTATCTCAAACATAACAATAATTAAAAGTTTTAAACTTGGATACCAAAAGACAGGACTTCAAGGTCATGTCAAGGTCATATTGTTTGTAAGGTCAATAGCATTTTTATTATTAAAAAATTATGTTAAGCTAAATGCAATGTAAATGTTGGACATGTCTTTAAAAACATAAAAAGTTGGCCCTCTCTATTTAAACATCAACTAGTACTTATACCTATTGTCTTTTTAGTTTGTTAAAATTCCGTATGTTTGGTTATTAAGTCAACAGTCAACGCTTTCTACATAACAATATTTGGATGCCTAGAAGTCTGTTCCAGCCCTAGTATTGTGCAATTTATATTATACTACACAAAGTAGTCTTCATTCCACATGCCTTTGATGTTTTTCGATGTTGTTATTATACCTTTAACAATATTAATTTTTCAATTCACTTAGAGAGGTAAGATTTTGTGTTTCTCATGCAATTTGCAATATAAGTTAGCTCTTCAAGCAGCATTTTGGTTTGATTAGCTCTTCAAGCGCCAGTATTACTTGCATTTCAATATTGTATAATTTTTGTTTCATCCATTAATAAGCTCTTGCAATAATTTAATTTTTCTAAAATTAAAATCATTCCAACAACTTTATTTTTAACGTTAAATGCTAAGTTAACGCTATTATAACATTTTCACATATCTAATTGATGTAAATTATTGTAGTCCTGAAGAAGAAGTTATTAAATCTTAGAAACGTTGACAATCTAAAAAGAATTGGTTTTTAATCAGTCCTAAATCCAGCGAAAATTACCCCTTATTGTATTTTAACGAGGACACGAAACCCTACAGTCATAAAAAGTTGTTTTTATGTTTTGGATCTACTGCACTATCATCAGGAAACGCTTTAATTCTAACAAAAAAATGAATTTATACGTTAGAAATGAACTCAAGAGTCGGTTCTACCTGCTTCGACTCAGCTAGTTTATTTAAGTTTATTAAGAATACCTTTCCTATTTTATTGGCCAAAATATGAAAAAACAGCAATTCTTTCAAAAAATATACAACAGCCAAATTTAAGGAGCTAAATTCAAAAAATGCACACAAATAAAAGTTTATGGTTGGCGTGGTATCCCCTCAAAAAGCCTTTTTTAATTTGCAACAGTAGATCACGATGGATCTGCACCAAATTATACAAATAGGTGCTGAATAACATTTAAAAAAGATTTTTGAAACATTATTCCTCTAAAAAAATTCATTTTTTTCACCAAATGGCTTCTAAAAGATAAATATTAAATCATATTGAATCTACATCAAACTTTGCAAATAGCTGCAAAATAACGCTAAAATATTTTTTTTGAAAAAATTGTCTATACCACTCTAAGGGCCTCTTTCTCAAATGGGATTAAGGAATTCTGTTAGAAAAAAAGTATAAATTGGTTATAGAACCTTATATTATATAGCATCTGTTAACAAAGTTTGGTGTAAATCCAACGTGATTGAATTTTACTCTTCGGAGGCAATTTAGGGAAAAAAGGAATTTCTTTAAAGGAATAATTTTTCCAAAAATCTTTTTTAAATCTTGTTTCGTACGTATTTCTAAAATTTGGTGCAGATCCATCGTGATCTAATGTTGCAAATTAAAGGCGGCTTTTTGGGGCGCTTCCACGCCAACTCAAAACTCTTATTTGTGTGTATTTTGTGGATTTAGCTTCCTGAATAGATGTTCTAACACATATAAAAGATCTGGCTGTTGTATACTTTTTGGAAGAATTGCTAACTATCATGACCATAGAAATAGAATGACTAGAAATGAATTGCCTATAATCATCACTACCAGTGTGTGGGCCCAAGATCTAAAAGGCTAGCATAGGAAAGTTCCATTGAAAACGTTTGTTTATTTACGTCCCCTTACTCATTAGTCCATATAACCATACATTGGATAAACAAAAAGATCGTGGCTCCAAACAATGAATTTTTATACATTCTCTATTGTAAATATATAATCTTTTTGATCTAGACCTAATAATTATTATCTTCAGGACACTATAGAACTTACCCAAATTGACCATATCTCTAACCCTCAAATAAGAGATAGCCAGACGCATAATGGAGGCCTTATCCAGCTGAGCCAACTGTTCTTGCGACAGGGGAAGAGCCGTTGCCAAATCTGTAAATATCTCTGTTTCTTTGGATCTTCGACATCTAGCTGCATCTCGTGATTTTTCTTTTCGTTTTTCATTATTCCTGCAAAAAAATAATTGAAATTAATAAGTGGAAAATTAAAAACTGATTGTTTTGTCTCTTACATAATGAAGTGTTAAATTGGAAATTATACAAAAAGTTGTAAACATGTCTATCTACTGTTCTTTCGAATGTTGAAGCAACCCAATATTGCAGGATTTGTAGGTTTACAATTTTAGGGAATAATCGCGCATAGGTCAACATGTGATTTTATAAATTTATTGGGAACTTAGATCTTGTGATTTTGCACCGCGTGCCTGGATAATTTCCAAGAAATGTAATAGTACAAACATTCGCGTAATTATGAAAGATCTCGTGAAAGAAAATTAACAGTCAATACTTTAATTTTAGATTTTTTTATTATTTTGTTTGGAATGTAGTAGTAAAATACCTACTGTACAATGTTGTCGGTCAATGTAAAATTATTAGAGTCTATACATTTTATTATCTGTTTCTTTGTTAATAACCAAATTACGTTTTTATAACAAATTTTACAACATTCTAATAAAAAATGTAATTTTCAACAGCTGTCCGTAAAATGTATTATTAAAATTTTGGGACACCATGTTTACTTTAAAAAGATGTAATAAAAATGATCGATTAACGTATGGGTCTTTTTGTACATTTGTTGTACTCGTATACAGATGTCCAAAAATTGGCGCAAAACCGCGATGGTACGTTGTTGGGACATGTCTAGGGATTCCTAAAAATTAAAAAAAAAATCCATCTGTTATATTAATTGAGGAAAATGCGAACAAAATTGTATAAAAATTTGACAACACAGTCTAGAAAAACACATCTAAAAATCCCATCTATAAGTCTTGATAATACACTTTTGCATTAGATTTTATTGACATTGTTGTCAGCTTCATTTCATGAAAATTTTGTGAAATTGAATTAACTATGAAATGTAATTCGACCATTTAAAAGATAAACAAATGGTGAAATGGTTTAAAATAGACAGAAGCTTTGTATTAAACCATTTTTTTCATTAATAGGTGCTGTTATCTCCAAGGGTGTATAAGATGAATTTTTTTAGCATTTTTCTAGAGATTCCTAGGCATGTCCCATCAACGTACCATCGCGATTAAAAAAAAACCCTGTAGTTAATGAATCTTTTCTACACATAGAAATTTTTTTGTATTTTAAGTAGGATTCAGTTCATTTGTTTAAAAAGATTTAGAAAATGACAAATACTAGTTTCATGTTCCTTAACTAAAGCCCACAGCATTGTATTTTAAGTCTGTCATTAAACAGATCATGATATTTTCTACCACATTTTATTTTAAGCTAGGTATTTATATTTTAAAATAATTCAAATGATAGACAGTTCTCTCAAAAACAAAAGGGCATTATTCTTTGAAATAGGTAACGAAAACGTCATTTATTAAAAACCAATCAGATTACCAGAAATTTTTCTGTTTCTGTACTTAACATAATTTAACGCAAAATTTAAATACATACAGGGTGTTACCAAATAACTAGGAAAAAATTCAGGGGGTAATTCCTGGACACATTTTAAGTAAAAAACTTCATATAAACATGTGTCCGAAAATCCGTTTCTGAGATACAGGGTGCCAAAGTTTCTAAAAAAAAACTTTTTTTTTAAGGTTATCAAGAAACTAAACCAGATATTTATTTGAAACTTAGCACGGATAATTTTCTTGCCTTTAGGCATAAAGTGCGGTAGAAAAAAAATAAAAATTATAATTGGAAGGGGCACATTTGGGGTAGCATGGGGGTTGTTCACCCCCAACTTTTTTGTGTGTTACCTTTTTGGTATTTTCATAAAATAATTAAAAGCCCTAGAATATGATCCTTTAAATTAATGTCCTGTTCTTTTTTCATCAAACTAACCGTTTTGGAAAAAAAAATGCATTGCCCAAAGGCAACAAAATTTATTTTTTAAGTTTGGCTTTTTTATTTTAATGAAAATAAAACATAGTTAGCAATGAAGGGTTAATTTATTTCTTTTTTTTTATTATTATTTTAAATAAATATTTGGTTTAGTTTTTTAGTAGTCTTAAGATTCAAATTTTTTTTCAGAAACTTTGACACCCTGTATCTCAGAAACGAAGGATTTTCGGACACATGTTTATATGAACTTTTTTTCTTAAAATGGGTTCAGGAATTATCCCCTGAATTTTTTCCTAGTTATTTGGTAACACCCTGTATTACAAACTTACATAAAATCTTCCATATCCCCAAATTTAACGAACTGACACGTGTTGTAACAACCATTAGCATAATAACTATAACACTGGTCATATTCGTAATTTGGATCTGTTTGACAAGGTGCCGCTAATTTAGCTAACAAACCATTTGGTTTTATCGGATCTTGAGTTGGCGAAGACATTGTTACTGAATCTGTTGTTGAAAAATTACTAGAAGAATATTCAATGGCCAAAGCTGGTGACTTAAGAGTAACTAAAGATACAGAAGAAATTTTTGCTGGAGGTGAAAAAGAAGAATATTCATTTGAAAGAGATAAGGGAGGCAATAAAGTTGAAGAAGAATGTGAAAAACTAGCAGGAGAAAATTGATGAGTTGTAGAAAAAGATGATTCATGAAATTTGTTCGATGAAGATACATCAAAAGGAGGAACCATTTCGTAAGAAATCGGATAACTTATTTTGGGACTAAAACCCGATATATCGTGAATAGACAAGTTGAGACTTGCACCAAACTGCGTATTTTGCATCTTCCCTCAAAATTCTAACTAACTTTACACTTCACTTCACGAACTTTAAAAAAACCAATGCTTTCTATGCATACTAAGCTAAATTACCATAATTTTAAGATAAATTATAAATTTCACTAATGATTTCGAATAATCACTACCTACTAAAAAGTTTTGACATCGTTCAAACTTGCTTTAAAAAGGATGCTTATCTTATCTCTCATACTTGTGTTGTTAAATTAAAAACTCTTTAAAGTCGGTAATAATTTTTTTGTCCTAAGTACACACGTTTTCGTAAATAATAATTTTCAAACAAAGTATGGAATGAATTGGAAAAAAAAAATCCAGACTTGTTTGCAAATTATGAAGTGGTATAAAGGATGTTTCTAAATTGTATCCTTGAATGTTATTTATTTCGTTTGAATTAGTTTAAAACATTTATAAAAACAACCATTGTATAACTGAAAAAAAAAATGTACCTACGTATAAAGAACAAAACATATTTTTTATCAATGGCAGAATATGTGTCTGTTTGTAAACAGTGGAGAAAATAATTAAAATCAGAGTTTATCCCCCTGAAGTACAGTCTAATCCAATTCTAATTCAATTAATAAAGGAGTATAAGAACTCCAGAAAACTTAGCAAAATATTGATCCTAATGGAAAAATTCAATACTTCAGTATGTTAAGTGTCCTTTATAAAAGAGACAATTAATTTTATGAGATTAAAGTTAAGTGTAATTTATTTTTAATTATAAGCCGACCTTTTTGTCACACTATATATACTTTTACTAATGTACTTAATTTATTAAATTATTGAAAACATAAAACGAGACATAAAATCGATAAAATCAGAATCCTTGAAATTGAAAAATAGCAAGCACAGATGTGGGTCAAAATTGTAAGTTAAAAAAAAAAACTCACCACACTTTTTTAGCAGTCAAATTTAGGTAAGAATTTTAAAGTCTTTGGGAGTTATTTTAAAACATTTAAACTGCAGAATTCTAATGATTTTCGCATTACTGTATTAAATACTAGAGGCTCGTATAAGTCATCTCGGAAATTTTTCGGGCAGCTCAATATTTGTAGGAAAATGTGGTATTTAATATCTAAAAACATAATTACCATGTGCGCACTCATGAGCTCATTTTGTGCTAGAGCCCCCCAAAGAACCCCCTGGCTTACGAGGTTACCTTTATACGGCGTTTCACAACTGCACATAATAATCGTACTAAGTAAGATACTTAAGGTGCAAGATATTATTTTAGGAATATTGCAGTAGTTTAAATTTCAGGTAAAATAGGAAATCGAAGCATTTTGTCAAAAACAATAAATGCACAGTTATAAAAATATGGTCAAATTTTATTAACATAAGTTATATTCTCAATTTTACAATGGATACGGAACATTGAAACTCTGGAGGTACATTTGTTGCAGAATAACTATAATGAATGTTATCTTCTTCTAAACTTGTATACGTTGTATTAACTTCTTGGTCACAGCTAGGTTGTAAGAGTGTAGATGTTTCTCCACATAACTTTTTAGTTATTTGCTGATTACTAAAATCTGTGTCAGGATCATTATTGAATTCTCTTTTTCTTTTATTGTTATGCTGGGAAACTGATTGCTTGCACTCGTTATGCTTACGTGTAATATGGCTTACAAGGTTAGTTTTATACGACGTTTCATAACTGCACATTAAACATTTCAATTTATTTTCTCGATTGTGGATTCCATTTATGTGATTCTTTAGATTACCTTTTCTAGCGGTTGTAAAACTGCACATAGTACATTTAAGTATATTTTCTCGCGTGTGTACACTATTGACATGTAGCTTGAGGTGATTTTTATTATAAGCTGTTGTATAACTGCACATAGTACATTTTAGTATACTTTGTCGGGTGTGCATACTATTGACGTGTTTCTTCAAGTCACCTTTTCTAGTTGTTTCATAACTGCACATAGTACACTTTTGTTTATTTTCTAGCGTGTGAACATTATTGACATGTTGCTTTAAGTGATTTTCATCAGCTGTTGTATAACTGCACATGGGACATTTTTGTATATTTGTAGGTGTATGTTTTGTTCTAATATGGTACATCATTGAGTATGTCTTAGTTGTTTCATATGTGCATTTATCGCACTTTAGTACATTATTATGTTTAGTCACCATGTGGTCTTTCAAGTTTTTTTTTAAAGCTGCTTCATAACTGCACATTGCACATTTATAACTTTTACGCGATGATGCAAGCAAATTTTCGTGAGGTCGTGTAGAATTCACATAGTCGTCCATATTTGTTGAGTAAATTTTAACTGCACATAAAGTAATGCTGGTTTTTTTAGAATAACTTGATGATTTTTAATAACTACGTTGAGAGAATTTTAACGAGAATGAATATATATATTGAAAACTTGGCTTATATGTTTGCATTAATAAAGAACGAAGTAGGGTCATTTTTCAGGTAGCTTTATTTCTTAGAAAAGTTAATTTAATGGCTTATTGGAAAGATGCTTTACCTAGTTTATAATTTTATTACCTATTGTAAATCGTACTTGGTAATTTAGGAAGTTAGGAACAAGATATCATGTAGAGTTATTGCGTAAATTGAATTACAGGTAAAATGATACAATGAAATTACAGGGTGTCCACCGAATAGCAGGGCGGGCTCTAGCGCCTACATAGTACAGTCAATCTGTCCTAAATAATTAGGGGACATAGACAAATCTCTACCTGTCTTGGAAACGGGGTTATGAGCCCCCAAAGGGCCCCCTTCATTCGTTATGTAAAATCAAGGTGAAACGCTCATTTTGTGCTAGAGCTCCCCAAAGAACCCCCTTTCATTCGTAATAATAGATCATGATGGATCTTGACCAAATTTTGCAACTAGACGGCAAACATGATGGATCTTAACCAAATTTTGCAACTAGACGGAAAACAAGGTTCTTAATGAGTTTTTGTTAATAAATTTCTCCTTAAAAAAATTCCTTCGCCTCTATAATAAATGCAAAATAAGAAATTTTGCAAACAGATGCAAATTTTTTTTTTTTTATTAACTTATTTTACATCGGGCTGTTTCTGCAACTATGGCTTAATACCGATGCTCTGAGTGAGACTACCCCCAACCGAGAAATTTTGTCGTATCCCTTCCTCTCTCAAAGATGGGTAGAGCTCTTTTACGTGCACATGAGCACACGGGACCGCATCTTTTACTTCGTCTTCCGAGCGAAGGTATCACTAGAAACATTTATCCCACCAGTAAATGTTACCAGAAGACTTTTTTCATTTTTGGATCACTCCCGGGTTCGAACCCGGGTCACTTTGGTGAGAGGCAGTGATACTTACCTCTTTTATTTTTAAATGCCCTTTAGAACATTAATATGGATCTGTTTACAAAATTTGGTTTAAATCCAACGTGACAAATATTACTTATTTTGGGGCCATTTCGGAGGTGAAAAAAATTTTTTAGAATTTTTTTTTTACAAAAACCTTTTTAGAACGGTGTTTGGTGTCTATTTGCAAAATTTGGTCTAGATCCACCATGATCTAGCATTACGAATGGAAGGGGGCTCTTTGGGGGGTTCTAGCACAAAATACTAATATGCGCATGGGTGCGCACATGGTAATTAAGTTTCTAGATATCAAATACTACATTCTCCCAAAAAAATTGTGCCGGAAAATTTCTGAAAAACAAAGATTTTTTGTAAGATTTTATCAGACTAATACATTGACCTTACAATTTGCTCGTAAAACAAGAAAAAAACTAAACATTTACCTTGCCTTCTATCGAGTTACCTAAGAGCGACAAGTTTTTAACTTATTTCCTCATCCCCGATAAAAGTTGTTTACCATCTATTGACTACATTAAGTTCTAGTTCTTTTTTTTCAGTAATTTTATTTTCTGAAGTTTGTGCTACGTTGTCTACGGCACGTAAGACTCTTATTCTAGCAAAGATAAAACTGGTATTTTCGCCAATTATCTGATGTATTCTACTTAAAGGATTCGCGGAACTCCTGTATAATTATATATTATTATTAAGCGCGTTCAAAATCCAACTAACGGCCGCGTGAAAAAAAAGTCGGTCACTATTATTAGATTTAATATAGTATACAGGGTGTCCAAAAATTGGCACATAAACGTGACGGTACGTTATTGTAGCATGTCTAGGAATTCCTAGAAAAATGCTTAAAAAATCCATCTCAAATTAACTTGGAGATATGAAGTCTCAAAGTGCAAAACTTTGAACGCTCATACCTTGAAGAAAACAGCACATATTAACGAAAAAATGATTTAATACAAAGCTACAGTCTATCTTAAACCATTTCACCATTTTTTTATCTTTTAAATGGTCGTATAACATTTTTATAATCATTTTTTTTCGACTACGGATACATTTTTTGGTTTATTACATTACGTGGTCTATGCCAAACCATAATACGTTTATTTACCATGATTTTTTTAAGCTTGTAAATGATTAAAATTGCAACTTACGTTTTTCCCTAATATAGATGTGCTCGTTCAAAGATTTAAATGTACAAAGAAAAACACCAAAAGTACTATTTTACCATATTTTTTATTATTTCTTGCACTCAGTACCACTTCTATATATCACAAACATTATCCTACATATTTTTAATCATAGTTATTGATGTATTACTCCGTATTTTTACATATTTTGTTGAAATTTCGAAAATCACTGACATTTATTAAGAAGATGACCTTTTACGAACTTTTGAGTGCACAGAACATCATCTATGAATTTGAAACGCCCGTCTTAATGAATATAACAGATGGATTTTTTTTTTTTAATTTTTCCAGAAATCCGAAGGCATGTCCCAACAACGTACTATTGTGGCCGGCGCTTTTCTTCATTGTAAGTATTATAGACCTTTTCCGTTGGTCCGACATTCATTGTTAAATTTGACATAAATCATTTGTAATACAGGTGGTCACCACCAGTGTCACAATGACTTATGTCAAATTTAACAATGAACGTCGGACCAACGGAAAAGGTCTATATGGCCATATAGCAGCTTACAGTTAAATTCTAAGTGCGATGTAAGTGGGCTACCCTTTTATATTATTTTGCGATAATTGCAGCCTTTTTCTTATGCTAAAATAAATAAATTTAAAAAAGCAAATATGTTTCAACAATTCTTTTTACCTAAATTACATTTTTAGTTGTATTTTTAGTACAAAATAAATCTGACGCAGCCAATTTTGTTGTTGTCAAAATAAATGTGACAGTCTTGACACCCTGTTTACACCCAGTAATTTTACGCAAATTTAGTCATGTAGATTAAAAAATCGATTACTTCAATACGGCCACAATATTACCATTGCGTCTATTCGCCAATTTTTGGCCAACCTGTAGAAGGAAAATTATTAAATAAAATAAAAAATGTGATTTTTTTGTGAATAATGCAATGTTGTTTTTGTAAAATTAAATAAAAAAACAAACCCCAAAAAAGGTACTTTTTAAACCAATTACTGATCTAACTCGTTTCTTGTTAACCGATTCGTTAGTTCGGTATCTGGCAAATCCAACATTAATTTATTATTTATAAACGTTATTATGATAATACGTATAGCATAAATATTATCATTTGTGTTAGTCACGGATGCCATAAATAAATTATAAAATATTAGAGACGCGATTCACGTCTGTAGTAGTGTGGAAAACTTCTGGAAATCAGGAGATTTTCCCAGAATCGCTTTATTACTAGAAAGTAAATACACGTTCTCGTAAATTTTATTACTTAAATGTTTTTATGTATCTACATAAAATAAAAGAGTATTGGCGTATGCATTATAAAACTGCAAAGTACCTACATAAATGAGATATACTTTATTTCGCACTTTATTATAGTTTTTCGCACATCGTTTATTAAAGACATTCATTAACGCACTCCAAATCGTTGATTAATGAACCCTATTAATGCATGGTACCATGTCCATAGTAACGCTCTTCTATGTTTAAAATTACTATCTATGTTTCTACATTGCAAATGTTAAAGTAGCTTTAATTACGATTCAAGCAACAAAAACCAAAAGAAATTAAATATTTACCGTTGGAAAGAACAAGAAGCAGATCCTTTTACCACATTTTAAGGAAATAACATTCATTTTCTATTAAAAATTAATAGAAGTTCGATGACAGCCCTTCTTCTTCTTCTTCAACTTTGATAAATTAAAATGGCCGACGCATTGTTTCTGTTAGTTGGTAAAATAACTGTTTTATTTTATAATTTATTAAATAATGATCTACGATGTGCGAAAAAGCATTGTAACCAGTTCGTATGTTAAATGGTAATTAATAAACTCACTTATTAACAAGTTCGCTGATCGCTCGCTTGTTAAAACCGCTCGTTTTTTAATCTCCTTTATTAACAAACTTACTGTTAAATAACTATTAAATTGTAGATTTTTGCTCCGGCATTTTTTCTATTTTTCATTTTCTTTTTGTTTTTGGTATAAGTAAAATGATTTTCCCTAGACACAAACTTCTAAAATGGCACCCTGTATACTTTTGTTTAATTTGTAACAAGTATGTTTTCGATAAGATGATTACAATGTGTGATTTAGGTACGATAGTAAATAATAGTGGACTTTGATTTGTGTCTGTCGGTAACTCTTAATAATTTTTAAATTCATGCTTGGATACTGGCGAAACACGAGAAAACTTAATATCAGTTCATGGTCACAATAAAAGTTTATGGAAACTTAAAACACTTCAACACTTATTGCTTTTATTTGCATTTGCGTATACGTTATACAGGGTGCGACATTAAAAACTACAAAACTTTCACAACTTTCAAAAATCAACATAACTATGCAAAAAAAACTATTCTTCATTAATCTTAACTTGACAAAATGACAAGGGCAATTATTTCATTTATATGTCAAATTAGAGGTTTATGCCAAAATTTAAAGCATTTTACTAGAATTATACTGGAAATCACCCGTTGGCAAGCACTGACAGTGAATTAATTTACGTAGAAGTCAAAATTATGATTTTTTTTGTTAATTTTGTCAATAATTCTTCTTTTAGTTAGTAGTATTCAGTGTTTAAATAAAATTAATATTACTTTGTTGGGTAAGTAGTAGTTATAAATGAAATAATCGTGTCGAATAGCCCTCGTGCTCTTGATAAATTTTCGATTTTAAAAGAACTCGTGCTTGTTAAATACGCAATAATGTCCCTCAAACGTAAGGGTGTTTTCTTTGAATTATTCACCTCGTGCTTCGCACTAGGTAAATAATTAGACAACACTCTTACTTTTGCGGGACATTACTATGCAACAAGCACTCGTATATTTTATAACAGGCTTACCCTGTATAGTTCTTAATAAAGGTTCATGTTTTAGCATGTTTCAATACATTATTTAAATTTTACTAGGTACATTTTATCAAAATAAATAATAATTGACTGTAATTTGCTAAAATCATAAGTGGAAGTAAAACATAGGATTTTGTACATTTTAAGTATATTCGCCATTATTTTAATAACATCTAATAGGTTTCCTTCTATTAATGGAAAAATGTTAAAAAATGAACATGAAACTGTTTCGTGACAATTTTTGCTAAAAATTCCATAAAAAGTATAATTATTTTTAATACTAAATTTTATTTTGTTTACCGTAAAAGATACTATTTTAATTTTTTTTATTAAGAATGCAAAAATCACAAATCAGCTAGGCGACCGTTTCGATCTTTTTATAGACCCATCAGTAGAGCATGTATAGTTGTTAATTTATTAAAAAAAAAAAATTATAATCTTAAAAATTAAAAAAAAAATATTTTGTCTACGAAAAGTTGAATAATTCAAACATAAAATATGTTTTTATTGTTTATCTACAACTTCCAGTAGCTGAAATTAAAACTTTAATATTATGACTAGACGTTAAATTAGCATCATCATATTTTATTTCCATTTAGTTAACTATGAAATTAATGTTTGTAAGGTAATAAAAAAAAACAATAAATTACTAAATCACAAAAAAAATACTACACAGCTCATTATAAATGATTAAAAAATGCATTGTTAACAAACTCATTCAACGGCCAGTGATTACAATGTATAGTTAAAATTAAGCGGATGACATTTTCTTTTAAAGGATCAAATGACTAGTTCTCCCGTGCAATTCAAAAACCTAGTAACTCTAATTTGACAGTTCTTGTTTAAACGAAGATTATGCCAAAACTGGAGGTCCAAGGTTAAAACCAAACCATTTTTAAAAAGCTACATTTTTAAACTTTATAAAAATGGCTTTATTTCTAATCTTGGACCTCTAGTTTTGGCACAATCTTCGTTTAAACACGAACTGTTAAACTAGAGTTACTAGGTTATGTCCATTTATTGTTTATTCTTAATTTGAAGTTAATCAGCTGATTTAACTGGGTATTTTGCTCGGTATTTTGCACGTAAATCTAACAAACCATACGATACATCTATGGTTCCCCAATTGATGTCACACAAATACTGATCAATTCACTTTGATAGCTGGCTAAAGCGATACCGTTCTGAGTAGCCAAACTAATTTTTATGACATCACAAAACTGGATCTTCTAGAAAATAAGGCCTCTAGGATTAAAAAAACTGAACATGAGAGTGCGCCGGCCTGATAAAATGAAGTATGCTTTGCTAGGAATCACTTTTTGTCTGCCAAAAAATGTAACATTTCTCTTGTTGGAATTGTCAATGGCTAATTTAAAAATTTCACCCAAGACTACATCTTTGACAGTTGACACTGACATGTGGCAAATGGAGAATTAGAATGGAGCTTTTTTTTGAAAGTCTATAACGCATGTTAAAAATGAACATCAACATTTGCTTTTAATATGTATAAATCTTTGAATAGATAATGTACAATTTGTTGGCAAATATTATGATAATGATTATTTTAACAACATTATCTAAATATGGTAGATAATTCTAACAAACATTGTTATAATGACTCTTTTAATTTCGTCAAAGAAGTGAGTGAGCTACATTCTTCAAAAATCACTCTTTTAAAAAATGAACAACGCTTTTTATAAATCATGAAATTTTGCCTTATGGTTTACAAAATCAATATGCAAAGAAAGTAAAACAAAGTCTAAACCACAAGAATAGAAGTGATTTTTATTAAGCGGAAGTCCCATTTGCCATATGAATGAAAAATAAGAATCGCGGTTTTTTATGCAATAAAAATTTTATGTCTATTACTGAATGACCTTCGGACAACAAATTATTTAAAAAGTTAGTGGTACATTTCGTTTGATAAATTCTGTGTTGGGGAGGCAGAACGGGATAAGTATATTTGACATTTAAAAAAATGTGTTTTTCGGACACCGAATTTTAATAGAAACATTTAGATATTTACAAATTGGACCAGCCATATACGTACTGTGGAATCTATTTTTTTATGTAGCTTCTCATTACTGCATTAATATTGTTTAATATTTGTGAGAAAACCATTTTTAAAGTGACATGCACAAATGACATTTCTACTCTTATCTCCTTTTGCCTCCCTACCACAGAATTGTCGTATACGCTAAATAAGTATCTCTAGTGGCGCCCCCAAAAACGAACTATCGATAGTCAAGTTCATAGAAAGTGACGAAACTGTTCTATGATCTTAAGATAAACTTCTGTCGTTCAAATGTCATTTATTTAAAATTTAAATAAAATGTCGCAAAAAAGAAAATGTTGTCGCAATTGTTGCCTTCCAGATTGCAAATCTCGCTGTGGTAAAAATATTGCATTTTACTACTACCCAAAAAAGCCCTGGGAAAAAGATCGGCGACATAAATGGATAAATAATGCTGAGGGACGAACACTGTAAGTATATGATATGTTTTTCTTTATGTTAATTACAAAATTCTTATTTACTTTGACGTACTACTGTGGTTATTTTTAGTAAAAATGAAAATCCTTGGGAACATTCACAGATTCACACTCTGAAAATGGCTTATTGTTGTAACATTTATGTTATCAGACATTTTTCAGTTTAAAAGTTTGAAATTTTAGTTTTGACAACCTTACGTCAACGCGTAGTCAAGTGTGCGATGCGGAACTATCGATAGTCACGTAGGTGGCGCGCACATCGATAAAATGAGATACTTACTTAGCGTATAATCTTTTTTAAATTCTTTTAATAACTCTGTTATTTTTTTCAAAGGCAACTTTTTTAATCGCCAAAATAAATTAAAAAAAGTTATACCCAAACTTAAACAAGTCAAAAGTTTGTAATATTATTTTATTCAATCTTACATATTTTATTTGCTGCGTAACAAAAACTTTCGCTGAAGTTATTAAATGTTTATAACTGTAATAATCAATAAAACATATTTAGAACCTCGTCGTACTTCCCAAAACGAATGTATTTACAATTTTTATGCGTATGTATGTACTACCGTGGACATGGAATTTAAAACGATCAATTTTTGCATTGTAAATATGGTCAAAATAGTGGCTCAAACATCTCAAATTTTATGCGAAGTGGACATTAACAAGAAACATTTCTATGATGTTTTACGAAGCTTAGAGCCTTATTGTTATCCTAAAACAAAATGATTTAAAAAAGGAAATATCTTCTTACTATTTTTCTCGCCCATTTTACATGATTTATTTTAATGAAATACATTTGACGCATTTGTTGTCAAAATAACATTCGAAAACTGACATAAAAATAACCCATTCACAATAGAGTAAAATTCAAAAAATCAAAGGTGGCTGATAAAAAATCGTTTTATGTTCCATGTCCACGATAGTAGGTATTAGAACGTATTGGAATAATTAATCATAAATTTAGATGCGGGTATATGTATCTATTATCTACGTCATTTATAATGAAGAACCTTGAATTCAGACCCAAATTCAACGTTATAATTAATTTCATATGTAACAAATATCTACCTGACTAATAGCATGCAAATCTCAACCATTTATTATTGTAAAAATGAAATATTAATAAAAAAAAAAGTATTGCAAAATCGATTTTTTTTTCGATAGGCATATTGCGCAGTGGGTTGGGTACAAGTAGCGTTTTTTATAACATTAGAAGTGGGATAGTTAAGTTATTGGGGCATGTCTAGGAATTCTTAGAAAAAGGTTAAATAAACATTCATTTTATAAATCCCCGAGATGTGAGATACTAGGCCCCAAAGGGCAAAACTTCGAACGCTTATACCTTGAAGATAACAGCATATATTATCGAAAAGAAATGGTTTAATACAAAGCTGCAGTCTATCATAAACCATTTCATCATTTGTTTACCTTTTAAATGGCCAAATTTCATCTTATAATCAATTTAATTTTGCAAAATTTTCATAAAATGAAGCTGACAACAATGTCAATATAATCTGATGCAAAAGTATTGTCAAGACTTATACAGAGTGTCCAAAAAATGGCGCATAAATGCGATGGTACGCACTTGCGGCAAATCCCTAGAAAATTGTCAAAAAAATCCATCTGTTTTATTCATCGAGAAAAATGCGAACAAAGTTGCAAAAGTTCGGCAACACAGTCTAGGAAAATTTTGTAAAATTAAATTTATTATAAAAATGCAATTCGACCATTTAAAAAATAACCAAATGGTGGAATGGTCTAAGATAGACTGTAGCTTTGTATTAAACCATTTTTTTCGTTAATATGTGATGTTATATTCAAGATAGATTTTTTTTTAAATTTTCTGGGGCTCCCTAGGCATGCTCCAACAACGTACCATCGCGTTTATGCGCCATTTTTTTGACACCCTGTAGATGGGATTTTAAGATGTGTTTTTCTAGAATATGTTGCAGAATTTATGCAATTTTTTCGCATATTTCTCGATGAATATAACAGCTGGATTTTTTTTAACAATTTTCCAGGAATCTTTTGGCAGATCCCAACAACATACCATCGCGTTTATACGCCAATTTTTGGACTGCCTGCAGATTAAACTAGATTTAAATTAGTTACTTGAAGTTCTGGCAGTGTTATGGCTCATATGTGCACCTATTAATTAACTTGTACGAAAAAAAAAACGATCCCACTTATGATGTTTTAAAAAACGCTATCTGATTAGTTAGCAATGTAAATTTATTAGACTAAGTAAAAAAATTTTAGTACATAATTACCGTGTAGCTCTCTATCTATTGTGCCAAAATTTGAAATAATGTTCTCGAAATCAAGCTACCTAATAACGAAAAAGTCGTCTTCTAAAAATAACATTTTAAATGATTTAGATGCTTGTAAAACTACCTGCATAAATAGTTGAGACTTCCTGCCAAAAGTGCATTATGCAATAATATAAGTTCAATGACATTAAAAACATGATAAAGGATAGACAACAATTCAAATTACTTAACAAATGAACGATATAAGTAATGTACATCAACAATTATTATTCTCCTTGAAATCTATATTAAAAGCACCTAATTTCCTATTTAACTGAACAATTAAACCAAACAAAGAATGAAGTTTGAATCAAATTAAATGGGCATTATTAGGACGTAAAGCATCTTTGAAAAATAATGGGGCCATTTTTTAAATAGAAATAATTAGATTAATATAACGTAAAATTAAGTGTTGTGACACAAATTGCAAATTTGAAATAGAAGTTAAAAAGCTTGAATTATAGATGAATTAACTTAACTTAACTTATAATTAACGTATCGCGACTGAAATAAATTATACGAAAGATGAAATCGCATTTACACATCCAATTAACTTAACTTGACGTTTACTTAAGGTTCTATTTCTTAATTTTGGTTAATTTCATCTAATTCTATGTAAAGTAAGCCTCTTCGCAGAGCCATATATCGGCTACTAGACCAAATTTTTAAAATTACAAAGATAATCGAAGAATTTCATATTGAATTATAGATGAATTAACTTAACTTAACTTATAATTAACGTATCGCGACTGAAATAAATTATACGAAAGATGAAATCGCATTTACACATCCAATTAACTTAACTTGACGTTTACTTAAGGTTCTATTTCTTAATTTTGGTTAATTTCATCTAATTCTATGTAAAGTAAGCCTCTTCGCAGAGCCATATATCGGCTACTAGACCAAATTTTTAAAATTACAAAGATAATCGAAGAATTTCATATGAATTTCTGTATATTTACAGAAATAAGACGATGCTAACACAAAATTTACCGATAGATGGCGTTTACTAAATTACCTTGTTGTTAACTAACGTATAAATTTATACTATAAATGCCTTAATTTAGTCAAGTCAAGTTAAGTGGAGTAAAGTAGCTTTGAGTGGCGTTGAGTTAATTTAATTTAACTCTAAATCACACTTTTACTCTTTCAGTTAATTTAGAAAATTTAACTTCCACTTAGCTTCGACTTTATTTTGACTTAATTTTTAGCTACTTTTGTGGTTATATTCCCTGAATAAGGCTTTATAGATTGGGAGTTTTCAATTAATAATTGGCAGAGTTATAAGTTTTTTAAACAATTATACCTTGAAAGAATATGCATTACATTAATTTGTTGCGCATTTTTTTTTTCTTTTTGTTTGTTAAATAATATCAAGTACCTAACTATTTACATTGTAGAATAATTTATATAATTGCAAAAAAATACCATTTACCAAATGCATGGACATCTATAAAATATATCCAACGCAAATAATGTTAAGACTCTTTTTTTGTTTTTATTTATTGCGGGGAAAATAATATTGTCATGTGTTATTTATGTTTTTAAGCAGAAACAAATAGTTACATTGTTACAACTAATATATTAAGATAATAAAATTGTGTTGTTTAGGTTTTATAATTAGGTAGACGGATAGATCTAGGTCAGACAACACAGCAGATTCAATTTGAATTTTATTCTATGAACATCACAAAGAAAAGTAAATGAGATTGCGTTTTTCTTAAGGTTTTCCCATGAGATCTAAAATAAATTAAATACTTAAGTGGAATGCTAAATACCGAGCATTTAAATACAGAAAGACTCAAATAAAATGATAGAATCTAAGATTCACAACGATCCTAAGCGAAATTGCCAAGTTTTAAAAATGTCCTTACCAAACCTAAAGTGATTGACAGCTGTTTCGCCCTATTGGGGCTCATCAGAATTACGTATCAGGGTATATTCGATGCATAACAGTAAGAAACTTAGATACTTGTATATTTCAACAAGTACCAAAGAAAGGACAAGTGTTATTACCGCCATCTGCCGAGACAAAAGTGACTTACGCACATATAGTCTGCTATTGAATAGTTATGTCATCTCGTCAATGAATCAGCAAAGCTAAAGCGTCCAAACTCTAAATCAAATTTATTAAAGTTGAAGAAGAAGAAGAGCTGTCACCGAACTTTAATTAATTGTGAATAGAAAATGAATGTTATTTTCTTAAAATGTGCTAAAAGGATTTGCTTCTCATTCTTTCCAACGGTAAATATTTAATATCTTTTGGATTTTGTTGCTTGAATCGTAATTAAAGCTACTTTAACACTTGTAATGTAGAAACATAGATAGTAATTTTAAACATACAAGAGCGTTACTATGGGCTCGTATCCATGCATTAATAGAGGTCAGTAATCAACGATTTGGAGTGCGTTAATGAATGTATTTAATAAGCGATGTGCGAAAAAGAAATATTACCTAATATGTAACAGATAAACCGAGAGATAAACCTTGTGTGATTAATAAAATTATGTTTGCGTGCAAAAAGTGTCATTTTTCGGAATGTTACGAAAAGTGTAACTTTTCACACTGCTGTCAAAACAAAAACAATAGTTACCAGCATTTTGCAAAGTTATTTAAGTTACACATAGTCTTTATACAAAAAGAGTCCACGTGTGGTGAATAAAATTTGCCTAATAAGAGGCATTTTACCATTTAATTTAAATATTCGGAATAAATACGGAAGTTGGTTAAATATTTACAAGTTTGTGAACTATTTTTATTTTTTACATACTTAACTCATAAAGAAAGCAACTCAGGGACATTGCAATTTGTTAACCTCTTGATTCACGTTTGCATGAAATTGGTATAAAAGTGATAATTAAAATACTTCGAGGTCCAAGTTATCTTAGCAAAAATCTTTACTTGGTGTAAACAATTAGGTAATAAGCAGGTATGTAAAACCAATTTAACATTTTTGGATAACATTAAAAAACTATCATTAAAAAATAAGACAAAAGTAGGTATTTAAAATTAATCGAACAAACAATAAAAACAAAAATTACTCAAATAAAAAACTGTTTTACATTTTCTATGACCTATAGGTACCTAAATCTACGTAAAAGTAAACCCAAAATAAACAAAATCGGCTATAAAATAATAATAAACATAAAAATCCCACATAATTTTATACAACTTATAGCCCGATAAAATGCTGATAGATTTTATAGCTTTTAATGTTAATTACCTAATTTACAGAAACACCGTTTTTTTGTCGTCACATATTTAAAATATCGTTTATATTTCATATGGTTATATTAACTGCCAATTTTTCCACTATTATGAGGTAAAAAATCGTATGTTTCTTTACCAAGAAACAGAAAATTTCAAAAAAATGCCAATGACTAGAAAGTTAACCAGGAACTAAAAACTTAACTTATAAGAAAATTAACGAAAAAAATTCAACTTTTCTTAACTCTGAGGAAAATACGGTTCAAGTGTGATAAATTTGGCAACTCTGTTAAGAGAAGTGCATTTTAATGATTCTTGATCATACTTTTTTGCATCAGATTTTATTGACATTGTTGTCAGCTTCATTTTATGAAAATTGCATTATTTCATCTCTGTCATACAGATTCTGTCATCAACGTACTATCGTGGACATGGAATTTAAAACGATTTTTTATTAACCACCTTTGATTTTTCGAATTTTACTCCTTGTAAATGGAGTTCTTTATGTCAGTTATCAAATGTTATTTTGACAAAAAATGCGTCAATGTATTATATTAAAATAAATTTTGTAAAATGTGCTGCTGGTGAGAAAAATAGTAAAAAGATATTTCCTTTTTTAAATAATTTTGTTTTAGGATAACAATAAGGCTCTAATCTTCGTAAAACATCAGAGAAATGTTTCTTGTTAAAGTCTACTTCGCATAAAATTTGAGATGTTTAAGCCACTATTTTGACCAGATTTACAATGCAAAAATTGATCGTTTTAAATTCCATGTCCACGATAGTAATAGCCAGTGACAACGATTACAATAATGGTTGACAGAATCTGTATCACAAAGATGGAATGATGGTTGGCAGATGCATGGCGTCACTCTATAGAGCGACAATATCTGTCAAATCAAGGCACTCTAGTTCCCAAAGTATGGACTTTTAAATTTTCCTCATATCTCGAAGGGTATATGAAATACATTATTTATATGTAGGTCAATTTTAAAACACCTGTATACCACTGCTCGAATTGTATCATGTTTTGAGATTTTTTTTGTGTAAGACAAAAGATACGATTGTATACGAGAGAGAATGAATTGGACATATATTCACGAAAATATTCTCTCCGTTTCGTGAATACGGCACCAGAAAACAAAAGGAGGATTATTTTAGACATTAGACACCAGGAAGTTTCTTTGTTAATGAGTCCCTATGCACTTTTTTACTTAATTATGTAAACTTAACAATGTAAAACACTGCATAAATAAATGTTTTAAAAAAGCTAATTGTCTGTTGTTGTTGGTATATTAGCGTTATATTTGATAAAAGCTTGAAAATAATAAAATATGTCAATTAGCATCTTAAACAATAGTTGGTATGACACATATCCTTGGAAACCCCAACCAATAATTGTTTGAATATGTCCATTGGGGTTTTAAAAGAACAAAATTAAAGAGAAATTACCTATGTTAAAGTATCTACATTTAGAAACGAATAAAAAATTTAAGCTAAATGTTTTGCAAAATGTTTCATACCAATTTTTAGAGCACATCTCCATGTCAACTGAGCCATATTCGGCCTCGATAAGCATAAACAACTCCAACGGCATTTTCGTCACTTTAGTCACTTTTCTGGATTAATTAAATCACAAATATCACAAAAGGTTCACCATACGTTGAATCCAGGCTAGTTAAATTATAACTAACCAACAAAGTGTTTAAAAATCATTTGGATCGTTTTAATGCCTTATGATAACGCTAAATCATAAAAATAAATATTTTAATTACACTAGACGAACAAGAAAATTAGTAAACGATTATGTTTAACTATCTATTTTGGGTTCATTTCAGTACATTTTAGTGCGTTATTAGAGAGAAATTTTAAATATTTAGCCAGTTTATTACCAGCCAGGTAAAAATCGAGGTAATTTTTAAATCCACAAATAAACAAAGATAAAGTATTGATGTACTCTAAACATAGTGAAGTATTGAAGGACTCGATGTCGCAATAATAACTGATTGAAGAAGTCCTTAGAGCTCAATCAAGAAGTGGTTTTTAAATGTAGGTACCACAACATATTCATCAGATTCCATAAACAGGACGATGTACGTAAATTCAAGTAGGTAGGTTGTATCCAAAGAATTAACACCACTAGATTGGTCATCACTGATTTGTCTAAAGTTTCCACAAATGGGCAAGTGTCACAAGTAAACTTAGGCATGAGCTTTCACTAAAAATCTCTTGTTTATCTAGTGGCTGGTTTAGGTGTTCTAGTGCTCCAAATTTTACATTTTTATTTTGGTATGTCTCTTCAATTTTGGAGCATTTCCCCTGTCCACCTCTACTATTCTAAGGTGTAGCACATTGCTTAGCAACATAAAAATGATTTTTAAGTCAACACTTAGTGCCAGATTGGCTAAAATATGGAATATTTTTATTTTTATTTTGATTTATTTATCGTGGTTTTTGTAAAAAATACCTAAAATGTAATTAAAGCAATAAACGAGACAATTAATTAAGTGAAAAAATAAGTAATTTCACTTTGACAATGCAGTAAAAGTATAGACTCAAGAAGTTGGGAGGGGAAAAATGGCTGTTAAAGCTGGTCCAATTTAACGCAATTCTGTGTGATCTAAAAATTTGCAAAACACCATAGTTTAAAAAGAGAAATCGATTAAGCAAATACTTATTTTTATATTATTGTCGCATAAATGCATTCTATAAAATAATTTTCATTAAATAAACATTTGCTAAGCTTTTTTGCAAATTTTTTTTAAATTTGGCAAACTTTGAAAAGCTTTAGCAAAAAAAGGAAAACACAAGAAAAAAATCTGATTGCAGAATTGTTTCCTATGGCTTCTAATTAGCCGCACACAAACATGGTTATTAATTTTTTCAAAATTTTTCTAATTTTGTAGTGAAGAGATAAGGGTCCAAATATTCTCAGTTTTTTTAATTGTCACGGCCACAAAAATTTGCCACCAATGAATGTCATCAACACTTATGCAAAATTAGCTACTGAATCCGAATCTGGCACTTGAATTATTTCAGCGCTTTTAGTTTTATTGCTACGGGTTTTTAAAGGAAAATTTAGAGGCGACACCCGATTTTCGTTAAAGAGCTCTTATTTTCTGAATACATTTTTTATAAAAAATTATAATGCATATTTGTATTTTACCCTCTAAAAGCAATCTACAAAGAAAGTTTTATGTGGAGGCAGAAAAATTTGTTGCCAAGCTTTTCCGTATTTTTTGTAATAATTTATTTAATTTAAAAAAACAAAAGCACTATAAAAACATTGTTTAAAAGAAGAATGCTACATCTAGTAATGTAAAATCTTCGGTGATATATACAGGGTGGGATTACCTTGACAAACAAAAATGATCCTGATAGGTACCCAATAAAACCACATACTTAAAGTAAGAAGACTACTCCATTAGTAAATTAATTATTAATAGTACTACAGCTACAAAATTCCAATCTAACCAAACCCACAAAAAATGTAATGTTATAATTGCAAAAAAATCAAGTTTAGTTCTCAACATTTTATTCGAGAGTCTTCGCGATAAGTCGAAGCTGTCAATAATAAATTAAGTTCAGAATTTAAAATTATAATTAGGAAAATACGACCAATTAAATAAGAATTAAAAAGTGTCGATGACTTTTAGTTAAAAAATACTGTTTTCTGTTTTATTTTTATGTTAGAACATTTTGGTGAACTGCAAGAATTTATAATTTAGAATGTTTTATTTTATAAAAAAAATCTTTACCTATAAAATTAATCCATTTTTTGGATAAAAGAATATAAATAATAAGCTCAAAACCTAAAAATAGGTTATATTCTAATAAAAATTATTTTGCGTTTGGCGAAACGACATGTATTATTTAATGCTAATTATTTTAATCTAAATAAATTTTACTCTAACCAATATCGGTTATTAAAACGCAAAACGTTATAAAATTAACTGAACCGTGAAGGTTAATCAAATCAAAAGCATGAGTTAAAAATTGCGAGTTGTGAAATACAAACACCTTAACTGAGATAGGTGCCTTAATAATACAGGGAAAATCTCTTGGGGCATTCAAGGATATACAGGGTGTCCAAAAACTGGCGCATAACAACGGTACGTTATTGGGGCATGTTTAGGGTATCCTAGAAGAATGTTAAAAAAAATCCATCTCATATACCCTCGGAGATATGAGGTCGCAAAGTGCAAAATTTCGAGCGCTCATTCCTTGAAAATAACAGCACATATTAACGAAAAATAGTTTAATACAAAGCAACGGTCTATCTTAAACCATTCAACCATTTGTTTATTTATTAAATGGTCGAATTACATTTTTATAATCAATTTAATTTTACAAAATTTTCATGAAATGAAGCTGACAACAATGTCAATAAAATCTAATGCAAAAGTGTATGATTAGGACTCATAGATGGTATTTTTAGATGTATTTTGTTAGACTGTGTTGCCGAATTTAAGGAACTTTGTTCGCATTTTCCTGAATTAATATAACAGATGAATTTTTTTTAACAATTTTCCAGGAATCCCTAAGCATGCCCTAACAGCGTTTCATCGCGTTTATGCGCCAATTTTTGGACACTCTGTGTTTACGATTTAATTTTTTTACTGTTCTTTAGGTAAAGGGCTATCGCTTTTAAGGGTTGGGCCATAGCCTAGGGCATTTTGTGTACAATTTATATTTTAATTCTTTGTTCGCCCTTTTTAAAGATTTAAGATTTTCGGGCATCCCTATTTTTAAATATGTTATTACCTTTAGGGTTATTCTTTAAATCTTGGTTAAAAAACAATGTAAGTTCCAAAAATCAAAGATAAAAAGACAATTTTTAACAAAAATGGTTAAAATTTGTGGACAAATTTGCAAAATCATGTCGATGATGCAAGAAATTCTGTTTTAATGAAATGTTATTTTTGCAGTTTGGTAGCTCTTTTATTTGGATTGTGTTTGCGAAGAGAATAATCTTAGGATTAAAACCATTTTATAACAATGAAGGCGCCTCGTCTGTCCATCCTAACATTTAAATATTTAGGTACAATCTTGACCTTTCTGGTCTTGCTTTGGGTAGGTCCAGAGTTTACAACTTTTCGAGGTATATTAAACCGTGAGGCTGGCAAATACAGTCTTGACTTTTTGTGCCTATAAATATCCACTTAATAAACATGCACAATATTTTCATAGGGAAAGTAGGTTACAGGCTTCTTATCGTGTCAGTCCAGGATTAAATAATTGTTGCGTTTGGAAAATAGCAAGTACGCAAACAATTACCATTAAACCAATTAAGGAATCCGCTTACAATTCATCGCATGTATATTTTAGATTTAGACGCAATTGCCCTTTGTAAAGGGTAAATGTAAACAGCTGAGAGAGAACTACAAGAACAACACTAACCTGCGTTGCTTTATTGGTTTTTCTTGCTTTTTCGTGTCCATGTTGGAGGTTGAAAAAGCACTCTTCTTAGACACTGCTAAGGAAGAACACTATTTTCACAAAATGCTGTAAACACACGGATGTATTATCACATTAAACAATAACTTTATCTAGAGGAAATCAAGTGCTTTCCTTTTTGCGTTGACGTAAATAACAATGATGACGGGTTTGGCACGTGCGGTGCCGTTTTTACCGGCTTGCAAGCCTGCGCCATCTACCGTACGGAAGCTTTACTAACACTAAAGAAATCTGTAATATCTATTAAACGCATTTTACCCAGCTCAACAACACCAAAATCATCAACAATTTGTTAGTTTGATCTTCAATTTATTTAGAACACTTGAAAATGGCAAATAACACAGTTATGCAAGACGTTAAATACATTTTCTCAAAATCAACTCATAAAAAATAACAAATTGAGCTGAAATTTGATTGCTACTTAAAACTATAATGGAACTAAGTAAAAGTATGTTAAGGATGTTATGCAACATTTTTCTGTTTTTGAGTGTCCGATTCTGGTAACTTAGTAGTTGACGTTGAAGGTGGAGGTACTTCTTTAGGTAGTTCTTTAGGCTCTTGGTCCATTCCGCCAAAATCTTCGTCCTCGGCAATGTCTTTGTTGTACAAGGTCGGGTATTTTTGCATACAACCTTGCATTGTCTTAAAAAGGTCGTAACAATCACTACCTGAAAATTAAAGGAAAAATTAAGCTAAAAATTTCGGATTTTAAGAACACACCAAAGAAAACATTAAAATTTAGTCAATATGCTCTAGCAAAAAAAAACCAAAGCACTTGTAAATAATTCGTATTTTAGATTTTTTCGGGGGTAAGGTAAGGAGTAAGGGTACAATACAAATATTTTTAAAACTCAAATACTTATGCAAAACGGACTGTTAAATCCGAATGTCATGCTCGGTAATGGTTAAACATTTGCAGCGCTTTTAGTTTGAATGCTACGAATTTTCATGCAACTTTAAACGCGCGTTTTTTTTAAAGCATCTAATTGGCAAAAAAAATTTATAAAAAAATCTAAAAGGAAAATCTGACAATGGTCTTTTGAGTTTAAAAACTCAATGAAGATATTTTTTATTTTTTTTATTATTTAAAATCTGAAGCAAAAAATAATTCTGCGAAACATTTTTTAAAAAACTTAAAAAAAAGATTATAGATTTGTTATCTACGCCTTTTAGCACAAAAATATAATTTCAAGCAAACCGATTTCAAAAATTGGGGGTAAGAATCCAAATATTTATGGTTTTTTTATTCCCACGGCCACAAATAGTTTTTGCCATTTATAAAAACTTGCATGCTTATGTAAACGGAGCTGCTGAATTCGAATCTGACCCTCAAACATTTGAGGGTATTTTCTATATTTCAGTTTTAATGCTATAAGCTTTGAAGACAACTTCAAACGCGCCACTGCATTTTTTTTAGAGATGTGCCAGTGGTATTTGACCAGGATTTTGACTAGGTATTTTTACCGTCATTTGATCACCCAAATTTGGGGAAATTGATCAAATTCTCGGTCAAATTCTAAATATTTTTTTAAACTGCCACTTTTTGCTAAATTTTTAATGTTGTTGTCTTAATTTTGCTATTTCCTTTTACATAAAATTGGTATAGTGGGATTTATGCGTAAAAATATAGTATTTAGATGACCATAACTTAATTTATCATATGACATCACCAAGGGTTCTCTTCAAAAGTTTTTAAGAATTTGACCAAATTTGACCAGAGATTTTGACCATACCAAAATGATTTGGTCATAAGCACATTTCTAATTAAAATTGAGACAAAAATGATTTTCGCTAAGCATTTTCTAAAAATTTAGATAACCAGTGGTGCAATATTGTGCAATTCATATGGCATTACAAAAAATGGCTATAAAGTCCCTGTAGTACTTCCAAATAAGGAAATAAATAAAAAGAACATGCTACTGCTAGCATTATTTTCTTAAATAAAAAATTTGTTGTTACTGTTACCCGAAAGATTAAAATGTAAGCGTTCTTCAGTCTTACATTTATTTATAAAAGTTTAACTATGTAGTAAAACTTGAAAAAGCCTTTATTAGTTTACTAACCTTTAGTTTCAGCTGTAGAATAATGAAAACAACTAAAAGCGTTCCTAAATTCGACCCCACAGGGCCCCGTCGCCATTCCCCCTAAACACGGACAATTCCAATTTATATCCCCACTTGGCAGTATCAACCCTGGTTGGGGCTCAGGCTCCGGCAGCGACACCGTACTGGGGATCTTGTGGTCTTCCGCTGTAGCGAAAATAACCTTATCTTTCCCATATCTTTGGCAAGACGACATCTTTATACTCTTAATGGTTGTAGTTCCTACTGTCTCCTTGTAACGCCAATAAAAGGGGGCTAGCTTTGTGTATCTCAAAAGCACAAGGCTGGTTCTCGTAGCTGCCACAAAGCGTTAGACTACTACGTAGTTTTACGTACAGATTTTGGGGCACCCTAAGAATAGCTCTACGATTTTCCTTAGTGTATTTTAGCACGTCGACACTAACTGAACTAGCCACTTCGCCGAATATTTGATTAAGCGATTGTAGAACTGTTTTCTTAAAGTATGCTGCCGTTACTTCTTTATTCTTGTCGTTTAACAATCTAAAATTAAGAGTTTTAAGGTTAGGTTTGGAATTTTGGGGGTTTTCGAGGTTTTTTAGTGAATTAAGCTACTAACAAAGATATATCCAAATAATAATAAGAAGTCATGGTATGAAATACATTACATGTATTATTGCAATTCCCGTTTTCATTAAAAAATACTAGTTTTTAAAATTGGGTGAGCACTTCTTCGAAGTTGAAGTCTTCTTCTTCTTCTTATATTTGAACTTAAACTTTATAGCCTTTGAGAGGAAGGAAATTCAATAATTTAAAACTCTTTTTAAACTGCAAAGGGACATTTAATAGCTCCAAAATAAAACATAACATTGTGCAATATGAAAATTATAAGCTTTAGCAACCAGTAAAACTCATTAGTTACATTTAATTATTAAAATTGTGTATTTAGGTGACCAAGTTTTAAGTATGCGAATTTTTTAACAGAGGGAGCCACCAAGTGGGTAACTGTAATTTCTTTATAATACTAAAATTAGTTTAGTAGGGATCTTAATGATGTTTTCGCCTCTCTAATAGGTGGCAGCACCAATTCTAAAATTAAAAATAAAAAGCAATATTTAAAACTTTTAAATAGTTTTGCTAATGCTTCTTTAAGTACTTTGTAATGTAATGTATCAAAAAGTAAAAAAAAATGAGTTAAATGTAAGTTTTCTAATCTAACGCATATCATTAGCTACAATGTAATGTTAAGTGAATAAAATTAAAGTTTAAAAATAGGCATTAGTCGTATCTATCCACATAATAATTATTGTTCTTATTTAATAGGAGCATAATTAGGTATACTCTAGAATTTATCATAATTAGACAAAATAGGTACTTAACCATTGCTCAAAATGAAATTAAACATTAAAAATAATTTAAAAGTAAATTACTTACAGCAAAAGATAATATAACTACTCATAACTTAAACTTAGCGTGTTGGTCGTAATTATAATCAGCTGGTGGAATGGAAATTCTCATGTCTGTCCAAATAATAATTATTTAAAAAAGCCCTTTAAAGGCAATTTAATTTTTAAAGATATGGTTTAAATTGGGTTTAACAAAAAAACAGTTAAACATACATGAAAGATAGTTAAAAAAATGTTTTAGATAAATTGTGCCTTTGTATTAGGCCATTGTTTTTGTTCATATGTGCTGTTATACCGTGTGTTCCGCAAAAAGCGCACGAGCTCATAACGTTCTACGTATAGTTTCTACAGATTTAAAATTTTGGGAGTTGTCTAAGGAGACTTTTAGCCTCCTTTTACATTTATTTACAAAAACGTATGACTTCCGGTTGAAGCGGAAATGACATTAATTTTGTATTTTTAAATGGAACATTCTTTATATTTTGTCATTTTTAAGAACATTCTTTTAATAAAAATACAATCAGTTTTAAAAAAATTATGTATCACCAATATTAACGATTTTATAGCACTTTGAAAATGAGCTAATTTGGTCCTACAAAGAACGCTGCAATCTATGCTTCAGGACTCTGTGAATAAGATAGATAATTATGATGATATTAGGTGAATTTTAAAAAGTCTTAGAATCGTAAATATTAGTGATACATCATTTTTTTTAAAACGATTGAATTCTTATTAAATGAATGTTCCTAAAAATGTCCAAATAGATAGAGTGTTCCATTCAAAAATACAAAATTAATGTTATTTCCGCTTAAACTGGAAGTAATACATTTGTGTAAATAAATGTAAAAAGATGCTAAAAGTCTCCTTAGACAACTCCTAAAATTTCAATTCTGTAGAAACTATACGTAGAACGTTATGAGCTCGTGCGCTTTTTGCGGGACACACGGTATATCTTCGAAAACATATAAGACAGATTTTTTTAAGAACTTTCTAAGGATCCCTAGGTGTGCCCCAAAAACGTACCATGCAGTGCAGGTGGTGCGCCAATTTAGAGGCACCTTGTAAACAACATCTCATCCGAGGGTTACATTAAAATAAGAAACTTTTTTAACTACAACTTTTGTGATTTGAAAATTTATTGATTTTAGTTCAAAAAAGGCCATGTAAAAATTATGCCACATAAATTTTTAACAAAAGAAAACTACCTAAGTTTGGGGGAAAGTTTTAGCCCTTGCCTAACACTAGTCACTATAGGCAATAAAAAAACTTTCAAAGTAAGTATAGGTACAATAGATAGATACTAAAATCGGTAGGTGGGCCGATTTTTCTTGCATTATTAAAGCCGTCCATCGGATTTTAAAATGTCTGACATCCCAGTAATTAATATTAAATTCCTCGAAGCATTTTACTCGCCTAGCATTTTAAAATTCAAACTGAAATCTTCAAATGCTGCTGAAAATAATCGACTCGACAATATAATGCAAATTTCAATTTTATATTTCTAAAGACGCTTTTAATCGAGCGTTAAAGTATCTGGCCATAATCCAAGCCAAGAATATGGACGGGTATTTCAAACCCAATTATAAAATCTGAGATAAAGGAAAAGATAATTAGAGATATCCCAATATGGCCTTATCAGGAGTCGTCGTCGTTATTAATTCTTTTTAGTGTAATTTTATGGCACTCCTTTATAAGGAATATGAGACTTTCTTTTTATGATTTTCATTAAATTCCTTATACTCTTTACAAAAACAAATTACCTACCGAGGTAAGTACCTAGGTATTTTTGTTTAAAAACTAGAAAAATTAATAAAAAACTAGAATGGGTAGAAGTCGGAATCGGTAGAAGTCGAAACGCGTAGAAATTACTCTTCGCAAATGAGTAGCTTGAGTAAAATTCGAATTCGGTAGAAGTGTAATTTTATGTTCTTTAAATCAAAGCTAAATCAGTATTTTATATAATTGCTACACATTCTATCTTCGCAAGAAAACTATTGAAGGATAATAGTTTTTGTTTAACAAAACAAATTTTATTTAAAAAATCTGTAAAGAGTGCAAACTATTAACATAAAACACGAAGAATTTCATTAACGAAGTGGATAAACGTCAGTTTTGACGTTTAACATACTTATGTGAGGTTATTTGTTCTAACAGCTGCTTTTGTTTTGTTGGTTGAAATATTTTTCGCATGGCCTTCTTGACCGACTCGTGACGCAATTAGGACGAAGTTTTTTGCTACTAAAATCGTTTAATTTTTGTTTTTTTAACCTTACTGGTTAATTTTACAAAAAATAAACCAACATTTTTAATAGAAAATAAAATTTTCATTAGTTTTGCAGGGAATATTTTTTTTGTAGATTAAATAATAAGGTTTTTTTGTGGTGGGGGGTAATTGGGGGGTCAGACAAAAAAACTAACGAATACTTTTTGGTAAAGAATTAAATTGTCTATATTCTATGTCAAATTATTTTTTTTGTAAATTCAATAATAGTTGAGCTACGATTTTTTTTCATTTGGGGAGCTGAAAAGGGGGCTTTGTAGTATTCGGATTCTTATCAAAAACAATAGGGATCTTCCTCTCATAGGGATCGATTTTTCCTTAAAATTTGAATTGGATTAGAATTTTGGTTCTTAAGATAGCGTGTTTACACATACCGACCGACCGACGGACAAAAAATGAAAATCTTAAAAAGTCATAAAACGCACGAATCTGCAAAAATTTTTGCTCTACGACGAAAATTGACGATTTTAGGATTTTCTGATCGATTGCAATATACTCTTGTGAAGAGTATAAAAAGAACAATTTTGAACGATGGCAGTGTGAACTAAAAGATTTATTATTATTATTTTGAAATCACAATCATTATTCATTAGGTTTTTTAAATAAGGAACAAATGACATGGCGACTGCGAAGAGTAGAATGTATAAGATTGGACTTTTTTCCATTTAGAGATTTTTTTTTATTTTACTCATTAGTTTTCTTGTTTTGCTTATACATTTATTCTCATTTAATTGCAGAAATGACTCCATCCATTCCATAACCAAGACGCTTAAATACTTCCCATATTATAGAAATAAATTTTAATAATAATTTTCTTAATTTGTATTCGATCAATGTGCACTTTCTTCTTGAGTTCCTGATCACTGATCAGCACGTTTTATTTTAATCATCCTTGTGCGGGTTGTGCGTTAGTAATTGAATTTCAATGGTCTGGCGAGCGGGTAATTACTTGGAAATTACTTCTTTGACTGAGAAAGCATACCAAAATGCGTGTCCTCTTATTTGCGTACACCCAATTTGCGTACATACCCAATTTGCGTACCTAAATGGTCAAAAACGGAAAGGTTAGAGGTAGTGAGTTTTTTTACCTGGGTAAAGTCCAATATGCATATTTTTTTTTTTTGAATTTCAGGGTTTTAGACTGACTTTTATGAAAGCACTGGGGGACATTTTTCCACTGGGGGACATTAGGTTAGGTAGGTTAGCTTAAGTTTTGCTGCTAAAATGAAAATATAAACTCTAGCTATGCCGGTGCCTAGCAGTGCGTCCCAAATTTTGTGCATTACACTGAAGGACATATTACTAGGTGTTGTTCTCGGTGTTGTTATGTAAAAAATGTATCAACACATTATCAGAAAGTAGTTGTAGTTTAAAATTATTTGATCTTTATACTAAATAAAAGCATAAAATATTATTACTGACTTCTGCACATAAACATCTCAAATTAAATGATAATCCTTTTCTTACTACAGGTAAACGGATTAACCCTTACTTAATGACTATGTACGCGAATTGGAGAGTATTTTGGAATGTACGCATATAGGATGTACGCAAATAAGAGGGCTTCACCAAAATGGTCATATTTAATGTCACAGCCCTAATATGATTTTGTCTACTTAAGGCGCTTTTCGTACCTATCTTCTTATATAGACTTTAAGACTGTCGCTCGATTCAAACAATCTAAAACGAACATAACCTCAAAACCTGCTGAAATCCAGCATTCTTAGGGTTTGTTTATATTTTTAGTTATAAAAAGATAATTGTTGTAATTTGGATATTCTTAAAACTGTGTGGTTTTGCGAATTAATTTTTGTATATTACCTATGTAAATCAGTATACCTACTTTAAGGTAATTCCTTCTTAATAGTATTTAAGGAATGTTACAGTTTTTCATTTGATTTTAAAGCACATTGTAAAGCCTTCATGTGGCCCAATTTCATCAACAATTTTAAGAGCCCGATATCCCACCTTCTCTTATGCAAATTTGTGTACAACTTAGACCGCAGTTTTTAGAGTTATTATTAACGCAATGACTTTGAAATTTTGATAGTATTACCCTAACTTCTTTAAAAATACTTATTGTTTGGCACATTTTTATTTGGGTCCCTAGTTTAGCAAAAATAACAGTTTAAAGGTGGGTAAACCATGCCAAAAATAACAACTATTCTTTTTAAGAAATTGAGCGCTTAAAAAATATAATAATAATTATTGCAAATTTAATAAGCTTTCCAATGACACACAAGTTTTTTAAAATCCAATAAGAATTAACAAAGATATTTGAAGTCTAAATTACGTGAATATTTACATAGGAAAGGGCTCCCCCTCCGCCAGCCTCTATCGTGCAATGGAAGAAGAGTGCATCTGATTTTAAAATGTTTACTGATTTATACGTTTTTTGGACCATGCGAAAACGATAATCATACTTTAAACATTATTTTATTGATAAATATTTAGATGTTAATACGTCGAAGGTGTACCTGCAGTTCAATGTTAAGCATATTGCATAAAAACTTATTATTTCAAAATCCGATTTTTGCACATACACTCTTTTTTCATTAAACGGTAGGCCCTCTCATGCTAGCGTTCCCCGCACCGATTCGCCTCTCACCTTGGTAGTCGGAGGAGATATGAGGCTCTTAAGCTACAAAATAAATAATTTCAGTATCAAACTGTTGTAAAGAAACACCATTACTACTTGTTAGTTCGTGCTAAACAGTTTTTTGTAAAAATTGTGGACTAAATTCGTTAATTACGCAATTTATAGAATTGGTGATTTGCACTTAAAACTTAGCAACCAATAAAACATCTTTCCAATCGTGGTCCATAAACAAAATGCATTATTTACAATCTAAATAAAAAGGACCTATCGCGATCACTATTCAGTTCCAACAATTCCTATGTCGTTCCATGCCTACAAATGAGTTTCATTAAAACTTCACACTTATCAAATTTAATGCGGGCATCCGGGTTATTTATCTTTATCAAAAGGAACTGGAACTATGCTGGATTTTATCGTCATACGAGTCCATTGTCCAATATAAATAATTCAGTGTTTTTGTTTTGTTGGGTCGAGGCTACCAGTTGGGGTGGACCGAAACAAAAAGATAAATCGTTACAAATTAACATGCAATGTGAAAATAAAGTGTGTCATTGGATGATAATCAAAATTAAGATTAAATTTACCTAGGTAGTAGGAGGTACATAATTTGCATAAAAACACAATTTGGAAATTTTATGAATAACGAAAATTTGCCATACTTTAATTGTCATAAAGGGAATCTGAGACAAAAATCCAAATGCAGTTATGTTTTTCTATACTACGATGAAGCATAAAATCAATTTACAAAATGGGTTTCATTAGGATCAGTAACCAACATTTTTTTTCAGCATTATTTTTTTTATATTATTATATTTTTTCCGTCGTCGACCACTTTTTCGGTCGTTATAACGTGCGATCCACAAAATTTGACGTCGACTCTGGCTGTGAAACGTCAAAAATATGACAATCGACAATGTTTTAATAATGAAAAAAAATGAAATTTTACAAATGCATGGCAAGAGTCGACGTCAAATTTTGTGGATCGCACGATATTTGGGAAACGAAAATGACCACCGGCATCACAATGGCTCAAGTCAATCTGACGCAAATCTGACGTTTCCCAGGTGGCCAAGTATTAAGTATAACATTTGTTTCATATTATATATGCCTTCTAATTTGCCCGAGAATTTGCCTAAAAACAAATTGGCAAAATGATAATGTGTCCAATAAGAAATTAATCGAAGATCCCACCCAAGAGGTTCCAGGTTTTGATCAGCCAAGAAAGATTTGAAGTACTGTTAATCGTCTTAAGTTGTCACGGACGTTTTAATGATATGTTATACAGAGTGTTCAAAAAATGGCGCATAAACGCGATAGTACCCTCTTGGGGCATTCTCAGGGATACCAAGAAAATTGTCAAAAAATATCCATCTGTTATTCATCGAGAAAAATGTGAACAAAGTTGCATAAATTCGGCAATACACTCTAGGAAAAAACATCTAAAAATCCCATCTATGAGTCTTGATTATACTTTTGCGTAAGGTTTTATTGACGTTGTTGTTAGCTTCATTTCATAAAAATTTTGTAAAATTAAATTGATTATAAAAATGTAATTTGACCATTTAAAAGAAGAACAATTGATGAAATGGTTTAAGATAGATTGCAGCTTTGTATTAACAATATTTTTCGTTAATACGTGTTGTTGTTTTTAAGGTATATGCGTTTAAAGTTTTGCACTTTGGGGCCTCATATCTTCGAGGATGTATGAGATAGATTCTTTTGACAATTTTCTGAGGATCCCTGGTCATGCCCCAACGCGTACCAACGAGGGTGCGCCAATTCTGGGACATCCTGTATAATACCTAGTCCATTTTGTGAATATGGTAAATCTCAATACATTATAAACATATTTTAGAGAACTGTCCAAACACCAATTTTGAAGCCGGTTCTTATGAAACACAAAATCTGACTTCTAAATCATTCGATATCATATCAACCCTAAAACCAGTGTAATTTTGGTAATTTATTGTACCTTGTTATAAGCAGATGCTTTATCAGTATACAACATTGTTTATGGGCATTCCAAAAAGACCATTACTTGCACCTTTTTGAATAATTAGCAACTTTTCTCTTTTATTAAATGTTCATAAGTAGGTTACGAAAAAAATTTTGAGGAAGTGTTTTTTTTTGCGATTCATAATACTTTTTCTCTGTCTAACTTTTAGTAAACCTTTAATCTCAATTGGTATTCAAATAAAATATAAAAGTTCTGACACTAATTGGAATATGCATCATGGCTTACATATTCCCATATCTCCTAAACTCTACCGCTCGCCCGTCGTCGTAATTCAAAAAGCATACTTTGATGGAGAGCTTTTAGTATGACGTCACTAGCAGAACTCAGAAGCCAGCTCCGCATTTCAATCCTACGGAGATGATAATATTGAAGCTAGGGCGCGGCACCATGAAAGCCAAAGCGTATTCACTTTACGACCATTTTAAGGGCTGTATAAAATAGGTTTTAAAATTGCCGACATTTCCGAATACACCTACTTTAATGGTCGATGTCTGATGGGACTAGGGTAGATGTGCCCATTTTGGCATTACAAATTAAGAGGCATTCAAAAGTTGTTGCTTGCTTTATAGTAGGAAATAAGGTCACATTATTTAAACGAGTAAATAAAGACGTTTTAAATACGTGTAACGAACTATACATTTTCTACAACACCAAAATAAAACAATATAGGATTTTTTAAAATAATCAACTTTTGAAAAAAGAAAGGTTAGAAAAAACATTTTAGAAGTAGAAATTAAGTAACATGTTGTAATATTCAATAAACGTTAATGTTAAATCAAAATCCTACCACTTTGCTACACTAAATACTATCTCAAATGATAAAAATATACAAAAGCAACTGTTTTAACTTTAACGCGTTTTTCTAGTAGACTTGTTGACATCCGCAAAAACTAACCCTAACAAAATCAGCAATGGAATCAATTTTTAATAAATGGAAACATATAGGTAACTACTTAATTTTTCACTGTAACTTTAATTAGAATTCATTTTTACTTAAATGAATAAATCATACGTTTTTGACACGTAAAATAAACACATGTCACCTGTCACTTTCTGCGAGCAACGCTAATTTCGGCTCGTGGGTAAGGAGCTTCTTGCAACTTCACCCTGTGGGTAAAGTGCCATTTTACTCACGGCTTGCAAGACATAGCCCAGTTAGCAAGACATAGCTCTAAAGGATTGTTTTAGGTTTATCAAGTCGAGCGATAAGTGTCCTTTTAAAGGGGAATGTCGCAAAGCATAGAAACTGTGGTTATGTAATGTTGGTTGCCTAAAGTTAACAAAAAACAGTACTTTTTAGTCATTGCTCAGTGGGTTTATAAGAGTTAATTTTAATTAAAAATTGTTCTCTTCTGCAACATAAATAAACAAAGCATAAGTTGTAATATTCTAAAGGTCTATCAATAATTACGTGTAAATACAGAATTTTGGCAATTTAAAAGCACTATTTTTTTGCATTTTAAATTGCCAAAATGATGGATCTTTAGAATATTTCAACTTGTGCTTTGTTTATTTAGGTTGCTGGTAAGCACAATTTTTATTTAAAATTAAATCTTATAAACCCATTGAACAATGACCAGAAAGTGCTCGTTTTGGTTGATATTTGGCAACCATTCCCCATTAAAGGTGAAAGTAAAAAATAGAATTTTATTCGGACCTTCAAAGAATGCATCAACTAATAAAACATGAGTCAGCCTTAGAAATTTTTTGCCAAATTTGAAAATCTTGTTCACTTATTTCATATACAGACCAAATAGGTAAAAATTTTGAAAAATATTGGCCAGTATAGGCGCATTTCCCCTAGATTTAACACATAAAATAGATGTGCCGCTTTTGTATAATAGCTTAAAAGGATGCCATTAACATGTTATTTCCTTCATGACCACCGCATGTAATAAAATGGCAAGGTGCACCTATTTTCCTACCACAATATCCGTTGTAAAATTACTTTTGATTTTATTGTACCTACTGCGCCAGTTGATAAACATTGTAAAATTCATGAATTTAATCTTCGTTGAAACCAATTTGTCCGTAGGGAAAATTGAGCCGAATAAATGTGTGTTGTTAAGGTTTGGACATTGATAGTTACACAAAACGTAGTAAATAGGAACATAATGTAATACACAACGTCAACAACGTCACAGATCCACATTAAACTGTCTGTGAAGTAGAATTATGATTCTGTCAGATTTAGCCACTTTTTTAGAAAAATATTTTGTGAAAATAAAAGGCTTTCTTAGGGAACTCTTGGTATAAAAATGTGCTATAATGTCTTAAATTCAATATTTCAAGTTTAGTTTATTGTAAAATTCTATAATATACAGTTTATGTGTTAATGTTGTGCACCCTCCAAGATGTGAATTTTAAATGCAAATTGCTTGAGAACGCAACCATATCATGAGGTCTGGTAAGTATCATTGTAAAATTAACATTTTTTTCTATTACCTCGAACAAACCCCTTAATATGGTTGCTTTCTTAAGCAATTTGCGTTTAAAGCTGACATCTTGGTGGGTGATAATCATTATCAGATTAATAAGGAATTTTTATACTCCTCGCAGACAAAGTCAAAAACGAGGAGTATATTGTGATTGTTTTGAAAATTCTAAAATCGTCAAAAATCGTCGTAGAGCAAAAATTCTTGCAGATTCGTGCGTTTCATCGAATTTTGAACAACTTTCAAAAAATCCGTCCGTCCGTCCGTCCGTCCGTCCGTCTGTCCGTCCGTCTGTCACGTTTTTTGTAGACACTCTAACTTGAGTACCAAAGATCCCATCAAGTTCAAATTTTCAGGAAAAATCGTTCTCATTAAAATCTAGATCCCTATTGTTTTTGAAAGAAATCGGAAAATAATAAGGGGGGCTGCGGCACCCCCCAAGTGAGAAAAAATTCATATTTCAGTTATCATAAAAATTACAGAATTTTTTTTCTGGTAACTTTAAAGCCCTTTTAATTCTCTACTAAAAGTATATTTAAGTTTTTTTTGTCCGGCCCCACATAAGCCCCCCAATTTAAAAAAAACCGTATCTTCGTTATTTTTCAATTTACAAAAAAAACTTAGGTCATAAAAATGAAAGGAAATTAAATTTTGTATTAAAAAATATTTTTTGTTTCTTTTTTGGAAAGTTTTTAAGACAAAAAAGGTCAAAAAAAAGGTTTTTAGTAATAAAAATGCTCTAAGTCACTAAGTCTAGGTTCGGTCAAGGTGGCTTTGCAAAAAAAATTGAAACAAAAACATCCTTCCAAAGCCAAATTAAATCCTAAACGTCAGTGTTACAATTGATACCTAGTTATGCTTTTCGCAAATAAATATTTTTTCTATAGAAGAGTTAATAGTTTAACCTCTTCGCAGAGTTTTTTTATGATATTAAAAAATTATTGTTTTTTTTTAATTTTATTATTCTCTGATTACCTACTGCGAGGAGTATCCTATTAAATGTCGACATTTTATAATAAAACCTAACCCACTCAATGATCTAACCCGCTAACTAGTTTAATTCTTGCGGTAGATTCTCGGGTAATTTTAAATTAAAATATCGTAAATAAGATATAAAAAAACATTTTTACACCAATGGGACCAAATGAACTTCTTTTTCTTTAAATAATGTTATAAAAAGACCAATGTTAGAAACACAGAATAGGAAAAAAATTACCATTTTCTTTAGTTCGTAATGTTGGTTGCCTAAAAAAATTTCACAGATAGTATTTTAATGCACTTCTGTGAACTGTGACGTAGGAGTTGGACTGTGTCTATGCACCATATGTATATTTTCAATGTTTTCTGCTAAGAAAATAGGTCATGTGATGAGAATCCATATCCATCCCTCTTTAATGATTATTTGGCTAAAGTTCCCAAATCAAAGCGAACCTTCATAATCCTACTTAAAAACTTTATGACAACTGAAAAGGGATAGGATCTATACAATAATTAATTTACCAAAGTCCTAATTGTAAAATGCCGTAATCTCTTCTGTCACTTCTAATGTCTATCAGATGGGTTTCTTAATGAATTCTTAAACCTTTTGGACCCTCTTTAGGGTGAACTTGTTCTTTAATAAGATACGGCCGACTTACCATAATCTAACTGTCACTGCAATTTCTCAAATCGTCTCAAATTGTCGATAATCGTCTTATTGGAGCCAGAAAGTTATTCGTTAATTAATGAATGGGAATTGATTACAATTTAATAATGATTGTTTTCGTAATTGAACAATTTTAGGACCAGATGTCATGCTTTATTAATTGGACAAAAATTTATATGAACTTTTTTTTTTAATCGAGGAATCACCCTCTGATAGCCCAATCATTCTAATAATGCCCCCAGAAAAAAATCCCAACCAAGATCTGCTTATGCAGGATTGTAAGCACTATCCCCAGGAACATAAAAGTGAATAATTCCCACAAAATTTTCGTGTCGTTTAGCCCCCATTTTGCATAGAAGTTGAGGAGTTAGTTTTTTGTTAATACCTAAACTATTCGACACTTTTGAAAAAAGTTTTAAAAATTTTTAGGAACATTATTTTAATAAGAATACAATCATTTTTAAAAAAATAATAAATCACCAATATGAACGATTTTATAGCACTTTGAAAATGTGCTAATTTGGTCCTACAGAGAACGCTGCAATCTATGCTTCGGGACTCTATGACTAAGATAGACGATTATGATGAAATAAGGTGATTTTCAAGGAACTATAGAATCGTTTATCTTAGTGATACATTATTCTTTTAAAAATGATTGTATTCTTATTAAAATAATGTTCCTAAAAATTTTTAGAACGTTTTTCAAAAGTGTCGAATAGTTTAGGTATTAACAAAAAACTAACTCCTCACTTCTATGCAAAATGGGGGCTAAACGTCACGGAAATTTTGTGGGTATTTTTCAATTTTAAATTCCTGGGGATAGTGCCTACAATCCTGCACATGCAGATCTTGGGATTTTTTTCTAGGGAACATACAAATTTTAAATAGAATGATTGGGCTAGACATTTGGAAACCCTATATAACTCAAGTGACCCTTTAGGTATCTCGTACAGAATATTATCAAGGGGAACTTTGACATGTATTAAAATAAAAATTACAATTCTACATTCAATTTCAATGAAGGATTATTTTTATAAATAATAAAACCTTTTCTACGTCAGTACCAGAAAGACAGCTTAACTGTAAGGGTTCCTTTGCAATGCGTCTGAATTTGTTAAGATTTTTTGAATGCCAACAAGATATTGGACAAACAAAACACTAATTGAATACCAGACCATCAGAGCATGAAATAAAGTACGCTTGCTTTATGTTCACATAAAAACATAATGCTTTTCAAATTTTGTTTACTCTACTGATTTGAATTTAAGTGTTTTTTGTCCGTGGATAAAAATAAATACTCTTGGGTGTCGAATTTCTTAGTAAAAATGTTTTTGTTGGGTAAAAAGGAAACATTTTGTCACGAGACAATGAATATTTATTTTTAAGGCTAGAGATTCAAATTCACAGTTTCGATGCTCTGTGCACCTAGAAGCTCGTATAAATCATCTTCGTTGAGCTCCCGTCAATTCTACTAAATAGCACAACTACATGAGGGCCTCATCGTATACTAAAAGTAAATGTAGTTTTCAAAACTACAAAAATAGGGCAATAAACGTATTATGGTGTCATTTTAATCGGTTATTTCTTTGTATCGAAAATCTGACTTCAAAAATCAGTATACTATTTTTGTTTTTTTTTTTCGACTACGAATACATTTTTTGGTTGCTAAACCATACGTTATCATGGTTTTTTTAAGCGTGTAAATGATTTATATTATTACATTTTTCCCTAATATGTGCTCGTTCAACGATTGCAATGTAGAAAGAAAATCACCAGATGTACTATTTTGCAATATTTTTATTATTTCTTGCACTCAGTAGGTACTACTTCTATGTATCATAAATATTATCCTAAATATTTTTAATCATAATCATTGATGATTACTCCGTATTTTTACATATTTTGTTGAAATTTAGAAAATATCTGACATTCAGGGAGTTGACTTTTACGAACTTTCGAGTGCACAGAACATTCCATTTATAAATTTGCATCTATAGCCTTAAAAGGGGCTTCTTTTACGGACTTTTGAGTGCAAAAACACCAATTTATGTACTTGAATCTATAACTTTAAACATATTTGGAGGCTTCATATGTATTTGCTCTTTGCTCGTTGACAGAAGTGACAGAAGTTCCGTAAATTTGGCGTTTGTCCAAAGCAACTCTCGGTAAATTCCTAGCCTTAAAAACTATTTTGGCTTAGATTTTTTAAACTTTGTTTTGAAAACGTTAAGTTAAAACCTAAGGTAAACAAGATTAAAAAAAAAAAAATTTCCTTGAGACAAGAAGCCGTTTTCCACACAATATGAATCCTATAAATAATAAACATCACTTAATAAAAAACCACGCAGACTGCGTTGCGATACCGGAAAAAACTTCACAATGTGGTTGCCAACAAAACAAGGTGGTGCTCATAAAAAATATAATAAATACGTGCGAGCTTCGTGTACGTTATCATTTAAAATTAAAGTGAAAACATTCATTACACGTTCATTCTAGCGAGGCCGAAATGTCAGGCATACTTTACGTGTTCTGCGTCTTATTTTCTAAGATCAGCGAATCAACCTTTCGTGACACAGCGATGGAATTAAGGATGGAACACAATTTTGCTGCAAGAAAAGTTTAACTCAGTACAATGGCAAAAAATAGAATAAAATTATAAAGTACAAAAAAACACAATTATGCGGCGAAATACTAACAAAATCAGGTCTTTTACCTTTATGCCTTTACTTTATTGTAATCTCCCCTCTATAACTTTTAAGAGAGGATCTAGGATAAATAATCCTTTTTGTAATTTTTACAATAGGTCTTTTTTTTTACAAAAACAAGGGTTTTTACTTTTTATAGAGAATCTAAACCAGAAATTGCATACAACAAAAGTACGGGTATCTAAAAAAGATGAATGATGAGATAAATAAAACCATTGATGCAGGAAGCAGTGAATTTGAAGCACTTAAGCATCGTCGTTAGGAAGCAGATAAAAATCCAAATCAATCTAAGTTACGAACGATAAACTAAAAACTATCTCAACTTTTTTCAGGAAAAATTTAAGTTAATAATTGTGAATTGATTCAAGGTAGTTTTGGTAGAATAGTTATTGTCGTTTTTACCTACTCTAATTAGCAAAAATGCTTCACCAATTTTTGGAAAATAAGCTTTAAATAAAATAATTATTTACTATACTTAAGAATTACCAAAAATGTGTGTGGATCAATTTATTAAAAGAACGGCTATTTAATAAAAAGAAACATAATACTAGAATATCATATTGATAAACAATTCAATCTATTTGCAAGAATAAGAACAGAACCTATAATAACTCAATTACCGACCAAAGAAAAAACTTGTATCACTTTATACTGTTGCAAAAAAAACAATACAAATAATTTATAGGAAGAGAAAACCTTGCCTTTAAAAAGTAGATAATTCGTATTATTAAAACATGACGATTGCAGATGTAATAAACCAATCCTAATTGCAAATTGTGAACGCTCCGGCATTCAATTTAAAAGTGCAAAATACCAAAAAGACAAAGGATTAGCTTCGGTGGTACTTAGAGTAATCATCAGTAGCATTGTCCTAAAAATCTAACATAAAAGATTACTTTGTAAATTTTTTAAATTGATCAAGACTTAAGTTCGGTATAGAATGGTCGAATATACGATCTAAGTCAATCTAAAAGGGAACTGCAAATCAGCACTTTGTGGTCATTGCTAAGTGGGTTTATAAAAGTTAATTTTAATTAAAAATTGTACTTACCAGCAACATAAATAAACAAAGCACAAGTTAACATATTCTAAAAGACCATCAATATGCAATTAAACACAGAATTTTGGCAATTTAAAATGCAAAAAAATAGTGTTTCTAAATTGCCAAAATTCTGTATTTAAACGCTTATTGATTGGTCTTTAGAATATGTCAACTTGTGCTTTGTTTATTTATGTTGCTGGTAAGCACACATTTTAATTAAAATTAACTATCATAAACCCATTAAGCAATGACAAAAAAATGCTGTTTTTTGTTGATTTTAGGGAACCAACATTACATAACCACAGTTTCTATGCTTCGCCACATTCCCCATTAAGGGTATGCGCCCACCAAACCTAAAGTGATTGACAGCTGTTTCATCCTATTGAGGCTCATCAAAATCACTTATCAGGGTATTGTCGATGCATAAACGCAACCGTGTATATTTCAGCAAGTCTCAAAGAAAGGACAAGTGCAGTTACTGCCATCTACCGAGATAGACAGCAAAGACAGTCATTATATAAAGAATCATAGAATAGTATCCTATAGAACAATTTTGGACGAGTGCGCATTCAAATTTCGTGCGACTACATTAAACCTTCTCTTTGGATCTATAATTGTCGCCAACCCTTAACAAATTCCCCAACTTTTAGTTTTATAAGGCATGCCAACCTTTAAAAATTCTGGTTTTATCAGGCATACCAACCGCTTAAAAATTCCCAGATATGTCACCGACTTTTGCTTTTGAGTTATTTATAGCGACAATAATTGGTTATTTTAAATAATTTTGACAAAATATAACTTCTATAAACGGAAGTAACACTTTTTTTTTTAATTATCACCTAACATTATCAGTTTTAAAATTCGCGCCAACAATCGTAGATGAAAATGTCGGATCGAAAATTGGGACAAACGGTCAGATTAAAGGTCACTTGAATATACTCAGGTATGGCCAACTTTGACACTTATGACAGTTAGATCAAATTGCATGACTTACTAGATTAAAAAGACAATGCTTTTTCAAGAATTATGATTACAGTTTTTGTTTTTCTTTTAATTTGGATTTTAAGATTCCGAAGTGGTAAAAGAAGTCCATTGTATGTTTTATTTAAGTTAGTAAAAATGTTCATAGGAATATTTTCTATTGTTGGCTAACAATACTGCGGCCTGCTTGTTAATACTTTGTAGGAAAACTTCAGCCGCCCACTATTAAGGCTGATATTGATCTTCCTCGAAAACATACCTAAAGTCTAAGTACAGATATTTAATTTCTTTTTCTCGGGTGTCAGACTAAAATCCAAGATCTATCATTCTCTGCCTCAGTAGGGGTGGAAGATTACAACTTTCATGGAAACGTCAAAGAAACAAGTTGTATTAATTACAAAAGAGCATGGATATCTAATTGATGGATCACGCTTCGATTGCATCTTTTAGAAATAATTGCATAGCATGGTAGGCTTTCTCGGAAATGAGTGAGATAGGTACCAATTTGGTAAGTATACTAACATGCAAGCAAGGGGATTTTTTAAGTAGAAACCTGTAATTTACTTTGTCAATATACAATAGTCAATACATGTTTTGTAACGGATGTTCAATTAGTTCTTTAGTTGTTAAAGGACATTCGACATTAGCGGTGGGTCTCACAAAGTTGGATTTGTAAAATAGCCCAATCATTCTAATAATGCCCCAAGAAAAAAATCCCAACCAAGATCTGCTTATGCAGGTTTGTAAGCACTATCCCCAGGAACATTAAAGTGAAAAATTCCTACAAAATTTTCGTGACGTTAAGCCCCCATCTTGCATAGAAGTGAGGAGTTTTTTGTTAATACCTAAACTATTTGGCACTTTTACAAAAAGTTTTAGACATTTTTAGGAACATTATTTTAATAAGAATACAATCATTTTTAAAAAAATAATAAATCACCAATATGAACGATTTTATAGCACTTTGAAAATGTGCTAATTTGGTCCTACAGGGAACGCTGCAATCTATGCTTCAAGACTCTATGACTAAGATAGACGATTATGATGAAATAAGGTGATTTTCAAAGAGCTATAGAATCGTTAATATTGGTGATTTATTATTTTTTTAAAAATGATTGTATTCTTATTAAAATAATGTTCCTAAAAATTTTCAAAACTTTTTGTAAAAGTGCCGAATAGTTTAGGTATTAACAAAAAACTAACTCCTCACTTCTATGCAAGATGGGGGCTAAACGTCACGGAAATTCTGTGGGAATTTTTCACTTTTATATGTATTCCTGGGGGTAGTGGCTACAAACCTACATAAGCAGATCTTGGTTGGGATTTTTTTCTAAGGAACCTACAAATTTTAATTAGAATAATTGGGCTTAAACAAAATATTAGATAAAATACTTACGTAAGAATAGCATTTATTTAATGTAGATGTTACAGTCATATATAAGTTTCGTTGCTAACGAAAATTTCTCCAAAATCATCACCGCCCAAATCATCTACCACTCTAAATAATTAAAGAAACCTGTCGATAAAATTGACATTCACTAAAATAAACTGATCTTCAAGCTAAAGAAAATAAATCTTTGAAATATGGCCCTTTACTCAGAAAAAGAATAACAAAACCATCAAACATCTATTTGGAAATTCAAGAAATTGTAATTTAAAACAACAATTCATTCAGTCAGGTAGAACTGTTATTTATTTATTTTTGTTAAAGTTTTAAAGTATAGGGGTAGGATTTCTAAAAGTTCATTTCTAGGTAACTTCGAAACATGTTTCAGTATTCATGACTTAAATTTATTTTGCCAAAACTTTAACGGGGAATGTCGCAAAGCATAGAAACGGTGGTTATGTAATGATGGTTGCCTAAAATCAACAAATAACAGCACTTTCTGGTCATTGCTCAGTGAGTTTATAAGAGTTAATTTTAATTCAAACTTGTGCTTACCAGCAACATTAATAAAAAAAGCACAAGTTAACTATTTTGAAGGTTCATCAATAAGCGTTTAAATACAGAATTTTGGCAATTTAGAATCACTATTTTTTTGCATTTTAAATTGCCAAAATTCTGTATTTAAGCACTTATTGATGGACTGATAGAATATGTCAACTTGTGCTTTGTTAATTTATGTTGCTGGTAAGAACAAGTTTTAATTAAAATTAACCACAATAAACCCACTGAGCAATGACCAGAAAGTGCTGCTTTTTGTTGATTTTATTCAACCAACGTTACATAACTACAGTTTCTATGCTTCACGAAATTCCCTGTTAGGACAAATAAAAAAGTTCTTTAAGAGCACTGAGCAATATACGTATGAATGTGAAATTAGAAAATAATTGCCCACATGCTGTCGTCTGTCGAATTAAGTGTCAAACTTAATTCTCTATTGAAAATTCCAACAAGAGAAATGTCACATTTTTTGGCAGACAAAAAGTGATTCGTAGCAAGGCATACTTCATTTTATGAGGCCGGCGAACTTTCATGTTTATTTTTTTGGATCCTGGAGGCCTTATTTTCTAGAAGGTTCATTTTTGTGACGTCACAAATATTAGTTTGGCTACTCGCTAACGGTATCACTTTAGTCAGCAATAAAAGTGAATAAGCATAAGACATAACGGACGAATTTAGGTATGTTTCCGATAGACCTAAGCAGCGTCAAAGAAATATAATAAAAAATAATTTGCACTAGTAAAAGCGCCATCTGGCTTGGCCGTCTTTGTTGGCTCTGATGCCCAGGCAAGAAGGACGAGGAAGAATTTCCTTTGAATATTTATTATGCTCTTACCACTTGACAAGAATAGAATACCCACCTTGACACTCAGTCTGCTGCATAAAGCCCTTGGCTCTTTCCTTCCACTTATTCTGACGTTATTTATGAAAAAGATCCATGTCTACTTTCAGGGTGCGTACCCTGAAATTCTATAGGGTCATTTAAATTAATGTTTTGTGAGCTTACTGACCTGAATTAAATTATGGAAGTGACAATCATTTTTGCAAGGTATAATCTTACCTGATGTACAGCAACTTTTCTTTGAAATAATTATAATGTTTTCTTGGATAGAAAGTAATGGAGAGTTTATACAACTTCTTTACCTCAACTTCTTTCTTCTTTACCTCATAGTCTTCTAAGAAAAATATGTGTGAATTCCATTTGGCGTTTAAACAGAAAGTCTTTACCTCTCATAGTTTTTACTTCAAATATTTTATCTTTTATGGTTAGGTTACAGATTAAAAGATAAGATTTCTTTTCGATAACATTTGAACTACGCAATTAACATTTAAACTATGAATTTTACATTTAAACTACCTCGGTTAACAAATCATGTTATCCTAACCTTAAAAATGTCAAAATAAACAAACTGTGTAATTCTGTTATAAGTTTTTAAAATAATAATGAGTGAAATAGATATAAACGAAGAATTCCTTTTAGACCTAGTACAAAGTAGGCCAATTTTAGACAATAAATTATGCGAGAAGTAAAAACATATTACTAAAAAGGTTATGTATCTTGTTCAAACTTAGAGGTAAATGGTAGAGTTGTATAAACCATAATTTTTAATTGGGAGAACTCGGAGGTAAAGACTATGAGGTAAAGGGGAAAGAAGTTGGGGTAAAGACGCTGTATAAACTCTCCATAATAATAGTTTGTGTATTTTTTCTCTCTTGTAAAAAAACAGTTTATAAATTGCACAAATTTGTTAAGTGGAAGTGAAGTTACGTACTAGTAAATGGAAATTTACGTTCTACAGGGAGTTCAAAAAATGACGCAGAAACGCGATGGTACGATGTTGGGGCATGTCTAGGGAGCCCCAAAAAATTGTTAAAAAAAATCTCTAATACCCTCGGAGATATTTTGCCCCAAAGTGCGAAACTTTAAACGCTAATATCTTGAATGTAACAGCACATATTAACGAAAAAAAATGGTTTAATACAAAGCTGTAGTCTATGTTAAACCATTCCACCATTTGTTTATTTTTCGAATGGTCGAATTACATTTTTATAACAAATTTAATTTCACAAAATTTTCATGAAATGAAGCTGACAACAACGTCAATAAAATCTAATGCAAAAGTGTATGATAAGACTCATAGATGGGATTTTTAGATGTATTTTCCTAGACTGTGTTGTTGAATTTATGCAACTTTGTTCGCATTTTTCTCGATGAATATAACAGATGGATTTTTTTTTACAATTTTCTAGGGATCCCTGAGAATGCCCCAAGAGCGTACCATCACGTTTATGCTCCATTTTTTGGACACCCTGTATCAATAGCTTTTTATAGAAATACATTTTTGCAATTACTTTTGGGTTGGAACGATCTATTAATTCTGGTAGTAATACCTAAAGTACATACATAAAATTTAATAGATCCTGAAAGTTTTTAACACAGTGTTCTTACTTGATTTAAAAAAAATAGGCAATAAAATGGCGGTTTTTTTTTGTTCAATATTGATGTTCTTAAATCTTCTTAAAAAAAGTGAAAACTAAAAAATCTCCAATCGAAATAAAAATTAAATTTCTAGAAAAGAAATTGTGGGTGATGCTTCAATACTTGTGTGGTATGTATTATTTCTTGTTGAAACAAAAATGTTTTCGTTGTAAAGACGTAGGAGCACTTTATTTTAAAAAGTGAACATTTAAACATTAAGTACAGGGGAAAGTGTTTCGTAACTATCATGAATTAATTCTAGAGATAAACGCAAATGGAAAAAAATTGTTAAAGATAATTTAAAAACACTTTAACTTTACATCTGCATCGTTAAAGACTTAAAATAACAATAAAGTAGGTACAAAGCAATAAATATTGATGTAATCAACAATTCTTTGTAAACTACATATTCAGCAATAATCATTAAAAAAATGAACTATTATTACATTGTTATAACCCTAATACAATGTATTAGTAGGTGTATGCAGATTAGATACAGTTGCAACCAATAAAAGACAAACTAAAAAGAAATTGGAGCCTTGATTGATTATTTTCTTCTCTTTTTGAATTAACCAAAATTTGAGGTATTCGTGGCCAAAAATAACATATGGAGCACTGCTGTCGCCGTTCCCCGCCCCCCCCAACTAGCGACATATATCGGCACAATTAAATACTAAGCAACTTCTTCAAAATTTAAAAAGAAATTATTAGAGATATACCGATAGATGCGCCTACCATGAAGCCCTCTTATTTGCGTACATCCAATATGTGTAAATTCTAAAATACTCTCCAATTCGCGTACATAGTCATTAAGTAAGAGTTAATCCGTTTACCTGCAGTAAGAAAAGGATTATCATTTAATTTGAGATGTTTATGTGCAGAAGTCAGTAATAATATTTTATGCTTTTATTTAGTATAATGATCAAATACAACTACTTTCTGATAATGTGTTGATACATTTTTTACATAACAACACCGAGAACAACACCTAGTAATATGTCCTTCAATGTAATGCACACAATTTTGGACGCACTGCTAGGCACCGACATAGCTAGAGTTTATATTTTCATTTTAGCAGCAAAACTTAACCTAACCTACCTAACCTAATGTCCCCCAGTGCTTTCATAAAAGTCAGTCTAGAACCCTGAAATTCAAATATAAATATGCATATTGGACTTTACCCAGGTAAAAAAACTCACTACCTCTAATCTTTCCGTTTTTGACCATTTAGGAACACAAATTGGGTATGTACGCAAATTGGGTGTACGCAAATAAGAGGACACGGCCTACCATACCTTAGTTTAAGTTCTTTAATGCTCCACATCGAAAATTAATAATTTTAATTCTTAATTTTTTGACTTCAATTGTATTCGTTTGCCTTGTTTAAAAATATACTCAATTTTCATGGATAGTTGGTTAAAAAAAAAGGCAAATAATAGCATCTATTTCAGTAATGTGTATGTTTGCTGCAATATTAAATGGTAATTTGAGAGTCTATATGCATGTAACGAATACAAAATACAAACCCATATGATAGTGGCAAACAGGCTTTCTGGTTAACTCATTTTTAGTTTAACTTTTAACCACTGCAGTCGGCATAACTTACAGTTTTTTTAAAGGTGTTAAATTCTAATTTTTAACCATGAACGCAGAATACTGCACATGCACATACATGAACGAGATGGAAAATTAGACCATATGGGTCAGTTTACATTTCAAAGTGGAGTTATAAACTTTCCATTTATTTGTTTCTTTGGTAAAGGAAACTGTTCTATAAAGAATTTAAACTTGTCTTTACGTTTTGTGAAAGTGAAAAACCCAATAAAGTGTGCTTAACAAAAATGTGAAAATTGCAAAAGGCCATTGCCTCTATGTATCTTAAAAATATTGGGACTTTATTCATAATCTTCTAAATTTTGAGTTGGCAGGCTTGAATTTTGACACTTATAGTCTCTGATTACCAAACAATGGCAGCCTCACTTTTTGCAACTGTTTGACCTCTCTCTTGCTTCATACAGATCTTTTAAATGTGTGGTGTGTACCTACAAAATTTGATAAAACGCCAGAATTTTTAAAAATGTCTACCTAATTAGCGATAATTTCTAAAGATTTAAAATTTTAAAATTACTTGTCATCCGTTTTTAGATGAGGTATTGAGGAAGAAAATAATTACCTACTGATGTTTACAAAAACATGCAGGCACTTAAAATTTTATGCATTGCCGACAGCAAATGACCTCAAATATAGGCACAACAACCAACAGACAAAAGTTGTAATTTGTAGTGATAAAAACTAAGTACTTTCAAGTTTCAACAACCATTATCATCATTTGAAAAACATGTTGGGTGGTTCAATGAACGAATGAAATAAAAGCAAATAAACGTACGGTTTCCTTCGAAAACATGACAATTCATAAAGTTGGCCTGGCTCGGATAGGTATGTCATGTCAAGGAAGTTTTATAACATGAAGTGACGATAATTTAATAATGGACAAATAGACAGAAATTTAGATAAAAACTCTTCACTTGTATTGGTGCTTTACGTTAATGACTCATACATATAAAGGAATTAATTTTAATTTAACCAGTAAGTGTGTTAATATAGGCGATTATTAAACGAGCGGTTTTTACAAGCGAACGATCAGCGAGCTTGTTAATAAGTGAGTTTATTAATCGCCGTTTAACATACGAACTGGTTACAATGCTTTTTCGCACATCGTATATCATTATAAAATAAAACAGTTATTTCACCAACTAACAGAAACAACACGTTGGCCATTCAAATTTATTAAAATTAAAGAAGAAGAAGAGCTGTTACCGAACTTTTATTAATTGTGAATAGAAAATGAATCCTATTTCCTTAAAATTTGGTAAAAGTATCTGCTTCTCATTTTTTCCAACGGTAAATATTTACTTTCTTTTGGTTTTTGTTGGCTGAACCGTAATTAAAGCTACTTTAACATTTGTAATGTAGAAACATAGATAGTAATTTTAAACATAGAAGAGCGGTACTATGGGCTCATATCCATGCATTAATGGGGGACATTAATCAACGATTTGAAGTGCGTTAATGAATTTCTTTAATAAACGATGTGCGAAGTCCGTGTTTATACCAAAATGCGGACTATTCACATCTATGGAAATTACTTTGTAACTAAGTCATAATGTATTTTCCGAGGTATTTTCTTACCTTGGTATCTAAAAATGTTAAAGAAGATTCCGGAAATTAGATAATTAACCAATTAAGCGTTTTCTAAAATTTAAAATAGGTACCTTCTACAATTACAAATTTGTGATGCTGACGCTTTTAGTAATGACAAAATTACAACTACTCGAAAGTAATTTTGTTATTATATTTTGTATATTACCTATTTAAGTATCTTAATAGCTCCATTAATAGGTTTTAATGACAATGTCGTATATTATAGAGAAGGAAAATTGCTACTTCTTCTTAATATGGAAATTATTTTATGATGTATTATTATACTCTTCGCAAGACTTGGTCCGAAGAGTATATTGCAATCGATACGAAAATCCTAAAATCGTCAGTTTTCGTCGTAGAGCAAAAATTTTTGCAGATTCGTGCGTTTCATGACTTTTTAAGATTTTCATTTTTTGTCCGTCCGTCGGTCGGTCGGTCGGTCGGTCGGTCGGTCGGTCGGTGTGTATGTATGTCACGTTTCTTGTAAACACGCTATCTTAAGAACCAAAATTCCAATGCAATTCAAATTTTAAGGAAAAATCGATCTCTATAAGAGGAAGATCCCTATTGTTTTTGATAAGAATCCGAATACTACAAAGCCCCCTTTTCAGCCCCCCAAATGAAAAAAAAATCGTAGCTCAACTATTATTGAATTTACAAAAAAAATTATTTGACATAGAATATAGACAATTTAATTCTTTACCAAAAAGTATTCGTTAGTTTTTTTGACTGACCCCCCAATTACCCCCCACCACAAAAAAACCTCCTATCTCCGTTATTATTCAATCTACAAAAAAAATATTCCCTGCAAAATTAATGAAAATTTTATTTTCTATTAAAAATGTTGGTTTATTTTTTGTAAAGTTAACCAGCAAGGTTAAAAAAACAAAAAATAAACGATTTCAGTAGCAAAAAACTTCTAAGTCCTAATTGCGTCACGAGTCGGTCAAGAAGGCCATGCGAATAATATTTCAACCAACAAAACAAAAGCAGCTGTGAGAACAAATAACCTCACATATGTATGTTAAACGTCAAAACTGACGTTTATCCACTTCGTTAATGAAATTCTTCGTGTTTTCTGTTAATAGTTTGCACTCTTCGCAGATTTTTTTAAATAAAATTTGTTTTATTAAACAAAAACTATTATCCTTCAATAGTTTTCTTGCGAAGAGTATGCTATAGAATGTGTAGCAATTATATAAAATACTGATTTAGCTTTGATTTAAAGAATATAAAATTACACTTCTACCGAATCCGAATTCTACTTAAGCTACTCATTTGCGAAGAGTAATTTCTACGCGTTTCGACTTCTACCGATTCCGACTTCTACCCATTCTAGTTTATGTAGCAAATTATGTTCAAGCTATTAAATATCCAAACATGTTTAGCTAGTACCCATCTTCTCTCCTAGAAAAGTTTACTACAAAATAAAATGCAATAAATTAATGATAATTTTAAGAATCCTAATTGAATTTTGTTTTAATGTTTAAATTTTTACAACAAAACATGAAAAATTTACCACATAACTTTTGAGGTATATTTAAACAATTCATGTAAAAACTAGACTACAAATTCCACGAATAATAATCGACCTACACAGCTGTTCGACAAAAAGTAGTAAAAACATTTTTAAATAGTATTTTATAATTCCATCTGACGCACATAACACAAAGGATGGCTCGAGTAAAATATTTCAATAAAAAAAAATAATTGGGTATAATTCAAAAATAATTTATAGCATTACTAACAGAATTTGAACAAAAAAAAAGTGGAAAGTGGATGTATTATTTGTTCCGGTTTTATGACAAATATTAAACTCGGCAATAAAGGAACAGACCTTTAATGTCGAGGGTTGGAAGTAAAAACGTCGTAAACAACAATTTTAGTAAAATGGACAACAACAACTGTGGTAAATTACAGAAAAAACTACAAAGAACACGTATATTCTTTACCATACAGTTTTGCATTGGATTCTATTGGCATTGTTGTCAGTTTCATTAACAAATGTTAAAAAATGTAATACATTTTTTCATTTGTATGTTAAATAGGGATTTACGCCAAAATTAATAGCATTTTAGTGCGAATTATACTGAAAATTACCCCTTGGCAACAGCGTGAGTTGAAATATCATGTTGGGAAACACTGACAACGAAATAAAATACCTGAATAGAAGTCAAAATTATGATTTTTTGTTAATTTTGTCAAAAATTGTTTTTTGGTTAGTCGTATTAAGTGTTCAAATAAAATTAACATTATTTTGTTGGGTAAATATTATTTATAAATGAAATAATCGTGAGGAATAGCTCTCGTGCTCTTGATAAATTTTCGAATTTAAGACCTTGTGCTTGTTGAATACGCAATGTCCCTTAAAAGTAAGGGTGTTTTCTTTTAATTAGACAACACCCTTACTATGCAACAAGCACTCGTTGATTTTATAATCGAAAATTCATAGAACACTCGTACTATTACTACTGATTATAATATGTAATTTTACCATTTAAAAAATAAATAAATGGCCAAATAGTTTTTTCTACTTCCATCTTTAAAATGACACTTATCGCACGACTTGATTAAACCTAAAACAACCATTTAGCTATGTCTTGCATCGTGGGTAAAGTTGCAACAAGCTCTTTACCCACGGGCCGAAGTTAGCGACAGCGTTACTCGCAGAAAATGACAGATAACATTTTTGTATTTATTTTAGCTGTCAAAACCGTTTAATTTGGTGTCTTCTTTAAATAAAAATGAATTTTAATTAAAGTTACATACAGAGACAAATTGAGTTTATGTTTACATTTCTTAAAAATGAAAGCCATTGCAACAAGTTTGTTAGAAAAACGCGTTGAAAGTAAAACCGTAAAGGCCGATTTATACCACGTAACTTTCACTTTACTTCCGCTTTACTTCGGCGTAACTTAATCGAAAATTAAATAAAATACATGGGAATGTATTGGCAAATTTATAGTTCACTTTAGTGCTACTTTTCTGATTCATTTGGCTTAAAGTCGTATAAAGTCGTACTAACTCGAGACCCGAGCTTAGCCATCATGCGCAAAATTTGCAAAAATGAGATATTCGCCCTTATTGTCAAGGGTAGTGATACTGGAATATCGCTTCGTATACGATACCTGTTAGGTCTTCTTATGTAGGTTTTACAAAGCGATATTCCGTTATTACAGCCCAGGTATAAATTGTCAGAAGTCGCGAGTTCAGACGCATGCGCTTTACTGATCCCAATTTCACGTAACTTTGCAATCTGTAAATTAGGCAAATTTGTAAAGTTAAGTGGAAGTGAAGTTACGCCGAAGTAAAGTAAAAGTTACGTGGTATAAATCGCCCTTAAAGTTGTTTTAGGAGTATTTTTATAATTTTAGACAGTATTTAGTGTAGCAGAGGTAGAATTTGGATTTAACATAACCGCTTATTGAATATTACAACATGTACAGTCGATTTCACATAAAAGAGGTACAATGTCAAAATTTGTGTAAGTAAATTTAGGCTTAATTTGACCATAATTTAATTATTCTTATAATGGTTGTTTCGTTGCTTTGCCATATTTTATGAATATGGTGGAGAAATAATCAGAAATTAAGAGACTAATGCCAAATTTATTGAAACAAACTTTGACAGTGTACCTCTTTTATGTGAAATCGAGCGTATCTTTATTTCTTCCTTATAAAATGTTGTTTCTAACCTAACTTTTCTTCAAGTAAATTTTTTTTTTTGTAAAAAGTGCGATATTGTTTGATTTTGGGGTCGTAGAAGAAGTATAGTTCGTAAGACGCTTTTTAATCGTCTTTTTATTCAATGGTTTATAAATCCTTCGTTCATATTTTAACAAACTCGTAAACAAAGACTCGTTTATAAAACCTGATACAAAAACTACTATTTTTGATTTCGACTTCATTTTTGTCCTAACCATCTTTTACCAAACAGGCATCAATATAACAACGCCCAATTTATTTCCTATGGTTTATTATTATAGTGTCCCTTGGGAGGAAAGGTTGAATTATGTAGCACGAACGAAAAGCTTTACCTCCGCGTGTAATTGTAAAGTGTATAGAAAATGCAATACCATGATTACAATGCGATAGTAAATTATTTCAAGAATGAATGGGGCCTCCCGTTGCTACAGGATAAAAAGGACGGCATAACGACCTTTTCAAATGTTGCACCATGTCGGATCCACTGTCTGCCGCTTCGACAATTCGGCCCAAAGATTTTACACTACTAAAGGGGGCATATTCAATATTAATTCACATCCAAAGAATGCTTGATTTGCGCCAAAACTGGACAACCAATTAAACATACTTCCAATCATGTTTCATTTTAAAGCTACATACTAATTTATACAGCCTCTAAACCTCGACTTTTTTCCCTTCTGCCTTACCCGTTCTTTTTACCTTGATTATTCCACTCCTCTCATATACTGCAATCTGAGGTGTCATTTTCTTCGTTTTAAACTGACAAAACTGCATCTTCCTTGGTAAAACCTACAGTAGCTTTTTTGGGATTAAGTAGTTGTTGATTTTGAACTTTAGCAACCAAATTTCTTTTTTAGTCTGGTATAAAATAAACTTGTTTAATGTAGCGTGAAATAATCTTACCAAATATCATTCATGCTTTGAATTTCCTTCAATAAATTTCTTCAAATTTCCTGCTTGGTAATCAAATCGTGCAAATTTGACAAAAATACCACTCCAGCCCTGCGGGCTGTCGTGATTTTTATCTGTATGTTTGTATCTATGTCTGTATCTATGTTTATCTGTCAAATTTGACACTCTTTGATTATTGAGCAACAAGTTTTCAAAAATTTTTCGAATAAATTCAAAGCAATAATGATATTACCATTGATTATTCCGTTCCTGTCTTTTCCTGCGATCTAAGCTCTCATTTCCTTCTGATTACACTGAAAATCCCTCGTTACCAAGGACGACGTGTGATTTTCAATCTTGTTAATTTGAAGTAAATTAAAATTCATTTGAATTTTGAAAAAAACATGAGTTTTTCAGTCACGAAATAATCTTCCGAATATCATATGAAGAAAGAATTTTGCACGACAATCTTAAATTTTAATTTACTTAAACTTCGTTGGCATAAAGCAATTTTATTCGTCACATTGATAGCAAAAATCATTCGTCCTACGGACTCGTGATTTTTTCAATAAATGTGACTCATAGAATAGCTATACAACTAAGTTTTCGTTAAAAACTTATTCTTAGGGGTTTTCCATTGCTCACGGATCACAGGAATCCATTGAATCATGATTCGAACTGGACCAATCATAATGACTCCGTGAGCCACGGAGTCTTTGTGATTGGTCAAGTTCGGATCATGATCCTGTGATCCGTGAGCAATGGAAAACCACTATTGTCGGTAATCTTCTTTCCTCTAATGATATTATCTATGAAAATATTAAAAGTATCAGCAGTGTTTAGTAATGCAATATCTTCGGTATGGCCTGTCAAAAGAGGTCAAACACCTATATTTTATATTTCAGATTATTGTACGGTGTAAGGTATTCAATCATTATTTTTGACGATGCATTATCTATCAAAGAAAATTACAAAAGATTTCAATTTACATGTTTCAATGAAGTATGAGGTGTCATGTTTGGGATGTGTTTAATATTTTTCTATTTTTGGTTTCGTGCGGTCGGACAGTGATATATCAGCTTGATGTTTTGTAAACAACTATCAACTTGGTGGTGTGTAAGATTAGATAACATTACATTTTATACAACTAGCATGCTTTCCTAGAAAAAAATCTCTTTTTCGCATACTAAATTATCAAATGTAATACCACAAGAGCTAGAACTTTTTTTGAAAATACCTACTTGCTATGGAACTTGGCTGTTTGATAATTTTTACGAAACCAAATTGGTACTCAAATAGTATTATAAATTATTTATTGATATTTGACAAGGTATTCGACATATTCGATTATTTTATGAAAAATGTTGACCTAGGTATATGAAAAGCCTATAAATTTTGACACGGGGGGCAATTCAATGAAAGATTTAGTGTTCATTTTTTTAAAATTAAAGCCTATTCACATAAAAATTCTTAATTTTGGTGAAATTAAAGACCTTGTCAAATGCATATCAATGAAAACGTTAAAATAGAGACCAAAATTAAGACTTTTAATTTTCTATGTGGTTTTTATGTAGATATAGAAAAATTGGAAACCTTAACCAATTTGTGTTTGAATATTATCCCGCATTAATTAATTTTTTAATGCACGTCTATTTTAATTACTTCAGTTTAGATACTGCCCACTTTTTTATGACGTCTGAATCATTATTGGAATATTCGGTTGATGTATAACGCAAGCAACAAATTATAAATAATGATCTATTTGGAAAAATATAATGCCTACACTTAGTCATAATGCTTAATTACTAATAAATACTGCTGGCGCACAACGGAGGGCAAGGTTCAACTATTTTTTTCATAACCACCTTTTTAAAGTTGGCTTTTATAAGTTGTCAAAATGTTACAAAATAAAGGAAGAACAATAGAATTTAGAAAAGTCTCATACTTGTGACTACTTTGTGAAATCTTTGCATAAGATGTATTCGCCATATTATTAGTGGTTACGTCACTGAAGCTAGTTTCTATGGTTTTAGTGACTACGAATCAAGAAGTAATGGAGAGTATTCGTACAAAAATTGGTTGGGGTAACCTAGGAGATCTGTCATACCACCCGTCGATTCAGATGCTAACTGACATTACTTCGGAATTTTATTTTTTTATCAAATATAAAGCTAATATACCAAGAAACAACAAACTGCTGGTTTAAAATATTCTAATTACTAGCTAAAAGGTTTGTATAACATTTACGGAGTGTTTTAGAACTTCAATTCTTTATAATTAGGTAAAATAGGGCATAATGACTCATTTACAAATGTACTTTTAATGCAAAGTCCGTGCATCCAAAAAATGCGAATTATTTTAAACATTCACGGAAATCCTCTTAAGTGAGTCATAATATCCTTTTGTTACCAAATTATAAAAAATTAAAGATGTAAAGCACTCTCTAAATGTTATAAAAATCTTTCAGATGGTACATAAATGTTTTAAACCGACAGTTTGTTGTTTTTTGGTATATTAGCTTTATATTTGATAAAAATATAAAATTCTGAAGTAATATTGTCAGTTAGCATCTGAAACGATGGGTGGTATGACAGATCTCTTAGGTTACCCCAACCAATTTTTGTACGAATATGCTTCATTCTCGTAATTGTCATTTTGGCGACAAGTGTAATTGTAAAAACGTCAAAGCCACGAAACCGTTTGGTTGTTTTAGCTTCAGTGACGTCACACTAATAATATGTTGTATAAACACTAATTTCAGTATTTTTAAATCCATTACTTTTCTCTTTAACTAAAAGAGTCTCTTTTAGTTAGTAAAAGACACATCTACCCACTTAGTTTCAGTTAAAAGGTTTACCTTTTTTAAGTACTTCACCAACTCTAATTAGCACTTAGCATGGGTCAAAAAATAATTGCTGCAGCGAGTTAATGAGTTCGGATCGTGGTAAAAGAAGCATGTGTGTATCTACATGCATTCATTGTAGTATTTTAGGAGGGTCGCTTTGCTGTGTACATGAAGTAATAAACACGAAATACGAAAACAGAGCTACAAGGAATATTCAAGCCAAATAACAGTTATTTGAAATAAGGAAAATAACGACCTGTTTATTACTGGCAGAACACGCGATTCTCGTAATGACTTTCGGATAGCAACTGTTTCATTTTCCGTTTTTTCTTTGGGAATTTGGATAATTCGTCTCAAACATGTTATTAGCGAGAGCGGCAAGTAGGGAAATGTATCATTTCTCCTGTTTTTGATGGATCATCATAATTGTCTTAACCGAGGTCTTAACTTAATAAATGGGTAACGTCTACTTAGATGAACTGATGTGACGAAAATAAATGACTTTAATATCATGTTTGTCATTAAAATGAAAGTGAATAAGCATTTGACAAATTATTAGGCGTAATCATTGATTGAGTAGGTATACATGGACAAGCAGAACAGTAATTTTAGGGTGTATTTGCATTGCGCCGGTGATTAAGAAAACACTTGCTGTTGCGCCGATTTAATTATACAGAAATAGTTTGTATTGCGCCGTTATTGTTTATAAAAGGTCTATTGTTATACCACGAGCTTAGAAGACCTAGGTAAATAGGATTGTGAAAACTCGATTTAAATACATTTTCAGGTATATTCTAACTATCGCGAATAAACGCCAAGGCTTGTTGAATTTCCAGACTTACAATTTTTGCTGGCTTTTCGGTGATATTATCAGTAGCTTTCCATATTCCGCTGTTAGATATGTATTGTCTTAGTAATGTGCTGACAAGGATTCTTAATTTTTTACTAGTTTGTTTTTTTATATTTCAGGGCTTTAGATAGAATTTTATAAAAGCACTGGGGGACCTTCTTCCACTGGGGGACACTAGGTAGGTAGGTTAGGTTAAGTTTTGCTGCTAAAATGAAAACTAATGACTAATTTGTTGGGATGACAAAGGAAGAGATTAAACAGGCATATATCCTAATTTTATTGGGTGCGCTTATTTTGAAGGTTATAAAATTTTGCATAAATTTTTATCAGCACAAAATGAGAGTCATAAATGCAAATTAAAAAAAAAATGGTTACTGGAGTAAAAATGTTAAAATGTAGCGATTAATTAATCAAAGTGAGAAAAAAGAGAAAAGCATATCTTATCCAAATTTTGTGGTGCCAAATATAAAAGCCTCAGTCACATTCTGCAGAATTCAATTTTTGAGTATACTGTTTTTGTATTTATGCAAAATAGATACGCAATTTTATAACAAAATTTGTTGAAGGTGGTTAATTTTAGGCAATTGAAATAATTTAAAATGCTACTATTTTTCCTAAAACTACTTCCACAACATTATACACTGCCCCTTTTAATTTCAACATCAAATAAAACATTTTAATTTTATATCTACACAAATCTGTCATACATAAAACTGTCAAAGACAGCCGATTTTTTGATTCTTGGAAACGCAGGTTTCCTTAGAGATGAGCTCCATAAACTTCTTTCTGTGCACCCAATAATATCGTTGTTCCGGATATCTTATTGTATTTTGTCTATGGAAAAATCAATGTTTAATTAATTCTATATTATCCTTGATTTTATCTTACACAATGCATAGATTTAAGCTTTGGAAAATTATGAACTTCGTTTTTGATTCTTCAACACAAAAATCCTTTGTAGCATTAAATTACAGTACAAAACCATTTTTCTAGTTTTTAAAATAGATAGACGTATACCTAGTTATTTGAATATTAAACAAATTCCTAGATTTATAGAAGCTCAGATCTAAATGTCAAATTATGTAAATATCCGTTTAAAATAACGATTTTTCACCATTCAATAAAATTTTTAGCTCAGGCCTATTCCATGTATAATCGACCAAAATTCGGTTTTCGAGTTGCTGCATGATTTTAAATTCTTTTGAGGTTTAGTCCAGTGCTTACTCCTGGTAACTTCTTTCTATTAAAAAATTAGCAGCTGCATATTTGCACTCCTTCCCCATCAGTTAGCACCTTAAACTATGAAAAATGACCAAATTTAGGTCTAAAAAATGCTATGTGGGAGTGAGTAAATTTTTATTATTCTTATTTTAAAATGTTACCAAGGACATACTATACAATAAAAAAAAAACAAAAAAAAGTGATTCGATTTTTTGTAAAGGTAGCATATTAAAACCTTTGCTGTTTCTAAGCGAGGTTAAATCACAAACATTTTTTTTTACTTAATGCGTCTCTATTATCACATCAACATTTTAAAATTATTAAAAAAAAATTTACCCAGTCCCACATAACTTTTTTTAGTGCCATATTTGGTCTTTTTCCATAGCTGCCTGGTAGAGAAGGAGAGCAATTATGCGGTTCATATTTTTTTTGTAGAAACATATGTGTATTTTCAACTAAAAACTACTACTAATTTTAATCTTCCAAGAATTTAAAATACGATTCGATCTTGTTTAAATTTAACGTAATCAGTAACATTTTACAATCTATGCTGTTTCTAAACGAAGTTAAATCACAAACAAAATTATTTTTATTATGAATCTCCACTAGCACAATAACATTTTAAAGTAATCAAAAAAAAAATTTACCCAGTCCCACAAAGCTTTTTTTGGACCTAAACTTGGTCATTTTCTATAGTTTGGGGTAATTAATAGTAGAGAAGGAGTGCAAATATGCAGCTGATGATTTTTTAATAAAAAGAAGTGTCCATTGTAAACTTAAAATTACTACCAAATTTAATCTTACAAAATCGTAAAATCGGAAAATTCGATTTTTTGTCTAAGACAAGAAAAATTATGAAAATTCAGAAAATTGTTTTTTTTACTACCTTTACAATGAGTAAGGATTGTACCTACCAAATATAAAATAAATCAAATAATAGCAACTATGATTGGTCGATTTTACATGGAATGTCCCCTCAGCTTTCCAACATTCTAGATAAATCTTTATTATATTGATATGTATTCAATCATGCTAGGGAAAAATGTAATCTGCCAATACCAAAAGGTTTTTTATTTATACAATGAGCGACATTGAAGGTCTCTTTAAATAAATGTCATTCGATGATAAAATCGCGGGGCGAAAATGGATTATAGATGCTGTGTGTGAAAGATTAAATTTGTTCGTTCAGCTGTCGTGTAATTCAAATAACAACAATCCTTTATTAATTTGAAGAGCATTGAGCTGCCGTTATTGATAGAAAGGCGGTCGGTAACACATTTTGGAAGTCCGATGCTCAGTCCTAATACCATTTCGAGGGGTTACGGGCTGCGGTGGCCAGAATAGACAAAGGACGGGCTATTTTGCGTAGAAATCGCCGCCTACTATATAGTTAAACAAATATATTTTCATCATAAATATGTGACTAAAGTACGCACCAGTCCAACTAGAAAGAGGCTTCATTTCAGTCTTTCAAAATCGTATTTTGTAAGCTTGCAGCACGTTTCTATGCAAATATTAACAAAATTTAGGCCTTAAATAATATAGTTAATTCTTATCCGATTTTGAAAAACTTGGTGGCATTGAAAAGATAATTTATTGTGTAATATTTATTGTTGTAAAAATAAGTTTTTTAGGCTCAATTTAAGAAAACAAATTAGTTGTTGCTTTTAGCATTATTTCCCCTTCTTTAAACTGTTATTTTTGCTAAACTAGGACTAATAAACAAAATGTGCCAAACAAAAAGTATTTTAAAGGGAACTAACGTTATATTGTCTAACGGGCATATACGAGGTGGCCGCGCTATAAAATTTAATGAGGGTTGATTTGGTGGAGGTGGCCGCATTTTACTGCATGGGTCATGGTGGAAGTGGCCGCGCTACCTTTTCTACCTGCTTCCATGTTTAGCAGGTAGAAAAGGAGCTGTCTCAGAAGTTTTGTGAATGGATGAGTATAAACACCAAACGAATTTTATTTTTATAAAATAACAACGGTAACTATCAATATTTTATTGAAAAAATGATTTACATTGCAGTTTGGTGACATAAGCACATTTGTTTAAATATTCTTTTTAGCAGCAAACCTTACCCTAACCTACCTAACCTAGTGTCCCCCAGTGGATGTGTCCCCCAGTGGATGTGTCCCCCAGTGGATGTGTCCTCCAGTGCTTTTAAAAAAGTCTGTCGGTAACAATAAAACTTAAAAACACATGCATTGAGTACTTCAAACGTTGCTGGCTTGTTTTAATGATAATAAAGGTCTGTATATTATCCCAAAGATTCTCTGTTTTATAATTTTCTAATATCATAACTCAATAAAGCATCAGATACATAAAAATAAATCTAGGTAAAAGGAAGTTAATGAGTCGCGGCCAGTACGACCAAACCAGAAAAATCGCGTGGTCAGTTTGACCAAGCACCCTGCAATTAGGCGCGGCCAGCTAGTAGTCTTTTCAGGTAGACGCGGCCAGTTAGTATTCTCCCGATGCTCAGTCCTTAAACTATATGGGTGGGTAGTACGGTTCCCATCATCTTATTATTCGATGTTTCTATGTTTTAAATCAAATACTTTACTTTCATTAAATTTTTGCATATGATAGGCGAAACACTGAGAATGTCGTTACTGTTTCTTCGAGTAAAAAAAGAGTGCAACTTACGACCTTCTTACTAAGAACGGTGGCATTGCGGCGCAAACTACTCTTGAAGTGTTTTATGCATGAGTTGGTTATTTTAGATATTGCTATTGAAGCAAATTTAATTATTGTTATGGCCTTCATATTGCATAACCGCATTAGTTTTAGTTTGTATTCTTTGGAAACCATGCGATAGGGATTTAGCTCTTATTGGATTTTCGAGAATTACTTAGTTAGACTGATTCTCTTGTCTATTATTATGTTTTTTTTTTATTACAATTACCCATGAGGTTTTAATTCGTATCTGAGTTAAGGATTTATAACACGAAATAATATGAATTGTCTACTAGCCTGTCTGTTTGATTTGTGTTTTTCAATGTGGAAGTTTTTGTAATATTAACATTTAACGAGTAGCATTAAATTTTTATTGTAGGTATTGATATGTTTTGTAAAAAACCTTAATACAATTCATAAGCGGAACTGCCAAGTTATGAAGGATATCCTTCCTTATTTCTTAAGAATATACATCTACCAAACCTAAAGTGATACAGCTGTTTCGCCCTATTGGGGCTCATCAGAATCACGTATTAGGGTAGGGTCGATGCAAAACCGTAAGAAACTTAAATATTTGTATATTTTAACAAGTACCAAAGAAAGGACAAGTGCAGTTACTGCCATCTGCCGAGACAGAAGTGACTTTACGACAGTTTGCTATTGTACATGGTTATTCCATCTCGTCAACTGATCAGCTGGCGCTTTTCAACTAAACTGAAGCATCCAAACTAAACGCATTACACAGTAAAGAGATGATATAAAATGGTGGAATCTAAAATTCACAACGATTCTAAGCGGAACTGCCAAGTTATAAAAGTTGTCCTTTCTATAGTTTGAATCTATTATGACAGAAGTCTTCTTTTAACATGGTTATAGAGAAGGATGGTCATTTGAACCTTTTGGTAAATTTCTTCGATATTGTCGGACATCGGTAGTTGATAGTTTCAGTACAAATCTATCAAACATTTAGATTTAACTGCTCCAAATTGTAATTCGACAAAAAAAATAGTATAAATAACATAAACAAAAACAGTAACGTCCATGTATGTATTGCACAACAAACTCTACATATACTAAACTTGCCTTTGTCCAAAAGTAAATTCCCTAGAAATAGCCAATTGCCGAAATAAAACGATCTAATTTACAACAAAAAGTCCACATGAGGCAAAGCGTTGCGTCGCCCGTTTGACCCTGATGGGGTTTGCTTCAAATTACTTTCTCAAGAGACTAATGTGTGTATTCTAGGGTGACTATCTCTCAACGTTTATCATCTGCTCGCTAGGCTCGCAAATATGTCGTCCCAAACTGAAATATCAAGTGGAATAAAAGATTCAGATATTCGTAGCAAAGCTTAGCGACATTTGGCTTCAATTTGGAATTTAGAGGAAATTGCATGCTCGTAATGGGTTTTAAATGGTGCCAGTCCTTGATAGATTATATCCGGATGGAGTAACATTACCTTTATACATGCGTCAGGTTAGAGTTACAGACACTATCTTTAATATTCTGTTAGATTCTGAATCTATTTTGCAAGAGAATATATTTAGAGAAACGGCTTTAAATTCTAGACACAGGAATTGCAATAAAAGTTGTTTTACTGTCAAGCGCGGATTTAGGTAATTTTGTCGGGGGGGGTAATAAGCTGGGGCCCGTCCCCAGATGAGCGCCGCAGGCGATTTTTTTTTGCAATAAAGCCTAATATATACAATTCTTAGCTGAAATTTACAAGTCTTGGGGGGGGGGGGGTAATGGGCATGTTTCACAAGTAACAAATTTAAAATTTTTGGTTAAAAATAAAAAGTAGACTTAGGCATGAGCTTTCACTAATAATCTCGTGTTTATCCAGTGGCTGGTTTAGGTGTTTTAGCGCTCCAAAGTTTAAATTTTTGGGGCACTTCCCCTCGATTTTGGGGCACTTCCCCTATCCCTTCCACTATCTTAAGGTATATTACATTGCTTAGCAACATAAAAATGTATTCTTTTCTATGTTTCTTAAGTCAACGCTTAGTGACAGATTAGCTAAAATATGAAGTATTTTTATCCTTTTTATACTCTTCGCAAGACTAGGTCCGAAGAGTATATTGCAATCGATCAGAAAATCCTAAAATCGTCAATTTTCGTCGTAGAGCAAAAATTTTTGCAGATTCGTGTATTTCATGACTTTTTAAGATTTTCATTTTTTGTCCGTCCGTCTGTCTGTCTGTCTGTCTGTCGGTCACGTTTCTTGTGGTCACGCTATCTTAAAAACCAAAAGTGATATAAAATTCAATTTTTTAGGAAAAATCTACCTCTATAAGAGGAAGAACCCTATTGTTTTTGGCAAGAATCTGAAAACTACAAAGCCCCCTTTTGGGCCCCCCAAATGAAAAAAAAATCGTAGCTCAACTATTATTAAATTTACAAAAAAAATTATTCGACATAAAACATAGGAAATTTAATTCTTTATAAAAAAGTATTCTAAAGTTTTTTTTGTCCGACCCTCCAATTACCCCTCAGTTCAAAAAAACCCTCTATCTCCGTTATTATTCAATCTACAGGTAAAATATTTGGTACAAAATTAAAGAAAATTTAATTTTTTATTTAAAATGTTGATTCATTATTTGTTTAGTTAACTAGTAAGGTTAAAAAACAAAAAAATAAACTATTTCAGTAGCAAAAAATTTCCAAGTCCAAATAGTGTCACGCGTCATTCAAGTAGGCCATGCCAAAAATATTTTAAACTAAGAAACAAAAGCAGCTGTCAGAACAAATAACCTCAAATATGTTAAACGTCAGAACTGACGTTTATCTTCTTCGTTAACGAAATTTTTCGTGATTCCTGTTAATAGTTTGCACTCTTCGCAGATATATAAAAAAAAAAGTTTTATTAAAAAAAAAAATATTATCTCATAATAGTTTTCTTGCGAAGAGTATAGTATAGAATGTGTAGCAATTATATAAAATGTTGATTTAGCTTTGATTTAAAAAAATATACAATTACACTTCTACCGAATCCGAATTCAACACGAGCTACTCATTTGGGAAGAGTAACTTTTACGCGTTTCGACTTCTACCCGTTTCGATTTCTACCCATTCTAGTTTTAATTTATTTATCGTGGTGTTGATAAAAAATACTGAAAATGTAAGTAAAACAATAAATTAAGTAAAAAAATAGAAAATGTCACTTTGACAATGAAGTAAAAGTATAGATTCAAGAAGGTGGTAGGGGAAAAATGGCTGTTAAAGCTGGTCCAATTAAACGCAATTTTTAAATTTTATTTATTTTTTTTCTCGAAAAGTAGAGACTTATTGTGTATTCTAAAAATTTGCAAAACAACATAGTTTAATAAGAGGAATCGTTTAAGCAAATAAAATTTTTTCATGAAACTCGCCCATTACCCCCAGTGCCCCCCCCATAAATTCGCGCTTGTTTACTGTTTTGAATTAGAAAAGGATCACCTAATTCTTAAACTGATGTGGTTTTGGAAATTAATTATTAGATATTGTAAATCTGCATTCTTTAAGCTTTCTTACTAGGCATCTAACAGTTTTTCATTTTATTTTGAAGCACTTTAAAAGGTTTGCCAATCTTCATAATACGTCCCAATTTTATCGAGAATTTGAAGCTACCAAATAATGTATGCTATTGCCAATCTTTAGTGGAACCAAAGCATTAAGTGGGATTCACAATGAAAATTAACTTGCATGCGGTAAGAATTAAGGTAGCTTGTAAGAGCTTGAAATATGTATTTGGGATATACCATTCACAATGAATTAGCTTGCATGAGCTCTTACAAGCTAATTCATTGTGAATGATATATTTTAAGCTCTTACAAACTACCTTAATTCTTATCGCATGCAAGCTAATTTTCATTGTGAATAAAGCTTTAAGCTTCGTTAATAATGAAAATTAGCTTGCATCCGGTAAGAATTAAGGTAGCTTGTAAGAGCCTGAAATATGTATTTGGCATATACCATTCACAATGAATTTGCTTGTAAGAGCTCATGCAAGCTAATTCATTGTGAATGGTATATCCCAAATACATATTTCAAGTGCTCTTGCAAGCTAACTTAATTCTTACAAGATGCAAGCTAATTTTCATTGTAATTCCCACTTTACTACTCGCTTATTTACGCTAAACAGTTTTTTAGGCAACCAATATTTCACTTCTAAACCCTTGTTTAAACCTATTACGGCTGTCGCTCGATTCACCTCACACCTCAAAATCTGGTAAAATTCAGCATTCTCATGGTTCGTTTGATTTTTGTTTTAAAAAGGTCATTTTAATAATTAGGTAATTCTAAAAACTTCATTTTATTTTAAAGCACTTTGTAAAGCCTTTATGTGACCCAATTTCACCAACAATATTAAGCTACAAAATAAATAATTTCAGTGTAAAACTGTCGTATAGAATCAACATTACTACTTGCTAGTTCATGCTAAACAGTTTTTTGTAAATATTATAGCCTTCATTTGTTATTTACGCGAATCATAGAATGGGCGATTTGCACTTAAAACTTGACAACCGATAAAACATTTTTGGTTCATTCTTATATCTATAAAAGAAAAAGAGAAATAAAAATTCTTTATTCTTCATAGTTTTATGAAATTCTCTTGTTAATGGCAAGATAAAGTTGATCAATAAAAAGCAAGGTCCAAACTCCAAGTAATATTTGTCAAAAACTTCCATTCCGTAACATATTACATTTTCGATTAATTTTTAATTAAAAACAAACATCCTATGTTAAAAACAAATTTATCGTCCTAACTTCGTTAGGTATGACGCCATTTTTCCAGCCTTCAGCCCATGTTCAAATTGATAACATCTTAAATACAAAAACACGAAACCACGTCGACTAGTTTGATTCGATAGGTAGGTGTAACCCATCAAAGCTTTTTGAAAATATCTGAAATTTCCGTTTGAGTGAACACTCTGATGGATTGAAAGGCACCCTGCTGACTCTAGATCTACCCTAACCTACTTTTATAAAGTGGTATGCTCTGATTAGGCCCTAGGGGCTCTCGACAGCTTATACATCAGTTCTCGTATTTCTTCACCCTTCATTTTATACCCCATGTCAACATTATCATCTATTGCATGCACATTCTTTAGTTAATGAACATTGGTAGGTACTTAAATAATTTCGGTCGGGTAAGTAAATGTGCATTGCAAAAAATAGAATAGAGACTTTGCAACATTCTTACTCATTGTTTATAATTTTTTATGATTTATTTTATTCATGCTTATATTATAAAGGTCACAAAGAACAACCCTGTGACATTATTTGCTGTGTCACATTTGGTGGAGATGTTGGCATTTTACGAATTTCAATTTTCATTAATTTGTATAAAAATGAAACAATATTACATTGTTTGTACATCTGAAGGTATTCGCAATGAAATCTGAACATTCAGTAGTAGAAAAAGTTGTTAATAATAAATGTCTGTTATTCGTTTTACCAACTGGCCATCGACCGAAGTCCTTCAGCAGTTCAGCCTGTTGTTAATAATTCAAAAAAGTGCAAATAATGTCTCTTTTGGGAGGATCCATGGACAATGTTCATATACTGATAAAGCATCTGGTTTAAGGACAGAAGAAATAAAAAAATAACTCCATCATACCGGAGTCACAATCCAGTTTTATTACAGGGTAAAATAAATTGCCAAAATTACAGAGGTTTCAGGGTTGATACCCAATCTAATTAGGAGTCAGATATGCATTTTATAAGAACAGCCTTCAAAATTAGTGTTTGGACAGTCCTCTACAGTATGTTTAACAGTTTCTGGAGATTCAGCACTTTCGCATAATGGACTAGGTAGTGCTCCGCTTATATAACATATTATTGTAACGTACGTGACACATTCTAAGACGATTAAAAGTACCCCAAATCTTCCTCGGTTGATCAAAACCTGGAACCTCTTGAGTGGGATCTTTAATTAATTCCTTATTGGACACATTACCGTTTTGCTAGTATGTTTCCACACATTAAATAATGAATAAGGATCGTGTGCAAATTCCTCTTGCCATAAGGGTTTGGAAAATTTGGCCTAAAAGAGGAATATCAAATTAAAATTGGCAAAAGAATCGTTGCTTTTAAAGTTAAGCTTTTTATTTATTAGGCAACCCGAACAATGCTAATGTAATGGAACATTCGGCATTGAGGAAAGCCCTTTGGGGTTATATCTTAAAATGGAACAAAAGATATTATTTTTCTGAAGGTACAAAAATTTCTGGCTTTTTGTATTTTATTTTTAAGTGGAATCTTGCAGAAAAAGTATCAACCTAAACAAAACTGCAGTCATGAATGAGATTAATTATTTTTTGCATTTGTCGTTCGAGGAACCATTCAATAAATTCCGCATTAGGAATATAAATCTTGTAGTCGCAACGGGTAGCCTGTCTGTGTCACTTGCCATAAATGATTTTCCTTAGCAGCATGTAATGCTTTCTACCTGGTTTCTATCCTATCTCCTATCTGGATGGTGTTAATGTCAGTCTATCCTTCTTTTCAATTGACATTATTAGATTTTAATTATTATCTTACACGTTTCTGGGAAGGTTGAATTTTTTTAGTTATATTGAATGTCTAACAGATGGTTGGTATAATTACAGAGTAAAGTCACGCATGATATTTGTGCTTTAATTATTTTTTAATGCCTAGCTTTTATGGTTTTATGTTTCACATTAAAGAAGGTTGGTTTTATGTAAAAATGATTATGTTACTTAGAATCGTGAGTTTTATAATTCAAGGTTAATGTTAACATTTAAACCCTAAATTTATCTTCCTGATTGTTATCTCATATCAGATATTTTGAAAAGTTTGGAGTATTGTAAATATGGAATGCAATACCTAGCCTGCTGTGTGAATGTGGTGTATTGTCAGAAACGATTAGACATGTTGTAGAAGAATGTCTAAACACCAAATTTGAGGGTGGTTTTCAAGAAATACACCAATTAACTTCAGAATCTTTGAATTGGATATCAACCCTTAAACAGTTGTAACTTTTTAGCTGTGATTTATTGTACCACCACAATTTTGACTAACACTGGTATGTCTGAGTTCTTTCCATGGTTTTTCTCGACCGCGAAGTAAATGCTTTACCAGAAGAATAAAAATCGGCCATGGACGTGAAAAAATGAACATCACTTATACCATTTGGAAATTAAACATTTATTATTTATAATGTTCATTTGTACCTATTTTTGAAATGTATTTATAATATCATTCGAATATATATATATAGATATTCTGATATATTTTAAAAATGTATTCTTTAATTCGTCTAATTGACGATCATGGTTAACCAAAAAGTTTTTTTAGATCCGTTTTATTTTTATTTTAAATTTGACGCATTTGTATTCTTTTTCTATGATAAAGAAAGCGATATATTTTCAACTTCTGACACATCTTTGCCCATTACAAAGAACACTAAATTTGCATTCTAATTGCCAATTGAATCTACAAAAGAAGGATATTTTTCCATTTTTTTGTTATGTTTAAACGCTTAACGAAACCATTTATCAAATTTAAAATAAGTACCTCATAACTTTCAAGGTTAGAATTTAAAAAATTCAAAGAACTGAAATTCGAAACGCGTTTGTTTCTTAACAATCTTGTTAAATACTATTCATATTAACCTTCCTTTTAATTATATTATTTATTACCATTGTAATTTAAATTATCATTATTACTTATAAATATTATAGAGTTTTTAGAATATTAAGTTTAGTCTTAAAATCGCTTAGTCATTCTTCTCCTTAAAATATTGCTTCAACTTTGTTGACAATTAAATCATCTATTACAGTTGTTGTTGTATTAAACTTTGAATTTATTCTAATGAAGAGTAATTAAAAAAGTTATGTCAGTGCTGTATTTTTAGGAAATTTGATAATAATGTTAATTTTGATCTTTGGAAGTAAACCTAATGAATCCAAATTTAACTAAACTAATTTGTTTTAAAGCAATACACATAATTACGTAGCAACTGAAATAAATATTGTTATCGAATAATTGGACATAATTTCGTAGTTTCACCCATATTATAAATACATGTCAATAATAGGCACACATAAACATTATAAAATGGAAGATCGTTAAATTCCAAAAGGTATAAGTGATGTTCATTTTTTTACGTCCATGGTCGATTTTTATTCTTCTGGTAAAGCATTTATTTCGCGGCCGAGAAAAACTATGGAAAGAACTCAGGCATACCAGTGTTAGTCAAAATTGTGGTGGTACAATAAATCATAGCTAAAAAGTTACAACTGTTTCAGGGTTGATATCCAATTCAAAGATTCTGGAGTTAATTGGTGTATTTCTTGAAAACCACCCTTAAATTTAGTGTTTGGACATTCTTCTACAATATTTTTAATCGTTTCTGGCAATGCACCACATTCACACAGCGGGCTATTGTAATTTATAAAGCATATCATTGCAACGTCCATTTAAACAAAAACATAAGAATTAACTTACTTTCTAACATTTGTGACATTGGCTACATATTTATGTCGTTTTCCAAGAACTTTTTCATTCTTAGCATGAGAAAAGGGGTTTGTATAATACCCCTACGCATTTTCCAAAGAAAATACATGATTTGCATTGAAATCTAATTTCCTAGAAAACATACTTAAGAATCAAAGGTAATCACGAGGGTAATCATTTGCAACGATCCTTGTTTTTGTATTTAAATACAATGACAGTTAAAAGACTTGTGGTGTGATTAATAGCTGGATTTTTTAATTTGTTTATGAATTTAAATTTTTCAAATTGTAATTAAAAAATACTTATACAAGTTTAAAAGGAGATATGCAATTATTATTTTCTTTTCATAGATTTATATCACAGCCTTGATTTAAATAAATTATTATGGATTTTATTAACATGACATTAGTTTGAATAATATTTATTATTAAATTGTTTTACAGAAGGTTTCTTCTAATAAATTGGTTTAATTTCTATTTGTTATGGTATATTTTTTCTACTTGTTTTTTACAGATTTGGAAGGGACTAATATAAATTGCAAAGAATTGTAAATTGACTAGGACGATAATAAAAATAAGCTAAAAATATAAATGAACATAACAATATTTAATATCTTCAGCAGAAGATAGATCTCCTGCTGAAGATGACAGCTTAGCTGTCGAAATACGTATTCAGATTTTTCTAAACAAAGTGTGGTTTGGAGAGAATCTTTGTTTTATATTAAACATTCGCCACAGAAATCATCAAATATCCAATAACAATATTTACAACAAAAATTTGCAAAATAGTGAAATGATATGGTACAATACTAAAAAGTTAAATAGCCATATTAAAAAATAAGATTAGGGTGTTCAATGTAATTTTCACATTGCAGCAATTTGAACTTGGGCCATTAACAAACTACTACGTTCTCTAAACTGAATTTAATAACACCCAACATTCACTAATAATTATAATTGATATTTGATAACATGTCACAAATAACATTTAAAGATATATTGTTGGTTTAAATTATGAAGTGTACGTTAAGTAGGGTATGACGTCATTCGCTAGTTAAGAACCAAATAGGCAAACAAAAAACAAGCCTCATGACGACCGACTTAAATTTTAGTTAACAAATAAGGTGAACTGCAAAGTGCACTTGAATAAATAAATAAGTATAAGTCCTCAACAAAAATAATTGAATTAACGTTAATACTTGATGTTGTTTTCAATTTATGTGTCAATACGCCTTATAATAGAGAGAACGAAATATGAAGCCAACAAAAACAAAATCGCATCTAGTTTCCATGGTTTTAAGGTTTTGACAACTACGTGTCAAAAAGTAATTGTCGGACTAATTGTTATAACGTAAAAATCATGGAAACTACGATGCGATTTTGTTTTTGTTGGCTTCACATTAATAAGGTAAATTTACGAATTATATTTATTACAATTTCTTTTCTGTAACAATTTGTCTTACTATGGAACCCCAAAAATAATGACAGTGAAAGAATTTTAAAATTGTCTGATTGCAAGATTTAACGTGAATTTTTTAACCTCGTTCGTTAGTAACGTTAAGTTACGTAATTTATTTAAACTTTAATTCAGCCTTAGTTAATGGTTTGCATAAGCATAAATTCACAACAGTTGATCCTAAGTACGAAAATTAATAAAAAGGATCTGCTAAGCATTTACGTTTTATTTATTTAGCCAAATGGTTTAAATTAAAAATAAAAAAAACTTGCCAAAGGTTTTGTGAACAATAAAACAAATAAAAAAAAGCATGAAGATCTATTAATAAAATTAGCATTAAGTAGGAACTTAAAAATAAAAATGACACTAGTTATTGTCGATATTTGAATTTTAAAACGCAATAACGAATCAAAGGGGCCAAAGTAGGCCGTAAACTATACAAGAATTCGAAGAAATTTTAGTAAATATCTTTTTTAGAAGACCCGCTACCCCCCTTTTTTATTTTTTTAAATCGAAGATTATACCTGTGAGAATAATATATCATATTTTTAAAAAACATTTAACGGTGAAAAGTGTTTAAAAAATCGGGTCAAATCCTAAGAAATTGAACTGGGGTTTCCAAAAGAGTCCCGCTACCCCTATTTTTTGTTATTTTAATCCATAAAGGATATTTTAAGCTATGTTATATTTAAAAATAAAAGATTTTTAACTGAAGGTTGCTTTTTATTTTAACATTTTACCTTAAGTCTGTTTTATGTTTTTTTTTTCATCTTACAATAAAAATATTTTTTTTTTCTCAAAATTTTTCCTTGCTTTTTATTAATTCTTCATTTCTTTACAAACTTTTAGTAAGTATTAAACATATTTGAATCCCTCTCTAGTCGGAAATTTTGGTTCACTTGACATTTCCGTTATTTTCCATTAAATTACAATGCTACTTAATAAAATATTAAAAATGATATTAATAATGCATAAAAAATAAAAGTTGAATCAATGCCAGTCATTGAAATCTTTATTAACTATCCTATTAATAACGAACATTCTTCTTTAATAACCCTATTTAATAGCTGTAATAATAATGAAAAGTTTAAATTTTATTAAAGTAGATATATTATAATTTTACAAATGATAAGTCTGGTTGTCCCTGTCCTGTCATTATGGTAATGGGATAGTTTTAAATTTTATTACTTATATTAATATTTTGTTTATTATAGGGTTTTAATATACCTACGCATTTTACGGGTATATGGGAGCAGCGCACAGACAACCCTTTAGGTATACCAAATAAGTTTGAGCTGCGCACACTTTTGTTATGGTGAGTTAATCCATTTACCCTCATTAAGAAAAGGATAATCCGTTAATTTAAAATGTTTAGATATAGGTACAGCAGTCAGTAAAAATATTTTATACTTTTATTTTCTATGAAGATCAAATAATTTTAAACTACAATGCTTTCTGACTGTGTTGATCCATTTTTAACATAACACCGAGAACAACACCTAGTAATATGACCCTCATTGTAATGAACAAAATTTTGGCATCAACAGCTAGAGTTTATATTTTCATTTTAGCAGCAAAACTTAACCTAACCTACCTAACCTAGTGTCCCCCAGTGGAAAAGTGTCCCCCAGTGCTTTTATAAAATTCAGTCTAAAACCCTAAAATTAAAAAAAAAAAACCTGCGATGCTCCCTAAGGGTACGGGAGAATACCAACTGGCCGCATCTACCTGAAAAGACTACTAGCTGGCCGCGCCTAATTGCAGGGTGCATGGTCGAAGTGGCCGCGCGATATTTCTGGTTTGGTCGTACTGGCCGCGACTAATTAACTTCCTTTTACCTAGATTTATTTTTCTGTATCCGATGTTTTATTAAGTTATGATATTAGAAAATTATAAAAAAGAGAATCCTTTTGACAAGATACAGACTTTTATTATCATTAAAACAAGCCAGCAACGTTGAAAGTACTCAATGCATTTTTTTTTTAAGTTTAATCAAAACCAACAGACTAAAAGCACTGGAGGACACATCCACTGGGGGACACTAGGTTAGGTAGGTTAGGGTAAGTTTTGCTGCTAAAAAGAATATTTAAACAAATGTGCTTATGTCACCACACTGCAATGTAAATCATTTTTTCAATAAAATATTGATAGTTACTGTTGTTATTTTATAAAAATAAAATTCGCTTGGTGTTTATACTCATCCATTCACAAAACTTCTGAGACAGCTCCTTTTCTACCTGCTAAACATGGAAGCAGGTAGAAAAGGTACCGCGGCCACTTCCACCATGACCCATGCAGTAAAATGCGGCCACCTCCACCAAATCACCCCTCATTAAATTTTATAGCGCGGCCACCTCGTATATGCCCAAGGGTACAACTCAGAGTCTAAGGTAAAAGGATTAGGCAGGTAATCAGATTAATTTCTAGTATTTCCCGAAAATACAATTTGGGACTTCCAGGTAGAAGGATTAAAATGTGCGCTGCTCAAACTGAACTTTGGGCGCAGTTATAAGTGTTTTTCAGCGGCTGTGCGCAGTTCAAATACACCCCATTTTACAAGTATTTGTATTGACAATATTACGGTATAGTAATTTGGCTTTCAAATTTTAAATTTTTATTATGTTCTTTAATGACTCATTTACTTTTCTCTATTTGTGTACCTATATCATATTAATTTGATGCCAATTTATATTACATTATTGCAATGAAATTTTTCTTGGAATAGTTATAAAATTTTAGGCAAATTAATTAACAACAAACATTATTTAATTATAATCGTTCATGCTAAAAGCATTAA